>CM038145.1:75103355-75703355 GCA_021437245.1 Aegilops speltoides | reverse complement strand
TTGGGACCAAAGACTGGACTGCGTTTTTCTGGGCTATGCACCAAGCAATATTTTTGGCGTTCACTCTCCTAATACTTGGAGTTTGACAATTGGTTGACGCCGGTTGATACTCGAATGAATATAGGCACTTATTGTCAACATCGATGCTTGTCTGAGTGAACTTTGGAGTACATAGCAGCAGCATAAGTACCTGTCCATCTGATCATTTTGTGCAGTTCTACTGAAATCACCCGATGTAATGATCTGCCTGCGAGTTCAGGCTCCAAATTACTCCTTTACGAAATCGGCAAACAGTAGCACAATACCAAATTACCAATACATATACAACAACAACAACAAAGCCTTTAGTCCCAAGCAAGTTGGGGTAGGCTAGAGGTGAAACCCATAAGATCTCGCAACCAACTCATGGCTCTGGCACATGGATAGCAAGCTTCCATGCACCCCTGTCCATGGCTAGCTATTCGGTGATACCCCAATCCTTCAGGTCTATCTTAACGGACTCCTCCCATGTCAAATTCGGTCTACCCCGCCCTCTCTTGACATTCTCCGCACGCTTTAGCCATCCGCTATGCACTAGAGCTTCTGGAGGCCTGCGCTGGATATGTCCAAACCATCTCAGATGATGTTGGACAAGCTTCTCTTCAATTGGTGCTACCCCAACTCTATCTCGTATATCATCATTCCGGACTCGATCCTTCCTCGTGTGGCCACACATCCATCTCAACATACGCAAAATTACCAATACATACGCAAAATTACCTCACACAGGTTGGTACTGGTCCTTATCCTGATTATTGTGCCTGTCATATGTAAATTACCAATACATATGACAGGCACAATAATCAGGATAAAGACCAGTACCAACCTGTGTGAGGTAGCATATCAATCACTATGTCCTTTGAGTGGAAGCCGAGATCAATAGCGGTGATGACAAAGGAAGAAAGCAAGCGGAGATTAGCGATCGACGAGGAAAGGACGGAAGGTGTCGAGGCAATGAAGCACCCAAATTTTTTGTGCAGTTCCACCAAAATAGAGCATCCCTGTTGGCACATATATTGAGAGAGTGAGATTACTGTAATAGTGGGACTAGTTGATGAAACGTACACTAACAAATAGAAGCACCCTCATTATCTTAATGGGTAAAGTTAGCAACATAGTAGTCTTGCTTAAAGAGAGGTATTAGTTTATTTAATCGGTGCCAATTAGCTCAACTCAACACTCAAAGCATTACCATTTATCATAGGTTGCAAAACTTTAACGTGCAAAGATAAAGGAGTTTCTCATGTGAGTACGATACAAATAGAGATGACAACAAACTAATATGGATGAAGGCCTTAGGCCCGTACCAACTGAGAAAAAAAGCTTATTCATGTAGTCCCATAAGAGATGATAAAGCACTCTTTGGAATCACACAATAGTATATATTTTTGTGCACTTCAAATGTATGGTTGAAATCACTCTTGTTTAACGATCTTTGGGATTATATCGAAGATTATCAAGAACTTCCAGCAGAGTTAAAGCCTGGCTGGGATCTGATTCATTGTATTGTCTTGTGTAGTTCCACTAAAATGTATGATTGGCACAACATGATCCCTGTTTGAACAAGTAGGAACAAGGTGAAACGTTCATTAGCTTAGTGAGAAAGGATAGGAAGACATTAGCATATTACTCAAACAGTAGCATCAAATTCATGATGGACAATACGCAAAACATTGCCTCATTGAACCAATGGCAATAAGTTGACATGCAAAACAGTAGCACTATTATGTCGCGACACTAATAATATTCCCTCCCTGGTCCACCACATGATTCACCTCCATAGACAAACATACACACGTACATGATTCAACATAGGGTCCTACTAAAGATTTGTTTAACTCCAACAGGAAAATTAGGTAGTAATAAATTAGTGGTACTTAAGTACTCCTATTTAATTAAGTGAGACAGCAGAAGTGGAAGGGCTCCCTGGAGGATCGTCTCACATGTAAGGTAGTCGTTGCCGGAGCCCTTGAATGGCCTCGACTGAGGCCTCTGGCTTCAGCAAGATCGCCTTGGCACTGTTTATTCTTATTCTTCTTCCTCTTCATGCTCTGTTTCTCTTTCTCCTCACCATTTAGTGAAAGCAAGTACATGATTGGCCTTCTAATTCAGAATTGGTTTTGTCAGTGAGGGAGTACAAGTGTACTAGTAAAAACAGCATTATTTTCTCATGGCAGTCGGAAAATAGAGATGAACACATGCATTAAATATCATTATTACCTAAAGGAAGGTTATGGCGCCAATATGGATGATGAGGATTGGAACACAGATCTCCCTTTGTGCAGTTCCACCAAAATGAACCAACTGTTCCATTCTGATATTCTAGTTAAACAACATAAAATTCACTTCTTTTAAGAAGAGTTTTGTGCAGTGCACCAAAAGGTCACAACAGCAACCAGGTGAATTGGATATCCCTGTTTGCACAAAAAGGCACAGAGGAAACGGTCAGAGTCTCAAACAATTACATGCAAAAACATTTGGCTAAACTTGTCATGGCTTATAACAGTGGCATGGCTTCATTTTTACCAGGGACATTAGATTAAGAACAACTAAGGCTGCGTTCGGTTCACAGGTTTGGTGCAGGATTTTCGTAGGAACACAATTCCTACGGTTTTTGTCGGTGTCAAAAACGGCGGATCTCGGGTAGGGGGTCCCGAACTGTGCGTCTAGGCGGATGGTAACAGGAGACAAGGGACACGATGTTTTTACCCAGGTTCGGGCCCTCTCGATGGAGGTAAAACCCTACTCCTGCTTGATTGATATTGATGATATGGGTAGTACAAGAGTGGATCTACCACGAGATCAAGGAGGCTAAACCCTAGAAGCTAACTTATGGTATGATTGTTGTAATGGTTGTTGTCCTACGGACTAAAACCCTCGGGTTTATATAGACACCGAAGAGGACTAGGGTTACACAGAGTCGGTTACAATGGTAGGAGATCTACATATCCGTATCGCCAAGCTTGTCTTCCACGCCAAGGAAAGTCCCATCCGGACACGGGACGAAGTTTTCAATCTTGTATCTTCATAGTCTTGGAGTCCGGCCGATGATGATAGTCCGGCTATCCGGACACCCCCTAGTCCAGGACTCCCTCAGTAGCCCCCGAACCAGGCTTCAATGACGATTAGTCCGGCGCGTATGTAGTCTTCGGCGTTGCAAGGCGGGTTCTCCTTTAAGTTCCATGTACCTACCGAATAGTGTCCGGCTATTTTGTAAACATTGTGCTTCTTGGCTTCCATGCCCAATAATGGCCTTCTACCATGCATCGCGCGAATGCGAAAAGCCAGGGTATCTTTTATCTTTTACCCCCTAGCTGCGCGAATAATCTGCCTATAAGAGAGGCAAGAATCCAGATCCAAATCACACCATCTTCCTTCCGCGAGTACTCATCGGAGCGCTTCTGACCAAAAATCTATTCCATCATGGACCGTCGATGCGGCTCCTCCTCTCACGCTCCCAGCCCTCTGCCAGGAGATTGGTGGAGATGTTCTGTCCCGCACAATGAGCTCGTGACGCTCCAAGTGGAGGGATATCTCCCTCCGGCCTTCATGGTCCCGGTTCGAGCCGGGCTGGCCACCTACCAAGGTGGGAAGCAAGCGGAGGCTACCTCAAGTCCCAACAAAGGGGAGCGGGTATGCTTCGTCCCCTATCTGAAAAGGGGGCTCGGATTTCCTATACATCCGTTCCTCCTCGGGCTCCTGGAGTTCTACGGACTCCAGCTCCATCACCTCACGCCCGCCTCTGTCCTGCATATCACGGGTTACGTAGCTCTTTGCGAGCTATTTCTAGGTGTCGAGCCCCATTTTGCGCTGTGGAAGAGGTTGTTCTGCCTTGTACCCCGCTCTCACGAGGGGTCCATATATCAAGTGGGCGGTGCCGAAATATGGCGCATCGCCGTGACCGGATATCCATCCGGAACCCCTAAGAAGGTGTCCGAAGACTGGCCTTCAGAATGGTTTTACGTGAAAGGCGCTCCGCTGCGGACCTGTTGGATCGGCCTCCGGAGTTGATAATGCTCCTCTGAAGAAACGCCTTAGCTGGCACCCACGGAGCCCCAGTGGAGGAAGACAAGAGCGTCCATTATTTGATGGGCGGATAAGATTCTTGGCCCATTCGGGTTGACCATGATTGGAGTCATGGCAGCGTGCATTATCTTGGGGTGCAGCCGCTGCAATCTGAGGGCCACCCTATGTGGGATTTCAGCGGGAGGACGATGCCACCCGTCATGGCCGCATAAAGGGCGGGATCGGCCGAAGACCTGGCGAAGATCCTGTCCGGCCTGTACAAGGGGGAGAAGGAGGATTTCCTCCAGACGAGCCCGTTGAATGGGTTCTCCATGAATAACCCTCAGCGTTGGGTAAGCAAACACTTTATGTGCCTGACCCATGCTTTCAAAGTTTAAGTTTCTTATATTATGCTTTCGACGCAGGAGCTACGTCGGGTTGTGGAGGGCATGCTTAGTCTAGCTCCGCAACCCGAGGATCCAGAGAGATCCCAGGATCCGGCCTCCGAAGAGGACCCGGACATAAAGGTGGAGCTAATCGACGGGGTGTTCCACCAACTCAGCATGGATAATGCTTTAGTCGCCATTACGGCTGACTACCCCGGCCTTTATCCGGCTTCCCAGGTGATTGTGACCGAAGTCCTGACACCATTATTTCTTCCTTGCTCATTTCTGACCACCGTACACGTTGGTGTTTTGCGAGGCGCCTTCAAAGGCGGGAAGCCGAGCTCGCGGCGGTGACCAACAAGGGTCGATCCGCCCAAGAGGGCGGAAGAGGAGCGCTTGGCGGATTGAAAGCGTCGCCCATGACGGTATAGCTCACGGTTCGTTATTTAGAGCAACGTTCCTAGGAAGTGTTTGAATGCTCATGACTTTTGTAGGAGAAAAAGCGCCCGCCGGACTCAAGGGCGTGGGGTTGCCAACCTAGCCTCTACTAGCCAAGCTCCAAAGACTGGTGCGGAGGGGGAGGCGAGCGCAAGGCGCGAGCCGGATACTCCTCCAACGGAGGATGCCGATAGACTGTCTGCCACCAAGTCTGAGGTGGAGAGCGCCATGAACCACAGGCGCCGCCGGATAGTTTTTTGTGACGCGTACTTCTCCCCTGAGGCGTTGAATGCCTTTAACGCGGGGGACGCTCACCTCTGTGCTGCTCAAGATGGTTTGACCAGAGCCACGGAGCAGTATATAAAAGACATACGGGTAAGAGATTTTAATAGTTGTATATGCCAGTAGCCCCCGAGACTTAAAGTAGTTATATTAACTGATTTAAGGATCATTTTAAATGCAGGATCTTACAAAGAAGAATACCCAACTGTCTCAGGGCTGTAAGAGTGTAAGGCCCAACTTGAGGCAAGATCGCTGCCGCAGGAGGAAACTGGGGACCCCTCCTGGTAACACATTATTTTTAAAAGATAAGTGGTGTGCGGTGTGCGCGCAACTCTAATAATGACATTGTAGGTCTTTGCGGACAGGATCCGGACAGCAAGAACTCTGCGTCGGTGAAGGCAGCGAGAGGGTGTTGATGAGGGTGCAGCAGGAAAGGAACAAGCTCTAGGATGCCCACGCCCAGCTTGGAGAAGAGCTGAAAGGTGTTCGGGCCGAGCTGTCTGGCTCCGTTAAGGAGAATCAACGGCTTCGTCGCGGCATCTATAGTAAGTGCTTGAGCGAACTCCTTTGAAAACAAGAGTTCGGCGAGGAAGTCAATTGACAAAATATCTCTGTAGGTGTACTCACAAGTCGCCCTGCGGAGGAGATGCCCGTATCAACGGGTGATCAACTTCCCGAGCTGGTGCAACTGCTCGAACGAGTTCGGCAGGCAATGAGCGGCGTCGTCCAGGCTTTATGGCCATCCCTCTCCCTACCCGAGGGCCTTGGAGAGCTTGCAGAGAAGCTTCAGGGAGTGCGGCAGCACTTCCGTTTATGGGAGATTTTGGCCTGCCGCCAAGGTGCCAGGGAGGCCTGGGCCATGGTGAAGACGCGGTACAAGAAGGCGGATCCCAACCACATGGCCGAGGTTGGACCTGTGGGACCCGATGGGAAGGAGATCCCTGTGAGTTTAGTGTACGGCCAAGTAGAGTTCGCCGCTAAATTTTCCCAACTGGATTGTAAATTAGACAGCATGTTAGACGGGATTGAGGAGGAATACAGTCAGTAGATTTGACAATGTATTTTAAAATGACATGTAAAATGCCTTCTAGCCAGATTGTAGATCGTTTGTCTTTGCCGACCTTTTCGCTTCAACCTCGCGACCCTAGAGTCCGGAGTGTGTCCGAATACCTTCTCGGTTAAGAAACAATCGGGGCATGCATGGAGACCAGGCGTAGGGGTCATTAGTGCTTTATCAGACAAGTGCCCAACTAGTTATGTTATATTACATGGTTAGTAAGAAACATCTTCCGGGGAGAATAGTTACATTAAGGGTTCCTTTCACGGGAGGCATGCCATAAAGTGCATGTCGGACTGCGAAAAAGAGCAGGAAAACATCTGGGGCAGATAAATAAATTGGTAAAAAGTCATCTTTCAAGTCACCGACCGAATATTCCCTTAAAACGCTAGCTTCGGCTTCACCCATCGAGGTACACATCCGGTGACCGGCGATAACAATCACATAGGTGCTCCTTTACCTCCTAGCCGAACAATCGGGAGCGAGGGGTAAGCACGGAGAGCGAACAACCCAGCTTGGACAAAACTTAAGTCATATCGATGCATATAATGGTGAATAAAAGGTACATGTGGAAGTTTGACACATGTGCTGGGCATGAAGCCCTTATAAGTAAGCTTCTGTTAAAGAAGCCCCCAGGTATAATGAGTGCAGATAGCACATCAAGTGTGTGCGAACAATGTGCAAGTAGGCCTTTAAGGGCTTGTATGAAAAAAAGGGGTGAGAGAAAAAACAGAAACAAAAGACAGCTGAAGTGTAAAAAGTTGGACGGGGGAAGGGGAAGAACTCTTAATCCAGCGCTAGGCATAGAATCTTCGGAGGCGGGCTGCGTTCCATGGGTTCGGCTCGAGTCGGTTGTCCGATGCATTACGCAGACGGTATGCTCCCCCGGTCAGGACTTGATCGATAATGATGGGGCCTTCCCATTTGGGCTTGAGCTTGTCCTTTTTCTTGTCCGGCAGGCGTAGAACTAGTTCGCCAACGTTGTAAGTCTTGGCCCGTACTTCTCGCTTTGATATCTTGAGCTGCTGGCGATAGAATGCGAAGCGAGCCTTGGTGACGTCGCGTTCTTCCTCAATCGTCCAAGCTGTCCTGCCGATGCAGCTCGGCTTCTCTTTCTTCGTACATGCGCTTTTCGAGGTGAGTCATGAATGATGTCGCGAGGCAAAACTGCTTCTGCGCCGTACACCATAAAAATGGTGTGAATCCGAGTACGGTTGGGCGTTGTCCGCAGCCCCAGTCTGGTCGAGCTCCTCTACCCGGTCGTGTCGATTTCGTAAGGACCGCACTAGTGCGGGTTTGATGCCGCTCATTATTAGACCATTTGCTCGTTCCACTTGACCGTTGGTTTGAGGATGATAGACTGAAGCGTAATCGAGCTTAATGCCCATATTTTTGCACCATGATTTAGCCTCGTCATCCATAAAGTTCGTGCCATTATCGGTGATGATGCTATGGGGGACACCGTGAGGGTGTACTACCCCGGATATGAAGTCTATCACTGGTCCGGACTCTGCCATTTTAACTGGCTTGGCCTCTATCCATTTGGTGAATTTATCCACCATGACCAATAGGTACCTTTGCTTGTTGGTTCCCCCTTTAAGGGGTCCAACCATGTCAAGCCCCTGGACCATGACGGCCGGGTAATGGGTATAGTTTTGAGGGTGGTGGGTGGCATATGGCTCGATTAGCAAAGAGCGACAACCGACGCATCTTTGGACTAAGTCTGAGCATCTGCCCGGGCCGTCGGCCAATAAAATCCTGTACGGAATGCCTTTCCTACAAGGGCTCGAGCTGCGGCGTGGTGTCCGCCTAGTCCGGCATGATTTTCAGCCAGAAGGTTTCGCCCTTCCTCTTCGGAGATACACCTTTGAAGGACTCCGGTTGTGCTTTTCTTATAGAGTTCTCCCTCATGGACCTTGTAGGCTTTAGATCGCCGAACTATGCAGCGGGCCTCCTTTTGGTCTGTGGGAAGTTCCTGCCTAAGCAAGTAGGCTAGGAATGGCTCTGTCCACGGGGCGATTACTGCCATTATGTCGTGGGATGAAGGTGTTATTTCATCGGCTGACTCGCCGATTATGTCAGATTGTTCTGTGTCGGTTGGTGTGGCTGCTTCCGGTTTGTTATTTCTGGGATCCTCTTCCCATAGTACGGATGGCTTAAAGAGTCGTTCTAGGAAGATGTTTGGAGGGGCAGCGTCACGTTTTGCGCTGATGCGTGCCAATACGTCGGCTGCTTGGTTATTATCCCGGGCTACATGGTGGAATTCAAGTCCTTCGAACCGAGCTGACATTTTGAGGACATCATTACGATAGGCTGCCATTTTCGGATCCTTGGTGTCAAAGTCTCCATTTACTTGGGATATTGCGAGGTTTGAGTCCCCGCACACCTCTAGGCGTTGAATGCCCATGGAGATTGCCATCCGGAGGCCATGTAAAAGGGCCTCGTATTCGGCTGCGTTGTTGGAGTCCGTGTACATTATCTAAAGTACGTATTGGACTGTGTCCCCGGTTGTGGACGTCAATACGACTCCAGCCCCCAATCCGGCCAACATTTTGGAGCCGTCGAAGTGCATAATCCAATTGGAGTATGCGCCGTACTCTTTAGGGAGTTCGGCTTCGGTCCATTCAGCGACAAAGTCAGCCAAAACTTGCAACTTTATAGCTCGCCGAGGTTTGTAAGTTATATCGAATGGTAAGAGCTCAATGGCCCATTTTGCAATCCTGCCCGTCGCGTCGCGGTTGTTTATAATGTCGTTGAGGGTACCGGAAGCCATTGTTATCGAACACTCTTGAAAGTAGTGTCGAGACTTACGAGATGCCATGAACACCGCATACGCTATCTTTTGGTAGTGCGGGTAACGGACTTACAGGAGTTATCTGGTGGATCGTAGTACTGGTTTTGAAGAGGGAATTTATGCCCTTCTGTCTCTCGTTCAACAACGAGTACCGCGCTTACAACTTGATGTGTGGCCGCGATGTATAACAACATTTGTTCGCCCAGGTTGGGCGCAGCCAGGACCGGATTTGTTGCCAATATGGCTTTTATTTCATCGAGTCCGGCAGTGGCAGCATCCGTCCACTCAAAGTGTTCGGTGCGCCTGAGGAGGCGATAGAGGGGCAATGCCTTTTCTCCCGAACGGGAGATAAAGCGGCTTAGAGCCGCCGCGCGTCCAGTCAATTTTTGTATTTGTTTGAGGTCTTTTGGAATATCTAGCTGTGACAGAGCTCGGATCTTGGCTGGGTTTGCTTCAATTCCTCTGCTGGATACAATGAAGCCCAGGAACTTTCCGACTGGTACGCCGAAAACGCATTTTCCGGATTCAGCTTGATGTCATATGCTCGGAGGTTGTCGAATGTTAGCCTCAAATCGTCTACTAGAGTCTCGACGTGTTTGGTTTTGACGACTACATCGTCTACGTATGCCTCTACTGTTTTGCCGATCTGGGTAGCTAGACATGTCTGAATCATGCGCTGATATGTTGCGCCGACGTTTTTAAGTCCGAATGGCATCGTGTTGAAGCAGAATGGTCCATATGGAGTAATGAATGCCGTTGCGGCTTGGTCCGCTTCCGCCATCTTGATTTGATGGTAGCCTTAGTATGCGTCCAGGAAGCACAATGAATCATGCCCTGCGGTAGCATCAATTATTTGGTCGATGCGGGGGAGGGGGGAAGGGATCCTTTGGGCAGGCCTTGTTGAGGTCTTTAAAATCGACACATAGGCGCCAAGATTTGTCCTTCTTTGGTACCATTACCAGGTTTGCTAGCCAATCCGGATGTTTGATGTCTTTGATGAATTCGGCTTCCAATAGTTTGGCTAGTTCTTCTCCCATTGCCTGTCTTTTGGGTTCGGAAAATCGTCGAAGAGCCTGTTTGACTGGCTTGAACAATTATAGGATATTTAGGCTATGTTCTGCCAGTCTGCGTGGGATTTCCGGCATATCTGAAGGGTGCCAGGCGAAAATGTCCCAATTTTCCCGAAGGAATTCTCGCAGTGCGGCGTCTACATCGGGTTTCAACTGTGCCCCGATGGAGGCCGTCTTTGTCGATTCCGTTGGATGGACCTGGAATTTTAGTATTTCGTCCGCTGATTTAAAGGAGGTGGACTTGGATCTCTTATCGAGTATCACATCGTCCCTATTCACCGTAGAGCGCAGCGCGGTGAGTTCTTCTGCCGCTAGGGCTTCGGATAGTGCCTCCAGGGCTAATGCGGGTGTCTTGTTTTCGGCGCGGAGTGCTATGTTCGGATCACTAACGACAGTGATTATTCCGCCGGGCCCAGGCATTTTGAGCTTCATGTACCCGTGTGACGCCCGGATAATTAAGCTAGAGTAACCCTCTCCTAATGATGCCATGTCACCGCAGTCACTTTAGTTAATCTCGCGATGGTTCAAAAACAATTCAAATTCAAATTTAAAATAAAGACAAACATCAAAAGTTTTCAAACTTTAAAACTAAAATGTTCGAGTCATGCTAAATAATGCAAAGGTGATTGTGGTGAAGAAACCCCACTTTTATAAAATGTTTAAATACTATCAGATGAATAAAACAGCAACATTAATAGTTATTTAAATACCTTTTGTAATTAGTGAAATGTCAAACTAAATTATTTGAGGACTAGACTTTTTGTGACAATGGACTAAATTGAATTACTAAATTAGATGCCAAGTATATATTTTACAAAAAAATAAAACAATAGGAAACAAAGACAAAACAGAAAAGAAAACTAACAAAAAGAAAAGAACCCCCAGGGCTCCGGCCCAGCAGGCCATCAACCCCACTGGGCCAACCCACCAGGCCCAGCCGGCCACCCCACTTAATCCCTTCGGTCCACTGACCGAAACCCTAACCCCCACTGCTCCCCCGATCCCCCCACTCGCACCCACTCGTCCCACTCCTCCCTCTCGCCCTTCCCCGATCTGGATCGGGGCAACCCCCCGATCCCATCGCCCCATCGCCGCCTCGGCGTCGCCGTCCCCTCCCTCGCGGAGCTGGCCCCCTCCTGTCGCCCCACCGGCGCCCCGCCGCCCGTCCACGACCACGCTGATGCGGGACCCCACCCGGAGCTACCTCGCCCCCGCCGCACGAGGACCGCGCCACCGGAGACCCTCACCGTCTTCCCCGAATCACCGTCGCCTCGTCGTCCACGCCGGTCTGCCTCCTGCTACGCACGTCGTCGCCGTCATCCTCCCCAAGCACCGCTGCCACGTCCCTACTCCTTGCAGTGAGCCCCGACTCCCCTCTCCCACCTCGCGACCGTGCTCGTGCTCACGCACCTGTGCGCGCGCACCCGCAACCGCCGCGCTCACTCCCTGCCAGGCTGGCGGTGCCCGCACACCAGCACGTGCCCCCAAGACGCGAGCCGCGCCCCTGGATCCTCGAGTGTCGCCGTACCCTATACCCTCGCGCCCGCCCGCCAGCCTGCCGTTGTTGCGGTCCACGTGGCCACCGCTGGGCTCGCCCACATCTCGCGCCGCTCTGGGCCACCTCTCCGTCTTGCGCTCGGCCATCTCCGCCTCCTCTGCACCCGCTGCAGCCACCACCATGGCTGCCCAGCCCTCGACCTTGCCGCCCTGGGCTTGGCTCGGCGGTGCCGACCGCCTCGCGCAGATTAGCCCGCCCTCTAAGGCCTCAACATCGACAAGGGGCCCTGCCTGTAACGTTTTAATAAAAAAAGGAAAATAAAATAAAAATAAATTATTAATTAATTAATTAGTGGATTAATTAAGTTTAATCATGTTTAATTAATCTAATTAACTAGTTAGTTTACTTAAACAGTAATTAGTTTAACCCTAACCCTAATCAACCTAACAGTGTATGACAGGTGGGTCCCACTGGGCCCACACGTCAGTTTGACTAGTCAACACCTCTGTTGACTGCTGATGTCATGATGACGTCAGCAAACACTGTTATGGATAATGTTGAATTAAATTAAATTAATTAAAATTCCAAAAATGATTTAAATCTTTTATAATTAATATAAAATAAACCGTAGCTCGGATGGAAAAACTTTGTACATGAAAGTTGCTCAGAACGACGATACGAATCCAGATATGCAGCCCGTTAATCGCCACGCGTCCCTAGCATAGTGAACCTGCAACATTTCACCTCTCGTTCATCTGACCGAAAACATGAAACACCGGGGATACTTTCCCGGATGTTTCCCCCTTTCGTCGGTACCACCTACTGCCGCGTTAGGGCACACCTAGCACCGCATATTGACATGTTATGCTTTGTGATACTTTGATTGCTCAGTTATTTATTGTGTTCCCCCTCCGTTACTTCTTTCCGGTAAACCCCGAGACTGCCAACGACCCCCCAGTTCGACTACGGAGTTGACGACCCCTACTTGCCAGAGCAACCAGGCAAGCCCCCCCTTGATCACCAGATATCGCCTATTCTTCTATATACTGCTTGCATTAGAGTAGTGTAGCATGTTCTTGGTCGGTTACTCCTATTACATTGCATAGCTTTGTCATTGTTGCTCTGATCATTGATACCTTACCATAATCCTAAATGCTTAGTATAGGATGCTAGTTTATCATCATTGGCCCTACATTCTTGTCAGTCTGCCTTGCTATACTATTGGGTTGTGATCACTTGGGAGGTGATCATGGGTATATACTATACATATATGCATACTACAGATGGTGACTAAAGTCGGGTCCGCTCGAAGAGTACCCGCGAGTGATTCACGGATTGGGGGCTGAAAGGACCTTTGTCCCGACGGCCCTCTGTGTGGATCTTTGTGGCGGAGCGACAGGGCAGGTTGAGACCACCTAGGCGAGAGGTGGGCCTGGCCTTGGTCGGCGTCCGCGGTTGCTTCATAATAACATGCTTAACGAGATCTGGGTATTTGATCTGAATCTGGACATTTGGTCTATACGCACTAACCATCTACGCGGGAGTAGTGATGGGTATCCCGGCGTCGAGGTATCAGCCGAAGCCTTCGTGACGTCAGCGATTGAGTGGCGCGCGCCGGATTGGACTGGAACGCCACTAGGCTAGGTCTGCTTCCGGCCGCGTACGCAACGTGCAGGTGTGCTAAGGGCGATGGGCCCAGACCCCTGTGCGCTTAGGTTTAGACCGGCGTGCTGACCTCTCTGTTGTGCCTAGGTGGGGCTGCGACGTGTTGATCTTCCGCGGCCGGGCATGACCCAGAAAAGTGTGTCCGGCCAAATGGGATCAAGTGTGTTGGGTTATGTGGTGCACCCCTGCAGGGAAGTTAATCTATTCGAATAGCCGTGTCCCTCAGTAAAAGGACGACCCGGAGTTGTACCTTGACCTTATGACAATTAGAACCGGATACTTAATAAAACACACCCTTCCAAGTGCCAGATACAACCCGGTGATCGCTCTCTAATAGGGCGATGAGGAGAGGATCGCCGGGTAGGATTATGCTATGCGATGCTACTTGGAGGACTTCAGTCTACTCTCTTCTACATGCTGCAAGACGGAGGCTGCCAGAAGCGTAGTCTTCGACAGGATTAGCTATCCCTCTTATTCTGGCATTCTACAAGTCCCTCAATTAAATGAACAACCACCCCCTCGTAAAAATTGTGAACAAGCCCACGGATAAAATTAGCGGAAACGTGGGTTGCCTCAACATGCATTATTATTTATATTTTCTACTCCCTCCGTTCCTAAATATAAGTCTTTTTTATTAGCCACACCTGAGACAAGAATTTTTTTTAGCAGTGAACCCCACATGTCATAGACACAAAAATTGTGGCAAGATTCCCTTAGGCAAGGCAAAGTGTGTCTCACAATTTGAGCAATTCAGGTTAGGCAAGTGTGGCAAAAATAATGTGGCAACATAAGACAAACATAATCACAATCCAAACAGCCCCGTAATTTTTTGTGACATGCATGAAAATTTGGTTAGTTAAATTTATAGTCAAAATTTGGCAAGGTGCATCAAATCAACACATGCAAGTATCAAAAGGAAAGTCATGGCATGCAAGCATGAGTTGTACTCCCTCCGTTTCCAAATATAAGTCTTTTTAGAGATTGCAACAAGTGACTACATACGAAGCAGAATATGTCGTACATACGAAGTAGCCCATTTGAAATGTGTAAAAAGACGTATATCGAGCGAGTGCTTTGATGTGTCGCGTCAACTCGTACAAGACCGAGAAATTTGATTACTACAACGCCCTCTCCATAGCGGACTGAGCTCCGGTGCCTTAACTGCACCTACCTTTGGCTGCATGACAGGACGGCCAACCACCTATTGGGCCCACCTGTCATAGACGCAAAGGCAGGAGCAGTAAGTAGAAGCTTTCGCTACACGCTATCCCTCCCGTACGAGGTGGACGGACATGCAGCAGTGGATTCGATACTGTAGAAGTAGGAGTAACATCATTGTTCGTCTTCTCGAAGAGGCGAAGAGCCAAGCGCAACCCGAACATGGCAGTTGCGAATGCTCGCGTGGTGCGGTTCCTTGGAGCACGCATATACTAGCCAGGCTCTTGCATGAGAAAATATTGCTATTGTCTAACAATTAAACTCCATTATCCATTGGTTCATACTCATTCTGCATAGGTCCACGCGCTTAGCACCGTTTCCTCCTGGGGTCACCAATGTTTATTTGCTAATTAATAGCGTCGCATGCAATGAACTAGCCATTGCAAGTCATTAAAAGCATACACACCTCTCATCTCTTATTGGTTGATATGTCAAGAAACAAGAAACAAGGTAGAAGTTAATGCATCGCGCCTAAGTGTTTTGGGAATACTATTTGGTTTTCGTAAGATGACTTACACACTTAGACGGAGGGAGTAGAATAGCCCTGTAAACCGGAAAGGAGTATTTGCCTTTCTAGAGATTTCAACAAGTGACTAGACTACACCGTGTGCAGTACTCCCTCCCTTCCGGTTTATAGGGCTCAAATCTCAAATCTCATGAACCAAGGCATTTTGCGATTGGAGGAATGTATCTTGTACTTTACAAAACTACCCTAATTAAACTCATGCATTAATTATGTAGTTCTCTCGTTTTCCTCTCCGCCTTGGTCGAAGTGCACAATATTGAGCACTCCTATATGACTAGCCGCTCTATCTACATGCAGGACATTTCAAAGCATCCGGGCCCATGTGCCATCCACCAAATCACAGCGAGGTGCTATAGTCGAGACTCACCTGTCACCCCGGTGTGGCCGTCATGACCCGTCATATCACAAAACCCACACCTTTACCGGCAGTGGTAAGGTGGCCTCCAAGTTGGACTGGACGAAGCAACATCATTTCACTGGAACGCTCGTTCAAGCCCTTTCTTCCCTTTCTTGAAGAAAACCTCACTCGAGGCTACTCACTTCTGCCATTTTTCTTCTGTACCGACGAAGGAAAGGTGGGCGAATCAGTTATGCTGCTATATTTTCATTCCAAGAATCTTCTTTTTGCGAAGCACCGACCGATTCTCACATCATATTCTTTTCCCGTTTTCATTGCGATTGTGGTTTCCTTTTGATTGCTTTTTGTTTGTTAGTTCATTGATGGATCCTGGAGCACTAGGCAAAGAGTTGCCAGCAGACAACCCACTGGAGAAAGCGATCTCCAGGAAGCGAGCACCGACCAACGAGTTGACCATGTTGGCGGGCCAACCCATGGAGACGAAGAATTCCAAGAAACAAGCACTGGCCAAAGAGTTGAGGACGTTGGCGGACGAACTCCTCAAACAAAGTTGGAAGAACAGCAAGGGCCCCACCATGCCTACCCCAGGAACTCTGATTGCTACCTATGTGAGGCTCAAGACCGAGTTGGAGGAGATAGTCGCCGTTGAGAAGCAGTATTCCCCTGGCAAGGTGATGGCCCCCATCGAGGACGAGGAGATGGCCCCCGGAGGGATGAGATCCCCTGGTGAGCTGCACAAGGTAAAAAATAATGGCTTATTACCATAGTTGTGGTTTTTGATTATTTGCAATGTGCTTGCTACTATGTTAGGGTTGTGCAGCTGCCGGTGGACGTCCTTGATGATTCCGATGTCATGGCCCATCCTGTTGGCATCGCCCCAGAGATCAATTCCGATGCCGCTGTCCATCCTGTGGACATCGCCCCAGAGATCGATTCCGATGTCGCGGTCAGTCCTATGGACATCGCCCCAGAAATCGATTCCCATGCCGCTGTCCGTGATGTGGTCATTGCCCGAGAGATCGATGACAATAAATAGTTGGTCGTGCTAATCCTTCAGGGTAGTTTGCATTGCCCTGTGTTTATTTACCAGAACGATGCGTGTTATCAAACCATCTTAGGGCTAGTGCACTGTCTTGTGTGGGCGGATCTTGGTACTTTTGTTTGATAGTGAATCATGCGATGAATCATGCGAACCCTCTCCAAGTTATGGAAACAGATGTATTCTCACCAGCTTTTGATGTAATATATGGCATGCTTAGATGTAAGTTTGAACTGTTTATCATATCAGCAGGGCTTGTTTGATGATTCTTGGTGTTAGTAGGCTAGCTACTGTGCGAGCTATAGTACTTGCAAAACACTCACCGAAGAGAAATGTTGGGGCTGATAAGCTCGTGGTACACTTATACTTATCCCTCGTCGATTGACCAATAGCCCTAGCTCCTAAAATTGTAGGCTTAGCGATCGATCAGACAATAGTCGACATACATTCAGGCCTCATTTGGTTCATAGGGTAGGAAAATCATCGCAAAAGTACAGAGAACGTGCAACACAAAATCATAGCAGTGCAGAGACGTACTCCCTCCATTCCAAAATAGATGACCTAGGCGGGCTAGTTTGGCCTAGTGGGTTTCAGTGATATGACGTGGTACAGTGTCGTCCAGTCTTCGCGTGTGGTAGCAGTATTGCGGGTATAGTAAGTTTTCCTGAAGAAGCGGAATTCAACGAAGTCATGATGGTTCCTGCGTCCGAACAACTTACAGTGGGAACGGTTGGGCCTGTGATACGACCGGGGTAGACCAGGATAATTTTGTGCATGGCAGGTGGACCAGGATGGTCGACGTCCCACATGTCGGCGAATGAAAGTATTCTTTCCGATATAGAGGACGAGCAACGAGTATTCATTGTTTATTTTTGATGAAAGCTATTGTCTCCACTGTTACGACAGAGGAGTGTGAAACACGGGAGCCCAGTGAACTTGGCATGTGCACCACTCCCTCCTTCCTCATGTAATGCCCAGGTTATAGCTTTTTCTCACTTCCTCTCTATCTATTTCCTCTCAAATGTTTTTTACCTTTCTTTTTCTACGACACAATTGTTTTTTATGCCTTTTTTAGAATTATTATTTTTATACCTAAAGCATGTGTAGAGACGGGCTCTTGCAGAGCCCACTCCTTGACTTTGTCAATGCCTCTCTCTCCTCCACATAAGCAGTACTACTTGCTATGCATGCATGCGGCGGGCAGCTGGCGTCTTGAGGGGCCAGGGCGGTGAGAGAGGGCTCCGGAAGCGGTCCCGACTCCAGCATGGCCCACCTCACATTATCACCATATATTTCTTGGAGTCCGTGCATGGCGGGCAGGAGATCTCTTCTCCCTCCTGCATTTCTCTCTTCTCAGCCGACGCCCGCCGAGCGATTAGATTTCGGCTATCGACGGTTTATTCAATTACGGTCCCACATGTCAATGAAATTGCAAGACAACGCGTGTCCCCTCTGGTGAGCGGCGTGCGAGCCGTACTGTCGGGGTTGCGACGCGTACGAGTCGTAAGTGTGCCGCCTTTTCCTTTAGAACTTGTGAAGCGTAACATTTTCGCGCGATCGATCGATAGAAATCCAGAACAAAATGACGAGGGCGGTGCTTTCCCGCTCGTTAGGCGGGCTAGTTCGAGTGATATGACGTGCTACAGTGCCGTCCACTTGCTCCAGTTTTATGTAAGCAAGAGTTTACACTCTTACGCCGGAGGAGTGCGAAACACCGCGGATCTGATTTTGATCGAGGGATAACTGTTCCCTGCCAAATAATGGAGGATTGTTAGCGATTATAGCATGATAGTTAGGGCATCTCCAGCGCTGGCCCACAAATTTACACCGGCATCTGCCCGAGGAAACTGACAGATGCCATCCGATGCTGCCCGCATACCTTTCGACAACTATATGAACTAACCGGACGAAATTCATTACATTCCGAAAACTTTTCCTACAAACTGGACGAAATTTATTACATATTTCGCACAAACCATACTAAAACCTACTGTAAACCTAATCTAAACAATCGTCGGCGCTCGGCCACCATGTCCGGCCATGAACCCGAGAAAGCCAGCCATTGCCTTTGCCTCCTCCTCATCCGCCTCGATAACCTCCTCCTCTAGAGCACAAGGTTCTGAAGATTTCCGCCTCCACGTCGCCGTCAAGCGGCCAATCGGCCGCCGATGTTCACCCCACCAAGCTTGGCGTCGATTGAGTGGAGTAGCGGTGGCCTTCCCGGGACCAGAGCGGCGGCGACCTACCGTGTACTACTCTTCCTCGCTGCCGGCTACGCCCGCGCACACGTGCCGGCTTAGTGGTCGTGGCGGCAGAGGGCGGCCGGGGGGGGGGGGTGCCGGTGATCTCCTTCGTTTGCCCCTGCGACAGTACGTCGGAGAGAGCTTTGTAGCGCGCCCGGAGCGGAGCCGCTGATGTCCCTCGTCTGCTCCTGCGACAGTACGTCCAAGAGAGCTTCGGAGCGCCAGGAGGCCATGGTTCAAGTGGTGCCGAGAGAAGGAAGGGACCGGAGGAGAATAAGTGTGGGTCTTTGGCTGTGGCTGGGAGCTGGGGCTCAAGTTAATATAGCGGGCGAATGGCAATGAGCCGCGGCAGACGGATGGAAAACTGGCGTTGGAGTAGGTTCTTCGGGCGTGAATGCGGATGCTGCTTCAGTGACTTAACTGCAGATGCGTTTTGGTTACTGACATGTGGGCCCAACGGGCATCTGGCCCGCATGTCAGTGACACACCAATTGCACCTGGAGTTAAGCCTGGTGAATGCGGCATAGACATTGTGACCGTTTCAGGCGGGAAGCGCGCGCTAGCGATGGAAGGGGTTTCGGTGTGCAGTGGCACTAAGATCGGTCACTCACGATAGTACATACTCCGTACCATACTACCATAGTACCCTCTCTAGCTTAGGCTGTTTTATAGATTGTCGTTGTCATGGACGATATACATGAGCAAGGCGGTCCGAGTATGACCATTGGTGTTGAGCCAGGTGAATACATGCTCGGCGTTCGCGTAGGCCTCCATCAAACGTCTAAACAGTAATGTCAGGCACCGCCGGGGCGCGCAGGTGATGGGCTCGCCGTTTGCGTTGCGCCATGAGCAGGACTTTGATTTAGAGGGTGGCGTGCATGCATTAGCATGCTTTGACACAGTGAGCATGAGTGTCTGACACGAAGTATTTCATTTTCATTTGGCTGACAAGGGTGTGTTGTAGTGACGAGTCCGTGGTTTGATTCCCCACATCCCCAAGCTTGAACTTTTGTGTCTCCTTAATTCCTCTCACATCATGGTTTGTCTTTTTATCAAAAGCTTCATCCACAACAAACTCAACAAGAACTCGTGAGATAGGTTAGTATAAACCAATGCAAAACTTATCATTTTCTACTGTACCAAATCACTAAAATTATTATTCAACATTGAATACTAAATGCCTCTGCATATTTAATACTCCTATCCTCAAATAGAATCATTAAACAAGCAAACATATGCAAACAGTGCAAACATAACACCAATCTGCCAAAACAGTACAGTCTGAAAGAATGCAAGAGTATCAATACTTCCCTAACTCCAAAAATTATGAACTAAAATTCCGACTATAATAAATTTATCAGATCTCAATATGCAAAAAGATTCAACATTATACCACTCTCTGACTTTTCTAGGGAATTTTTGCAACAGACTTTCTGTTTTCAAACAACAACATGTATACTAGCAAAATAAGCATGGCAAAGGCTATCCTTGACTTTCTTATAGGAGCTAAAGATGCAAAACATTATTCTAAATAACAGCAAGAAAATACTAACAAGAGAAAATGACGCTCCAAACAAAACACATATCATGTGGTGAATAAAAATATAGCTCCAAGTAAAGTTACCGATGAACGAAGACGAAAGAGGGGATGCCATCCGGGGTATCCCCAAGCTTAGGCTCTTGGTTGTACTTGAATATTACCTTGGTGTGCCTTGGGCATCCCCAATCTTAGGCTCTTGCCACTCCTTATTCCATAGTCCATCGAATCTTTACCCAAAACTTGAAAACTTCACAACACAAAACTTAACAGAAAATTCGTGAGCTCCGTTAGCGAAAGAAAACAAAACACCACTTCAAGGTACTGTAATGAACTCATTCTTTATTTATATTGGTGTTAAACCTACTGTATTACAAATTCTCTATGGTTTATAAACTATTTTACTAGCCATAGATTCATCAAAATAAGCAAACAACACATAGAAAACAGAATCTGTCAAAAACAGAATAGTCTGTAGTAATCTGTATCAAACGTATACTTATGGACCTCCAAAAATCCTACCACATTAGGAAGTCCTAAGCAGTTCTTATACAAATCCAGAGCAAAAATAATCAGATCAGAAACACGTTTCTGTGAATTAACAAAACTAATTTACTGGGTGCAAAAGTTTCTGATTTTCAGCAGGATCGACACAACTATCACTGTAAGCTATCCTAAAGGTCTTACTTGGCACTTTATTGAAACAAAACCTATAAAACATGATTACTACAGTAGCATAATCATGTGGACACACAAAAACAGTAAGGATAAATGTTGGGTTGTCTCCTAACAAGCGCTTTTCTTTAATACCTTTCTAGCTAGGCATGATGATGGCAATGATGCTCACATAGAAGATAAGAATTGAAACATAACGGGAGCATCATGAAGCATATGACTAGCATATTTAATTCTAACCCACTTCCTATGCATAGAGATTTTGTGAGCAAACAACTTATGGGACCAATAATCAACAAGCATAGGAAGGTAAAACAAGCATAGCTTCAAGATTTTCAACACATAGAGAGGAAACTTGACATTATTGCAATTCCTACAAGCATATATTCCTCCCTCATAATAATTTTCAGTAGCATCATGAATGAATTCAACAATATAACCAGCACCTAAAGCATTCTTTTCATGACCTACAAGCATAGAAAATTTACTACTCTCCACATAAGCAAAATTCTTCTCATCAATAGTAGTGGGAGCAAACTCAACAAAATAACTATCATATGATTGAAAATTAAGATCAAGATGACAAGTTTCATGGTTATCATTATTCTTTAAAGCATACATGTCATCACAATAATCATCATAGATAGGAGGCATGATTTCATCATAGTAAATTTGCTCATCAAAGCTCGGAGGACAAAAAATATCATCTTCATCAAACATAGCTTCCCCAAGCTTGTGGCTTTGCATATCATTAGCATCATGGATATTCAAGGAATTCATACTAACAACATTGCAATCATGCTCATCATTTAAAGATTTAGTGCCAAACATTCTATGTAATTCTTCTTCTGGCACTTTGGCACAATTTTCCTTTCCATCATTCTCACGAAAGATATTAAAAAGATGAAGCGTATGAGACAGAGTCAATTCCATTTTTTGGTAGTTTTCTTTTATAAACTAACTAGTGCTAAAACAAGAAACAAAAGATTTGATTGCAAGATCTAAAGATATACCTTCACTTACCTAGCCTCCCCGGCAACGGCGCCAGAAAAGATCTGGATGTCTACTACACAACCTTCTTCTTGTAGACGTTGTTGGGCCTGCAAGTGCAAATGTTTGTAGGACAGTAGCAAAATTCCCTCAATTGGATGACCTAAGGTTTATCAATCCCTAGGAGGCGTAGGATGAAGATGGTCTCTCTCAAGCAACCCTGCAACCAAATAAAAAAGAGTCTCTCGTGTCCCCAACACACCCAATACAATGGTAAATTGTATAGGTGCACTAGTTCGGCGAAGAGATGGTGATACAAGTGCAAAATAGATGGTAGATATAGGTTTTTGTAATCTGAAATAATAAAAACAGCAAGGTAACTAATGATAAAAGTGAGCATAAACGGTATTGCAATGATAGGAAACAAGGCCTAGGGTTCATACTTTCACTAGTGCAAGTTCTCTCAACAATAATAACATAGATAGATCATATAACAAGCCCTCAACATGCAACAAAGAGTCACTCCGAAGATACTAATAGCGGAGAACAAACGTAGAGATTATGGTAGGGTACGAAACCACCTCAAAGTTATTCTTTTGGATCAATCTATAAAAGAGTTTGTACTAGAATAACACTTTAAGACACAAATCAACCAAAACCCTAATGTCACCTAGATACTTCATTGTCACCTCAAGTATCCGTGGGCATGATTATACAATATGCATCACACAATCTCATATTCATCCAACCAACACAAAGTACTTCAAAGAGTGCCCCAAAGTTTCTATCAGAGAGTCAAGAACGTGTGCCAACCCCTATGCATAGGTTCGCAATGTCACGAAACCCGCAAGTTGATCACCAAAACATACATCAAGTGGCACATGATATCCCATTGTCACCACAGATAATCACGGCAAGACATACATCAAGTGTTCTCATAAAAGACTCAATCTAATAAGATAACTTCAAAGGGGAAACTCAATTCATCACAAGAGAGTAGAGGGGGAGAAACATCATAAGATCCAACTACAATAGCAAAGCTCGGGATACATCAAGATCGTGCCATAGAGGGAACACGAGAGAGAACACGAGAGAGAGAGAGAGAGATCAAACACATAGCTGCTGGTACATACCCTCAGCCACGAGGGTGAACTACTCCCTCCTTGTCATGGATAGCGCCGGGATGATGAAGATGGCCACCGGTGATGGGATCCCCCTCCGACAGGGCGCCGGAAAGGGTTCCCAAGAGGTTTTTGGTGGCTACAGAGGCTTGTGGCGGTGGAACTCCCGATCTATCTTCTGTTCTGGAAGTTTTACGATACGTAGGTATATATGGGTGCAGGGGGTACGTTGGTGGACCAAAGGGGGGGCCATGAGGCAGGGGGCGCGCCCCCCACCCTCGTGAGCACCTCCCTTCTTTCCCGACATGCACTCCAAGTCCATCGGGTGGCTTTCCTTCCAAAAATAACTTCTCCAGTTGATTTTTTTTATTCCGTTTTGACTCCGTTTGATATTCCTTTTCCTCGAAATACTGAAATAGGCATAAAACAACAAATCTAGGCTGGGCCTCCGGTTAATAGGTTAGTCCCAAAAATAATATAGAAGTGGATAATAAAGCCCAATATTGCCCAAAACAGTAGATAATATAGCATGGAGCAATAAAAAATTATAGATACGTTGGAGACGTATCATGCATCCCCAAGCTTAATTCCTACTCGTCCTCGAGTAGGTAAATGATAAAAAAGAATTTTTGATGTGGAATGCTAGTTGGCATAATTTCATTGTAATTCTTCTTACTTGTGATATGGATATTTAGATCCGAAAGATTCAAGACAAAAGTTCATATTGACATAAAAATAGTAATACTTCAAGCATACTAACAAAGCAATTATGTCTTCTCAAAATAACATGGCAAAAGAAAGTTCATCCCTACAAAATCATATAGTTAGGCTATGCTTCATTTTCGTCACACAAAGATGTTCCCAACTTCTATACCCCCGATGACAAGCCAAGCAATTGTTTCATACTTAAATAATCTCAAACTTTTTCAACCTTCACGCAATACATGAGCGTGAGCCATGGATATAGCACCATGGGTGGAATAGAATATGATGATGGGGATTGTGTGGAGAAGACAAAAAAGGAGAAAGTCTCACATTGACGATGATAATCAACGGTCTATGGAGATGCCCATCAATTGATGTCAACATGAGGAGTAGGGATTGCCATGCAACGGATGCACTAGAGCTATAAATGAATGCTCAACAAAAGAAAACTAGTGGGTGTGCATCCAACTTGCTTGCTCACGAAGACCTAGGGCATTTGAGGAAGCCCATCGTAGGAATATACAAGCCAAGTTCTATAATGAAAAATTCCCACTAGTATGAAAAAGACAACTTATGAGACTCACTACATGAAGAACAAGGTGCTACTTTGAAGCACAAGTGTGGAAAAAGAGATAGTAGCATTGCCCTTTTTATTTATTTTCTTTTTTTCTTTCTTTTTTGTCTTTTTTTGGGCCTTTCTTTTTTTTTCTTTTTGGCCCTTCTTCTTTTTTCCTTTTTTTTCCTTTTTGGGCAATGCTCTAAATAATGATGATCATCAGACTTTCATTGATTACAACATATGAATTACAACTTGAAACTAGAACAAGATATGACTCCATATGAATGCCTACGGTGGTGTATCGGGATGGTGCAATGAATCAAGAGTGACATGTATGAAAAATAATGCATGGTGGCTTTGCCACAAATACGATGTCAACTACATGATCATGCAATGGCAGTATGACAAAAGTAAAGTATGTCATGATGATGAACGGAACGGTGGAAAGTTGCATGGCAATATATCTCAGAATGGCTATGAAAATGCCATAATAGGTAGGTATGGTGGCTGTTTTGAGGAAGATATAGGGAGGTTTATGTGTGATAGAGCGTATCGTATCACGGGTTTGGATGCACCGTGAAGTTTGCACCAACTCTCAAGGTGAGAAAGGGCAATGCAGTGCGAAGAGGCTAGCAAAGGCGAGAAAGGTAAAAGTGCGTATAATCCATGGACTCAACATTAGTCAAAAGAACTCATATACTTATTGCAAAAATTTAGAAGTCATCAAAAACCAAGTACTACGCGCATGCTCCTAGGGGGATAGATTGGTAGGAAAAGACCATCGCTCGTCCCCGACCGCCACTCATAAGGATGCACAAGCTAGGTACACTTCATGTTTCAAATTTGTTACACAACTTTAACCATACGTGCATGCTACGGGACTTGCTAACATCAACATAAGCATTCTTTAAATTCATAATCACCCAACTAGCATGACTTTAATATCACTACCTCCATATCTCAAAACAATTATCAAGTATCAAATTGATCATAGCATTCAACACATTCATAAGAATTCTTACAAATCTTGTATGCTTAGCATATTAGGATTATTTAAGCAAATTACCATGCTATTTAAGACTCTCAAAATAATATAAGTGAAGTATGAGAGTTCATCTATTTCTTCAAAATAAAACTACCACCATGCTCTAAAAGATATAAGTGATGTACTAGAGCAAATGACAAACTACTCCGAAAGATATAAGTGAAGATCAATTAGTAGTCGAATAATTGTGAAATTATGTGAAGACTCTCTAACATTTAAGAATTTCAGATCTTGGTATTTTATTCTAACAGCAAACAAAGCTAAAGAAAATGGCAATGCAAGGATAGCACAACTCATATGAAGAAGCAAAAACTTAGGCTCAACCGATACTAACCGATAGTTGTTGAAGAAGAAAGGTGGGATGCCTACCGGGGCATCCCCAAGCTTAGATGCTTGAGACTTCTTGAAATATTATCTTGGGGTGACTTGGGCATCCCTAAGCTTGAACTTTTGTG
This sequence comes from Aegilops speltoides, assembly GCA_021437245.1. Classification (NCBI taxonomy): domain Eukaryota; kingdom Viridiplantae; phylum Streptophyta; class Magnoliopsida; order Poales; family Poaceae; genus Aegilops; species Aegilops speltoides. The sequence goes on along the minus strand of CM038145.1, from coordinate 75,677,650 downwards.
TCTCCTTAATTCCTCTCATATCATGGTTTCTCTTTTTATCAAAAGCTTCATTCACAACAAACTCAACAAGAACTCGTGAGATAGGTTAGTATAAACTAATGCAAAACCTTATCATTTTCTACTGTACCAAATCACTAAAATTATTATTCAACATTGAATACTAAATGCCTCTGCATATTTAATACTCCTATCCTCAAATAGAATCATTAAACAAGCAAACATATGCAAACAATGCAAACATAACAGCAATCTGCCAAAACAGTACAGTCTGTAAAGAATGCAAGAGTTTCAATACTTCCCTAACTCCAAAAATTATGAACTAAAATTCCCACTGTAATAAATTTATCAGAGCTAAATATGCAACAATATTCAACATTATACCACTCTCTGACTTATCTAGGGAATTTTTGCAACAGCGGTAAACTTTATGTTTTCAAACAGCAACATGTATACTAGCAAAATAAGCATGGCAAAGGTTATCCTTGACTTTCTTATTGGAACTAAAGATGTAAAACATTATTCTAAATAACAGAAAGAAAATACTAACAAGAGAAAATGACGCTCGAAGCAAAACACATATCATGTGGTGAATAAAAATATAGCTCCAAGTAAAGTTACCGGTGAAAGAAGACGAAAGAGGGGATGCCATCCGGGGCATCCCCAAGCTTAGGCTCTTGGTTGTCCTTGAATATTACCTTGGGGTGCCTTGGGCATCCCCAAGCTTAGGATCTTGCTACTCCTTATTCCATAGTCCATCGAATCTTTACCCAAAACTTGAAAACTTCACAACACAGAACTCGTGAGCACCGTTAGCGAAAGAAAACAAAACACGACTTCAAGGTACTGTAATGAACTCATTCTTTATTTATATTGGTATTAAACCTACCGTATTACAACTTCTCTATGGTTTATAAACTATTTTACTAGCCATAGATTCATCAAAAGAAGCAAACAACACATAGAAAACAGAATCTGTCAAAAACAGAACAGTCTGTAGTAATCTGTATCAAACATGTACTTCTGGAACTCCAAAATTCCTAATAAATTAGGAAGTCCTAATAAATTCGTGTACCAATCCATAGCATAAAGAATAAGATCAGAAGCACGTTTCTGTGAATTAACAAAACTAATATACTGGGTGCAAAGGATTCTGATTTTCAGCAGGATCAACACAACTATCACCGTAAGCTATCCTAAAGGTCTTACTTGGCACTTTATAGAAACAAAACCAATAAAACATGATTACTACAGTAGCATAATCATGTGGACACACAAAAACAGTAAGGATAAATATTGGGTTGTCTCCCAACAAGCGCTTTTCTTTAATGCCTTTCTAGCTAGACATGATGATGGCAGATGCTCACATAAAAGATAAGAACTGAAACATAACGGGAGCATCATGAAGCATATGACTAGAACATTTAAGTCTAACCCACTTCCTATGCATAGGGATTTTGTGAGCAAACAACTTATGGGAACAATAATCAACAAGCATAGGAAGGTAAAACAAGCATAGCTTCAAGATTTTCAACACATAGAGAGGAAACTTGACACTATTGCAATTCCTACAAGCATATATTCCTCCCTCATAATAATTTTAAGTAGCATCATGAATGAATTCAACGATATAACCAGCACCTAAAGCATTCTTTTCATGATCTACAAGCATAGAAAATTTACTACTCTCCACATAAGCAAAATTCTTCTCATCAATAGTAGTGGGAGCAAACTCAACAAAATAACTATCATATGATTGAAAATTAAGATCAAGATGACAAGTTTCATGGTTATCATTATTCTTTAAAGCATATGTGTCATCACAATAATCATCATAGATAGGAGGCATGCTTTCATCATAGTAAATTTGCTCATCAAAGCTTGGGGGACAAAAAATATCATCTTAATCAAACATAGCTTCCCCAAGCTTGTGGCTTTGCATATCATTAGCATCATGGATATACAAGGAATTCATACTAAGAACATTGCAATCATGCTCATCATTCAAAGATTTAGTGCCAAACATTCTATGTAATTCTTCTTCTAGCACTTTGGCACAATTTTCCTTTCCATCATTCTCACGAAAGATATTAAAAAGATCAAGCGTATGAGACAGACTCAATTCCATTTTTTGGTAGTTTTCTTTTTATAAACTAACTAGTGCTAAAACAAGAACAAAAAGATTCGATTGCAAGATCTAAAGATATACCTTCACTTACCTAGCCTCCCCGGCAACGGCGCCAGAAAAGAGCTTGATGTCTACTACACAACCTTCTTCTTGTAGACGTTGTTGGGCCTACAAGTGCACAGGTTTGTAGGATAGTAGCAATTTCCCTCAAGTGGCTGACCTAAGGTTTATCAATCCGTAGGAGGCGTAGGATGAATATGGTCTCTCTCAAGCAACCCTGCAACCAAATAACAAAGAGTCTCCTGTGTCCCCAACACACCCAATACAATGGTAAATTGTATAGGTGCACTAGTTTGGCGAAGAGATGGTGATACAAGTGCAAAATAGATGGTAGATATAGGTTTTTGTAATCTGAAATAATTAAAACAGCAAGGTAACTAATGATAAAAGTGAGCGTAAACGGTATTGCAATGATAGGAAACAAGGCCTAGGGTTCATACTTTCACTAGTGCAAGTTCTCTCAACAATAATAACGTAGATAGATCATATAACAAGCCCTCAACATGCAACAAAGAGTCACTCCGAAGCCACTAATAGCGGAGAACAAATATAGAGATTATGGTAGGGTACGAAACCACCTCAAAGTTATTCTTTTGGATCAATCTATAAAAGAGTTTGTACTAGAATAACACCTTAAGACACAAATCAACCAAAACCCTAATGTCACCTAGATACTCCATTGTCACCTCAAGTATCTGTGGGCATGATTATACGATATGCATCACACAATCTCAGATTCATCAAACCAACTCAAAGACTTCAAAGAGTGCCCCAAAGTTTCTATCGGAGTGTCAAGAATGTGTGCCAACCCATATGCATAGGTTCCCAATGTCACGAAACCCGCAAGTTGATCACCCAAACATACATCAAGTGGCACATGATATCCCATTGTCACCACAGATAATCACGGCAAGACATACATCAAGTGTTCTCATAAAGACTCAATCCGATAAGATAACTTCAAATGGGAAACTCAATTCATCACAAGAGAGTAGAGGGGGACAAACATCATAAGATCCAACTACAATAGTAAAGCTCGGGATACATCAAGATCGTGCCATAGAGGGAACACGAGAGAGAACACGAGAGAGAGAGAGATCAAACATATAGCTACTGGTACATACCCTCATCCCCGAGGGTGAACTACTCCCTCCTCGTCATCGATAGTGCTGGGATGATGAAGATGGCCACCAGTGATGGGATCCCCCTCCGGCAGGGCGCCGGAAAGGGCTCCCGAGAGGTTTTTGGTGGCTACAGAGGCTTGCGGCAGCGGAACTCCCGATCTATCTTCTGTTCTGGAAGTTTTACGATACGTAGGTATATATGGGTGCAGGGGGTACGTCGGTGGACCGAAGGGGGGGCCACGAGGCAGGGGGCGCGCCCGAGGGGGGTGGGTGCACCCCCCACCCTCATGAGCACCTCCCTTCTTTCCTGACGTGCACTCCAAGTCCATCAGGTGGCTTTCCTTCCAAAAATAACTTCTCCAGTTGATTTCGTTCCGTTTTGACTCCGTTTGATATTCCTTTTCCTCGAAATACTGAAATAGGCATAAAACAGCAAATCTAGGCTGGGCCTCCGGTTAATAGGTTAGTCCCAAAAATAATATAAAAGTGGATAATAAAGCCCAATATTGCCCAAAACAGGGGGAATCCAAATTTGCTTCGTCTTCTATCCTTGAGCTCTTGACAAACCAATGCACTATACGGTTGTCCGACCACTCCACCCCAGAGCTCTCACCAAGTGTCGTTCATGCCACCGTGCCGCACACTAACCGGTAAGGCAGCGATGGCATCCCACCGCGCCAATTTCCTCGCCGCCCACGACCGCACACAAAATGGTAGGGAAGCGTTGGCATCCCGCCGTGCTGAGTTCATTGCCGCTCGTGACCTCACAACTATGTGGGAGGAATTTGAAGATGCCAAGGCCGAATGCACTCAAGAAAAGAGAGGCCCGCCGCCGCAAGAAATAAAAGGACGCACGCGCTGCTGCGGAGAGGTCGGCGGAGATCCAAGCACGATGGGGTGTCGCCGACAGATCCGGGAAGGAGAACGACGACGTATGGCCAGCATGTGAGAAGTAGTAGTACTAGTAGTTAGTGTGTGTGTGTCTGTGTCTGAGTACGAGCATGTACCAGTACTACTAGTTACTATTGTAGTTTTTAGAGCAAATTACCAGTACATTAGCCTAGACTAAATGGAAAATTTCCTACCTAAGCATCAAATGGCATCTCTTTCTCTATAGGAATTGAGATGCATGTCATCTCACTTCCTATGATTTTCATATTCCTATCCTATGAATGAAAGGAGGCCTCTGTTGGAGTAACTACTGTAGCTAGCAGTACTGCTGGTATAGTAGTTTTCTTCAAGAAGTGGAATTCAACGAAGTCATGATGGTTCCTTCGTCCGAGCAACTTCAAAGTGGGAAGTGGGCCTGTGATTTGACGGCTCATTAGTCATTGTTACTGCGGCGCGACGACCTGGGTGACTCTCCCTTGGAGTTATGCGTGCATGGCAAGTGGACCAGGATGGTCGACGTCCCACATGTTGGCGAACGGAAGTATTCTCTCCGATATCGAGGAGCAAGGAAACCGTGTGCTATAGTATCACTGCTGATTGGATCGCAAAAAAAAAGTATCACTGCCGATTTATAATTATTTTTTATTTCTGATGAATACTAGCATTTCAACTCTTACGACGAAGGGTGCCAAACATGGCACGTGCTAGATGTCCCACACGTCAGCGAAAGGAGTGGGACATGAACAGCGTGGTAGAGCCCAACATAAAAAAAGCAGCATGGTAGAGCATCTCCACTTCTTCCACTTCTGGGTCGGAGACCACACGTAGTAGTACTTAGTGGTATGAACGATACAAAGTGTGACCTGGAGAGAAAGACACGTCTAGTTGGAAGGTCTCGGGGCATACACGTAAACAAATATAAAAGTTAATATGTGCCTCCAACTAATATAGTAGTAGCAGAGTACTTAGGCACGTACTCCATAACATCACCGTGCATTGCACGTACAACATTTAGTGGTAGTACGTAGTAAGAGACAAATGCCGCCAAAGAGTTCCCTTCTCGACCTACTTTTGGGTGTTTGGTAGAGTGTATGGAGGGTGCATGAGTCCACACTAGTTTAGCACAAATACACTAGAAGCATGCATGAAGAGAGCATGCATGAAGAGGGGTGTTGAGTTGAGCATGCATGAAGAGGGAACAACTATGCTGAGACGAGAACGCAACCAAACACACCCTATATGCCACACATGTTCATACGATTTGTGCCTTTCTACTTCACTTACTGCACTACATTACTCAGGTTCGTACGTCCACTCCTAGGTACATGTCCGTCTCGTAGTTCCAGTCCCATGTGTTCTTCATATAGATGGAATGATCCTTGCATAACACGTGCACCTTGATGCTAGATGTCTCGCGTGTTGGCAAAATGATGAACAAAGCTCACGAAAAAAATTAGAGTGGAAGAACAAAGATTCCGGACGACCGAGAAGGAGCAAGGAACCTCGTGGTGGAGCGTCTGCACTCATAATATTAATTATTATTCAACGATATAAAATTAACCAATCATCTCCATAGTGGACTGGAAGAGTACGAAACACGGCAGCCCAGTGTAGTTACATCATACTAGTACATGGCTAACCCACGCTATCACCATATTTCTTGGCTTCCGTGCGACACCTATCTCTAGTAATCCAGCAGCCAGTATCACTTCTCCCTCCTCGTCTCTATCAATGTGCGGCGGGCTGGCATTTCTGTCGTCTATTGAGACCGGTTAACTATCACATGTTAGCGACATGCCAAGAGCATTCTAAACAAATTCCTTTCACATTCCGTTTTCAAAAAGAAAAAAATCCTTTCACGTACGAATTTTCCTGTATGCTTTGAGCAACTTGCATGTCCTATACTGCTCCTGTTTGATACTCTATAGCTAGAGGTTAGACTAACTCATGTCTAACCCTGAACTAACTTAGTCAAAGAGGTGTTTGGGTGACAGAGTTAGATTGACAATAAATGCACTTCATGGAGTGAGAAAAGTGATTTTTCAGTGGTCCCAATGAGAACTATCTCAAGTTAGCACCTCTTGGGTGGGATAGTTTTTTTGGTGGGTTCGGTGCAACTTGCTCCAATTTAAACACTCATGCTTGGATACTTTAGGGCTATTTGAGCCCCAGCTAGCTCAAACTAACTCTAACCCATGGATCCAAACAGGGCTTATGGCCAGTCTCGACGTGGAGCTGTCGCGTGCACCGGGAAGCGGTGCTCTCTCGGCCGTCGCGCCACTTCAAAGCCGGCGCCAGCAAGAGGTCGCCTCCGCTCTGGCCGGGCATTAATGTGGCACTGACGCTCTAGGGAGACGCTGACCGTTTCACGCGGGAAGCGCGCGCTGGCAAGGGAGTATAGATTTTGAACTGTTTCAGGTGTAGTACTGGTAGTTTGCAAAACTACTCAATTATTGCACTCAGTTTCCTAAGAAATTATGGTAAAAAACGTTACTCCACAACCCGCTTCCCTTCTCCTTCCTCTTCCACCGCCCGCGCACATCCGCGAGAAGCGACCGGTCAACCCTTATATAGGAGTGCTAGCACAAAAAGATGCATGCATGACCACTAAAATTTCCATATTAAAGCGCCGCTCCAGCGGGAGTATGGCGTATGTTGTTACCTTCGGCCGGCCCATGGCTACCGGGCGACGGCGACCAGAGAAGAGCCGGTGGGAGGGGAATGAATGTAGCTACTGTTTGGGTTCGCCTTCCGGCTTAAATAAATGCACAGCATCATGTGTACCCGCGGGTGCACATATTGTAACATACGTGTCTGCTTAAGTGGGCGTCATGTAACTTGTGTGTGTGTGTGAGAGAGAGATTCTGAGAGACAGAGTGCGTGTGTGCGACTCTACTCTTCGGACATGTACTCAACCTTTTGCATCGGGATATAAGTATAATGGTATTTACTTTAGCTAGTCATTTACGTGGCCATGTTAACGTGGTTGTGTCAAAAAAATGTCACTTCCTACTCATGATTTGCGTTATATAATTACAAGCAAGTCTCGTGCATTGCACGGAACATCAATATGCATTTTTTTACAAAACACCTGTTGTGATTGACCCATGCAGGAGTAATCCCATGTGTAAAAAGTAATGATATCTCAAGAATTTTATCGGAAAACTGGTATCTCGAGAATGTCATCGAAAAAATGAAAGATGAGAGATAAGGCGAGGAGGAGTGGAGCGTGGTGGTGACTGGTGGTCAAAATGGGAGGAGGCATGGGGATGGATGGCGCCGGCAGGCGGCAGCGGCCACCATGCATGCTAGATTGTTCCAGAGACTTATACCTTTTTTAATTGCTGAGCAATGAGGTTGCGGGAGATAATGATGTGGAGAGAGGTGCGGGTATCTTTTGTAAAATTATCATAGTTTGCTTTCTATCCGTCAGATATAGATCATACGGTCTGTATTACAAGATGGCAGGCACACCATCATCGCCAACTCGTTTTTTTATAAGGGTACAGATGATAAGTTTGCTGACTACTAAAGTAAAGTGGAGTTTGTCCATGTTATGCAAGTAAATAAAGGTGATTGTTTATCATATGGGTAAGGTTGGATGAAGGGTGGTAGTAACAAATGCTCCGCCTAGAGCATGTGTGTGTGAGATGGAGTCTTAGTGTGTGTGGGGTGTGTGTGTGTGTGTGAGAGAGAGAGAGAGAGAGCGAGAGAGAGAGGAGAGAGAGATATGGAGTCTTAGTTTGTGTGTGTGTGTGAGAAAGAGAGAGAGAGAGAGAGATATGGAGTCTTAGTGTGTGTGGGGGGGGTGTGCGTGCGTGCGTGTGTGTGTGTGTGTGTGTGTGTGTGTGTGTGTGTGTGTGTGTGTGTGTGTGAGAGAGAGAGAGAGAGATGGAGTCTTAGTGTGTGTGTGTGGGGGGGGGTGCGTGTATGCGTGTGTGTGTGTGTGTGTGTGTCGTGGGGTCCTTTGTGGCGGCTGTAATTTAAGTGTGCATGGCTTCATCATAGAGAGGTGATGTGTATGGCAGAGGCCACCAACGATGGGGTGCGAGAGAGAGAATGCCCGTAGAGAGGGAAGAGAAGGTGTGTGCACGTGAGAGGAGTCGACATCGAGAGAACGTGTTTGTTCGAGAGACACCGAGGAAGACTATTATATATCGATGGTGCATGTAGGCGGGAATTAAACAAAGGGATGGTCTTATTGGTTTCGGGGATATAGGGGAAGAGTGAGAGGCGGGGGTAGCTAGAAGGAGATTGTTAAGTGTGAGTGTGTGTTTTACCCATCCAGGCGGAAGTTATGTGCACAAAAGAGGAGAACGATTCGATGTGGCGTTAGGATTGAGGGTAATTAACTACATATGGAGACATAGAGACCTTGAACGTGCATGTGTGCGAGGTATACATGTATACGTGGGATGTGTGTGTGTGCGCACGTGCATGATCGAGATAAAAGAAAGAAGACATAAGTCATAAGATCAATGACATGGGAGAGACGGATCGGTATGACAATATGCATGCATGTGAGAATGCAGGGAAGAAGGCCCGACAATTGAGCATGTGTTTTTGTCTTTAAGAGATAGTGGCGTGGGCTGGAGCATGCATCTATGGTGAGCAGAGGGAGTGAGGCATAATGATTGTGCAAAAGAGATCAACCTATAAATGCATATGTATGGAGAGACATATATAGTGTGGGTGATAGGAAGCAAGACTCCGTGCGAGAAAGAAATGTTGACAGAGAAACTACAGATAGATACAGAGATGGAGATGCTAGCTAGAGGGACATCCGCTAGTTTGGGTGTTGGAGATGACCGTTGGGTGGTTCAAAGGGTGAAGTTATATATGTGTGTGAGAGGGCACTTGACTGCATGTAGAGAGAAACATATATAGTGTGCATGATAGGAATCAAGAGTGAGGGCAAGAAAGAAGGTTGATGGAGAAACATATAAATAGAAAGATAAAGATGCTAGCTAGTGTGCGTTAGAGATAGGAGTCGAGTGGATCAGAAGGCTGAGTTATGTGTGTGGGTGTGAGAGAGATAGGGAGAGGGTGCATGTGAGTCACATACAAACAGATATCAGAGAGAAATGAGATCCAGAGAGACATAGTTTTGTGTCTGCGAGAGAGAAAGATATTTCACAACGAGAGTGATAGCTAGAGAGACATATGAGGGAACGCAAGATATCTCTAGGGAGAGAGGGTGTGTGTGAGCGACATACAAGAGAACAATGGAGAAATATGATACCCTGGGAGACAGAGTTTGTGTTTGTGTGTGAGAAAGAGATATTGAAGAGGAAGAGTCGTAGGTTCTCATATCTAAGGAGCGAAAGACATCTCTGTATGAGGGGTGTGCGAGTGTCACACATGGGAATAGTGGAGAGAAATGAGACCCCGGGAGACAAAGTTTTGTGTTTGTGTGAGAGAAAGAGATTCCACATGGACAATCATAGTTAGAGACACATAGCAGGGAGTGAGATATACTTAGAGAGATATAGAGTGATGAAGGTCGAGGGAGAGAGTACCATCAGTGTGTTACGAAGATAAAAGATCATTGTCGACATACAGGTAGCACAAGAGATACCTGAGAGACGATGAATGCGTATAGGTCCAGAGAGATAGTCCTATATAAGCATGAGTGATAGCTATATGAGACGAATATCTGGATTAAAGGGGATTCAAATATTTAAACTGGACATCACAACATCGATAATATCATAACGCAAATTGGTGTGTCAAACATGCATATTCATTTGAATTTGGGCACACGTGTAATTTTATATAGTTTATCAATATTGGTGATCCATAGATTCTTTAATTACAAACAATGCATGGTTTATATGCAATTAATGTCTAAACGCAGTAACCGCCCGAAACCAAAATCTGCGAGATGGAAATCACTACTGCCTATCCCTGCCACACAAAGCCTATCTGCTGGATTTCTACAGGTTTTGATGGGGGGAGGTTTGTAATTTCACCCAAACGTGATGTAACTGCCTCTCACCCGGATTCATACACGGCGGGCGCCAAAACATAGTGTGTCCTTGGCCGAAATCGACTCCCTCCCCGATTCATATTCATACACGGTGGGCACCAAAAACAAACTCTCGTCGGCAAATATTCGGTGTATGCGAGATTACCGTCCTATCCCCAACCGACTAATGTTGCTGTGATGTAGTAGAAATTTGAAACGGGGGCTAAGTTTGTAAATTCCTCGCATATGAGACAAGCGCGCCCTAAATACATGGTTCCCCCCTACCTCTCTACCTCCCTTTTCCCCATTCATACTCCGTGGGCGCCAAAACACCCTCTCCACCCCACCCTCCTCCGTCCGCCACCCCATCCACCGCCGTCCTCCTCCACCATGCCGGAGCTGATACCCCGACACCACCGTCCATTACAAGAGATCGACCTCTCTTATCCACGCCTTCGGATCAGGATCCTTGCATCCCGTCCGCTCGCTTCATCCCCGCCATCGTCCACCTTGCCGTCATCGCTCCTACGACTATCTTGTCCACTGCGCCCCGCCGCCACCGTCTACCCTCCTAGATCTGCTTCCACACTGCCGACAGCCATTGCTACCGCAGCACCGTCAAATTCTCAGCAGATGCGTACATGGCGCCGCACCAGAGGTGGTACTCTTTCGTATCCGCTCAACTTATTTATCGGAGCAATAAAATAGATCGCCACTACTTTACTCTGATTTCTTGTCTTGGTTGCAAAGTTGCCTTTGTCCGGTTTGCACCTTCAGATCCGCCATGGCACGCTCAACACTATACTCCCAATGCTTATGGTTTTCCCCTTTTATATTCCACACTAGTTAAATCACAGTAGACTAAATTTCAAAATTGGGTCAGTCGATTTTTTAGAGCTCACCGGAGTTCGCCGGTGCGATAGAAGGGGCTCGGGTGGTTGTGGGGCCTCGCCAAATGAAGAAAACTCGACGCGGGTGGGGGTTGGGGCGGGGGTGGGGGTGGGGTGGTGGAGGAACACAGGCGGTGGGGGCCGGTGGTCCGACGGGCAGCCCGTGCGGTGTTCTGTATGGGAAGAATCAGAGACGAGGAAGAAGAAGGGTTAGGAGGCGTAGGATCTTCATCCAACCGCCTGAAATGGTCGAGAGACAGCTGGGAGTTGCATTCTTAATGCGCTCTGGTTCATCATGTGTGGGCACTGCGCAACCAACATTTTAGTATCCAAAATCTGCTTGCTCTTCTTTACCATGTTCGATAGAGCTGGCCTGTACGTGATCGATAGGCTTTCAATTACTAGCAGCAATACAACACCGTATTTTCAAGCCAGTTCCACTTTCCCGATTTATATATCGTGGTTATAGTGTACCCCTGTTATGTACATTATGATCTGCCTAGTTGTTGTGTGCTCTTGTTATCATGGTTTGGCAATAAACTCTCTATACAGTATATTATGAACCTATCATCTGCCAGCTATCCTTACTTCTGGAGCCTATTTTTTGTGTACTTGTGCCATATTATATAAATGCACGCACCATATTACAGCACACATGAGCTCTCTCATCAGAATCCAGTGATAGCACACAAGTGTTTACAGGGGTGCCCCTATATTAGAATATCATCTGCATTACAAAGATAACCTCACAACTATTTATGTTTTCATGATTCTCAGATATTATATGCAATTACAGTGAATATCAGAATCCGTGCATCAAAAGAATATTGTGGAACACTGCAGTGACTTACAAAATTGGCACCAAGGCATTGAGTGCCATTCTAGAAGCAATGAAACTCATACGCTACCCACCTGTTGATTCTTGTTCAGAATATCATCCTAATGACTACTCTAACCTCGAGGAGTCAAAGGCAGATGACATGTCCTGTTCACCCATCAAGGTGCCTGTTCTAATTTGGCAAGGTTTTATTGATTGCGCGTATCTTGCATATGTTGTCTTGCATTTCTTCTACTTTGTTGCACCGGCACCTGCTTAGTTTACTCATCATATAACTCGAGATGCCATGCCCATCCATTATCAATACATATTCCATCAGTCATCATACCATGTTTTTCCACTCAAATGTTGTTCTTGTGCATCAGACATCAAAAAGGAAGAGGGTGATTGCCGAACCTGAAGGAGCACCAGCAAAGTCCTTGAAAAATGTGGTGGTGCCGGAGAAATCAGACAGCGCCCCACTTATATTGGCTGTACAACCAGTGACACAAAACGTAGGACCGACTCCAGCAGACTGTACCCATACTTCACTGGCCACACTACTAGCCCCACCACATAGGACCTGCACTCCAGCAAAAGGTATACCGATTTCATTTGCCATAGCACCAGTCGTACCACAGAAAAATCCCACTCTAGCAAAAAGTACAGCAAGTCCACCGGCCGAAGACCTATCCCATCTGCAGAGACGACCAATTCCTGCAGATTGGAAAGCCATTCCATTTATTCCCAGTTTAAACGACAATGCTTTTGCTGTTGTTAGGGACTACGTGCATATATTCCCATCATGGGAAGATTATAGTGAAGACAAACACCATTTTCACATATTCCTGTCCAACTTACATGTAAGTGCTATTATTCATGGTTATTATTTTCCTGTTTTCTGCTGATCGAACACATCAATGATTTACATTACATTGTTGTAACTAGGCGAGGGTCAATCTAGATAGTCATGACGAGCAAAGCTTGCTTGTGCTTTTAAAGGAAGCATTGCAGCAGTATCGGTGTTACCTGAGGAAATCACACTTTATGGCAAGTCTATAAACGAATTTCCGGTGAAGTCTCTTGTGCTAAATTTAGAATACATTGAATGGAAAAACCTTGTTATGTACTGGTCTCTTTCCCAGGATGTGGTAGTGTCTATGAAATCACATGACAATTTGAACTTCTACTTTTCCACATGTGCCTTACGGATCTTTTTTGCAAGAAATTTGCTCGAAGAAGAATTCCGGTTTGAAAAGCACGACATGATATCGCAAATATGCTGCCCGCTGCTTTGCTCTTGTTAGTACCTGTTGTCCTGTATCATTGTACTTGCATACATACCTGGTTCATTATGTGACAGCAGTATGCATGATAGCTTGCTTATCAATTGTTCGCTCCAAATTATCTGATCTTTATGAATGGTTACATTAGTGTAGAATATATCCAATGCCAATGAATTTTTTTAGCTCTGCATTGTTCTTATAAGTACATGCTGTCCTTTATTAGTGTACTTATATTGACAGGTAGTTGTTCATGTACCATCACTCTGCAGCTTATTTTCCTTTGCCCTCCATTTTCTACACATCAGATCTATATTTACTCTTACCATAAGGTTGGTACTGAAGAAGTTTAGCTGTGCATTTCTCTTGGGTGTGCCTTTTGCCTGTATTGCTGCACATACATTTATAGCTACTTGGTTATGTAGCATCACTCTTCATATTATCTTAAATATTCTCCATTTTTTCGTATATTATCACATCTATATTTACTTTTAACAAAATGTAGAATAAAGGCAATGCTTATGAAGAAGATTATGTGCTAAACTTCTCGAATTGCCCCCCCCCATCAGCATGGACAAGGGCTTTAAAGAGCCTGTCTTCACCAGTAATGTAAGTTTGTCCTTCTCAAGCCTTCAAACTTTGTTGTGTATATTTGGTTAGGCATGACTTCAACAACTGTTTATTTTTGGTGTTTGCATCAAATTGCATGTTTAAAGTTTATTATGTAGTTCATAAACAAAAGTTTGTCCTTCTCAATTTAAGTTTTCAGTTGTACAACCAAGTTCCTTCTTCATACCATGTAAATTAAACTATCTGAGCAAGTGATCTTCTTTTGCTTTGCATGTATGCTTCATTCTTCATCCGTAATCAAAGTGGTGTGGTGAACCTACCCACTACAGCACAATGTCATATTGTGCGATGTCTTAACTATGAACAATGTCATATCATTCTACTATTATTTAAACCGTCTCTTTATTTGCGAATATGAAATGGGATAAATTGACAGCACACTAACCATTGATACTTATGAGTTCTTGATCTGTAATCCAGTGGTGTCGTGAAGCTGCCAACTCCTTCACAATGTCATTTCCTGCCATGTCTTGACCTGAACAATACCATATTGTGTTAATGCAATTTTAAACTGTGTCACTTTATTCGTCAGTAAGAAATGTGATGAATTGTCATCACTAATAATTTTATGTGCAAAACTTGTCATCTGTCTGCTTGTTTATCTTTCAGAGTGAGGAAGATATAAGTGTTGAACAAGCGCAGTCTCATCATCTTGCTCAGCTGTTTGCGCTGTAGCTCCCCAGCAGGGCTAACCTTTCTTGAACTCTATTGAAGTGTTGTAAGTTTTCTATATTATTTTGTCGCCGTGTTTATTTGCACTGGTGGCAATCCTTGATGCCCAGTGTATGTAATCTGCCGTCTGCTTGTGCTTTATTATCATAGTGGCGAACTTTGATGCCCAGTGGATGTAATATGCCGTCTGCTTGTGCTTTATTATCATAGTGGCGAACTTTGATGCCCAGTGGATGTAATATGCCGTAATTTCTTTATTGTGTAGTCTAGGTTTTTTCTTATTAACGATGTTGCAATTGTTTTACTGTATATATATATATATCATGTCTTCGCAGTAAACCGGCCAAACCATAAAATTACTGTACATAATCGGGCCGTCATGCAATTACGATGTATGATCCGCATCATGGTCCCTGTCAAACTGGCCCACTAGTAGATTCGGGCCTTTAATAGGCCGAGTAACCCCCGGCCCTCTTTTCGCAAGAAAACTCAATGGGCTTTTAGGAGGCTGACAAGTAGGTTGGGCCTGAAACATGCCGAATAGCTCACGGGCCGACAGCAGCCCGAAATGGACCCCGACCCATGATTGTGCGAATCAAATCACAGGCTTTTAATAGGCCAAAGTTGTCTTGGTCCTTGTTTGGCCCAATCAGATATCGACTGTGAGTAGGCCGGATGCAAACAGGGTAGTAGTTAGGCCCAACTATATGACGGGCTTTTAACAGGCCGAAATTAATATTGGGCCGAAATGTTAAACGGGCCCTTAACAGGCCGAAACTAATATCAGGCTGAATTACTAAATGGGCCTTTAACAAGTGGGCCCAAAAGCATAGCGTCCAGTTAACGGGCCGAATCTGATATGGGCCATAATTGAGCCCAAAGCCTCTTAAGGTTCGGACCTGATCTGGGCCATGATTTGGCCCAGAAAGTGGGAGGCTTTTAACGGGTCGGATCTCATATGGGCCATTATTAGGCCCGGAACGTGGCAGGCAATTAATGGATCGGATCAAATATGGGCCGGCATTTGGCCCAAAACATGGCAGCCAGTTAATGGGCCGGCCTACTAGGGTCCTCAAAATCTTGTGGGCCTACAGCTGGGCCGACCCATTTATGTCGGAAAAATCTCGTGCGCCTTTAGCTAGGCCGACCCATTATGATCCGCAAGAATTTTGTGGGCCTTTACCTGGGCCGGCCCATTATGGCACACAAAAATCTTGTGGGCCTTTACCTGGGCCGGCCCATTATGGCCCGCGGAAATCTTGTGGGCCTTTAGCTGGGCCAGCCCATTATGGTCTGCAAAATCTCGTGGGCCTTTAGCTGGGCCGACCCATTATGGTCCGCAAAATCTTGTGGGCCTTTAGTTGGGCCGGCCCATTTAAACTTGATGGGCCGTGCCACGTGTCGATGTATCATAGGCGCCTTCTGTCCGATGAGTGGATGACATCTGTCCCAACGATGAGCCGACACGTGTTTCCTCCAGCCAATGATAATTTTACATATGGAAAATCCCCATTGGTCGGGGCTGTTAACGGGTTATCGGATCCAAAACCTGACTCGATAGCTTAACGGCGTTCCGTTACGGTGGATGCCACATGACGGTCACCCTTGACGAAAGCACTTCTGTGACATGCGATTTATCATCATGGAAGTGGACACTTCTGTGATGATAATTTTGGTAATGTCATGGAACACTTCTATGATAGCACAGGTATGACTATCCTTATTCTGTCATAAAATCGTCATGGATGTACATGCATGACAAAAAACGCGACCTACTGTGACAAACATGTACCATCATGGAAGTGTATTTTTTTGTAGTGTTAGTCCAATGCACGTGCACTATTATTATTATACACATCGTTCAGTCGTGCAAGTGAAAGGCAATAATGTAGATATATGATGGACTTATTGAGATGAGAAAAGCTGGTATGAACTCGACCTCTCTTGTTTTTGTAAATATGATGAGTTCATCATTTCTGATTCAGCCTATTATGAAGTAAACATATTTGCAATGACATTTAGAGATTATAGTTGCTTGTGCCATGCTTGATTAGCTATGAGTTATAATGGTTTACCTTGCGTGCCAACATGCTATTAGAATTATTATGATGTGGTATGATGGGATGGTATCCTCCTTTGAATGAATTGAGTGACTCGACTTGGCACATGTTCACGCATGTAGTTGAAACAAATCAACATAGCCTTCATGATATTTACGTTCATGGTAGATTATATCCTACTCATGCTTGTACTCGGTGTAAATTAATTTTAATGCATGTTTATGACTGTTGTCGCTCTCTCAGTTGGTCGCTTCCCTGTCTTTTGCTAGCCTTCACCTGTACTAAGCGGGAATACTGCTTGGGCATCGAAAATCCTTAAACCCCAAAGTTATTCCATATGAGTCCACCATATCTTCCTATATGCGGTATTTACCTGCCGTTCCAAGTAAATTTGTATGTGCCAAACTCCAAACCTTCAAATGAAATTCTGTTTTGTATGCTCGAGTAGCTCTTGTTACAACTAGGGCTGCCTATATCTTCCATGCTAGGTGGGTTATTCTGAAGAGGAGTGGATTCCGCTCCTCATTCACGAGAAAGGGCCGGTAACCGGGATGCCCAGTCCCATGATCCAAAAAGATCAAAGCAAATCAAAATAATTAAACAAAACTCCCCCAAGGTTGTTGTTAGTTGGAGGCACTCGTTGTTTCGAGCAAGCCATGGATTGATGCTTGTTGGTGGTTGGGGGAGTATAAACCTTTACCATTCTGTTTAGGAACTGCCTATAATGCATGTAGTATGGAAGATACAGCCATCTCATAGTTGTTGGGTTGACAGCAAAAGTATGCCGCTCAAAATATTATTCAATCTCTATTTTAAATCGAGCTCTGGCACCTCTACAAATCCATGCTTCCCTCTGCGAAGGGCCTATCTATTTACTTTTATGTTGAGCCATCACCCTTCTTATTAAAAAGCACCCGCTGGAGAGCACACTGTCATTTGCATTCATTACTATTGGTTTATATTGGGTATGACTTGACTAGATCTCTTTTACCATGAATTACAATGCTTAGTGAGTCCTTGATCTTTAAAGGTGCTCTGCATTTATGTTTTGCGGTCTCAGAAAGGGCTAGCGAGATACCATTTTGTTATATCATGTTATGATTGTTTTGAGAAAGTGTTGTCATACGAGTTTTATTATTATGGATCGCTAGCTAATTATGCTATTGATATGAGTAATTGTGAGACCTAAGTGTTATTGTGAGTATGTTTAGTTCATAATGTTTGCTGAAACCTGAATGATGGCTTTGCATGTTTACAACAACAAGAGCAAGCAGAGTTTGTAAAAGTTTTTCTTTATCACTTTCAGTTTATCAACTAAATTGCTTGAGGACAAGCAAAGGTTTATGCTTGGGGGAGTTGATACGTCTCCAACGTATCTACTTTTCCAAACACTTTTGCCCTTGTTTTGGACTCTAACTTGCATGATTTGAATGAAACTAACCCGGACTGACGATGTTTTCAGCAGAACTGCCATGATGTTGTTTTATGTGTAGAAAGCAAAAGTCCTCGGAGTGTCCTGAAAATCCACGGAGGCACTTTTTGGAAAATATAAAAAATACTGGCGAAAGAATCAAGACCAGGGGGCCCACACCCTGTCCACGAGGGTGGGGGGCGCGCCCTCCCCCCTAGGCGCGCCCCCTGTCTCGTGGGCCCCCTGAGGCTCCGACTACCTCAACTCCAACTCAATATATTCTGTCTCGCGGAGAAAAAAATCAGAGAGAAAGTTTCATCGCGTTTTACGATACGGAGTCGCCGCCAAGCCCTAATCTCTTTCGGGAGGGCTGATTTGGAGTCCGTTCGGGGCTCCGGAGAGGGGGATTCGTCGCCGTCGTCATCATCAACCATCCTCCATCACCAATTTCATGATGCTCACCGTCGTGCGTGAGTAATTCCATCGTAGGCTTCCTGGACGGTGATGGGTTGGATGAGATTTACTATGTAATTAAGTTAGTTTTGTTAGGGTTTGATCCCTAGTATCCACTATGTTCTGAGATTGATGTTGCTATGACTTTGCTATGCTTAATGCTTGTCACTAGGGCCTGAATGCCATGATTTCAGATCTGAACATATTATGTTTTCATGAATATATGTGTGTTCTTGATCCTATCTTGCAAGTCTATAGTCACGTATTATGTGTTATGATCTGACAACCCTGAAGTGACAATAATCGGGATACTTCTCGGTGATGACCGTAGTTTGAGGAGTTCATGTATTCACTATGTGCTAATGCTTAGTTCCGGTTCTCTATTAAAAGGAGGCCTTAATATCCCTTAGTTTCCGCTAGGACCCCGCTGCCACGGGAGGGTAGGACAAAAGATGTCATGCAAGTTCTTTTCCATAAGCACGTATGACTATTTACGGAATACATGCCTATATTACATTGATGAATTGGAGCTAGTTCTGTGTCACCCTATGTTATAGCTATTACATGAGGGATCGCATCCGACATAATTATCCATCACTGATCCATAGCCTACGAGCTTTTCACATATTGTTCTTCGCTTATTTACTTTTATGTTGCTATTGTTACAATCACTACAAAACCCAAAAATATTACTTTTGCTATCGTTACCTTCATTATCATATTACTTTGCTACTAAATACTTTGCTGCAGATACTAAGTTATCCAGGTGTGGTTGAATTGACAACTCAACTGCTAATACTCAAGAATATTCTTTGGCTCCCCTGTGTCGAATCAATAAATTTGGGTTGAATACTTTACCTTCGAAAGCTGTTGCGATCCCCTACACTTGTGGGTTATCAAGACTAATTTCTGGCGCCGTTGCCGGGGAGCATAGCTCTATTCTCTGAGTCACTTGGGATTTATATCTGTTGATCACTATGAAGAACTTGAAAGACGACATAACCACGATTTATCCCTCAACTACGAGGGGAGGTAAGGAACTGTCATCTAGCTCTGCACTAGATTCTCCTTCTGTTTCGAGTAATCTTGCGACACCTAAACATGCTAGTGCTATGAATTCTGATATGTCACATGTTATTGATGATGCCACTTCTGCTATGCATGATACTTATGATGAAACTACTTCTGTGCGTGATACTACTTTTCCATTAGGTGAATTTCTTGATGAACAACTTGCTAGGGTTAGAGGGAATGAAATTATTGAAGATGCTATTATAGATGATAGTGATGATGAAAATCCCCCCAATGATTATGAATTGCCTGTTGTTCCTGAGGGTTATGTTATGAATGAAGAAGCTGCTAGAGCTATCTTTGCTTGCAATGATAGATATGATCTTAAGAAATTATTAGCTAAATGGAAGCAGCAGTCTCTTAATGCTAGAATGAAACCTAACCCTGCTTTTGCTATTTCACCTATCTGTGTTACTGATAAGGATTATGAATTCTCTATTGATCCCGAGATTATTACTTTAGTTGAATCTGATTCTTTTTATGGCCTTAAATCTGAAACTGTTGTGGCACATCTTACCAAGTTGAATGATATAGCTACCATGTTTCCTCATGATGATAAATCTCGCTATTATTATATCCTTAAGATATTTTCGTTCCCGTTAAAGGGTGATGCTAATAATTGGTATAATTCTCTAGCTCCTGGTTGTGTGCGTAGTCCCCAGGATATGATTTATTACTTCTCTGCTAAATATTTCCCTGCTCATAAGAAACAAGCTGCCTTATGGAAATATATAATTTTGTGCAAATCAAAGAAGAGAGTCTCCCACAAGCTTGGGGGAGGCTTCTCCGGTTACTTAATGCTTTGCCTGATCATCCTCTCAAGAAAAATGAAATACTTGATATCTTTTATAATGGACTAACCGATGCTTCCAAGGACTACTTGGATAGTTGTGCTGGTTGTGTTTTCAGGGAAAGAACAATCGAGAAACTGAATTACTATTGAATAATATGTTGACTAATGAAAATAATTGGACTCTTCCTGAGGCAATTCCTGAACCAACTGAGCCAACTCCTGAGCCTATTCCTAAACCCACTTCGAAGAAGAGAGGTGTTTTATTTCTCAGTCCTGAAGATATGCAAGAGGCAAAGAAATCAATGAAAGAAAAAGGTATTAAAGCTGAAGATGTTAAGAATTTACCTCCTATTGAAGAAATACATGGTCTTAATATACTGCCTATTGAAGAACCACATTGTCTTGATAACCCGACACGGATAGTAAAGGTAAATTCTCTCTATAGATATGATAAAGTTGAAATCCCCTCTACTAAGTTTCATAGCCCATGCTTAGATGAATTTGATGACTTTATGGCTAGACAAGAAAGTTTTAATGTTTATGTTGGTAGAGAGTTAAAGAATAATGCTTTCGAGATAGGATGCGTGAGCGATAATATGGCTAGAGTTAAAGGTGAACTCAAACTCATTAGCAAATATGCTTCTATGGTTGCTACTCAAGCTGAGCAAGTACTTAAAGCTCAAAATGATTTGCTTGATGAATTAAATAATAAAAATGACTTTGCTGTTAGAGTGGCTACAAGAACTGGTAGAATGACTCAGGAACCTTTGTATCATGAAGGCCACCCTAAGAGAATCGAGCAAGATTCTCAGAGAAACAATTTAGAGGCACCTAGTTCTTCTAAAAAGAAGAAAAAGAAAAAGATAGGACTTTGCATGCTTCTAGTGAACCTACTATAGACACACCTGAGAATCCCAATGATATTTCTATCTGTGATGTTGAAACACAATCAGGTGAGAACATGAACCTAGTGATAATGTCAATGATAATTTTCATGTTGATGCTCAACCTAGTAAGAATAATGATGTAGAAATTGAACCTGCTGTTCATCTTGATAACCGACAATCAAAGAATAAACATTATGATAAGAGAGATTTTGTTGCTACGAAGCACGGTAGAGAAATAGAACCATGGGTTCAGAAACCCATGCCCTTTCCTCCTAAACCATCCAAGACAAAGGATGATGAGGATTTTGAGCGCTTTGCTGAAATGATTAGACCTATCTTCTTACGTATGCGCTTAACTGATATGCTCAAAGTAAATCCTTATGCTAAGTATATGAAGGATATCATCACAAATAAAAGAAAGATACCGGAAGCTGAAATTTCCACCATGCTTGCTAATTACACTTTTAAGGGTGGAATACCAAAGAAACTTGGAGATCCGGGGGTACCAACTATACCATGCTCCATTAAAAGAAATTATGTTAGAACTGCTTTATGTGATCTTGGAGCCGGTGTTAGTGTTATGCCTCTCTCTTTATATCGTGGACTTGAATTGAATAAGTTGACACCTACTGATATATCTTAGCAAATGGCTGATAAATCAACTGCTATACCTGTTGGTATTTGTGAGTATGTGCCTGTTGTGGTTGCAAATGTCACTATCTTAACGGACTTTGTCATTCTTGATATTCTCGAGGACGATAGTATGTCGATTATCCTTGGTAGACCCTTTTTGCATATTGCAGGGGCTGTTATTGATGGCAACAAAGGCAATGTCACTTTTCATGTTAATGGTAATGAGCATACGGCACACTTTTCGAGGAAACAATCTCAAGTTCATAGCACCAATTCTATTGGAAAAGTTCCAACTATCATTATTGGAGGTTTTGAATTTCCTCTCCCTACTGTCAAGAAAAAATATGATATTCTTATTGTTGGGGATTTTCATATCCCCATTGAGGTAACTTAGTGTTATACGAAATTTCTCCGATTCCGTGTTATTCAGAATGAGTTTGTTAACAAGACTTGATCAACCTTGTTAGTGGATTCATTTTGATGATCATGAGATGGATGAAACTAGAAGGCACAACCTTCTATACCCTCTTTTTACTTTCTGTTATTTAGAATAAATAAAGCAAAAATAGTATTATCCGTCTGTTTTCTGAATTATCCGTGCATTAAAAAATATCCCGAGAATAAAAGTGCTCCAAATGGCCTGCAAATTTAGTATGATTTTTATGGAATATTTGAAGATTTTAGGCACTGAAATCACTGCAGGAGGGGCAAGCACCTAGCCACGAGAGTGGAGGGTGCACCCACCTACCCTTGGCGCACCCCCCTGTCTCGTGGGACCCTGGTGGCCCCCCTCTACTTATGCCAGCACCCACACACTTCATCTTCTACCCCAAAAAAATCCCCATCCAGCTCAAGCACAAGTTCTAGCTCATTTTGCTGCGATTTTCGATCTCCTTGCTCAAAGCTCCATTCACAAAACTGCTTTGGGAGATTGTTGCTTGGTATGTGACTCCTCCATTGGTCCAATTAGTTTTTGTTCTAGTGCTTTATTCATTGCAAATTTTTGCTGCATAGGTGACCATGTTCTTGAGCTTGCATGTTAAATTTATGAGGTCCCAAGCAATTCTAATGCATGATATAGGCTCAAGGCACTTGTAGGAGTAGTTACTATCAATCTTGTTTAGTTTTATTCACTTTTATTTTGAAGTTACTAAAATTTCAGAAATTTTTCAGAAAAATAATTATGTCTAGGAAAATGTACCAAGGTGGTTCCTCGGTAAAGAAAGGACCCAGAATTGCTATACGTGAGCAAGATGTTGAATTACCGATGGACGCGGATGTACGAGCTTGTGAGTGGCCATCCGATGATTTTATGGTCGAAGCAGGCTTTAAGGAGGAATTTGACGCGTATGTGCGTAATGCTGAGCTGGAGGACTACTTACAAGATAAGTGTCCTCATTACTATCAATTGACTGATTCCTTTGTGCGGAGGTTTAAATATAACTGTACGCGTAATTCTCCGAGTGTCCTATTTGATATTTATGATACATCTTATACCATGGACTTATAGGATTTTACAACTGCTTGCAAACTCCCGAAGTGGGGTAATATTAATGATCCTCACAAATCTGAATTTAGAGATTTCCTTGCTAGTATTACTATGGGAGAATCCAGGGACATAGCACAAGCTACCATAGGGAGCATTCATTTTTCTGCTATACATTATTTTGCTCTCTTCATTGGTAGATGCATTAATGGTAAAGATGAAGCCTGTCATATGTGTGTCCCTGATCTTTGTGTCCTCAAGAGTGTTGTGTTAGGTTATAAAGGTTATAACTTGGGGGCAATAGTTGCACATAGGTTGCAGAATAATAGTAGCACCGGAGATTTATTTGGAGGAATTTATGAAACCCGTGTGGCTAATTATCTTGGTATAGCCCCACGAGAGGGGGATGTGATGATACCTCCTACTTATCTAGATTATGACGCTATGGTCAATCATCATTTTCTTAGGAGGAATGAACAATTCCTCCATTATCGACTAATCTATGACAGACGCAACGTCGTCCATGTTACTCTTGCTGCTCCTCTCCTTTTTGATTATCAGGCAAAAGGAACATATGTTGTTACCAGGGAGGAAGCGGCTGAACACGAGGGGAGAGCGGAGGCAGCTCGCCAACATGCCGCAGCTCAGGAGGCGGTTGCTGCTGCATCTCAGTACGACCCCAGCTACAACTACGGATGTCAGCCAGGCGGTCCTTGGTATTAGACCAACTTAGGCCAAAAGCCTAAGCTTGGGGGAGTACATATTTCTCACCGACTTTACATTCATGTTCACACACTAGTCGTCGGTGCTCATACTCTTTCGTTGTATTATCCATGTTAGTTTAATTTTCTTTCTCGCTTTCTTCTTGTGTGTTTGATAAACCTTAAGAAAAACCAAAAAAATTAGTTAGTTTATGTTCCATGCTTGTAGTAGAATTTAAATGAAAACCCAAAAAGATTTCTCGTTCTTCTTCTTACTTGTTGGGAGCTTTCCCGTGTAAATAGTTTTCTTTTCTTTCCTTTCCTTTGGGGGTTGAGAAGACCATATTGAAAATGTTCAGTGGCTCTCATATGCATGATTGTTTATTTAATTTAGAGCCCATATTACTCTGTCTTCTCTCTTGAGTTGAATGCTTGCAGATTCTAGCTTAGTCCAATGCACGTGCACTATTATTATTATACACATCGTTCGGTTGTGCAAGTGAAAGGCAATAATGACGATATATGATGGACTTATTGAGATGAGGAAAGCTGGTATGAACTCGACCTCTCTTGTTTCTGTAAATATGATGAGTTCATTGTTTCTAATTCAGCCTATTATGAAGTAAACATATTTGCAATGACATTTAGAGATTATAGTTGCTTGTGCCATGCTTGATTAGCTATGAGTTATAATGGTTTACCTTGCGTGCCAACATGCTATTAGAATGATTATGATGTGGTATGATGGGATGGTATCCTCCTTTGAATGAATTGAGTGACTCGACTTGGCACTTGTTCACGCATGTAGTTTAAACAAATTAACATAGCCTTCATGATATTTATGTTCATGGTGGATTATATCCCACCCATGCTTGTACTCGGTGTAAATTAATTTTAATGCATGTTTATGAGTGTTGTTGCTCTCTTAGTTGGTCGCTTCCCAGTCTTTTGCTAGCCTTCACCTGTACTAAGAGGGAATACTGCTTGTGCATCCAAACTCCATAAACCCCAAAGTTACTACATATGAGTCAAACATACCTTCCTATATGCGGTATTTACCTGCCGTTCCAAGTAAATTTGTATGTGCCAAACTCCAAACCTTCAAATGAAATTCTGTTTTGTATGCTCGAGCAGCTCATGTTTCAACTAGAGCTGCCTATATCTTCCATGCTAGGTGGGTTATTCTTAAGAGGAGTGGACTCCGCTCCTCATTCATGAGAAATGGCCCGTAACCGGGATGCCCAGTCTCTTGATCCAAAAAGATAACAAAATAATTAAACAAAACTCCCCCATGGTTGTTGTTAGTTGGAGGCACTCGTTATTTCGAGCAAGCCAAGGATTGATGCTTGTTGGTGGTTGGGGGAGTATAAACCTTTACCATTCTGTTTGGGAACTGCTTATAATGCATGTAGTATGGAAGATACAGCCATCTCATAGTTGTTGGGTTGACAGCAAAAGTATGCCGCTCAAAATGTTATTCAATCTCTATTTTAAATCGAGCTCTGGCACCTCTACAAATACATGCTTCCCTCTACGAAGGGCCTATCTATTTACTTTTATGTTGAGTCATCACCCTTCTTATTAAAAAGCACCCACTGGAGAGCACACTGTCATTTGCATTCATTACTATTGGTTTATATTGGGTATGACTTGACTGGATCTCTTTTACCATGAATTACAATGTTTAGTCAGTCCTTGATCTTTAAAGGTGCTCTGCATTTATGTTTTGCGGTCTCAGAAAGGGCTAGCGAGATACCATTTTGTTATATCATGTTATGATTGTTTTAAGAAAGTGTTGTCATCCGAGTTTTATTATTATGGCTCGCTAGCTGATTATGATATTGATATGAGTAATTGTGAGACCTAAGTGTTATTGTGAGTATGGTTAGTTCATAATATTTGCTGAAACTTGAATGATGGCTTTGCATGCTTACAACAACAAGAGCAAATAGAGTTTGTAAAAGTTTTTCTTTATCACTTTCAGTTTATCAACTGAATTGCTTGAGGACAAGCAAAGGTTTAAGCTTGGGGGAGTTGATACGTCTCCAACGTATCTACTTTTCCAAACACTTTTGCCCTTGTTTTCGACTCTAACTTGCATGATTTGAATGAAACTTACCCGGACTGACATTGTTTTCAGCAGAACTGCCATGATGTTGTTTTATGTGTAGAAAGCAAAAGTTCTCGGAATGTCCTGAAAATCCATGGAGGCACTTTTTTGAAAATATAAAAATTACTGGCGAAAGAATCAAGTCCAGGGGGCTCACACCCTGTCCACGAGGGTGGGGGCGCGCCCTCCCCCTTGGGCACGCCCCCTGTCTCGTGGGCCCCCTGAGGCTCCACCGACCTCAACTCCAACTCCATATATTCCGTCTCGCAGAGAAAAAAAATCAGAGAGAAAGTTTCATTGCCTTTTACGATACGGAGCCCCCGCCAAGCCCTAATCTCTCTCGGGAGGGCTGATCTGGAGTCCGTTCGGGGCTCCGGAGAGGGGGATTCGTCCCCGTCGTCATCATCAACCATCCTCCATCACCAATTTCATGATGCTCACCGCCGTGCGTGAGTAATTCCATCGTAGGCTTGCTGGACGGTGATGGGTTGGATGAGATTTACCATGTAATCAAGTTAGTTTTGTTAGGGTTTGATCCCTAGTATCCACTATGTTCTGAGATTGATGTTGCTATGACTTTGCTATGCTTAATGTTTGTCACTAGGGCCCGAGTGCCATGATTTCAGATCTGAACCTATTATGTTTTCATGAATATATGTGTGTTCTTGATCCTATCTTACAAGTCTATAGTCACCTATTTTGTGTTATGATCCGACAACCCCAAAGTGACAATAATCGGGATACTTCTCGGTGATGACCGTAGTTTGAGGAGTTCATGTATTCACTATGTGCTAATGCTTTGTTCTGGTTCTCTATTAAAAGGAGGCCTTAATATCCCTTAGTTTCCGCTAGGACCCCGCTGCCACGGGAGGGTAGGACAAAAGATGTCATGCAAGTTCTTTTCCATAAGCACGTATGAATATTTACGGAATACATGCCTACATTACATTGATGAATTGGAGCTAGTTCTGTGTCACCCTATGGTATAGCTATTACATGAGGGATCGCATCCGACATAATTATCCATCACTAATCCATAGCCTATGAGCTTTTCACATATTGTTCTTCGCTTATTTACTTTTACGTTGCTATTGTTACAATCACTACAAAACCCGAAAATATTACTTTTGCTATCGTTACCTTTATTATCATATTACTTTGCTACTAAATACTTTGCTGCAGATACTAAGTTATCCAGGTGTGGTTGAATTAACAACTCAACTGCTAATACTCAAGAATATTCAGGGGGTGGACGCGCCCTCCTATCTCCTGGCCTCCTCGAAGCTTCACTGGCATGTACTCCAAGTCTCCCGGATCACGTTCGTTCCAAAAATCACGCTGCCGAAGGTTTCATTCCGTTTGGACTCCGTTTGATATTCCTTTTCTTCGAAATACTGAAACGGGCAATAAAACAAAAATATGGGTTGGGCCTCCAGTTAATAGGTTAGTCCCAAAAGTAATATAAAAGTGTATAATAAAGGCCGTAATCATTCAAAACAGATAATAAAACAGCATGAATGCTTCATAAATTATAGATACATTGGAGACGTATCAGCATCCCCAAGCTTAATTCCTGCTCGTCCTCGAGTAGGTAAATGATAAAAGAAAGAATTTATGAAGTGTGAATGCTAGC
Organism: Aegilops speltoides; assembly: GCA_021437245.1. Lineage (NCBI taxonomy): Eukaryota > Viridiplantae > Streptophyta > Magnoliopsida > Poales > Poaceae > Aegilops > Aegilops speltoides. The sequence goes on along the minus strand of CM038145.1, from coordinate 75,649,952 downwards.
AGGTGCATAAGTTTGATCAATAATAATTTCAATCACGTTTTCTAGCATGATTATATGTCATAACAGTAGTTCATCTCATAAAACTTCTCAAGATCAAGTAACAAGCTATTCACATGTTAAAGCATAGACCATAAGCTTTCTTGAAAAGTAGCAAAATTCATTCTCGGTCATCAAACAATTGCAATTCATCTTATTTTCAGGAAGGGTCTATGTCAGAGCTTTAATTTAGCAAACTCCACATACCCAACCATCATATAGTCTTCTACAATTGCTAACACTCACGCAATACTAATGGTTATGGAGTTTTAATCGGACACTGAGAAAGATATGGGCTTATAGTGTTGCCTCCCAACGTATTCACCTTTGGGTGATGTCAACAATAATAGTTCATGCTAACTTACATCCAATTGGATATATATATCACGATCTTTCCAACACGAGGTGCTTGCCAAAGGATAAAATGAAAAAGGGAAAGGTGAAGATCACCTTGACTCTTGCATAAAAGTAAAATATAGGCCCTTCACAGAGGGAAGCAGGGATTTGCAGAGGTGCCAGAGCTCTATTTTGAGATAGAGATAAATAATTTTGAGAGGTATGATCTCATTGTCAATATAACAACCAAGAGTTCCACATATCTTCCATACTACATACAATATAGGCGGTTCCCAAACAGAATGGTAAAAGTTTTTACTCCCCCTCCACCAACAATCATCAATCCATGGCTTGCCCGAAACAACGGGTGCCTCCAACTAACATCAAACCTAGGGGAGTTTTGTTTGCAATTATTTTTGATTTGATTTTGATCTTTTGATCATGGGACTGGGCATCCCGGTTACCAGCCATTTTTCTCGTGAATGATGAGCGGAGTCCACTCATCTTGAGAATAACCCACATAGCATGGAAGATACATGAGCGATTCGGGCATACAAGACAGATTATTATTTGAAGGTTTAGAGTTTGGCACATGCAAATTTACTTGGAACGGTAGGTAAATACCGCATATAGGTAGGTATGGTGGACACTCATGGCAAAAATTGGGTTTAAGGATATTTGGAAGCACAAGTAGTATCTCTACTTGGTGCAAGGAATTTTGGATAGCATGAGGGGGAAAGGCAAGCTCAACATGTTTGAATGATCCATGACAATATACTTTAACTGAGATGTGAGAAAACATAAACCATTATGTTGTCTTCCTTGTCCAACATGAACTCTTTAGCATGTCATACTTAATGAGTGCTCACAATTATAAAAGATGTCTAAGATAGTATATTTATATGTGAAATCTCTCTTCCTTCAATATTCTTTCATGAATTGTTCAAATGACCAATACAATGCTTGCTAACCTTCAATAAATTTACAACCTCTACTTCTTAGATGTGAAGTCATTACTCCCCATGGGATAAGCAAATGAAACATATATAATTTCAGATTTATGACATTCAACTCATTCAACCATTTACTCATAGGATATAAGTGAAGCACACAAGTAAATGACAAACTATTCCAACAAGATATAAGTGAAGATCAATGAGTAGCTAAATAATTACGTAACTATGTGAAGACTCTCTCTCATTTAAGAATTTCAGATCTTGTTATTTTATTCAAACAGCAAGCAAAACAAAATAAAATAACATTGCAAGGATAGCACAACTCATGTGAAGAAGCAAAAACTTGGGTTCAACCGATACTAACCGGTAATTGTTGAAGAAGAAAGGTGGGATGCCTACCGGGGCATCCCCAAGCTTAGATGCTTGAGACTTCTTGAAATATTATCTTGGGGTGCCTTGGGCATCCCCAAGCTTGAACTTCTGTGCCTCCTTAATTCCTCTCATATCATGGTTTCTCTTTTTATCAAAAGCTTCATCCACAACAAACTCAACAAGAACTCGTGAGATAGGTTAGTATAAACCAATGCAAAACTTTATCATTTTCTACCGTAAAAAATCACTAAAATTATTATTCCACATTGCATCCTAAATTCCTATGTATATTTAATACTCCTATCCTCAAATGGAATCATTAAACAAGCAAACATACGCAAACAATGCAAACATAACAGCAATCTGCCAAAACAGTATAGTCTGTACAGAACGCAAGATTCATCATACTTCCCTAACTCCAAAAATTATGATAAAAATACTACGCTGTAGAAGATTTATCAGAGCTCAATATGAAAAAAGTTTCAACATTATACCATTCTCTGACTTTTCTAGGGCATTTTTGCAACTGCGGTAAACTTTCTGTTTTCAAATAGCAACATGTATACTAGCAAAATAAGTATGGTAAAGGCTATCCTTGACTTTTTTATTGAAACTAAAGATGCAAAACATTATTATAGATAACAGCAAGCAAATACTAACAAAATAAAATGACGCTCCAAGCAAAACACATATCATATGGCGAATAAAAATATAGCTCCAAGTAAAGTTACCGATAGACGAAGACGAAAGAGGGGATGCCATCCGGGGCATCCCCAAGCTTAGGATCTTGGTCGTCCTTGAATATTACCTTGGGGTGCCTTGGGCATACCCAAGCTTAGGATCTTGCCACTCTTTATTCCATAGTCCATCGAATCTTTACCCAAAACTTGAAAACTTCACAACACAAAACTCAATAGAAAACTCGTAAGCTCTGTTAGTATAAGAAAATAAAACCACCACTTAGGTACTGTAATGAACTCATTCTAAATTCATATTGGTGTAATATCTACTGTATTCTAACTTCTCTATGGTTCATACACTCTGATACTACTCATAGATTCATCAAAATAAGCAAACAACACATTGAAAACAGAATCTGTCAAAAACAGAATAGTCTGTAGTAATCTGTATCAAACGTATACTTATGGAACTCCAAAAATCCTACCAAATTAGGAAGTCCTAAGAAATTTGTGTACCAATCCAGATCAAAAAGACTCAGATCAGAATAACGTTTCTGTGAATTAAAAAAACTAATTTACTGGGTGAAAAAGATTCTGATTCTCAGCAGGATCAACACAACTATCACCGTAAGCTATCCTAAAGGTCTTACTTGGCACTTTATTGAAACAAAAGCTATAAAACATGATTACAACAGTAGCATAATGATGTGGACACACAAAAAACAGTAAGGGTAAATATTGGGTTGTCTCCCAACAAGCGCTTTTCTTTGATGCCTTTCTAGCTAGGCATGATGATGGCAATGATGCTCACGTAAAAAATAAGAGTTGAAACACAACAGGAGCATCATGAAGCATATGACTAGCACATTTAAGTCTAACCAACTTCCTATGCATAGGTATTTTGTGAGAAACAAACTGAAGGGAACAATAATCAACTATCATAGTAAGGTAAAACAAGCATAACTTCAAGACTTTAAACACACAGAGAGGAAACTTGACATTATTGCAATTCCTACAAGCATATGTTCCTCCCCCATAATAATTTTCAGCAGCATCATAAATGAATTCAACAATATAACCAGCACCTAAAGCATTCTTTTCATGATCTACAAGCATAAAAAATTTACTGCTCTCCACATAAGCAAATTTCTTCTCATGAATAGTAGTGGGAACAAACTCAATAGAATAATTATCATGTGAGGCATAATGCAATTGAAAACTAAAATCATGATGACAAGTTTCATGGTTATCATTATTCATAATAGCATACAAGTCATCACAATAGTAATCATAGATAGCAACTTTGTTCTCATAATCAACTGTAACCTCTTCCGAAATAGTGGAATAATCACTAAATAAAGTTGACACTTTTCCAAATCCACTTTCATGTTCATCACAATAAGATTCAACATCCTCCAAAATAGTGGGATCACTACTTACTAAAGTTGACACTCTTCCAAACCCACTTTCATCAATATAATCATCATAAATAGGAGGCATGCTTTTATCATAATAAATTTGCTCATCAAAACTTGGGGGACAAAAAATATCATCTTCATCAAACATAGCATCCCCAAGCTTGTGGCTTTGCATATCATTAGCATCATGGATATTCAAGGAATTCATACTAACAACATTGCAATCATGCTCATCATACAAAGATCTAGTACCAAACATTTTAATGCATTCTTTTTCTAGCACTTGATCATAATTTTCCTTTTCATCATACTTACGAAAGATATTAAAAAGATGAAGTGTATGAGACAAACTCAATTCCATTTTTTTGTAGTTTTCTTTTATAAACTAAACTAGTGATAAAACATGAAACAAAAAGATTCGATTGCAAGATCTAAAGGTATACCTTCAAGCACTCACCTCCCCGGCAACGGCGCCAGAAAAGAGCTTAGTTGACGGGGTGTGAGTGCCGCTTACCTAGCCTCCCGGCAACGGCGCCAGAAAAGAGCTTGATGTCTACTATGCAACCTTCTCCTTGTAGACGTTGTTGGGCCTCCAAGTGCAGAGGTTTGTAGGACAGTAGCAAATTTCCCTCAAGTGGATGACCTAAGGTTTATCAATCCGTGGGAGGTGTAGGATGAAGATGGTCTCTCTCAAACAACCCTGCAACCAAATAACAAAGAGTCTCTTGTGTCACCAACACACCCAATACAATGGTAAATTGTATAGGTGCACTAGTTTGGCAAAGAGATGGTGATACAAGTGCAATATGGATGGTAGATATAGGTTTTTGTAATCTGAAAATATAAAAAAGCAAGGTAACTAATGAGAAAAGTGAGCACAAACTGTATTGCAATGATAGGAAACAAGGCATATGGTTCATACATTCACTAGTGCAAGTTCACTCAACAATAATAACATACTTGGATCATATAACTATCCCTCAACATGCAACAAAGAGTCACTCCAAAGGTACTAATAGCGGAGAACAAACTAAGAGATTATGGTAGGGTACGAAACCACCTCAAAGTTATTCTTTCGGATCGATCTATTCAAGAGTTCGTACTAGAATAACACCTTAAGACAGAAATCAACCAAAACCCTAATGTCACCTAGATACTCCATTGTCACCTCAAGTATCCGTGGGCATGATTATACGATATGCATCACACAACCTTAGATTCATCTATTCAACCAACACAAAGTACTTCAAAGAATGCCCCAAAGTTTCTACCGGAGAGTCAAGACGAAAACGTGTGCCAACCTTTTGCATAGGTTCATGGGCGGAACCCGCAAGTTGATCACCAAAACATACATCAAGTGGATCACGTGATATCCCATTGTCACCACAGATACGCACGGCAAGACATATATCAAGTGTTCTCAAATCCTTAAAGACTCAATCCGACAAGATAACTTCAAAGGGAAAACTCAATCCATTACAAGAGAGTAGAGGGGGAGAAACATCGTAAGATCCAACTATAATAGCAAAGCTCGCGATACATCAAGATCGTGCCATAGAGAGAACACGAGAGAGAGAGAGAGATCAAACACATAGCCACTGGTACATACCCTCAGCCCCGAGGGTGAACTACTCCCTCCTCGTCATGGAGAGCGTCGGGATGATGAAGATGGCCACCAGTGAGGGATCCCCCCTCCGACAGGGTGCCAGAACGGGCTCCCGAGAGGTTTTTGGTGGCTACAGAGGCTTGCGGCGGTGGAACTCCCGATCTATTATCGTCTTCGATGGTTTTAGGGTATATGGGAATATATAGGCGAAAGAAGTTGGTCGGGGGAGCCACGAGGGGCCCACGAGACAGGGGGCGCGCCCAGGGGGTGGGCGCGCACTCCTATCTCTGGGCCTCCTCGAAGGTTCCCTGGCTTGTACTCCAAGTCTCCCGGATCACGTTCGTTCCAAAAATCACGCTGCCGAAGGTTTCATTCTGTTTGGACTCCGTTTGATATTCCTTTTCTTCGAAATACTGAAACAGGCAATAAAACAACAATATGGGTTGGGCTCCGGTTAATAGGTTAGTCCCAAAAGCAATATAAAAGTGTATAATAAAGCCCGTAATAATTCAAAAAGATAATAAAATAGCATGAATGCTTCATAAATTATAGATACGTTGGAGACGTATCAGCATCACGTCCACAACAAGCAGATCGAAACGATTCTGCATCTACTAATATTATTCCACACAAAGACTGACTCCTGCCTACATCTAGAGTATTTAGTTAATGAAGAACAGAGTAACGCATTAAGAAACATGACATGATGTAGAGGGATAAACTCATGCAATATGATATAAACCCCATCTTTTTATCCTCGATGGAAACAATACAATACGTGCCTTGCTGCCCCTGCTGTCACTGGGAAAGGACACCGCAAGATTAAACCCAAAGCTAAGCACTTCTCCCATTGCAAGAAAGATCAATCTAGTAGGCCAAACCAAACTGATAATTCGAAGAGACTTGCAAACATAACCAATCACATAAAAGAATTCAGAGAAGATTCAATTATTTCTCATAGATAAACTTGATCATAAACCCACAATTCATCGGATCTCAACAAACACACCGCAAAAAGAGTTACATCGAATAGATCTCCAAGAAGATCAAGGAGAACTTTGTATTGTGATTCAAAGAGAGAGAAGAAGCCATCTAGCTAATAACTATGGACCCGAAGGTCCATGCTAAACTACTCACAACTCATCAGAGAGGCGTTGGAGAAGATGTAGAGGCCCTCCATGGTCGATTCCCCCTCCGACGGAGCACCGGCGAAGGCTCCAAGTTGGGATCTCGCGGATACAGAAGGTTGCGGAGGTGGAATTAGGTTATCGTGGTGCTCCTAGATGTTCTTGGGGTACGTGGATATATATATAGGAGGAAGAAGTAGGTTGGTGGAGCCACGAGGGGCCCACGAGGGTGGGGGGCGTGCCCACCCCCTTAGGGCGCGCCGGGCACCCTCGTGGCCGCCTTGTTTGATGCTTGACGTCCACTCCAAGTCTCCTGGTTTGCAATTGTTCCAAAAAGATCGCTCCCGAAGGTTTCATCCCGTTTGGACTCCGTTTGATATTCCTTTTCTTGGAAACACTAAAATAGGCAAAAAAACATCAATTCGGGCTGGGCCTCTGGTTAGTAGGTTAGTCCCAAAAATGATATAAAAGTGTAAAGTAAAGCAAAGAAACATCCAAAACAGGTAATATAATAGCATGGAACAATCAAAAATTATAGATACATTGGAGACGTATCAAGCATCCCCAAGCTTAATTCATGCTCGTCCTCGAGTAGGTAAATGATAAAAACAGAATTTTTGATGTGGAATGCTACCTAGCATAATTCTCAATGTAATTTTCTTTTTTGTGGCATGAATGCCCAGATCCAAATGATTCAAAATAAACGTTCATATTGACATAAAAACAATAATACTTCAAGCATACTAACAAAACAATCATGTCTTCTCAAAATAACATGGCTAAAGAAAGCTATCCCTACAAAATCATATAGTCTGGCTATGCTCTATCTTCATCACACAAAGTATTTAATCATGAACAACCCGGATGACAAGCCAAGCAATTGTTTCATACTTTAGTATTCTCAAACTTTTTCAACTTTCACGCAATACATGAGCGTGAGCCATGGACATAACACTATATGTGGAATAGGATGGTGGTTGTGGAGAAGACAAAAAGGAGAAATAGTCTCACATCAACTAGGCGTATCAACGGGCTATGGAGATGCCCATTAATAGATATCAATGTGAGTGAGTAGGGATTTCCATGCAACGGATGCACTAGAGCTATAAATGTATGAAAGCTCAACAAAAGAAACTAAGTGTGTGCATCCAACTCGCTTGCTCACGAAGACCTAGGACATTTTGAGGAAGCCCATCATTGGAATATACAAGCCAAGTTATATAATGAAAAATTCCCACTAGTATATGAAAGTGACAACATAGGATACTCTCTATCATGAAGATCATGGTGCTACTTTGAAGCACAAGTGTGGTAAAAGGATAGTAGCATTGTCCCTTCTCTCTTTTTCTCTCATTTTTTCTTTTCACTCTTTTTCTCTTTTTTTCTTTTTTTCTTTTTTTATTTGACCTTTCTCTTTTTTTGGCCTTTCTCTTTTTTTTTCTTTTTTTATAAAGTTCGAAGTCTCATCCCGACTTGTGGGGGAATCATAGTCTCCATCATCCTTTCCTCACTTGGGACAATGCTCTAATAATGAAGATCATCACACTTTTATTTACTTACAACTCAAGATTACAACTCGATACTTAGAACAAAATATGACTCTATATGAATGCCTCCGGCGGTGTACCGGGATATGCAATGAATCAAGAGTGACATGTATGGAAGAATTACGAAGGTGGCTTTGCCACAAATACATTGTCAACTACATGATCATGCAAAGAGCAATATGAGAATGATGATGTGTGTCATAATAAACAGAACGATGGAAAGTTGCATGGCAATATATCTCGGAATGGCTATGGAAATGCCATAATAGGTAGGTATGGTGGCTGTTTTGAGGAAGGTATATGGTGGGTGTATGGTACCGGCGAAAGTTGCACGACACAAGAGAGGCTAGCAATGGTGGAAGGGTGAGAGTGCGTATAATCCATGGACTCAACATTAGTCATAAAGAACTCATATACTTATTGCAAAAATCTACAAGCCACTGAAAACAAACTACTACGTGCATGCTCCTAGGGAATAGATTGGTAGGAAAACACCATCGCTCGTCCCCGACCGCCACTCATAAGGAAGACAATCAATAAATAAATTATGCTCCAACTTCATCACAAAGCGGTTCACCATACGTGCATGCCACAGGAATCAAAAACTTTAACACAAGTATTCCTAAAATTCATAATTACTCCACTAGCATGTCTCTAATATCACCATCCTCATATCTCAAAACAATTATCAAGCATCAAATTGATCATAGCATCCAATTCACTTTCTATGATAGTTTTATTATACCCAACTTGGATGCCCATCATTCTAGGACCAATTCTATAACCATAGCAAATACCATGCTGTTCTATAAGACTCTCAAAAAAATATAAATGAAGCATCAGAGATCAACAATTTCTACAAAATAAAGCCACCGCCGTGCTCTAAAAGATATAAGTGAAGCACTAGAGCAAAATTATCTAGCTCAAAAGGTATAAGTGAAGCACATAGAGTATTCATATAAATTCCAAATCAAGTGTGTCTCTCCCAAAAGGTGTGTACAGCAAGGATGATTGTGGTAAACTAAAAAGCAAATACTCATATCATACAAGACACTCCAAGCAAAACACATATCATGTGGCGAATAAAAATATAGCTCCAAGTAAAGTTACCGATAGACGAAGACGAAAGAGGGGATGCCTTCCGGGGCATCCCCAAGCTTAGGATTTTGGTTGTCCTTGGATTATCTTGGGGTGCCATGGGCATACCCAAGCTTAGGATTTGCCACTCCTTATTCCATGGTCCATCAAATCTCTACCCAAAACTTGAAAACTTCACAACACAAAACTCAACAGGAAATCTCATAAGCACCGTTAGTGCAAGAAAGAAAAACCACCACATAAGGTGCTGTAATGAACTCATTATTTATTTATATTGGTTTTAAACCTACTGTATTCCAACTTCTCTATGGTTCATACCCCCCGATACTAGCCATAGATGCATGAAAATAAGCAAACAACACACGAAAAACAGAATCTGTCAAAAACAGAACAGTCTGTAGCAATCTGTAACTTTCAAATACTTCTGGAACTCTAAAACTCCTACCAAAATAGGAAGTCCTGTGCAATTTGTCTATTAATCTACAGTAAAAATAATCAGCACAAAAGCTCGTTTCTGTGATTTATTAAAATTATTCTCGCGCGTGCAAAAGTTTCTGTTTTTCAGCAGAATCAAATTAACTATCACCGTAGGTTATCCTATAGGTTCTACTTGGCACAAACACTAATTAAAACATAAAACCACGTCTAAACAGAAGCTAGATGAATTATTTATTACTAAACAGAAGCAAAAAGCAAGGAACAAAAATAAAATTGGGTTGCCTCCCAACAAGCGCTATCATTTAACGCCCCTAGCTAGGCATAAAAGCGAGAATAGATCTAAGTATTGCCATCTTTGGCATTCAATTCATAAGTAGCTTGCATGATAGATTCATAAGATAATTTTACTTTCTTTCTTGGAAAGTGTTCCATGCCTTTCCTTAATATAAATTGGAATCTAATATTCCCTTCCTTCATATCAATAATTGCACCAATCGTTCTAAGGAAAGGTCTACCAAGAATAATAGGACATGAAAGATTGCAATCTATATCAAGAATGATAAAATCTACGGGCACATAATTTCTATTTGCAACAATAAGAAAATCATTGATCCTTCCCATAGGTTTCTTAATGGTGGAATCCGCAAGGTGCAAGTTTAAAGAGCAATCATCAAAATCATGGAAACCTAGCACATCACATAAAGTTTTTGGAATTGTGGAAACACTAGCATCCAAATCACACAAAGCATAACATTCATGATCTTTAATTTTAATTTTTATAGTAGGTTCCCACTCATCATAAAGTTTTCTATGTATAGAAACTTCCAATTCAAGTTTTTCCTCATAAGATTGCATCAAAGCATCAACAATATGTTTGGTAAAAGCTTTATTTTGACTATAAGCATGAGGAGAATTCAACACGGATTGCAACAAGGAAATACAATCTACTAAAGAACAATTATCATAATTAAATTCCTTGAAATCCATAATAGTGGGTTCATTGTTATGTAAAGTTTTGACCTCTCCAATCCCACTTTTACCAAATTTAGCATCAAGATCTAAAAACTTCGAATCATTGGGACGCCTTTTGACTAAAGTTGACTCATCTCCAGTCCCATCATTAACAAGATTCATATTGAGAAACAATGATTTAATAGGGGACACATCAATAACTTTTAGATCTTCATCATTATTTTCATGGAAACTAGAAGAACACGCTCTTATAAAGCAATCTTTCTTAGCACGCATCCTAGCGGTTCTTTCTTTGCACTCATCTATGGAAATTCTCATGGCTTTGAGAGACTCATTGATATCATGCTTAGGAGGAATAGATCTAAGTTTCAAAGAATCAACATCAAGAGAGAGTCTATCAACGTTCCTAGCCAATTCATCAACTTTAAGCAATTTTTCTTCAAGCAAAGCATTGAAATTCTTTTGAGAGATCATAAATTTTTAACACTATTCTCGAAATCAGAGGGCATCTTATTAAAAATTTCCATAAGAGTTGTTGTAGGAATTACCATAATTATTAGAGGAATTACTAGGAAACAACCTAGGATTAAAGTTTCCTCTATAAGCATTGTTACCAAAATTATTCCTACCAACAAAATTCACATCCATAGATTCTTTATCATTCTCAATCAAAGTAGACAAGGGCATATCATTAGGATCAATAGGATCACTCTTAGTAGCAAACAATTTCATAAGTTCATCCATCTTTCCACTCAAAACATTAATATCTTCTATATAATGTACTTTTTTACTAGTAGATCTTTTGGTGTGCCATTGAGAATAATTGACCATAATGTTATCAAGGAGTTTAGTAGCTTCTCCTAAAGTGATTTACATAGAAGTGCCTCCCGCGGCCGAATCTAAAAGATTTCTAGAAGCAAAATTCAATCCGGCATAGAAATTTTGTATGATCATCCATAAATTCAAACCATGTGTAGGACAATTGCGAATCATTAATTTCATTCTTTCCCAAGATTGGGCAACATACTCATGATCAAGTTGTTTAAAACTCATAATATCGTTTCTAAGAGAGATAATCTTAGTGGGAGGAAAATACTTAGAGATAAAAGCATCTTTGCACTTATTCCATGAATCAATGCTATTTTTAGGCAAAGACGAAAACCAAGTTTTAGCACGATCTCTAAGTGAAAACGGAAATAACTTCAATTTAACAATATCATTATCCGTATCTTTCTTCTTTTGCATATCACACAAATCAACAAAGTTATTTAGATGAGTAGCGGCATCTTCACTAGGAAGGCTGGATAATTGATCTCTCATAACAAGATTCAACAAAGCAGCATTGATTTCACAAGATTCAGCATCATTAAGAGGAGCAATCGGAGTGCTAAGGAAATCATTATTATTGGTATTGGAAAAGTCACACAATTTGGTATTATCTTGCGCCACGCGACAAGCAATCCAACACACAAGCACACAAGAAGGCAAGCAAAAGAGAGAGGAGAACGGGAAAGAGAGGGTGAATAAAATGGCAAGGGTGAAGTGGGGGAGAGGAAAACGAGAGGCAAATGGCAAATAATGTAATGCGAGGGAGATGAGTTTGTGATGGGTACTTGGTATGTCTTGACTTGAGCGAAGACCTCCCCGGCAACGGCGCCAGAAATCCTTCTTGCTACCTCTTGAGCACTGCATTAGTTTTCCCTTGAACAGGAAAGGGTGATGCAGCAAAGTAGCGTAAGTATTTCCCTTAGTTTTTTAGAACCATGATATCAATCCAGTAGGAGGCTCCTCAAAAGTCCCTTGTACCTACACAAACAAACAAGAACCTCGCAACCTACGCGATAAAAGGGTTGTCAGTCCCTTCATGGAAACTTGCAAAAGTGAGATCTGATAGAGATAATATGATAAGATAAATATTTTTGGTATTTTTATGATATAGATTGGAAAGTAAAAGATGCAAATAAAAGATAGATGGGAAACTTATATGATAAAAGGTAGACCCGGGAGCCATAGGATTCACTAGTGGCTTCATATAAAAGGTAGACCCGGGGGCCATAGGTTTCACTAGTGGCTTCTCTCAAGATAGCATAAGTATTACAGTGGGTGAACAAATTACTGTCGAGCAATTGATAGAGAAGTGCATAGTTATGAGATTATCTAGGCATGATCATGTATATAGACATCACGTCCACAACAAGTAGATCGAAACGATTCTTCATCTACTACTATTACTCCACACATCGACCGACTCCTGCCTGCATCTAGAGTATTAAGTTCATGAAGAATAGAGTAACGCATTAAGAAAGATGACATGATGTAGAGGGATAAACTCATGCAATATTATATAAACACCATCTTTTTATCCTTGATGGCAATAATACAATACGTGCCTTGCTACCCCTGCTTTCACTGGGAAAGGACACCGCAAGATTGAACCCAAAGCTAAGCACTTCTCCCATTGCAAGAAAGATCAATCTAGTAGGTCAAACCAAACTGATAATTCAAAGACACTTGCAAAGATAACCAATCACACATAAAAGAATTCAGAGAAGATTCAATAATTTCTCATAGATAGACTTGATCATAAACCCACAATTCATTGGAACTCGACAAATACACCGCAAAAAGAGTTACATCGAAACGATCTCCAAGAAGATCAAGGAGAACTTTGTATTGAGATTAAAAGAGAGAGAAGAAGCCATCTAGCTAATAACTATGGACCCAAAGGTCTGTGGCAAACTACTCACAACTCATCAGAGAGGCCTTGGAGATGATGTAGAGGCCCTCCATGGTCGATTTCCCCTCCGACGAAGCACCCGCGAAGGCTCCAAGATGGGATCTCATGGATACAGAAGGTTGCGGTGGTGGAATTAGGTTTTCGTGGTGCTCCTGGATGTTCTCGGGGTACGTGGATATATATAGGAGGAAGAAGTAGGTCGGTGGAGCCACGAGGGGCCCACGAGGGTGGGGCGTGCCCACCCCCTTAGGGCGCGCCGGGCACCCTCTTGGCCGCCTCGTTCGCTGCTTGACGTCCACTCCAAGTCTCCTGGTTTAAAATTGTTCCATAAAGATCGCTCCCGAAGGTTACATCCCGTTTGGACTCCGTTTGATATTCCTTTTCTTCGAAACACTGAAATAGGCAAAAAAACAGCAATTCGGGCTGGGCCTCCGGTTAGTAGGTTAGTCCCAAAAATGATATAAAAGTGTAAAGTAAATCCCATAAACATCCAAAATAAGTAATATAATAGCATGGAACAATAAAAAATTATAGCTAGTAGCACTATCTTTTCTGAAGACCGTGTTGTTACTCCCTTAAATACTGCCATCACCCTCTCCAAATCAAATGGCTGATAAACAAGAAAAGTAATTGAATGTATAGACATTGTATGACAGACAGGTGAAATGGATAGTGAGGAATAAAAGAGGGCATGAAATAATTCACATTTATGTTGTCTAACCAAACAGGATAGCATGACACAATTTCACACATATGATGGCTAACTAAACAGGATAGCATGACAGAATTTCATATTATGATGGCTAACTAAAAAAGATGGAAAGACATAGTTCAAAATATGTTGACTATGTAAATAGTATGACATGATATTACTATATAATGTGTTTATTAAATAGGTTGGCATGCTATCATTCACATACATGCCGCCTATGGAAACATGATAGCATGATATAATTCACGGATAGAATGGCATAATTCAATGATGACTGTGAACACTAAACACGATGAGATGATATAACTGTATGATGTCTTTATTAAATGGGTTGCCATGCCATAATTCAGATAGATGTTGTGTATGTATGTCACACCCTGCATTTTGTAACATTTTATTTTCATTAATAAAGCATGAAAATTTGGACCAACAAAAACTTTTGCATTATTTGGCTTTTATTTGGAATTGGTTTTCTCTTTGTGCTTCTTTTCAAGTGCTCTTTAAGGTCAACTACTCCACCATCTATATTTCATCTCCTTGCCCCAAACTCCTGCCCAATGACCATGCCATGTGTACAGTGCAATATAGAATTTTCTTACAAAAATAATTTGGCCAGAAAGTATTTTCTAAATTTAGTTTTCCAAAAACCCCTGAATTGAGGTTTGCACTGCAAGTACTTAATTAAGGGCAGCAAAAATCTTTCCAAAAATATATTTGATTCCTATTAGATATAGGATACCCAGAAACCACAAAAATATAATTTTAAAAGTTGTTTTACTATTTTATTTAAAAGCTTTTTCTTAAGGCCAGAAATGGTCTTTAATAGGGAAAAATTATTTATTGTTTTAAAAATATTTGACAAAAATCAGGGAGACTCAGTGGACATATATTTTCCATATATAAGAGTTTCAACACATGGTCATGTTCAAAATATTGGTCAAAACCCTCTAAAACCCTTCCTGGATATTTCAAGCTTTTGAAATATTTACAAAGGAAATATTCTCCAAAAATTCCAAGGAAATTCTATCATGTCACATATGACATATTAGATGATCTTGCCAAGTCTCATGACTTGGAGAACAAGATAACTTCATCAAAACCCTTCAAAACCATTTCTGTCCATTCTGAAGTTTGAGCAACTTTACATTGCCAAATATGTCCAAATGTTATCAAACTTGGTGATCATGCTCCAGTGGTCTAATGATGCATCTAGACCAAATGGCACAGGTTGGAGAAGAAGAAATATTGGTCAAAGTGCCTCAAAACCCTCTCTGACCAGAATCAAATTTGAACTACTTTGTACTACCAACTTTTTCTCCAAGACCCCAACTTTGCTGAGCCTGATCACATGACCAAATAAGGCCACCACACCAAGTGGTGCATCCAGGAGAAGTGATCTACTCAACTGGATCTACACAAATCCATTCCTGCCCATTTCTAGGGTTTGCAAGAGTTACATTGGCAACTTTGTCCAAATAAGCTCAAAATGGGTTGAAGGCCCTAATTATATGTGAAATTTCACCCTATGGACTACCAAGGACAGTGGAAGTCATTAGCTTATCCAAAACATCATCAAACACCTTCTGGAGGAATTTTAGAATGGTAATTCCAGCCCCTTCCACTAATCTCCTTGAGCCTATCTTTTTACCACAACCCCTCCTCGTTCCCCTCTGTAACTTAGATGCTTTTCTACCCGAGGAAGCAATGAGGAAGGAGGGGGAAACCTCATTTGTCTTCTCTGGACAGCAGTTTCCCCTCTCTCTCACAGCCCCTCTCTCTCCCCTCGGCCCTCCAGAGCATCCTAGGCGCTCTCCTAGTTTTGCCCACACCCACTGTAGCTCCCAGACACTAGTGGACGCGTGCTCGACGCGGGAAAGCCGCAGATGCCGGCCAAAGTCGCGCTCTAGAGCACGTCATCGCGCTCCCGACCGTTGACGCCGCGTCCCCCGACCACCTCATGCTACCCCCGCGCGCCAGTCGATGTGCCTCGACGTCCGCGACACGCCACCGTGCAGGCCCCCTTGTCTCTCCCTCTCTCTCACCTCCTGCGACGCGTGCCCAGCGCCGCCCGGCTCGGCCAATGCCCGGCCTCACACGCGAAGGCCGAGCCCTCCCGCGCTCTCTCCTTCTCCTGGCGCCTACTCCACCCCCACGAACACCGTGGACAGCTCCAACCCTCCTCCAACGGCCACCAGAGCCGATCCCGCGGGCACCAGTAGGCCACACCACGGTGGACCTCGGCCAGCCTATATAAGGCGACCCCGAGCCTCTCTCTTCCTCCATGTCGCCCCTCCACACTACCAGTCGGCCTCCCGCACCACTCTTTCCTCTCTAGAGCCGCCCGAGCTCGAGATCGAGCTCGAGCTCCGCCGCCTCGGCTCGTCGACGTTCACGCGGTATAGGCCTTCTCCGCCCCAGTTCTCTCTCGATCTGGAACCGCGAGGCGTCACTGATCCTTTCCCCTCTCTTTCCCCCTTGTTTTGCAGCTGGAAACGGCCGAAGCCACTGATGCCCGAAGCTTCTCCGCCGCGTGACCTCGTCGCCGACGAAGCAGGCCACTCCGGCGACCGTCTCCACCACCACCCGAACGGCGACTCCACCCTGAATCCAACGGTAGCACCCACGTCCCTTCCCGTGCCCTGTATCGCCGCCGGCGAGCTCGCCGTCGCCTCTGGCCGGAGGTAGACGACGGCGGCCGTGGGGCCGCCCGTCGACCTCACGCTACGACGGGTGGGATCCACCGTCGAGTTTAAACGCGTCTTGGCTGCGTGCGACCGATCCGCCGTCGGCTGAAGGCGTATTTCGCCTTTACGCCTTCGACGTGGCGGCCGCGTGGGCTGGTTTTCCCTCTGGGCCTGCTGCTGCCGTGGCCTCTCTGGCCCAGTGGCACAGCGCCACTTTTCTTTTTCTTTTTCTGTCTCTTTTCCAAAAATTCCACAGGACAAAATATTTGTCCAAATGAATTAATTCCAATTTCTAAATTCCTAGAATATTGCAACCTATTTAATGGTGTAACTTTCACTCTAATCCAACAACCTTTCCTTTACTGTAAATATTTAAATGTGATTTTTAGCATTTAAATATGCCTTTGAAAATCCATATCTCCTATTCTGCTACTCCAGAACCAAAACCAAGAATTGTCCCCTTCCTAGCTTTCCTCCTAGTATTTTACAAAAATAAGTTGACATTTTTCTGAGCACTTTGACTTTTCTGTTTTTATTATTGTCTTATTTTCCCGTTGTTTTCTTGCGACGTTAGATCCCGTATTTGAGGAGGTAGCTGAGGAAGAAGGAGGAGCAGGGCCTGAAGACTTTGAAGATCAAGCCAACCAAGGCAAGCAGCCCTTTGACCATGACTATGAAACCCCTTTACATGCATGTCATATATAGCTCCTTATTATTGTTGCTTCGGAATCATGGTGAGATGGTGAACCACGTGGGTTGGTTGCCTCCGTTATTTTCTCGTTGATACTTGCATTGTGCATGGCCCTACCTTCTTATGAGGGTTATGCCGGTGGGAGTAGATAGGATGCTAAGTAGATAGGACGGGATATGCATGGTGATGGAGTCAAAATATTTTCAAACGACTTTTTGAAAACCCCATCGGGTGAGGAGTCTGGACTAGGGGTGTCCGGACAGCCGGACTATCAATATCCGCGGACTCCCGGATCACGAAGATAGAAGATTGAAGACTCGCTCGTGTCCGGAAGGTACTTTACTTGGCGTGGAAGGCAAGCTTGGCAATACGGATATGTAGATCTCCTACCATTGTAACCGACTCTGTGTAACCCTAGCCCCTCCGGTGTCTATATAAACCGGAGGGCCAGAGTCCGAGGACACAACATTACATCTCAACAATCATACCATAGGCTAGCTTCTAGGGTTTAGCCTCATTGATCTCGTGGTAGATCTACTCTTGTACTACCCATATCATCAATATTAATCAAGCGGGACGTAGGGTATTACCTCCATCGAGAGGGCCGAACACAGGTAAAAACATTGTGTCCCTCGTCTCCTGTTACCATCCGCCTAGACGCACAGTTCGGGACCCCTACCCGAGATCCGCCGGTTTTGACACCGACATTGGTGCTTTCATTGAGAGCTCCTCCGTGTCGTCACCAATAGGCTTGATGGCATCTTCGATTTTGGCGCTGTCGGTGAGACTTTCCTCCCGGACAGATCTTCATATTCGGCGGCTTTGCACTGCGGGCCAACTCTCTTGGCCATCCGAGCAGATCGAAGCTACGCCCTGCCGCGTCAGTCGATTTGAAGCCTAAACTTCACGGCCGACGACGCGGAGACTTGATCTTCGACGGACTCGAGCCACAGCCAAGCGCGCTGCACTGTGACGATGGGCATGATCTAGCTCTGCCGCCGCACAGTGCTTTGGCGGCCGCACTTGAATCCGCCCCGGCTACTTGCCCGGAGCCGATCGCCCATGACGAGGGTCGGTGGATAGACGCCGCCCCGGGGGCTTCAATATCTACGGCGATGGAGCCGAATACCAATCTTGTCCCCCGCGAAACTCGTGATCCCGAGGCACCGGACTCCTTGCCGGACTCCGAGCCTCCCGCGCCCCTGCCAATTAAACCAGATTGGGCGCCGGTTATGGAATTCTCCGCCGCGGACATCTTTCAACGCTCGCCTTTTAGCAATATCTTGAATTCTCTGAAGCATCTCTCGCTATCAGGAGAATCCTGGCCGGACTATGGCCAGGACGGTTGGAATTCGGACGACGAAGAAATTCGGAGCCCACCCACCACCCACTTTGTAGCCACTGTCGAGGATCTAACCGACATGCTAGACTACGACTCCGATGACATCGACGCTATGGACGACGATGCCGGAGACGATCAGGACCCAGCGCCCACCGGACACTGGAAGGCCGCCTCGTCATACGACGTTTACATGGTGGATACCCCAAAAGAAGGGGATGGCGAGAAAGTAGCGGAGGAAGATTCTTTAAAGAAGCAACCCAAGCGCCGACGGCGCCGCTCTAAATCCCGCCATAGCAAGAATGGAGAATCCGGTACGGGAGATAATAACACTCCGGAGAGTGCCGAAGACAAACCCCTCCAGCAAGAATCAGCGAAGGATGATGAAGAAGTACGCCCTCACGAAAGGGCGGCAGAAGAAAAGGTTGAGGATCACAACTATGTACCTCCCTCCGAGGACGAATCAAGCCCGATGACGCGAACTCGAAGAGCCCATCGAACAAAATTTTCAAACGCAGGCTCATCGCTACAGCAAGAAGCTCAAGGAGGAAAAGCGGAAGCTCAACACAGCGGAAGACGCGCCCGGATAAGATGGAGCAAAGTGCTCAAAACCGCAGACAAACAAGGCAACAGCCACCAACCGAAGAGCTACCCAAAGCGCAAGCTGCTCCCAGAATTTGACGAGGAGGCAGTAAAGCCCCCACCGTCCAATGGCCTGCCAGTCCATCTATGGACCCAAAAGGAAAGCCCCAATAAGCAAAGGAACACATCAAGTGTCCGATAGCAATGCACGCACAAGTATAGGGTGCCGCACATCCACTATGCTTCACAGACGAAGTCTTTGGAACATGAATTCCCAGCAGGTTTAAACCCATAAACATAGAAGCCTACGATGGAACAATGACTCGGAGTGCGGATAGAAGACTATATATTACATATACATATGGCCGAGGAGACGATCTCCACGCCATAAAATATCTACCCTCAAACTCAAAGGGCCAGCTCGTCATTGGCTCAAAAGCCTCCCGAAAAACTTGTTGGAAGTTGGGAAGAGCTCGAGGAAGCGTTTAGAGCAAACTTTCAAGGGACTTATGTCCGGCCTCCGGATCTGACGACTTAAGTCACATAACTCAACAGCCCGGAGAGTCAGCATGAAATTCGGAACAGGTTCCTCACCAAAAGAACCAAATAGTCGACTGTCCGGACGCCGAAGCCTTAGCAGCTTTCAAGCACAATGTCCGAGACGAATGGCTTGCCAGACACCTCGGTCAAGAAAAACCGAGGACAATGACCGCATTAGCAAGCCTCATGACCCGCTTTTGCGCAGGAGAGGACAGCTGGTTGGCAAGAAGCAGCACCAGCGACCCAAGTACATCCGAGATAAGAGATGGAAACGAAAATCACGGCACAAAAAAGATCAGCGCCGGAATAAAGAGAAAAGCCTAAAGAGCACGGCAGTCAATGCCGGATTTAAAAGCTCACGGCCGAATAATAAAGCTCAACCCATCAAGGACGACAGCGACGAACTGTCCAATCTACACAAAATCCTGGGACGGATCTGTCAAATCCATAGCACCCGGAAGGCTCGCAAATCACACCCACGAGGATTGTTGGGTTTTCAAACAGTCCGCCGATTAAACGCCGAACACAAAGGGCTCGCGCGTCAGCTTAAGAAGATAAACCCCACCAGCGAGGCACCGGAAAACAAAAGACTTTCCCACAAGGGGTCAAAGCAATAAACTCACTTCATGTGAGGATACGGAAAAACAGTGCCGCACTTTCTAAAAAGAGCTTAACGGTCCAATCAAGTAAACCATAGAGATTGGATATCAAAACCAATCACTTTCGACCACCGGATTATTCCAAAAGTGTTGAATCCGGATCGATATTGAATCCGATAATAGACGGACTACAATTCACAAACGCCCTAATGGACGGAGGCAGTGACTTAAACCTGCTATATTCAAATACAATCCGTCGGATGGGGATAGACCCTACCAAAATTCGACACAGCCGCACTTCCTTCAAAGGAGTTACGCCGGCCCTTACGCCAGTGCATAGGCTCGATATTACTCGAAGTCGTGTTGGATCACCGAACAATTCTCGACGGCGAAAAGTTAATTTTCCATATCGTCCCATTTAAAAGTGAACATCAAGCACTATTAGGACGAAAGGCCTTTGTTCGCTTCAACGCCATACCGTGACACGCATCTCTTACACTTAAGATGCCCGGTCGACACGGCACTATTTTAGTGCGAGGGTCACTTAAAGCCCCGGACTCGAATAGACGAATCCGGACTAAGCAGCTAGGGCTCCCTAGCCACATACCCTTTCACAAGGGCTGCGCAAGACAATTAATATCGGTTTCATATAAACCTACCCTTAATTATTTACGCTTATTCTTTTGCATTATTTTCGCATCTAACTGTTTTTGAAATGTTCCTCTCTTTTCTACAGATGAGCATCGTGCGCACCCGCCCGTGATAACGCACAACGGAGACACAGCGCAGAGGCGTGCAGAGGGACCCGTCGCAAGGATTCTTTTGATTAAGACCCTACATAGACCTTTTATTCTGTCTCTTGTTGCTAAATCGGCCTCGCTTCTTCCTATAGCCGAGGCGGAGCTCGACGCTTTGGCATTGGCAGCGTCGGAAGACAACGCCGTGCACGGACACAAGGGGCTTAGGGTATAATTCTACCCGTTATCATAAAGTCCGAACACCTCAGGGAGTGTTCGGCGTCTCAAGTTGGGCACTATATGCATCAGCTCCGAATCATGTCTTTGGTCAAATGTTGGGTTTGCCCGGCTCCTGTGTTTTGCTGCCTTACGTTCCATATCACCCGGCTAACGCGGCACCAGGAGAACTACTGCGATCGTGCCCCAGTTCGGCTAGGTGAGCACCTCAGTCGAGAAAGCCGAAAACTGACTGTCATGATATAGCGAGAGTCTGGTCAGCCACTTGATTGACTACGGAATGTTTAGAATTCCCCGCTTTGACGAAGGGCCGCTTCCCGGTCAGGCACATACGCACCCCGAATCCGGAGATGTGCGGTGCCATTAGGGGCTATGTCGTAGCCCCACCCTCGAGCTCCATTGGCTAAGTGAAAGAAATAAAGCATTATAGTCCGGATTGCCTCGTTCGCTACGCTACCACCTCCTTATAAAAGGACCGAGACGTCGGATTAAAGTGTGAAAAAGCGCTATTTTGCGAACACCCCAGCACCTTGTGCATGGGGCTGAAGTCAAGACGCATCTTTCAAAGTTATACACAAGTATACTTAAACGGCCGCAAGGAGAAGTACTATTACTTGGAAGCACAAGTATAAAAAGCATTCATACTATAATCATTCATAAACAAGTTCATGCATTCAATTGAACGTTACATTCTTCGAAAGCATCGCGACTCTATTACACGAAGCGCCAAGATAACTTCCCGAAATAATGTTCGGCAGGAAGCCGGTTCCCATCCGAACCCTGGGCAGCAATAGCGGTGGCATCCATCTCCGGACACTGCGCCTTTACACGGGCCAGAGCCATCCGCGCGCCCTCGATGCAGGCCGACCGCTTCATCTCCTTGATATGCGGCACCGCCCCAAGGAACTGCTGCAGTAGGCCAAAATAGCTCGTCGCCTTGGACCTCTCTGGCCACACATGGGCCACGATGTCAGTCATAGCCAGCCCGGACAGTCTATTCAGTTCGGCCCATTCGGCCAACCTGTCCGACAGCGGAAGAGGGCGATCCGGACTGTGGAATTGAGTCCAATATAGCTCTTCCACCTCGTGATCCCCCTGGCTCCGAAAGTGCTTAACGGCGTCAGCCGCACTCGCAGCCAAGTCCATGTAAGGATCCTCCGAACTCCACTGCTTTTCAAATTGGGCATACTTGGCATCCATAAACCGGCGACGCATAAGAAACGGCCTGCCAGCCGTGATTTCTCCGGCTTGGCGCAGCTCCTCCTTCATAGCCCGCATTGCAGAGCGGGCATCCTTGGTCTCGGCGGTGGCCTTCTTCAGGTCTTCCCGCTCCAATAGGCGCTCCTTTTCAAGAGCCTCACTACGGTCGGTAGCATCCTTTAATTTCTTGGCCAATCCGCCACCTCCGCCTCGCTTAGGCGGGCGCAGCCTTTTCGCCTTCAACTCCTCGGCCGCCCTCGCGGCAGCCGCATCACTCCTTCGGCTTGTTCCTTAGCTTGTGCAAGCTCGGCCGAAGTCTCTCCACAGCAGCAGCAAAGATGCGTCATATACATAGCACATAACTTATCAGAGGAGGGCTTTAACCCACTCGATAAAACAGCTATGGAGAATTTATTTACCTTGCGACTCGTCAAGTCGCTGATTGACAAGTGCTATGTCAGCATCTGCCATGTCCAGTTGCCGACTCAGTTCGGCAAAATGATCGATCCGGCTGGCCCTCGGACTATCCGCCACCATGTCGAACGGCGATATTTATTACCTGAGATATTTAGATTTTCGATCCTCGGCACGCTGTCGTCTTTGACAACCTACCGAGTCTCAGGGGCTACTATCTATACAGGGCGCATCTTTTATATGCTCAACTGTTAAAAAGCAAAGGGTACGCTTATTTTCGATACCTCAAATCCCGCCAAAGAAGCTCATGGCAGCATCACGCAATCCGCTTTTAGCGGACGAAATCCTTCCAACCACCATACGCATTAACGCGCGGTGATCTTCAAATGGATGCCCTCTCAAGCAAATTCTTGATTCTCCGACCGGCTCGTGGGTGTTGAACTCTTTGACCCCTCCGGACTCGGGGACGCCCTCCGTGGCGACACTTGGGCTCGCTTTGCCTCATCCGGCGGCGCGTCGGACGGAGGCGATCGCTCTCCATCATCTCCGGAAGAAGATCCCCGAGGACGAACTCATCTCGAGACGGCTGCAGATCCGAACTGCGATATAAATATTTCGTTACCATGTAGCATAAAACGAAGGTACTTTCTTATTAAACTTCCTCTTTCATACTCACGGCTCGTTGGAGGGCTGGTCCTTGGCGATGATTGCGCGTCCGGATTCTCTCGGACGCCGGACCCCAGTGAGGATTTCTTCCCACGCTTAGGGGCTTTGACCTCCGAATCTTGAGGCGGTCCTCTTTTCCTCTGAAGGAGGGATCCTTGGTCCTCTCCTCTTGATCGCCTCTTTGGACGAAGTATTAGCTCCTTTATCTCCCCATCGCCCCCTCTCTATGGGTGCGGCCTCCAACATTCGACCAGCCACGGGCTCCAAAGGCGGTCTCGGGGGGGGCGGACACCTTATCAGCCTTGATCGCGCCACCCATTCCTATAAAGAATAAAAGGGTTAGGAGATGATCTTTTGAAAGGCATACAAATAGGATGTCCGGCTCGAGCTATTTACCTGAGTATCCGGACGATCGCGGCTTAGTCCCGCATCCTCGGCCGAATCCGGACACGCCACTTGCGGTCCGAAGAACAGCTCGTACATCTCCAGGGGTGTCGCCCCCATGAAATGCTAGAGGATACGAGGTCCCTCCGGATTGAACTCCCATAAACGGAGAGGACGACGTTTGCAGGGTAGGAGGTGCCTAGTCAGCATAACCTGCATCACCTTGACCAGATCAATCTCCCTTGTTTGGAGGTCTCGAATCCGGCCCTGCAGTGCGGGCACGTCCTTGGATGGCCCCCAGTTGAGCCCTTGGTTGACCCACGACATCAGTTGCTGTGGAGGTCCCGGGCGGAAGGAGGGCGGCGGCTTTTGCTTGCTGCCCCTTGGAGCGGTGATGTAGAACCACTCCTGCTGCCACAATCCCTATTCCTCTTGGAAGAAACCTTCGAGCCACGGGGCATCGACCGTCTGGCTTATGGTCGCCCCGCCACACTCCGCCGGCGCCCCGATCATCTTTGGCTCCACCTTGAATGTCTTCACCCACAGGCGAAGTGGGGATGACACGAAGGAAGGCTTCGCAGACAATAATGAATGCGGATATATGGAGGATGGACTCGAGCCAAGTCGTGGAAGTCCAGCCCGTAGAAAAAAGAAGCCCCTCACGAAAGGATCCGTCGGAAGCCTAATCCCGACGGAGGTGGGATGCGAAATGACACATTCGCCGGGCTCGGGGCTGGCACGGCCTGCCAGGGAAGGGAACCTGTCGCGACTTCAGAGGCTGTACTTGGCCTCACGCAACTTCATTATGTCCTCCTCCGTGACGGAGGAGGGCATCCACCGCCCCCGGAGGTCGGAGCCGGACATGGTTGTGGATCCGGCGCCGAGTCTCAAGCTCTTGGTGTTGGAATTGGGAGCAGAGGAAAGATTCGATGCGAGGTTAAGAGACAAGGACATGCCTTGGTCCTCTTATAAAGGGAAATAATACCGAGGGCCATCTCCGTGACCGCTTAAGATTCCCTTCGATAGAGGAGGCGGCGACGGAACGGTTGGGTTACCCGCGCACGTATTGATGAGGATCCCGGAATAAAAGGGAACACGATCTCGCTTCGACGGGACGTGTTGTGAAACCGCCGCTAAACGTCTTTGAGGTGGAATAGTAAAAACAATTAAAACGAAGGCTTGGCTGCGGTGTGATGTCATGCCGCATAATACGTCGCCAGATTGGATCGGTGTATGTGTTTTATTCTCTACGTTGGAATGTGGAAATTATTTTGCAGAGCCGGACACTATCCTGGTGTTCATTATCTTCTCCGGATTATTCAAGGAGGAACCCGCCTTGCAATGCCGAACATTATGCACGCCGGACTTATCGTCATTGAAGACTGGTTCAGGGGCTACTGAGGGAGTCCTGGACTAGGGGGTGTCCGGACAGCCGGACTATCAATATCCGCCGGACTCCCAGACTACGAAGATAGAAGATTGAAGACTCCGGCTCGTGTCCGGAAGGTACTTTACTTGGCGTGGAAGGCAAGCTTGGCAATACGGATATGTAGATCTCCTACCATTGTAACCGACTCTGTGTAACCCTAGCCCCTCCGGTGTCTATATAAACCGGAGGGCCTTAGTCCGTAGGACACAACATTACATCTCAACAATCATACCATAGGCTAGCTTCTAGGGTTTAGCCTCATTGATCTCGTGGTAGATCTACTCTTGTACTACCCATATCATCAATATTAATCAAGCGGGACGAGGGTATTACCTCCATCGAGAGGGCTCGAACACAGGTAAAAACATTGTGTCCCTCGTCTCTGTTACCATCCGCCTAGACGCACAGTTCGGGACCCCCCTACCCGAGATCCGCCGGATATGCATTTGACAAAATACCGACAGGTGCCACTTATGCCACCCGAGGGAGATGATGAGATGGGTAACCACTTGATGACGAAGTGGTGTACCGAGGCAAGTGTATGTTGTTTTCAAAACGGATTAGATTTAAGATTTGATGACTGTCCCAACCTTACATGCGCGACCACTCTACCCTTATATGGGAAAGGGCATTGTTGAGTACCTAGACCGATACTAGCTTGGAGCCCGCATTACTAGTGACGGAGAGTTGTTGGTGCGCTCTCTTGGGGACGGGTCGTGCTGTAGGGCGGCCATGACCATCTTTATGGGGCACCGGACACACCGCTGGTACCCGTGCTTGTGGCATGTGATGAATATGGGAGCGAGGCTCCACAACTTTTATGATGTGAAATGTTTGGCACGGGGGTCACTACCAATCGAGTGGACTCCATGTTAGTGTCGTCTAGGGAAAGATAGTGATCGGGTGCTTACCCCGGGTACTTGAGGTACCGCGGGTCGTGGATGACACGGAAGTTCCCCGGATCTAGTGGGTAAAGTGTGCAACCTCTGCAGAGTGTAAAACTATTCGAATAGCCGTGTCCACGGTCAAGGACGGTTGGGCGGTGCTGCTTAAACTATGTCCGTGGTTTTCAACCTAGTGAGTGTGGTGATGAAACTACTTGGGTCAAGTCAAAGGACTTGACACGATTGAGATGGGTTGGTGCCCACTCGCTTATGATAAATGGGTTGGTGCCCATTCTATTTATGTTGATATCTGTGACCAGTTCTCATGGTTACTTGAACTCTCTTGATGCATGCTTTATAGGATGTTGAACATGTCATTGCACTCAAAACTAGCTTTATGCAAAATTTACCTATGTCATGCATTGTTGTACCTTGAACCAAAACATGGGTTGCTTGTAGTACATTCAAAGTACTCATTGGCTTGCCCTTGGTTATTTAATTGACCGGGCATGGAAGAACCGGAGTTCAAGAAGAGTTCTTTGGAGACGAACATGCGAACTAGGACGCTTCCCGGTCGTAATGCCTGTAGGGTTAAGGCAGATGGCATGGGTTCTACTTATCAACGCATTTATTTCCGCTGCTTATGTTTCATTTGATGTTCAGCCTTTAAGGCTTTATCAATGTAGACTTGACCATAATGGTCACAATTTGTGTAAGACGGTATGTATGGATGTAAGACTCTTGTTATTCAGCTTCGTGTGTTCGGTGAGCATTGATCTCGGGATCCTCTGACACGCAGCATTCGGTGATCTCGACTTATGAGTCGGGTCCCCACAGAGCTGGTATCGAGCCATCCCTGATTGTAGGAAGCCTTAGTTAGCATGGACGTTAGTTAGAGTGAGACCATCCACAAGATTACCCATATACCTATGTTTTATGATAGTATCCCAAACATAGGTCACATTCCCTTTATTGACCCTTCCCCTTCCACTTTTTGTAGATGGCCGCCGTACCCGAGGACTTCCTGACCACTTGGTTTCCCGTGCTTCTTGAGGATAGCCTCAGGAAGTGCCAGTTCACTCGAGTCCCCACCTTCTCCTACCACGAGCACTGGGTCGACAGCACCAAGAAGGAGTATCACGTGGAGGTAGTCGTGAGGGCGAATGACTCCCCGACGAGCTGGTTCTTTGAGGGACCCCAGATGGCGACACTGCTCCTTGCCGTGGAGACTGCTGCCCTCAAGGCGCTGACTCACCTCCGGGATCTCCTGCCAGAGATGGCGAGTGAGCCAGCCACTCGTTACCTGCCTTATCGTAAGGAAGGTGATGACGAGAGCAGCGCACCAGCACCACCCTTGGACGAAGGACTTTCTCTCCGCTTCGGACCTACTTCACTTGTGTGCCGATAGTCCGCACAAGACTGGCCTCGGAGTCGGTGGAGCTTCGGAAGGAACTCCACGAGACCAAGGAACTCCTCCGCATAGTTCAGATGAAGGCGGACAAGATCAAGAAGGATGGAGCACCCCCTGGACAGCCCGCAGAGCTTATCGAGGCGACGACCCCACAGTCGCACATGCCAAGGATCACCTCAGCCACGCCAGATGACGGCAAAGGAGTACCGCAACCTCTTCACGACGCCACCGCAAAGCAGCGCCGTGTTCAGCTCCTCCACTCCCCACTCCCTCAAGCTTACGAAGAGACTAAGACAGATGAAGATGAGGAGGAAGACCTAGAGGAGCCGAATACCCGATCGAGCATTCCACCACTTAGACACCGTTCAGGACTAGGATAGGCTAGCCCGTAGCCTATGGTAGGATAGGTCGTGTACCCCTTTTGCGAAGTCGAGTCCTTGTATTGGTTCATATGAAACCATGTTGTGTTGTGTTTGCTTTCAACTTGCTTTGATGAAGTCGTACTTTCCCCTCGGGAACTTGTAAACGACTACATTCCCCATTTGGTTTTAATGCATGAGTTTGGCCCTTCTGGCCCTTGTTTAACTTAAATTCGTGTCACACCACCCCCTTACTAGGCATCCCATCTATATTGCTTTCCCTCATTTTATTTTCCCAATCATGAGACCTTGACCGCTCCAACAGATGCTGTTGTAACACGTCTTGGTACCTCTACCCAGCCGAAGAAGCCGGAGGTTCTGCGAGGCAGAGCCAGCCAGACCAAGCCCAAGGGCAACTCCACCACCACCACCTCCTCCGAACATGGACATGGCTCAGCTTCTCCAAGCCTTCCGAGAGGAGCGCCAAGCCAACACTGCAGCCCTCCAGATGATTGCTCAAGCTGTCAATCGCCAGCCGGCGGGACACGGCCATGGATGTTCCACGCTGGTGGAGTTCAAGAAGCATGCACCACCCACCTTCATCGAGACTGCTGAACCCCTGGATGCATACGACTGGGTCCGCACAATTGAGGATCTGCTGGCACTAGTCGGATGCACTGAGGACCGTGATAAGGTGGCATATGCTGCCCACTGTCTCGGGGGAACTGCCAGAGCTTGGTGGGATGGATTTAAGGCTATGCATGCCGAGCAAGACATCACTTGGGATACCTTCAAGACAGAATTCCGCAAGGCCCACATTCCTTCTGGAATCATGGCCATCAAGAAGCGTGAGTTCCGAGCCCTGAAGCAAGGTAGTAGCACCGTCAAGGAGTACATGCGAAGTTCGGTGTTCTCTCAAGGTATGCCTCGAGGATGTCAAGACCGATGCCGCCAAAGGAGCGCTTCATGGAAGGCCTTAACCAGACTCTGCGCAGACTTCGCTTGTTGTGTGCGATCGCCCGACCTTTCTGATCTGGTGAACAAGGCACTCATGCTTGAGGACAAGCGACGTGCTTGGATGACACTCATAAGCGCAAGATGATCGGCAAGGGTAGCTCCAAAGAACGAAGCCTCGTCCGTGGCAGCCAGCTCGGTCAAGCCAACCTATCAAGAACCAAGAGCTCCTGCACCCCGCACCAACTATCCACCTCAGCAATATGCCAACCCCAGGCCAGCTTACAACAACCCCAATAACAATGCTGGCAAGGGCGTCATCCCCAACCAAGTCACTTGCTTTGGATGTGGACAGCCAGGACACTACTCCAAGTATTTCCCCAACAAGAAGCCCGACGCCCCGCGCCCCAATGCGCAGAACCCAGGGCAAGGCCGTGGAGTGCCACCGAGGAACCAAGCTCCCCGCAACCTGCCCAACAACGACAGGGGTCGTGTGAATCATGTCACTGCAGAAGAAGCCCAGGAAGACCCGGACGTCGTGCTGGGTACGTTCCTTGTCAATTCAGCACCAAGAATCGTTTTGTTTGATTCAGAGCCACGATTCATTTGTCACCCAAAGTTTTGCATTAAAAGTGGCATGACCCTACCCCCTGAATAACCCTATGGTGGTACAAACCCCCGGAGCAGAGATGAGAGCCAAGATAGGGTGTAAAGGAGTCGGGATTACCATTAACGGGGTAGACTTCCTAGCAGACCTTATCATCCTGAAATCACAAGGCTTGGACGTGATCTTGGGAATGGATTGGCTCAGCAAGCACCAAGGCTTGATAGATTGCGCCAACCGGACTGTCACTATGACCAATGAACAAGGAGTCGAAGTTAAATTTGCCTCCAACTCCTCCTCTGCTCAAGCCAACCAAGTCATTGTGTCTGAAGTTGGATTGGAACAAGTGCCGTAGTATGCGAATATCCCGATGTTTTTCCCGATGAACTACCAGGAATGCCTCCTAACCGAGACATTGAGTTCATCATCGAGCTCATACCCGGAGCAGGACCCATCTATAAGAAGCCTTATAGGATGGGGTCGGAGGAGTTAGCAGAATTGAAGAAGCGGTGGAAGAGCGGTGAGGAAGGATTTATCCGCCCTAGTGCCTCCCCTTGGGGATCACCTGTTCTGTTTGTGGCAAAGAAGGATGGTACCATCCGCTTGTGCATTGACTACCACTCCCTCAACGAAGTTACAATCAAGAATAAGTACCCACTTCCCAAGATTGAAGATCTGTTTGATCAACTCAATGGGGCCAAGGTGTTCTCCAAGATCGACCTCAGATCTGGGTACTACCAACTAAAAATCAGACCCCAAGATATTCCGAAGACGGCATTTGTAACCAGATATGGCTCAGATGAGTGCACGGTCATGTCCTTTGGATTGACCAATGCCCCGGCTTACTTCATGTATCTCATGAATAAGGTCTTCATGGAATATTTGGACAAGTTTGTCGTTGTCTTCATTGATGACATTCTTGTCTTCTCGAAGTCGGAAGAAGAGCACGAGCAACACTTGAGGATGGTCCTAGACAAGCTTCGAGAGCACCAACTGTATGCCAAGTTCAGCAAGTGTGAATTCGGCTGCGTGAATTTGGATTCTTGGGTCATGTTTTAAGCGAAGAAGGATTGTCGATCGACCCGCTAAGATTGAAGCCGTGGTGAATGGCAATCCCGAGCAATGTGAAGGAAGTCGAAGCTTCCTTGGACTCGCGGGATATTACCGCAAGTTCGTTGAAGGATTCTCAAGCATTGCCCGACCCATGACTCAACTCTTGAAGAAGGACAAGAAGTTGAATGGACGCCGGCGCGAAGAGAGCTTCCAGAGTGAAGAAGAGGCTGACCACCGCCCGATTACGCCACACCAGATATACACAAGGAGTTTGTGATATATTGTGATCGCCAAGAACCGGATGGGAGGTGTTACGATGCAAGAAGGCAGAGTCGTAGCCTACCTTTCAAGGCAACTACAACCCCACGAAGAGAACTATGCTACTCATGACCTTGAGCTAGCGATGGTTCATGCCTTGAAGACTTGGCGACATTACCTCTTGGGGAAGCGATGTGAGATATACACGGATCACAAAAGTCTGAAGTATATTTTCACTCAAAGGGAATTGAACATGAGGCAGAGAAGATGGCTAGAGTTGATAAAGGATTATGACATCAGTGTTCAAAATACCCTGGAAAGGCTAATGTGGTAGCAGATGCATTGAGCAGGAAGGCTTGCTCCTTGAATGCTATGCTTAAGCACAAGCTACCCGCCTTGTATGAGGAACTCAAAAGCTTCGGGTTGGGACTGGTTGCACCAGCATTCTTGGCCAACCTCGAAGTTAAGCCTACCATGATGGATGATATTAAGGAAGCTCAGAAGGGACATGAGAGTATTAAAGGCATCAAGAAGAAGATCAAGGCAGGCAAAGCCTCAGGATTCTCAGAGGATGAGGAAGGAATTGTGTGGTTTGGGAATCGCATCTGCGTGCCCAACAAGGTTGAGCTCAAGAACCTGATCTTGCAAGAAGCTCATGACACCCCATATTCCATCCACCCTGGAGGAACCAAGATGTATCAAGACCTGAAGGGAAGATTTTGGTGGCATGGGATGAAAAGGGAGATTGCCACCTATGTTGCAAAATGTGACGATGCCGAGAGTCAAAGCTGAACATCGGCGACTCTTTGGATTACTCCAACCACTCAAGGTTCCCGAGTGGAAATGGGATAAAGTCGGGATGGATTTCATCTTTCGACTACCTAGGTCAAACAAGGGACATGACTCCATCTGGGTCATAGTCGATCATTTGACCAAAGTGGCCCATTTCATTCCTGTTAAGACTACCCATGACGGCAACCAGCTGGCAACTCTCTACATCAACCGAATCGTGAGCCTTCATGGTGTTCCCAAGGAGATTGTGTCAGATCGGGGAACCCAGTTCACCTCAAGGTTTTGGAAGAAGTTCCAGGAGGCCATGG
This sequence comes from Aegilops speltoides, assembly GCA_021437245.1. Lineage (NCBI taxonomy): Eukaryota > Viridiplantae > Streptophyta > Magnoliopsida > Poales > Poaceae > Aegilops > Aegilops speltoides. Next base: position 75,617,792 of record CM038145.1, on the reverse strand, counting down.
GGACCAAGTTGTCCTTCAGCACTGCTTTCCACCCATAGACCGGAGGTCAGACAGAACGAGTAAATCAGATACTCGAAGACATGCTCCAAGCCTGTGTCTTAGCTTATGGAGCTAAGTGGGAAGACTGCCTCCCTTTCGCCGAGTTCTCTTACAACAACAGTTATCAGGCCAGCCTTCAGATGGCACCATTTGAAGTGTTATACGGGCGGAAGTGCCAGACACCCTCAATTGGTCGAGACCGGAGAAGGACTTGTCTTTGGGCCGATATCCTTCGTGAAGCGAAGAGCAAGTCCAGCTTGTCGAGAGCGTCCAAGTCCGCCAAGTCAAGACAGAAGAGCTACGCTGACTCACGTCGAGGGACATAAACTTCCGAGTTGGAGACCATGTCTATCTCCGGTCACCCCTCTCAAAGGAACCCAGCGTTTCCATGTCAAAGGAAAGCTCGCTCCAAGATACATTGGCCCCTTCAAGATCACTGAGCGACGAGGAGAAGTGGCTTACGAGTTGGAACTTCCACCTGAACTTTCTGATGTGCACAACGAGTTCCAAGTGTCACAACTCGGAAGTGTCTCCAAGTTCCGCATAAGCCCGATCTCTACAAGGACGCCAATCACCAAGCCATTGACCTTCAACCTGATTTGACTTATCGTGAGAGGCCCATCTGCATTCTCGATGAGGCCGAGCGACGACTCAAGCCGCACCATCAAGTACTTCAAGGTCCAATGGAGCAATCACATCAAGCGAAGCAACTTGGGAGCGTGAAGACTACCTTAGATCCGAAGTTTCTCGATCTCTTTAAAGCCTAGTTTAGGAATCTCGGGGACGAGATTCTTGTAAGGGGGGTAGGTCTGTCACACCCTGCATTTTGTAACATTTTATTTTCATTAATAAAGCATGAAAATTTGGACCAACAAAAACTTTTGCATTATTTGGCTTTTATTTGGAATTGGTTTTCTCTATGTGCTTCTTTTCAAGTGCTCTTTAAGGTCAACTACTCCACCATCTATATTTCATCTCCTTGCCCCAAACTCCTGCCCAATTACATGCCATGTGTACAGTGCAATATAGAATTTTCTTACAAAAATAATTTGGCCAGAAAGTATTTTCTAAATTTAGTTTTCCAAAAACCCCTGAATAGAGGTTTGCACTGCAAGTACTTAATTAAGGGCAGTAAAAATCTTTCCAAAAATATATTTGATTCCTATTAGATATAGGATACCCAGAAACCACAAAAATATAATTTTAAAAGTTGTTTTACTATTTGATTTAAAAGCTTTTTCTTAAGGCCAGAAATGGTCTTTAATAGGGAAAAATTATTTTATTGTTTTAAAAATATTTGACAAAAATCAGGGAGACTCAGTGGACATATATTTTCCATATATAAGAGTTTCAACACATGGTCATGTTCAAAATATTGGTCAAAACCCTCTAAAACCCTTCCTGGATATTTCAAGCTTTTGAAATATTTACAAAGGAAATATTCTCCAAAAATTCCAAGGAAATTCTATCATGTCACATATGACATATTAGATGATCTTGACAAGTCTCATGACTTGGAGAACAAGATAACTTCATCAAAACCCTTCAAAACCATTTCTGTCCATTCTGAAGTTTGAGCAACTTTACATTGCCAAATATGTCCAAATGTTCTCAAACTTGGTGATCATGCTCCAGTGGTCTAATGATGCATCTAGACCAAATGGCACAGGTTGGAGAAGAAGAAATCTTGGTCAAAGTGTCTCAAACCCTCTCTGACCAGAATCAAATTTGAACTACTTTGTACTACCAACTTTTTCTCGAAGACCCCAACTTTGGTGAGCCTGATCACATGACCAAATAAGGCCACCACACCAAGTGGTGCATCCAGGAGAAGTGATCTACTCAACTGGATCTACACAAATCCATTCCTGCCCATTTCTAGGGTTTGCAAGAGTTACATTGGCAACTTTGTCCAAATAAGCTCAAAATGGGTGGAAGGCCCTAATTATATGTGACATTTCACCCTATGGACTACCAAGGCCAGTGGAAGTAATTAGCTTATCCAAAAAATCATCAAACACCTTCTGGAGGAATTTTAGAATGGTAATTCCGGCCCCTTCCACTAATCTCCTTGAGCCTATCTTTTTACCACAACCCCTCCTCGTTCCCCTCTGTAACTTAGATGCTTTTCTACCCGAGGAAGCAATGAGGAAGGAGGGGGAAACCTCATTTGTCTTCTCTGGACAGCAGTTTCCCCTCTCTCTCACAGCCCCTCTCTCTCCCCTCGGCCCTCCAGAGCATCCTAGGCGCTCTCCTAGTTTTGCCCACACCCACTGTAGCTCCCAGACACTAGTGGACGCGCGCTCGACGTGGGAAAGCCGCGGATGCCGGCCAAAGTCGCGCTCTGGAGCACGTCATCGCGCTCCCGACCGTTGACGCCGCGTCCCCCGACCACCTCGTGCTACCCCCGCGCGCCAGTCGATGTGCCTCGACGTCCGCGACACGCCACCGCAGGCCCCTTGTCTCTCCCTCTCTCACCTCCTGCGACAAGTGCCCAAGCCGCCCGGCTCGGCCAATGCCCGGCCACACGCGCGAGCGCCGAGCCTCTCCCGCTCTCTCTCCTTCTCCTGGCGCCTACTCCACCCCCACGAACACCGTGGACAGCTCCAACCTCCTCCAACGGCCACAGAGCCGATCCCACGGGCACCAGAGGCCACGCCACGGTGGACCTCGACCAGCCTATATAAGGCAGCGACCGAGCCTCTCTCTTCCTCCTGTCGCCCTCCACACTCCCAATCGGCCTCCCGCACCACTCTTTCCTCTCCAGAGCCGCCCGAGCTCGAGATCGAGCTCGAGCTCCGCCGCCTCGGCTCGTCGGCATTCAAGCGGTATAGGCCTTCTCCGCCCCAGTTCTCTCTTGATCTGGAACCGCGAGGCGTCACTGATCCTTTCCCCTCTCTTTCCCCCTTGTTTTGCAGCCGGAACGGCCGGAGCCACCAACGCCAAGCGCCCGCCACAGGCGTGACCTCGTCGCCCGCGGCAAGCCACTCGGCGACCGTCTCCACCACCACCCGAACCGCGACTCCACCGAATCCAACGGTAGCACCGATCCCTTCCGTGCCTTGTATCGCCGCCGCGAAGCTCGCGTCGCCTCGGCGGAGGTAGACGACGGCGGCGTGGGGCCGCCCGTCGACCTCACATACGACGGGTGGGATCCACCGTCGAGTTTAAAACGTCTTGTACAAGACCGATCCGCCGTCGGTGAAGGCGATTTCGCTTTTACGCTTCGACGACGTGGCGGCGCGTGGGCTGGTTTTCCCTCTGGGCCTGCTGCTGCCGTGGCCTCTCTGGCCCAGTGGCACAGCGCCACTTTTCTTTTTCCTTTTCTGTCTCTTTTCCAAAAATTCCACAGGACAAAATATTTGTCCAAATGAATTAATTCCTATTTCTAAATTCCTAGAATATTGCAACCTATTTAATGGTGCAACTTTCACTCTAATCCAACAACCTTTCCTTTACTGTAAATATTTAAATGTGATTTTTAGCATTTAAATATGCCTTTGAAAATCCATATCTCCTATTCTGCTACTCCAGAACCAAAACCAAGAATTGTCTCCTTCCTAGCTTTCCTCCTAGTATTTTACAAAAATAAGTTGACATTTTTCTAAGAACTTTGACTTTTCTGTTTTTATTATTGTCTTATTTTCTCGTTGTTTTCTTGCGACGTTAGATCCCGTATTTGACGAGGTAGCTGAGGAAGAAGGAGGAGCAGGGCCTGAAGACTTTGAAGATCAAGCCAACCAAGGCAAGCAGCCCTTTGACCATGACTATGAAACCCCTTTACATGCATGTCATATATAGCTCCTTATTATTGTTGCTTCGGAATCATGGTGAGATGGTGAACCACATGGGTTGGTTGCCTCCGTTATTTTCTCGTTGATACTTGCATTGTGCATGGCCCTACCTTCTTATGAGGGTTATGCTGGTGGGAGTAGATAGGATGCTAAGTAGTGCTACGCAATAAGGGACGGGGATATGCATGGTGATGGAGACAAAATATTTTCAAACGACTTTTTGAAAACCCCATCGGGTGCCACTTATGCCCGAGGGAGATGATGAGATGGGTAACCACTTGATGACGAAGTGGTGTACCGAGGCAAGTGTATGTTGTTTTCGAAAACGGATTAGATTTAAGATTTGATGACTGTCCCAACCTTACATGCGCGACCACTCTACCCTTATATGGGAAAGGGCATTGTTGAGTACCTAGACCGATACTAGCTTGGAGCCCGCATTACTAGTGACGGGAGAGTTGTTGGTGCGCTCTCTCGGGACGGGGTCGTGCCAGGTAGGGCGGCCATGACTGTTTTCACAGGGCACCGGACACACCGTTGGTACCCCGTGCTTGTGGTATGTGATGAATATGGGAGCGAGCCTCCACAACTTTTATGATGTGAAATGTTTGGCATGGGGGTCAGTACCAATCGAGTGGACTCCATGTTAGTGTCGTCTAGGGAAAGGTAGTGATCGGGTGCTTACCCCGGGTACTTGAGGTACCGCGGGTCGTGGATGACACGGAAGTTCCCCGGATCTAGTGGGTAAAGTGTGCAACCTCTGCAGAGTGTAAAACTATTCGAATAGCCGTGTCCACGGTCAAGGACGATTGGGTGGTGCTGCTTAAACTATGTCCAGGGTTTTCAACCGTGTGAGTGTGGTGATGAAACTACTTGGGTCAAGTCAAAGGACTTGACACGATTGATATGGGTTGGTGCCCACTCTGTTTATGATAAATGGGTTGGTGCCCATTCTATTTATGTTGATATCTGTGACCAGTTCTCATGGTTACTTGAACTCTCTTGATGCATGCTTTATAGGATGTTGAACATGTCATTGCACTCAAAACTAGCTTTATGCAAAATTTACCTATGTCATGCATTGTTGTACCTTGAACCAAAACATGGGTTGCTTGCGAGTACATTCAAAGTACTCATTGGCTTGCCACTGGTTATTTAATTGACCAGGCATGGAAGAACCGGAGTTCGAAGAAGAGTTCTTCGGAGACGAACATGCGGACTAGGATGTTTCCCAGTCAGAATGCCTGTAGGGTTAAGGCAGATGGCATGGGTTCTACTTATCGACGACGATTTCTGCTGCTTATGTTTCATTTGATGTTCAGCCCTTAAGGCTTTATCAATGTAGACTTGACCATAATGGTCACAATTTGTGTAAGACGGTATGTATGGATGTAAGACTCTTGTTATTCAGCTTCTGTGTGTTCAGTGAGCATTGATCTCTGGGATCACTGTACACGTGCATTTGGTGATCTTGACTTATGAGTCGGGGTCCCCACAATGTAAACATGATGGCACGATATAATTCAAATATATGATTTATATAGTAAGCAAGTAAGTAGATGGCAATCCATATATGATGTAAAAACTAAGCAATGCAAGACAACATGCATGACATGGGTAATATAACCCTGCCTAGTTTGAGCATAGACCACAGGGGGGAAATAGGACTGGTCATCAGTCTCTGAATCCTCCTCTGAGGAGCTCTCTGTAACTAGCAAGATGTTTGCTTCAGCGGGTAGCATTGTCTGCTCTGAATACATTGTTTTCACTCCAGATACTTCCATCATCGCTTCAAATGGCTGATGCACAAGAAGAGTAGTTGAATATACAAACGTTGTCGACAAATGGAACACGTAATACAAAAAATTGTTGGCATGATATAATTCACATACATGATGATTGGCTAAACAACATGGCATTGCATAATTCACATATATAATGCCTTTGCAACAAGATAGCATTGCATAATTCACATATATAATGTCTTGGAACAAGATGGCAATGCATAATTCACATATAGGGTAATTACACACTAAACATGCGGCATTCACACAAAGCATGTCTAAACTACTCAAATGGCATAGCAATGCAAGACACCATACACACGATATGAGCAACATAACCCTGCCAAGTTAGAGCATACACCTCGGGGGGGGGGGGAATAGGACTGGTCATCTGTCTCTGAATCCTCCTCTGAGGAGCTATCCGTAACCAGCGAGATATGCGCTTCGTTAGATAGCATAGTCTACTCTGAAGACATTGTTTTCACTCCAGAATTTTCCATCACCGTGTCAAATGGCTGATGCACACGAAGAGTAGTTGAATGTACTAACATTGTTGACAAATGTAATACGTAACAAAAAAAGGATGGCCTGATATAATTCGCATATAAGCTGACTGGCCAAGCAGGATGCCATTACAAAATTCACATATATGATGCCTGGCTAAACAAGATGGCGTTGCATAATTCACATAAACGATGAATAAACTGAACAGATGGCATTCACACAAAGCATGTCTAAACTAAGCAGATGACATATTTGATGTATAAAGTAAGCAATGCAAGGCATCATATGCATGATATAACCAACATCAGCATGCCAAGTTAGAGCGAAGACCTCGGGGGGTAAATAGGAGTGGTCTTCTCCTTCTGAATCCCCCTCAGAATAGGTATCTTCCTCTCGATTACAATCCAAAATGGGTGGAGGGGGATGCCTTTGCGCCTACCATGGAGCGACACCTGCATGAAATTTTATTGCCACACAAGGCTCGTCTCTTTTGCTCTACATGTTCCATTCCATTGTGTACAATAACTGACATGCCTAGGAATAAAACATAGTGAGATTATGTAAGGAGTGCATGCAGAAATCGAGAGTGATGGTAGCAACCTGTGGATAGACCCAAAACCAATGATAGCAGGCAGATAATAGCTTTAGTTAAAAAATACAGATAATGGCTTCTTTACTGTTTGTTTCCCACCCAACATGAAACTCATAGTAGACACCAGAGATTAACCAGATAGTAGATAGATACTATTGATTGCGGCCCCGATATGTACCCCACGACCACTTAAAAACTCAAGTTTGACCATTAGTTTGGAGCTGACTCAGAGTCTAATCGGTGACCAGGACGATAAAGTAGCATGTAATATTAAGCAATGCATAACATAAGAAGACACGAAAGAGGGCGACCTCTCTTGCGGACCCGTGTAGTCCTAGAGGACAGCGGGGAAGAAGATCTGAGGCGGCAAAAGACAGTCTGGAGGTTGGATCCCTGCTATGCTGGACACTTCTGTCGTTGGAGCAGCTGAGCTGGGGTGGACGATGGCACAGCAGGAGCGGGGCAAACCATGCAAGGTTTTCTTTGACAACTATCTGTAAGATAAGTAATTCTGTAAGGGCTCATTTGAATTGGAGGATTCTAACAATGCAGAGATAGGAAATACACAGTAATAGGACAGGAATGCACGTGCAAAACAGAGAATTTAAAAACACAGGATTTTTGTCCATCTGGGTGTTTAGTTCACAAGAAATGGAAGATCACAGGATGCAAAGAAGCATGGTGAGATTAAGTCAAACCACAAGAAAATGTACGGTTATAATGCTATTATGCTACTATCTTTTAGTCTTGTGCTTTATGAATAGGAATTTGAAAAGGAGGACAAGTGGATATTGAAATTCCTACGTTTTTTCTTTCAAGGAGATTCTAAAGGAACAAATCCTACAATTTTCCTTTGCTCCATTCCTTTGAACCAAATGCATGAATAGTAGTACCATAGAAAACTTTCCAATTCCTATGTTTTTCCTTCACTTTTCCTTTCAAGCACTGGCGCTTCTAGTAGGCAGGCTTGAGCAAGGAAAAGCCTACACTCAAAAAATGTTTTTGTGCTACTTCTACTACTTTGACCCAGGCCACTGCCCTACTAGCTCAACTCTCAGGCCCATCGACAAATGTACAGCTCAAACACGCAGAGATAAATAATGACGGCGTGCAAGAGAGTCCATCACGGATAGCTAAGTTGCATGGTACCTCGCTGCTTGTCATATAGTAGGAGAAACTAATCGTATTTCACGTTACTGCGTGTGCTCAGTGGACAATATATATAACATGTAGATTAAAAAACAGATGCAACAATTGTACAACCTCTTTGGCAAAGACATGTCGATCTCAGCGTGATTGGGTTGGTCGGTGAGGATGATCCGGCTGACTTGGCTGTCGGAGGAGGGGAAGAAGATCTTAGGCATCTTGAGATGGATCCCGGGGTACTGCTCCACTGTGATGGAGGGCTTCATCGTTGGAGCAGCTCCAATGAGTTGTACGATGCCGAGGCTGAAGTAGGACAGGAGAGACAACGTTAACCTGAGTGGAATTCTAATAACATCTACAATAGATGACGTAAAATACATAACCACAAAGTGCTAGATGTAAAATACATCAGCCGCTCATCTCTGAACTTAACTGTCAAAACTGAATTTAACTGTTGAAACTGAACTTAATTGTCGAAACTGAATTTTGTTTGTAAACCGAACGCATTAGTAGCGTAAAAGCGATGAGCAGGCGTCGCGAGCTGAGGCAGCTGGTCGGTAGCAAGATCGTGAGGCTACACGTCAGTCGACTGACTTTTTCATCTCTGATCAGTTGATTTTCCAGCCGTTGGATACAAAATCAAGGGCCTGCAGTTCATCTTCAACCTCCACCCCCCCCCTGAGCCACTAGCCACCACCGGTCAAACAGCCGCCCCTTGCCGCCCAAGGCCAGCGGTGCACCGGCCCGCCCGCCCCGAAACCACTCCCAACCGTCGGTCCGCCGCCGCCCCGGCCATCCCTCTAGGCCCCCCCGTGCCGAGATGTTTCTCCGGCGATCCCCAAGCCATCGCCCCACCACCGCCGGCAACCACCGCCCCCACCCTGACCCCTAAGATAGATAGTGGAGTACCTCTCCGGTGAGCCCCCTCCCTGCTGCGGCTGGTTCTTCCTTAACTCCGGTGAGGCCCCCCACCCCCTGAAAATCGACTGACCTAAAAGTCGATTCAGTTGACTGAAGTGTAGCTAAATTGGAGCAACATCGCAAACAAGAGCAAGAGCGAGAGCAGCAGCGCGAGCAAGAGCAAGAGCAATAGCAAGAACAGACCAAGCAGGGGACCGAGAGCGAGAGCAGAGCATCAGCACGAGCGAGAGCTAAAGCAGCAGCAGCTCCTACTGATGTGGACGTCGCCACCGAGGGAGCGACGCCATGGAGGAAGTGGCCGGCGATTCCACTGTGGATGGAGCCGCGCCATGCTGGCTCGGGACCGAGCGCCGGCAGCACTGTGAGATCGAATCAAGAAGAAAATGCGGCGATTAGTGTACAACCTCTTTGGTGGCGCCGATTAGGCCGCAGCTTCATCCAAGGAAATGGTGCTGATGATAATCTTTTGATGGTGCAGGTGAAGACAGCGGTGTGGGAATGGAGGAGGCGCGAAAGACGAGGGGAACATCGGGGCAGCTCCTTGGAGGTGGATGACGGGGTGGCCAAACCGGCGGGATGACGAGATCGACGACGGATCCTCATCCGGTGCGGTGGATGAGGGACGTCAAGGTGTTGCTGTGGACGACGTCGTCGGGGAAGAGACTCCGGCTGGGTGGCGGACGGAGGGGGTGTTGGGCTTCGTTGGTTTTCGCGGCCTCGGTGTTGGGTGGGTGGATAGGATGGGAGTGTGATAACTCCTCAAACTATGGTCATCACCGAGAAGTACCCCGATTATTGTCACCTCGGGGTTGTCGGATCATAACACATAATAGGTGACTATAGACTTGCAAGATAGGATCAAGAACACACATATATTCATGAAAACATAATAGGTTTAGATCTGAAATCATGGCACTCGGGCCCTAGTGACAAGCATTAAGCATAGCAAAGTCATAGCAACATCAATCTCGAACATAGTGGATACTAGGATCAAACCTAACAAAACTAACTAGATTACATGGTAAATCTCATCCAACCCATCACCGTCCAGCAAGCCTACGATGGAATTACTCATGCCCGGCGGTGAGCATCATGAAATTGGTGACGGAGGATGGTTGATGATGACGACGGCGATGAATCCCCCTCTTCGAAGCCCCGAACGGACTCTAGATCAGCCCTCCCGAGAGAGATTAGGGTTTGGTGGCGGCTCCGTGTCGTAAAACGCGATGAAACTTTCTCTCTGATTTTTTCTCCCCGAACGTGAATATATGGAGTTGGAGTTGAGGTCGGTGGAGGTCCGGGGCCCACGAGATAGGGGCGCGCTTATAGGGGGCACCCCTGCCTCGTGGATGTGACGTGGGCCCCTGGTGTATTTCTTTCGCCCAGAAATTCTTTTTAATTCCAAAAAGTGCCTCCATGGATTTTCAGGACATTCCGAGAAATTTTCTTTTCTACACATAAAACAACATCATAGCAGTTCTGCTGAAAACAGCGTCAGTCCGGGTTAGTTTCATTCAAATCATGCAAGTTAGAGTCCAAAACAAGGGAAAAAGTGTTTGGAAAAGTAGATACGTTGGAGACGTATCAACTCCCCCAAAGCTTAAACCTTTGCTTGTCCTCAAGCAATTCAGTTGATAAACTGAAAGTGAAAAAGAAAAACTTTTACAAACTCTGTTTGCTCTTGTTGTTGTAAACATGAAAAGCCAGCATTCAAGTTTCGGTAAATATTATGAACTAACCATACTCAGAATAACACTTAGGTCTCACAATTACTCATATCAATAGCATAATCAGCTAGCGAGCCATAATAATAAAACTCGGATGACAACACTTTCTCAAAATAATCATAACATGATATAACAAAATGGCATCTCGCTAGCCCTTTCTGAGACCGCAAAACATAAATGCAGAGCACCTTTAAAGATCAAGGACTGACTAAACATTATAATTCATGGTAAAAGAGATCCAGTCAAGTCATACCCAATATAAACCAATAGTAATGAATGCAAATGGCAGTGTGCTCTCCAGCAGGTGCTTTTTAATAAGGAGGGTGATGACTCAACATAAAAGTAAATAGATAGGCCCTTCGCAGAGGGAAGCAGGGATTTGTAGAGGTGCCAGAGCTCGATTTTAAAATAGAGATGAATAACATTTTGAGCGGCATACTTTCACTGTCAACGCAACAACTATGAGATGGCTGTATCTTCCATACTACATGCATTATAGGCAGTTCCCAAACAGAATGGTAAAGGTTTATACTCCCCCAACCACCAACAAGCATCAATCCATGGCTTGCTCGAAACAACGAGTGCCTCCAACTAACAACAGCCCTGGGGGAGTTTTGTTTAATTATTTCAATTTGTTTTGATCTTTTTGGATCATGTGACTGGGCATCCCAATTACCGGCCCTTTCTCGTGAATGAGGAGCAGAGTCCACTCCTCTTGAGAATAACCCACCTAGCATGGAAGATATAGGCAGCCCTAGTTGTGACATGAGCTGCTCAAGCATACAAAACAGAATTTCATTTGAAGGTTTGGAGTTTGGCACATACAAATTTACTTGGAACGGCAGATAAATACCGCATATAGGAAGGTATAATGGACTCATATGGAACAACTTTGGGGTTTATGGAGTTTGGATGCACAAGCAATATTCCCGCTTAGTAAAGGTGAAGGCTAGCAAAAGGCTGGGAAGCAACCAACTGAGAGAGCGACAACAGTCATAAACATGCATTAAAATTAATTCACACAGAGTACAAGCATGAGTAGGATATAATCCACCATGAACATAAATATCATGAAGGCTATGTTGATTTGATTCAACTACATGCGTGAACATGTGCCAAGTTGAGTCACTCAATTCATTTAAAGGAGGATACCATCCCATCATACCACATCATAATCATTCTAATAGCATGTTGGCACTCAAGGTAAACCATTATAACTCATAGCTAATCAAGCATGGCACAAGCAACTATAATCTCTAAATGTCATTGCAAATATGTGTACTTCATAATAAGCTGAATCAGAAACGATGAACTCATCATATTTACAAAAACAAGAGAGGTCGAGTTCATACCAGCTTTTCTCATCTCAATAAGTCCATCATATATCATCATTATTGCCTTTCACTTGCACGACCGAACGATGTGTATAATAATAATAGTGCACGTGCATTGGACTAAGCTGGAATCTGCAAGCATTCAACTCAAGAGAGAAGACAAGTAATATGGGCTCTAAGTTAAATAAACAATCATGCATATGAGAGCCACTAAGCATTTTCAATATGGTCTTCTCGACCCCCAAAGGAAAGAAAAGAAAATAAAACTATTTACATGGGAAAGATCCCAACAAGTAAGAAGAAGAATAAGAAATCTTTTTGGGTTTTCAATTTAATTTCTACTACAAGCATGGAAACTAACTATTTTTTTTGTTTTTCTTAAGGTTTATCAAACACACAAGAAGAAAACTAGAAAAAAGAAATTGAAACTAGCATGGATAATACAATGAAAGACTATGAGCACCGACGACTAGTGTGTGAACATGAATGTAATGTCGGTGAGAAACACGTACTCCCCCAAGCTTAGGCTTTTGGCCTAAGTTGGTCTAGTACCAAGGACCGCCTGGCTGATATCCATAAGTGAAACTGGGGTCGTACTGAGATGCAGCGGTAACCGCCTCCTGAGCTGCAGCATGTTGGTGAGCTGCATCCGCTCCCCTCTCGTGTTCAGCTGCTTCCTCCCTGGTGACAACAAATCTTCCTTTTGCCTGATAATCAAAAAGGTAGGGAGCAGGAAGAGTAACATGGACGACGTTGCGTCTGTCATAGATTAGTCGATATTGGAGGAATTCTTCATTCCTCCCAATGTAGCGACCCGACCTCAGATGGTCAAGTCTCTATGCTCGTGTGTCATCCCTGGATCAGTAATGCTGACACCACACAGTACTTCGAAGGATTTATAACAGAGTAGCAATCACACACTTATTACATTGAATGTCTCAAAAGAGAACTTATTACAATAATATGGCTTAAGGCCATCTAATGCGATAACAATGAAGGCTTGGAAGATAAAGTGAGTCCATCAACTCCAACGGCATAGCTGAGCTGCACGGCAATGACCTACGAACCTTACTCCTCGTCTGAAAAGTCTGCAACATAATACGTTGCAGCCCGAGAACGGGTCAGCATATGGAATATGCTGGCAATGTAACACAAAAGAGCAATAACAGAATAATGCTACCACTACATGCATATTTGGCTGGTAGAAAGCTCTATGGTTATAGTTTTTGCGAAAAGCCAATTTTTCCCTACTACAAAGGAATCAGTTTTAATTTAACTATCATGGTGGTTGAAACATCATTTGAGAAGGTAACCCCAACTCAGTGATCCCAATTAAAATAGTTAACAACCCAGCAAGATTAATTAAGAGAGTGTTGAGATACATGCGAATACTCAAGTACTAGATACTCAGAATTGTCCATAACCGGGGACACGGCTAACCATGATTAGATTGTACACTCTGCAAAGGTTTGCGCACTTTTCCCCGCAAGACTCGATCACCTTCGTTGATTTCTCGCACTACATGGTGTTTGAGAGACGGATGACCGAGACACAGTCTTTCAGAAGCATTAACTCTCTACTCCGGGCAGACCATACCAAACCTACAAACCCACTACCTGCTGATCCACCTCTTCAAGAGCTTCACGCAACTTACTCAACTATGTTAGAGCCCATAATAGCTTGCGGCTGCACACGGAAGTTTCTAGCATGAATAGACTCAGTTCCCTTTGAGCCTGGGTGGCGGTCCATAGGAGAATCACACGGTAACCCTGGGATTTCCAAAAATAAAACCGGCATTACCTGGATACCCCAGGTGCCTCAATCCACCCAGATGTGTATTAAAGTTGCCACCTTAAGTTGAACCAGTAATTAACAATCTCACATCTGTCATGGATATCACTCAAACCCAATCCACGTCTACGAGCATAGCATTGCAATATAAGCATAACGTAGAAGTAACTCCCAAGGGTTTGATAATAAACAAGGCAATAGGTTCTACCTCATCATCTACTTCCCAATACCCACATGTTAAAGGCATCCTAAGCATGCAATGTTTGAGGATTGGAACTAATGCATAAAACTGGGTATGAAAGAGTATGATCAATGTGTTACTTGCCTTGCTGACGATCTGTGAATCCTAGAGACTCGTAGTAACACGCTTCGCACTCCGGGAATTCTATCGAAAGCAAACAATAGCATACATAAGCAACAATCAAAGATGCACAAGTAGAACTCCAAATAAAAGAGTTTGACCGGAGAGTTCAACTTAAGAACTCCGGTTTGCAAAAAGAATCGAATCATACGGAGCAACAAAACTCAAACGGCAAAAGAAACAACTTTGTTTTACTAATCTGGATCTAAGTCAAATTTTACAGAAGAAAAATCTTGTTTGAGTTGATTATTCGGAAAGAGGGTTTTGAGATGAAACTCCAGGCGCTTGAATCGCCTGATTCCGATAAACGAGCGAAAAGATAAACAGGTTTGAACATCGGATCAGAAATCGCGATCGGAAAAACCGCGGAATAAATCCGATAAAAAGAAAAACGACGAATGGCTAAACGACGAACGTTCGTTAGCAGAACTAAATGGTGAACACGTTCGCTAGAACGAACGGACGAACGAACGTTCGCTAAGAAAATAAACCGAAGAAATAAACCGATCTATATAAAAAATGAACTAGGGTTTTTTTTAAAAAACCGAAGGGTTTTCTAAAAAAACCAGCGGCGGGGTCGGGTACCGGCGAGGTCGTCCCGGCTGGGCGGGCGGCTCGCGGGCTCGGGAGGCGTGGTGGCGGCGGAGGCGGCGGCGGCGCTTGGGGCGGCGGCGTCTCGGCGACAGCGGATCGAGGCTCGGCTCGGCTCCGCGGGCGGCGTGGCGGGTGGTGGTGGGGGTGGTGGTGAGGCGGTGGGGCTCGGTATTTAAGGAGGCGGGCGGGCGGCTTGGGAAGAGGCGCCGGGGTGGAGTCTGCTCGGACTCCTCTCGGCGTCCGTCTTGGCGGCTGGCGTGTGAGGAGGCGGCGGCGTTGGCGGGTGGGCCGCTGCTTTGGTGGGCCTTGACCCGATCGGTATGAGTTTTTTAAACATTCATGAAAGAAAAATTCCTAGAAAAATAAATAAAAATCTAAAAATTCCAAAACAAGTTTTCTCCGTCTAAATAAAATATTTAGAACAAGATGAACTTTTCTTGGCCCCTAAAATGCAATTTTTAAAACATGCAACATTTTTTTCTAGGGCAAATAAAATCCCGAATAAACTCAAATAAAATCCAAAAATGATTTTAACATTTTTCCTCCGTTATTTCAATTATTTTGGGGAAGTCATATTATTCCCCCTCATTTATTATTTTTAAAATGAAATATTTCCGAAGAGAAAATAATTAAAATCAAATCCTCGTCTTCACTATTTGATAAAAATTTCAAATATGAAAATTAGAAAATCCTCAACTCTCTCCGAAGGTCCTTGAGTTGCTTAGGATCTCGAGGATTGCAACCGAAAAGCAATAAAATATGATATGCATGGATGACCTATGTATAACATGCCAAATTGGAAATTTGGGATGTTACACCCAAGAAGTTGATGATGGACCATAGCTTCAGAATCCAAAAGAACAGGTGGTATAATCATATCCCCTTCTCGTGGGGCCATACAAAGATAATTAGCCACACGGGTTGCATAAATTCCTCCAAATAAACTTCCCTTTCTACTATTATTCTGCAACCTACGTGCAACTATTGCCCCCAAGTTATAACCTTTATAACCTAACATAGCACTCTTGAGGACACAAAGATTAGGGACACACGTGTGACATGCTTCGTCCTTACCGTTAATTCATCTACCAATAAAGAGAGCAAAATAATGTATAGCAGGAAAATGAATGCTCCCTATGGTAGCTTGTGCTATGTCCCTAGATTCTCCCATAGTAATACTAGCAAGGAAATCTCTAAATTCAGATTTTGGAGGATCATTAATATTACCCCACTGCGGGAGTCTGCAAGCAGTTGTGAAATCCTCTAAATCCATGGTATAAGATCTATCATAAATATCAAATATGACACTAGGAGAATTATACGCACAGTTATATTTGAACCTCCGCACAAAAGAATCAGTCAATTAATAGTACTGCGGACACTTATCTTATAAGAAGTCCTCCAGCTCGACATTACGCACATACGCGTCAAATTCCTCCTTCAAGCCTGCTTCGACCATAAAATCATCGGATGGCCACTTACAAGCTCGTACATCCGCGTCCCTCGGCAATTCAACAACTTGCTCACGTATAGCAATCCTTGGCCCTTTCTTTGCCAAGGAACTACCTTGGTACATTCTTCTAAGCATAATTCTTTTTCTGAAAATTTCTGAAATTTTAGTAACTTCAAAATAAAAGTGAATAAAACTAAACAAGATTGGTAGCAACTACTCCTACAAGTGCCTAGAGCCTATATCATGCATTGGAATTGCTTGGGACCTCATAAATTTAACATGCAAGCTCAAGAATATGGTCACCTATGCAGCAAAAATTTGCAATGAATAAAGCACTAGAACAAAAACTAATTGGACCAATGGAGGAGTCACATACTAAGCAACAATCTCCCAAAGAAGTTTTGTGAATGGAGCTTTGAGCAAGGAGATCGAAAATCGCAGCAAAATGAGCTAGAACTCGTGCATGAGCTGGATGGGGATTTTTTTGGGTAGAAGATGAAGTGTGTGGGTGCTGGCATAAGTGGAGGGGGGCCACCAGGGGCCCACGAGACAGGGGGGCGCGCCCTATAGGGGGGCACGCCCTCCACTCTCGTGGCCTGGTGCTTGCCCCTCCTACAGTGTTTTTAGTGCGTAAAATCCTCAAATAATCCAAAAAAATCATACTAAATTTGCAGGGCATTTGGAGCACTTTTATTTTCGGGATATTTTTAATGCACGGATAATTCAGAAAACAGACGGATAATGCTATTTTTGCTTTATTTATTCTAAATAAAAGAAAGTAAAAAGTGGGTACAGAAGGTTGTGCCTTCTAGTTTCATCCATCTCATGATCATCAAAATGAATCCACTAACAAGGTTGATAAGTCTTGTTAACAAACTTATTCCGAATAACATGGAACCGGAGAAATTTCGAATAACACTAAGTTACCTCAACGGGGATATGAAAATCCCCAACAATAACAATATCATACTTTTTCTTGACAGTAGGGAGAGGAAATTCAACACCTCCAATAATAATGGTTGGAACTTTTCCAATTGAATTGATGCTATGAACTTGAAATTGTTTCCTCAGAAAGTGTACCATATGCTCATTATCATTAACATGAAAAGTGACATTGCCTTTGTTGCAATAAATAACAGACCCTGCAGTATTAAGAAAAGGTCTACCAAGGATAATAGACATACTATCATCCTCGGGAATATCAAGAATAACAAAGTCCGTTAAGATAGTGACATTTGGAACCACAACAGGCACATCCTCACAAATAACGATAGGTATAGCAGTTGATTTATCGGCCATTTGCAAAGATACTTCAGTAGGTGTCAACTTATTCAATTCAAGTCTACGATATAAAGAGAGAGGCATAACACTAACACCGGCTCCAAGATCACATAAAGTAGTTCTAACATAATTTCTTTTAAAGGAGCATGGTATAGTTGGTACCCCGGGATCTCCAAGTTTCTTTGGTATTCCACCCTTAAAATTGTAATTAGCAAGCATGGTGGAAATTTTAGCTTCCGGTATCTTTCTTTTATTTGTGATGATATCCTTCATATACTTAGCATAAGGATTTACTTTCAGCATATCAGTTAAGCGCATACGTAAGAAAATAGGTCTAATCATTTCAGCAAAGCGCTCAAAATCCTCATCATCCTTTGACTTGGATGGTTTAGGAGGAAAGGGCATGGGTTTCTGAACCCATGGTTCTCTTTCTCTATCGTGCTTCCTAGCAACAAAATCTCTCTTATCATAACGTTGATTCTTTGATTGTCGGTTATCAAGATCAACAGCGGGTTCAATCTCTACTTCATTGTTTTTGCTAGGTTGAGCATCAACATGAACATTATCATTAACATTATCACTAGGTTCATGTTCATCACTGATTGTGTTTCAAACATCGAAATAGAAATATCATTGGGATTCTCGGTGTGTCTGATGAGGTTAACTAGAAGCATGCAAAGTTCTATCGTTTTTCTTTTTCTTCTTTTTAGAAGAACCAGGTGCCTCTAAATTATTTCTTTGAGTATCCTGCTCGATTCTCTTAGGGTGGCCTTCAGGATACAAAGGTTCCTGAGTCATTCTACCAGTTCTAGTAGACACTCTAACAACAAAGTCATTTTTATTATTTAATTCCTCAAGCAAATTGTTTTGAGCTTTAAGTACTTGCTCAGCTTGAGTAGCAACCATAGAAGTATATTTGCTAATGAGTTGGAGTTCACCTTTAACTCTAGCCATATTATCGCTCACGCGTCCTATCTCGAAAACATTATTCTTTAACGCTCTACCAACATAAGCATTAAAACTTTCTTGTCTAGCCATAAAGTCATCAAATTCATCTAAACATGGGGTATGAAATTTAGTAGAGGGGATTACAACTTTATCATATCTATAGAGAGAATTTACCTTTACTACCTGTGTCGGGTTATCAAGACAATGTGGTTCTTCAACAGGCAGTACATTAAGACCATGTATTTCTTCAATAGGTGGTAAATTCTTAACATCTTCAGCTTTAATACCTTTTTCTTTCATTGATTTCTTTGCCTCTTGCATATCTTCAGGACTGAGAAATAAAACACCTCTCTTCTTCGGGGTGGGTTTAGGAATAGGCTCGGGAGTTGGATCAATTGGTTCAGGAATTGCTTCAGGAATTGGCTCAGGAAGAGTCCAATTATTTTCATTAGTCAATATATTATTCAATAATATTTCAGCTTCGTCGACAGTTCTTTCCCTGAAAATACAACCAGCACAACTATCCAAGTAGTCCTTCGTAGCATCGGTTAGTCCATTATAAAGGATATCAAGTATTTCATTTTTCTTAAGAGGATGATCAGGCAAAGCATTAAGTAACCGGAGAAGCCTCCCCCAAGCATGTGGGAGACTCTCTTCTTTGATTTGCACAAAGTTATATATTTCTCGCAAGGCAGCTTGTTTCATATGAGCAGGGAAATATTTAGCAGAGAAGTAGTAAATCATATCCTTGGGACTACGCACACAACCAGGAGCAAGAGAATTATACCAAGTCTTAGCATCACCCTTTAACAAGAACGGAATTATCTTAAGGATATAATAATAGTGAGACTTCTCATCATGAATAAACAAGGTAGCTATATCATTTAACTTGGTAAGATGTGCCATAACAGTTTCAAATTCAGGGCCATAAAAAGGATCATATTCAACTATAGTAATAATTTCAAGATCTACAGAGAATTCATAATCCTTATCAGTAACACAAATAGGTGAAGTAGCAAAACTAGGGTCGGGTTTCATTCTAGCATTAAGAGACTGCTGCTTCCATTTAGCTAATAATTTCTTAAGATCGTATCTATCATTGCAAGCAAAAATTTCCCTAGCAGCTTCTTCATTCATAACATAACCCTTAGGAACAACAGGTAATTCATAATCATTGGGAGAACCTTCATCATCACTATCATCAATAATAGCATCTTCAATAATTTCATTCCCCATAACTCTAGCAAGTTGTTCATCAACAAATTCACCTAATGGCAAAGTAGTATCACGCACAGAAGTAGTTTCATCATGCATAGCAGAAGTGGCATCATCAATAACATGCGACATATCAGAATTCATAGCAGTAGAAGGTTTAGGTGTCGCAAGCTTACTAATAACAAAAGTAGAATCTAGTGCAGAGCTAGATGGCAGTTTCTTACCTCCCCTCATAGTTGAGGGAAAATAGCAGTTCTGTCGTCTTTCAAGATCTTCATAGTGATCAACAGATATAAATCCCAAGTGACTCAGAGAATAGAGCTATGCTCCCCGGCAACGGTGCCAGAAATTAGTCTTGATAACCCACAAGTGTGGGGTATCGCAACAGCTTTCGAGGGTAAAGTATTCAACCCAAATGTATTGATTGAACACAAGGGGAGCCAAAGAATATTCTTGAGTATTAGCAGTTGAGTTGTCAGTTCAACAACACCTGGATAACTTAGTATCTGCCGCAAAGTATTTAGTAGCAAAAGTGGTATGATAATAAAGGTAACGGTGGCAAAAGTAAAGATAATAGTTTTTGGGTTTTTGTAGTAGTTGTAACAGTAGCAACGGAAAAGTAAATAAGCGAAGAACAATATATGAAAAGCTCATAGGCAATGGATCAGTGATGGATAATTATGCCGTATGCGATTCCTCATGGTATAGCTATAACATAGGGTGACACAGAACTAGCACTAGTTCATCAATGTAATGTAGGCATGTATTCCGTAAATAGTCATACGTGCTTATGGAAAAGAACTTGCATGACATCTTTTGTCCTACCCTCCCATGGCAGCGGGGTCCTAACGGAAACTAAGGGATATTATGGCCTGCTTTTAATAGAGAACCGGAACAAAGCATTAGCACATAGTGAATACATGAACTCCTCAAACTACGGTCATCATCGAGAAGTATCCCGATTATTGTCACCTCGGGGTTGTCGGATCATAACACATAATAGGTGACTATAGACTTGCAAGATAGGATCAAGAACACACATATATTCATGAAAACATAATAGGTTCAGATCTGAAATCATGGCACTCGGGCCCTAGTGACAAGCATTAAGCATAGTAAAGTCATAACAACATCAATCTCAAAACATAGTGGATACTAGGGATCAAACCCTAACAAAACTAACTTGATTACATGGTAAATCTCATCCAACCCATCACCGTCCAGCAAGCCTACGATGGAATTACTCACGGACGGTGGTGAGCATCATGAAATTGGTGATGGAGGATGGTTGATGATGACGACGTCGATGTATCCCCCTCTCCGGAGCCCCGAACGGACTCCAGATCAGCCCTCCCGAGAGATATTAGGGCTTGGAGGTGGCTCCGTGTCGTAAAACGCAATGAAACTTTCTCTCTGATTTTTTTCTCCCCAAACGTGAATATATGGAGTTGGAGTTGAGGTCGATGGAGGTCCAGGGGGCCCACGAGATAGGGGGGCGCGCCCTATAGGGGGGGACGCGCCCCTCTGTCTCGTGGACAGGCCGTGGGCCCCCTGGTGTATTTCTTTCGGCCAGAAATTCTTTTTAATTCCAAAAAGTGCCTCAGTGGATTTTCAGGACATTCCGAGAACTTTTTTTTCTACACATAAACAACATCATGGCAGTTCTACTGAAAACAGCGTCAGTCTGGGTTAGTTTCATTCAAATCATGCAAGTTAGAGTCCGGAGCAAGGGCAAAAGTGTTTGGAAAAGTAGATATGTTGGAGACGTATCAGAGTGGGTAACCATGGCTTAGGGACGCGCTTGTTCGAAATGTGGGGTAAGTTATGATAGTACCCCCACCAATTTGAGCTAGGTGGTTCTTTCCGTTCGGGGTATCATGGGCATTTCGCGTGTCAGGATTTCACAGGAGGTGGGAGTTTTCGCATGCGTTGTAATTTTGGAATAGCAAGGCGCGAGTTGAGATGGAGGGAGTTGTCGGAGCACAACAAGACAAAGATATATCTTAAATATTTTGGGGTAACAAGGCACGGGTTGAAATTTCCGGACAATCCTAACATGTATTGTACCAAATGAATTCACACTTCCGTCGATGAAAAAACAAAAAGAAATCAATTCGTAGCACACAAGAGAGCCTAGTCCCGTGTACTGTACCAAATCAATTCGCACTACAAATGTCATTCAAAACTTTGAATTCATGTTATGTTCAATTAATTTTTTTCGCTATGTGTATAATGCATGCAACCTGCTACTCAAATGAACGTTTTAGTACATTCCAAACGTATATACTACCGCTTCAATATGAACTAAATTTGAATTCGTTTCTCTATTTGAATAAGATCTACAATAATGATTGTTGTGAAGTCAAACCATTTGAATTCTTTTCTCTATTTTTATAAGATCTGCAATCATCATTATTGTCAAGTTAAACCATCGTTTGTGTATTATCTTCACAGCACACCACATGATTACTCTCGAGATAGATATGAACTATGTGTACTATATTAGCTCGAACTCGATTTTTTGAATCCGCTTTATGTTGATTTCAAATCACAGTACATTTCAAGCTCTAGCTAGATCTTCATAATCTAAACCATGTCTCATATGTATAATGTGTTTATCACATAATGTATGGTGCCCCGCCCCCTGCACCTACAAGTATTTAGATGCGAGTTGGAAACACCACACATTACCACAAATTCAAATTAAATGTGAGATTGTTTGATATAAAGTATTGTTTAGATTGTTCGATATTTAGTTGTAAGCTACAAACGCCACACATTATCACAAATTCAAATAAAATGTGAGATTGTGCAATGTATAGTATGGTCTAGATTGTTCGACATTTAGCTGTGAGTTGCAAACGCCATGCATTATCACATTATGGTATAACATGTGCAAAACCACAGCACACGTATCACCGCTATATTCATGCATGTATATGTTTATAACACTATGATCTCCTATTCAAATATATGAATCCACTTTCATATCAAATTATGAACTTTGTTAGTATCTTACACCCGCACAATCATCTAACTTTTGTCGCTAGCACTAACTTTCTCTCGTGCATGCACACGCCCTCCTCGCCCTCCCCTTCCCTCGGCATTCTATCCATCGTGCACATTTCATTTTTTTTCTTTAGGTCGCTCTCCCACAATCTCCACTGAATGAAATATGCCCTAGAGGCAATAATAAATTTATTATTTATTTCCTTATTTCATGATAAATGTTTATTATTCATGCTAGAATTGTATTAACCGGAAACGTAGTATATGTGTGAATACATAGACAAAACATAAGTGTGCCTAGTATGCCTCTACTTGACTAGCTCGTTTATCAAAGATGGTTATGTTTCCTAACCATAGACTTGTGTTGTCATTTGATGAACGAGATCACATCATTAGGAGAATGATGTGATGGACATGACCCATCCGTTAGCTTGGCATTATGATCGTTACAGTTTCATTGCTACTGCTTTCTTCATGACTTATAGATGTTCCTCAGACTATGAGATTATGCAACTCCCGAATACCGGAGGAACACTTTGTGTGCTACCAAACGTCACAACGTAAATGGGTGATTATAAAGGTTCTCTACAGGTGTCTGCGAAGGTGTTTGTTGGGTTGGCATAGATCGAGCTTAGGATTTGTCACTCCATGTTTCGGAGAGGTATCTCTGGGCCCTCTCGGTAATACTCATCACTATAAGCCTTGCAAGCATTGTGACTAATGAGTTAGTTGCAGGATGAAGTATTACGGAAAAAGTAAAGAGACTTGCCGGTAACGAGATTGAACTAGGTATGATGATACCGACAATCGAATCTCGGGCAAGTAACATACCGATGACAAAGGGAACAACGTATGTTGTTATGCGGTTTGACCGATAAAGATCTTCGTAGAATATGTAGGAGCCAATATGAGCATCCATGTTTCGCTATTGGTTATTGATTGGAGATGTTTCTCCATCATGTCTACATAGTTCTCGAACCCGTAGGGTCCGCACGCTTAATGTTCGATGACGATTTGTATTATGAGTTATGTGTTTAGATGACCGAAGTTTGTTCGGAGTCCCGGACGAGATCACAGACATGACGAGGAGTCTCGAAATGGCCGAGACGTAAATATCGATATATTGGAAGGCTATATTTGGACATCGGAAAGGTTCCGAGTGATTCGGGTATTTTTAGGAGTATCGGGGAGTTATGGGAATTCACCGGGAGAAGTAATGGGCCTTATTGGGCCATACGAGAAATAGAGGAGGCAGGCCAAGGGGAGGTGGTTCCCCTCCCCCCATGGGTCCGAATTGGACTAGGGGAAGGGGGCGACGCCCCCCTTCTATCCTACTCCTAAAAGGGAAAGGATTCCTACTAGGACTTGGAAGTCCTAGTAGGACTCCATACACTTGGTGGACCCCTAGGGGGCCGACCTCTCTCCCTCCCTCCTTTATATACGAGGGTAGGGGCACCCTAAAGACACACAAGTTTCTCTTAACTGTGTGTGGTGCCCCCCTTCACAGTTACACACCTCGATCATATCATCGTAGTGCTTAGGCGAAGCCCTGCGCCAGTAGCATCATCATCACCGTCGCCATGCCGTAGTGCTGACGGAACTCACCCTCGTCCTCAACTGGATCAAGAATACGAGGGACGTCATCAGGATGAACATGTGCTAAACGTGGAGGTGCCATACGGTCGGTACTTTGATCGGTTGGATCGCGAAGATGTTCGACTACATCAACCGCGTTGTTGAAACGCTTCCGCTTTCGGTCTACGAGGGTACGTGGACACACTCTCCCCTCTCGTTGCTATGCATCACCTAGATAGATCTTGCGTGATCATAGGAAAATTTTGAAATTACTGCGTACCCCAACAGTGGCATCCGAGCCAGGTCTATGCGTAGATGTTATATGCACGAGTAGAACACAAAGAGTTGTGGGCGATAATAGTCATACTACTTACCAGCATGTCATACTTTGATTCGGCGGTATTGTTGGATGAAGTGGCTCAGACTGACAACACGTACGCTTATGCGAGATTGGTTCTACCGACGTGCTTTGCACATAGGTGGCTGGTGAGTGTCCGTTTCTCCAACTTTAGTTGAATCAAGTGTGGTTATGCCCGGTCCTTGTTGAAGGTTAAAACAACACACTTGACGAAAAATTGTTGTGGTTTTGATGCGTAGGTAAGAACGGTTCTTGCTAAGCCCGTTGCAGCCATGTAAAACTTGCAACAAAAAAGTAGAGGACGTCTAACTTGTTTTTGCAGGGCATGTTGTGATGTGATATGGTCAAGACATGATGTGATATAATTTGTTGTATGAGATGATCATGTTTTGTAACAAAGTTATCGGCAACTCGCAGGAGCCAGATGGTTGTCACTTTATTGTATGCAATGCAATCGCCATGTAATTGTTTTACTTTATCACTAAGCGGTAGCGATAGTTGTAGTAACAATAGTTGGCGAGACGACAACGATGCTACGATGGAGATCAAGGTGTCACGCCGGTGACGATGGAGATCATGACGATGCTTCGGTGATGGAGATCATGAGCACAAGATGATGGTGGCCATATAATGTCACATATTTTGATTGCATGTGATGTTTATCTTTTATGCATCTTATTTTGCTTAATACGACAGTAGAACTATAAGATGATCCCTTACTAAATTTCAAGGTATTAGTGTTCTCCCTGAGTATGCACCATTGCTACAGTTCTTCGTGCTGAGACACCATGTGATGATTGGGTTTGATAAGCTCAACGTTCTCATACAACGGGTGCAAGCCAGTTTTGCACATGCAGAATACTCGGGTTAAACTTGACGAGCCTAGCATATACAGATTTGGCCTCGGAACACTGGAGACTGAAAGGTCGAGCGTGAATCATATAGTAGATATAATCAACATAGTGATGTTCACGTTTGAAAACTACTCCATCTCACGTGATGATCGGAAATGGTTTAGTTGATCTGGATCATGTGATCATTTAGATGACTAGAGGGATGTCTATCTAAGTGGGAGTTCTTAAGTAATATGATTAATTGAACTTTAATTTATCATGAATTTAGTCTTGATAGTATTTTGCAAATTATGTTGTAGATCAATAGCTCATGTTATAGCTTCCCTATGTTTTTATATGTTCCTAGAGAAAACTAAGTTGAAAGATGATACTAGCAATGATGCAGATTGGGTCCGTGATCTGAGGTGTATCCTCATTGCTGCACAGAAGAATTATGTCCTTGTTGCACCGCTTGGTGACAGACCTATTGCAGGAGCAGATGCAGACGTTATGAACGTTCGGCTAGCTCAATATGATGACTACTTGATAGTTCAGTGCACCATGCTTTACGGCTATCGGGTGGTAGGTGCAACATATGCCAAAGGATGGCTAATCATAGTTGGAGCCAGTAAGACACCGCCAATGCCTAGAAACGGGATGAGGTGAAGACATGCACGCCGACGAATATTACCCAGGTTTGGGGCTCTCCTAGGAGATAACACCCCTAGTCCTGCTCTGCGGGGTCTCCGCATAATCGCTAAATCAGTAAGTAGCTACAAGGGGCTCCTTGAGCTGTTCGGCTAAAGGAAGAAGAAGGGCAAGGCTAGCTCTCCTCTCTCTCTCTCTCTCTCTCTCTCTCTATGTGTGTGTGTGTAGTTCTAACGGATCAACCCTTTGCATGGGTGCCCCGGGGGGGTTCATATAGGCCTACCCTCCAGGGGTACAATGGTAATCTGGCTGGATGTGGGTCCAGACCGTCAGTGTCTATGGTCGCCGGCTTCTCCGCCGACCACTTGGGCCCGCCGACTGGTGGGTCCCGCCGGCTACCGGCCTCTTGGTCGACAGGCTGGGCCCACCGCCTATGGTCCCTGTCGGCTGCTCATTACTGTAGCCTCGCCCTTGATGACGATGGCTTGGTTGGGGCAAGCATGGCTACAGTGCCGCCGCCTGGCGGGCGTTCACTGTAGCCCTACCCCGTCTTATCTGCTTAATGGTGAACAAACTTCCAGGGTAAGGGTGGGCCGGTTGTTGGGAGCCGGCCTCCCCTCATGTCGATTGGACTGGTCAGGCCGCCTTATGGTAGCTCTCTGGCAGGAGGGGTGATACATCCATTTTGCATCATGCTTTTATATCAATATTTATTGCATTATGGGTGTCGGTGTACTAGAGTAGGGGTACCCTAGTATCCCGAACTTGTGCACGGCAAGCGATCCTTGGCATACAGACGGCTTGCGGGTGACCGCTAAGGTCCTCCATGGTTCCTTTGGAGCCATTCAAGAACAAAGTGTTTAAGACAAGGAGACAAGACCCCGGCAAGAGGAGCTTGCCGGGAAGGCCAACCAAGGCATCTCAAGGAAATTGCCGCGATGCGCCACGCGTCCCGGCAAGGCCCGGCGAGCGACAAGCTTCCGGGTGCGACAAGACAACAACCACGGCAAGGCGCTTGCCGCGGTAAGTTACCACTCTATACCCGCGCTCCAGCTCATCCACCAATGTGTCGCCCTGTGGCCTTCCCAGGCGCACGTGGCAAGAAGCTGTGCAGCTAGGGGTGCGCGGTGGCAAGCGGAGATGACAAGATAGCCATCGTGGCAAGCGGTGGCGCCCCTGACAGTCCTTTTCTTGCACTGTTTGGGCGACACAGACGAGCATTTAATGCCTTTGTCCCCTGCCGTCAGGGTTAGGTAGGATACACTGTTCAAGTAGGTGTACCAACCACAATTCCTTTCCAGTTTTACCCTTGCATGTGTTGCCACCTGTCGGTGACCCCTTGAGCCTATAAAAGGAGGCCCATGCGCAACGTAGAAGAGGTGGGGAACATTCAAAACCAGAAAACACTCACGCTCTCAAGCAAGAACACAATACAATCACAAAGCAGCAGTAGGAGTATTATCTCTCCGGAGAGCTCCGAAGCTGGGTAAAATCACTCTTGTGCTTCGCCTCGATCCACTCTTCATGCGATCTCCGCCCCCTGCCGAACCGTAAGGGGCTCCGGTCCCATAGGTGTTCGTTCCCACGACATCTCTGGCGCGCCAGGTAGGGGGCGTCGAGGTTGTGTGAACCCGATCCAGCGTTCACGCGAGCTAGATCTTCATCTTCTTCATCATCTTCATCGACATGCCACCAAAGAAGAAGGCTTCGGAGGTGGCTGCTCCGTCCACGTCGATCCCACCGCCACCAAAGCAAACGGGTGGTGGGATAGACGCCGGCGGAGGAACGGGCGTCGACGAGGGAGCTCACGCTGCTGCCAGGTCCAAGGACAAGGCTGCGCAAACCTCGGCGTCCGTACATGCACCGCGCCCATCTCAGGAGGTGCGGGGCCAACAGCGTCATGGTACCCGCGGTACCATACGCTCGTTGGATCAAAATCAAGCTGGTGGATCTCAGGGTGCTCAAGACAAGCATGCATGCCAACCTGCTGGCACGAGCAAAACACGGTCGCCTGGACGGGATCCTGCTCCTTCTAACATAGTTAGAAGTCCGAGCATATCCCGCTCCTCGCACCGTTCGCCACCGCCACCCAAAACTTCGGAGGAAGCTTTGGCACGAGCTCAACTGCTCCTGGATTACACTCCAACGGCGGACAAGATCGACGAATGGAGGGCCACCATTCAGAGTCTCATCGGCTTCGCCAACGGCGACACTCCACGGCAGCCGAATGCATCGAAGCCGCGGCAAGATTGCCGGGCGCGAGCCGATGGCGACAAAACCGGTGGGGGTGCGACCACCGTGCACGCTCTGCCCCGAAGGCCAAGATCGCCGACTCGCCGGGTCAACCTCGACACCGACTCCACTGCGTCGTCAGATCCATGAGCTCGTCGCGATCAGTGCCAAGTTCTTCACGAACGACAACAAGAAGACGCGCGTACTCGCATCGAGCGTCGAAGAGAAGCGCGGCGTCAATCGGACCAGCGCGCTGGGCCCACTGTCGACATGCATGCTCCAGGGGAACCAGGCGACTTGTCGTACGCGGTAGGTTGCCCTGCGTTCACTTGTGAGCTGCGGCAAGTCCAGTGGCCCAGCACCAAGAACTTCAAGCGGCGTGCGCATTCAGAGAAATCGACGGCAAAGCGCATCTGTCGGAGTTCCTCAGCATCTACACCATCGCGGTGCAGGCTGCCGGGGGACGGGACGACAAGATCCTTGCCAACTACTTCCCGCTGGTACTCAAGCCCAATGTCAGATCCTGGCTCATGCACTTGCCGGACAACTCCATATCCTCATGGGCGGATCTGTGCCATCAGTTTGTCGGCGCCTTTACAGGCGGCGACAAGCCTCATGGCCAAGAGAGCGACCTTCATCTGCTCGCCCAGAAGGAAGGAGAGCCCCTGCGCAAGTACATTCAGAGATTCAGCCAAGTACAGCGCAACATCCCAGATGTCCACCCTGCCGCGGTCATCAGCGCGTTCCATCAGAACGTGCGAAACCGCGGGATGCGGGAGGAAATGGCGATGTGCAAGATCAGGGACGTCAGTGAGCTATATGCCCTGGCCGACAAGTGTGCACGTGCTGAGGAAGGCAGGAGACTCCCCAGAGAGAATATAGGAGCAGGAGGATCTGACAGCGAGGATGCCGCCCTGGCAAGGAAAAACCGGTGGCGAAACAACAAAAAGAAGAAGGGCAAAGATGTGCTAGTTGTTGAGCAGTCTAGCAACGGAGGTGGCGCCAAGGGAGCCGAAGCTGTGGCGGCCGCCGACAAGCAGGACGGCTCCGGCAAGCAGTACTGCAAGATCCACCGCACCAAGGGCCATGATCTCCAGAGCTGCAAGAAGGTCGAGCAGCTTGTCGAGCAGCAGAAAGCTGAGTACGAGCGACGCGACAAGGAGAAGGCCGAAGAAGGTACTGGAGGATCCGGCAAGAAACGTCCCGGCCGGGGAGGACGCCGCGACAAGGCCAAGCAGCGGCAAGGAGACAGACCTCCCCGCGGTCGCAACAAGGATGAAGATGAAGACAATGATGAAGAGATGGATGATGATGAGGCCGATGAGCAGGAGTTTCAGAAAGCCACGGAGGTCCTGTGCGTTGACGGCGGTGCTTCTCTACATACTTCGCACCGCCAGCTCAAACAGTGGGTGCGGGAAGTCAGTGCAGCAAAACCACCCGTTGAGTTACGCAAGCCTCTGAAATGGTCCAGCACGCCTATCGTCTTTGATATTGAGGACCACCCTGATCGCATAACTGCAGTCGGGTGCTTGCCGATGTTGGTCTCACCAACTATCCGCAACCTCAAGGTCACTAAGATATTAGTTTGGCGGGGCGGCTTGAACCTGATCTCCTCCGCGGTACTCCGAAACTCGGATCCCCGACAATGAGCTCGAAGAGACCGGCACATTCCAAGGAATCAACCCGGGAAGGAGCAAGCCGAAGGGAAAGATCACGTTGTCGGTGACGTTCGGCAGCGAGTTGAACTTCAGGACTGAGAGGGTCACTTTTGATGTTGCTGATTTTCCATTGCCTTACAATGGGATACTCGGCCGTCCAGCGCTCGCCAAGTTCATGGCAGCCTCTCATTATGCCTACAATATGTTGAAGATGTCGGGCCCGACAAGCGTCATCTCCGTCCCTGGCGACAAGAAAGATGCTCTTATCTGCACCGACAAGATCTACCGGGAAGCAGCAGCCGCAGCAGATCGCAAGTCACTTGTCGCTGAAGCTCCCGGGGGGAAGAAGAAGACCAAGTCCGGCAAGAGTTCTGATGCCCACTCCAGCAAGCGCACCTCTTCGGAGTGCTGCGCTACCGTCGAGGACGCACCATCGAGCTCCACCAGCAAGTGTAAGAAGATGAAGGCAGCTCCGCCAGAGACCAAGAAGGTGTCCGCCAAGGAGGACGGCACTGGTGGTACTTTCACCATCAGTACCACTCTCGACCCTAAATAGGAAGCGCTCGTTGCTTTCTGCGGTAACGTCGGCGTGTTTGCATGGCAACCGTCGACTTCCCGGTGTTCCCGAAAGTAATTGAGCACCACCTTGCCGTCGCCCTCACGTGCGGCCCGTCAGCGAAAGTTAGGAAACAAGCGTTGGGCGCCAGAATTCATAGCGAAGAGATCAAGAAGTTGGAAGCGGCGGGCCTCGTCGGAGAGTGCTCCATCCTCGTGGTTGGCCAATCACGTAGTCGTGCGCCAAGGCAAGCGGAAATGGAGGCTTTGTATTGACTTTACTGATGTTAATAAAGCTTGTCCCAAAGACCCATTTACCTTGCCGCGCATTGACCAGATTGTTGACTCCACGGCCGAATGTGACCTGCTTTCATTTCTTGACGCATACTCAGGATATCATCAGATCTTCATGGCAGAAGAGGATGAGGAGAAGACCGCATTCATTACTCCATGTGGCACATATTTTTTCGTACGGATGCCTTTCGGATTAAAGAATGCTGGTTCAACATTTGCAAGGGTAGTCCATGACGCTTTTGAGCCACAGTTGCACAGAATTGTGGAAGCCTACATGGATGACATAGTAGTCAAGAGCAAGGACAAACAACTCTGATTCAGGATTTAGATGAGACCTTTGTGAATCTGCGCAAGATCAACCTCAAGCTCAACCCCGAGAAGTGTGTGTTTGGAGTCCCCTCCGGCAAGCTTCTCGGGTTCTTCGTGTCTCAGCGGGGAATTGAAGCCAATCCCGACAAGATCAAGGCCATTGAGTAGATAGAAGCACCGAAGCGCGTCAAGGATGTACGAAGGCTTGCCGGTTGCATGGCTGCTCTCAGCAGGTTTATCTCTAAGTCCGCTGAGCGCGCCCTGCCATTTTTCAAAATATTGAAAAAGGCAGGTCCAATGAAATGGACTCCGGAAGCGGAGGCTGCGCTGCAGGACTTGAAGAGATACCTGTCCTCCACTCCAATACTTGTCGCACCTGAGCCACAAGAGAAGTTGCTGCTGTATCTAGCGGCAACCAATCAAGTGGTTACTGCTGCGTTAGTAGCGGAGAGGGAGGTGGATGACGAGCCAGCAACAACGGGAAGTGCATTCAGCGACAAGCAGGGGGCTTCCCCGACAAGCTCTGGTCCCTACAAGGATGAATCTGCTCAGACACATGAGGAGATGCAGAAGAAAATGGTGCAGCGCCCAGTTTACTTTGTTAGTTCCCTTCTGCATGGGGCTAGGTCAAGGTACTCTGGTGTGCAGAAATTGCTTTTCGGCCTTCTCATGGCCTCGAGAAAGCTGCGCCATTACTTCCAAGCACATGAGATAACAGTTGTCACTCGCTTTCCGCTGAAGAGGATACTACAGAATCTAGAAGCAACGGGCAGGATTGTCGAGTGGGCACTGGAACTGTCAAGCTTCAGCCTCAAGTTTGAGAGTACTTCAACTATCCAGAGCCGGGCATTGGCAGAATTCATAGCAGAATGGACGCCAACACCGGATGAAGAAACTCGTAAGCGAGCATCCCGTCAAGGAGGCAAGCAAAGAGTGGCTGATGTACTTTGATGGTGCCTTCTCGCTGCAAAGGCGCCGGTCGGCGTCTTGCTTGTCGCACCCACCGGAGAGCACCTCAAGTCGTAGTCGGATGCACTTTCCCAAGGAGCAAGCGACAAACAATACTGCAGAGTATGAAGGTTTGCTTGCCGGACTTAGGATCGCGGCAGACCTTGGAATCAAGAAGCTCATTGTCAGGGGTGACTCGCAGCTTGTCGTCCGCCAAGTGAACAAGAATTATCAGAGTCCGTTGATGGAAGCCTACGTTGACGAAGT
Source organism: Aegilops speltoides (assembly GCA_021437245.1). Taxonomy (NCBI): domain Eukaryota; kingdom Viridiplantae; phylum Streptophyta; class Magnoliopsida; order Poales; family Poaceae; genus Aegilops; species Aegilops speltoides. Next base: position 75,585,622 of record CM038145.1, on the reverse strand, counting down.
GAGAAAGTTAGAAGAACACTTTGACGGCCTACTGATGGAACATGTTCCGAGAGCTCAGAACGACATTGCAGATGGCCTGTCGAAGTGCGCCACACTTAAGTTACCTGTGGAACCAGGGATTTTTGTGCTCAAGCTGACTCAACCATCCGTAACACCATCAACTGGACAGAGCAGGAAGAGGAAGTTGGTTTCTGGTGACTATTTTCCGGCAGAGCTCCCTAAAGCCGCCGCCAAGAAGGTCCCCAATATCAACACCAAGAGTCTTTGAGGAGCGATCTGCTCCGACAAGCCCTAGGGTTTGTTCCGTTGAAGCGAACCTCCCGACAAGTTTTGCTCGGCAAGCTTGCCGGGAACATCAACTCGGTGAGCCGAGTTCTCGCCAGAGAAGCGGATGTTCCGCGGCAACATATGTGCCTTTAGTCCTTGTTGTCGAGCCGCAAGCTCCAGCATGGGCACAGCAGATTGTTCGTTTCCTTCAGATAGGAGAACTTTCTGAAGAGTAAGAAGAAGCGGAAAGATTAGCCCGGCAATCAAGTATGTACCAGTTTGTCGACGACATACTGTACAGAAGAAGATTCAACGGTGTGAAATTGAAGTGTATTCCCCGGGAAGATGGACAAAAGCTGTTGGCGGAGATACATGGAGGCATATGTGGTCACCACATTGGCGCAAGAGCACTTGCCGCAAAGCGTTCGGCAAGGCTTCTTTGGCCGACAACCCTCCGAGGATGCAACGCACAAGTAACCAAGTGTGAAGCGTGCGGTTCCATTCCAGCAGATACACCAGCCAGCTCAAGCTCTCGGGCGATCCCTTTATCTGGCCATTTTTGGTGCAGGGGCTCGACATCCTCGGCCCCTTTCCCGAGCTGTCGGGGCTTTGAGTACTTATACGTTGCAATCGACAAGTTCACAAAGTGGCCGGAAGTGGAAGCAGTGAGGAAGGTGACAGCATAGTCAGCAGTCAAGTTCTTCAGGTCGATTGTTTGCCGTTTCGGAATCCCTAACAGGATCATCACCGACAACGGCACGCAATTCACGAGCCGCACCCTCATGCAGTACGTCCAAGATCTGGCGCCAAGGTCTACTTCGCTTCTATTGCTCACCCGAGAAGCAACGGTCAAGCGGAGAGGGCAAATGCTGAAGTGCTGCGTGGGCTCAAGACCAGGACTTTCGACAGGTTGCACAAGTGCGGAAAGAACTGGATTGAGGAGCTGCCGGTGGTTCTTTGGTCGATCAGGACGATGCCAAATCGAGCCACTGGCCAGACACCTTTCGCTCTACTCTATGGAGCAGAGGCAGTTCTCCCCACGGAACTCGTATATGGGTCGCCTCGAGTGCTTGCTTATGATGAGCTTGAGCAAGAGCATCTGCAACAAGATGACGCGCTGCTCCTTGAGGAAGACCGTCTTCAGGCTGCTGTACGAGCTGCTCGATACCAGCAACTTTGCGCCGCTACCATAGCCGCAAATTTAATGCCAGAAGTCTCGAGGAAGGCGACCTTGTTCTTCGGCGCGTTCAGTCCGCTAAGAATTCCAACAAGTTGAAGCCGAAGTGGGAAGGCCCTTACCGGGTGAAACGAGTCACTAGGCCCGGCGCTATCCGCCTTGAGACCGAAGATGGCACTCCGGTGAGCAACTCCTGGAATATTGAGCATCTTCGTAAGTTTTACCCGTAAGGCGCGGTTGCCGGAACCCGATCCGGCAACCACCTTTTGTACAAGTCTTGCCACTGTTGCACGTAATCCTTTGTACAAAGCCGGGCGCAGACCCCGTGCGTAAATAAAGTTCATGTGCTCCGCGCATCTTGTCAATTTCATGCTTTTTACTTTTTGCATGTGTTATCTGACATTTTGTGCAGCACCTGCCCCCGGTAAGCAACAACAAGCCGTAAGGCTCCATATCTTTATTTTCTCTTCTTTCTCTTTCTCAAAAGGAAGGTTCCCTCGCCCACAAGTTTGCCGGGGGGAAGGAGAAGATAATGATGTGGCGCCGTTCAAGAAAGTTTCGCCTTGCCGGGACGCAAACGACAGAAAAGCTAAGTTGCCAAAGTTTGAGCAATCAGTTTTAAAAATTTTAAGTTATCTTCCTTGAACGACCGTGCTTTGTATGGAAAACCTGTGCACGGAGGAACCAACTCGTAGCTAGTTGCGCCCTTACTTTGTTTCGAGTCCGCTCAACAACCTAAGTGTGCTGCGACTAGTTGCGACAAGGTTTCTTGTCGGTAGCGGCACCGCCAGCACGCTGCTAACGTTCCGCACTCAGCGCTCGCGGCAAAGGTGCCTGCGCCGACAAGTTCCCTAAAAGCGTAGGGTAAAAACATACAAAGGAAGGAATCAAGTAAAGGAGATAACATAGCAATCCATACCCAAGATAAAAGTTATATTACAAGATAACTTGTCGCAGCTCTAATAGATTGCTATCATAACATGACTAGCAGCGACAAGAAAAGGAGGAAACGGGCGGCCTAGTCTACGCGATTGCCGTCAACCCTCTTGACCTCATTCACCTTGTCCACAATGGGTGCGACAAGGTCCTTGAGCGCTTCCAGATCAGCATCCGCCGGACCCCCGAACTCCCAGGCGGGTCTCCTCCTCTCTTGCAGGGGGGCGATGCGGAGGCGAAGAAAATCTACGCCAACATCGCCTACAGTGAGCCCGGCAAGCCTGAGTCGCAAGATCCGGGTGATGGCAATCTTCAGCTTGTCGTCGTCCGCGGCCAGGGCGCTCCAATCATTGTCGCGCACTGCTGGAGTTTGGCGCAGGGCAGTAAATGGCTGCGGGTTCTCCTCAACAATCCAACACCATTCTGCTCTCCACTCCTCCCATTTGTTGCGGAGCTCCCCATCTAGATAGGCCTCTTTCTTGCCGGCTCTCGAGATCCAGGTGATTCCGTCGGCTAGAGGCTCTCCTCTCTCGACCCGGGGCATGAAGAAATGGCGGAAGAGGGCTACGGTTGGGTGGACTCCGACAAAGTTTTTGCAGAGATGTGCGAAAACTGCCATGGTCAGAACAGCATTGGGGGTGAAGTCAAGGAGATGGAACCCGTAGGTGTTCATAATGTCACAGAAGAATTCAGAGAAGGGCGGGCAGAGCCTGCAGTAGAAGAACAGCGCGAAGAAAGGGTATCTGTTTGGAGCCCGTTCGGAAGCGGCGGCGGAGAGTACCTTCGTGCGCGGATGCGCTCGCGTCTCCGTCGACTAGAAGAGGTAGTACCACTCCCTCAGCTCCTTCGCGGCGAGCTCGGGGGAGAAGGTGGCCCGCTCCTTTCGCAGCGCCTCGAGCCGCAGCGCCTCGGCCGACTTCACGCCCTTCCCGGCTTTCGGAGCCATGGCGGAGGTGGTGGGGGAGATCGACGGCGTTGGTGGCGACGGCGGCGATGGGGGGCGGAGCGCTGCTCTCTTTCGGCTTTGGAAGAAGGGGGGAGCGGTGGAGATTTCTGAGATTGGAAGTAGCAACGGGCAAGATGGGGGAACTGCCCCTGTTTCCTCTGCTTATAAAGAGGGAGGGGGCGGACGTTCCGCTTTTCCGAATAAAGAACCACCCACGATCTCTCCCACGATGCCGCAATCGATGCGTACCATTAGGGGAGGGCGCGGTGGATACGGGGCAAGATCTGGCGTGGACCCGGGCGGCGTGCCGTGCCTGCTTTTTGGGCTGGCCCAACATGGCCTTCGGCTGCGTGTGTGGCCCAGGCCCGGGGGCTCCTGTCGGTGTACTAGAGTAGGGGTACCCTAGTATCCCGAACTTGTGCACGGGCAGTCGCATCGCCCCGCGGCAAGGCTTGCCAGGTGACCGCCAAGGTCCTCCATGGTTCCTTTGGAGCCATTCAAGAACAAAGTGTTTAAGACAAGGAGACAAGACCCCGGCAAGAGGAGCTTTCCGGGAAGGCCAACCAAGGCATCTCAAGGAACTTGCCGCGACGCGCCACGCGTCCCGGCAAGGCCCGGCGACCGACAAGCTTCCGGGCGCGACAAGACAACAACCACGGCAAGGTGCTTGTCGCGGCAAGTTACCACTCTGTACCCGCGCTCCAGCTCATCCACCAACGTGTCGCATACATGGCCTTCGGTATGCGTGGCAAAAAGTGTGCAGCCGGGGTCTTGTGATGGCAGCGGAGATGACAAGATAGCCATCGTGGCAAGTGGTGGCGCCCCTGACGGTCCTTTTCTTGCACTGTTTAGGCGACACAGACGGGCATTTAATGCCTTTGTCCCCTGCCGTCAGGGTTAGGTAGGATACACTGTTCAAGTAGGTGTACCAACCACAATTCCTTTCCAATTTTACCCTTGCATGCGTTGCCACCTGTCGGTGACCCCTTGAGCCTATAAAAGGAGGCGCATGTGCAACGTAGAAGAGGTGGGGAACATTCGAAACCAGAAAACATTCACGCTCTCGAGCAAGAACACAATACAATCACAAAGCAGCAGTAGGAGTATTATCTCTCCGGAGAGCTCAGAAGCTGGGTAGAATCGCTCGTGTGCTTCGCCTCGATCCGCTCTTCGTGCGATCTCCGCCCCCCGCCGAACCGTAAGGGGCTCCGGTCCCATAGGTGTTCATTCCCACGACAATGGGATGTTATTACACATTATATCTCAATACTTATGGCTATTCTCTCTTATTTTACAAGGTTTACCATGAAGAGGGGGATGCGGGCAGCTGGAATTCTGGCTGGAAAAGGAGCAAACTTTGGAAACCTATTCTGCGCAACTCCAAAAGACCTGAGACTCCACGAAACAATTTTTTGGATTTAATAAGAATTTTTGGGCAAAAGAAATAGGCCAGGGGGCCCACACCCTGTCTAGGAGACAGGGGGCGCTCCCCCCTAGGGCGCGGCCCCTATCTCCTGGGCTCCCTGGTGGGCCTCCGGTGTCCATCTTCTGCTATATCATCACTTTTCCCCTGGAAAAAATCGTGGGCAAGCTTACGGGACGAAACTCCGCCGCCACGAGGCGGAACCTTGGCGGAATCAATCTAGGGCTCTAGCGGAGCTGTTCTCCCGGGGACACTTCCCTCCGGGAGGGGGAAATCATCACCAACGTCATCACCAATGATCCTCTCATCGGGAGGGGGTTCAATCTCCATCAACATCTTCACCAGCACCATCTCCTCTCAAAACCCTAGTTCATCTCTTGTATCCAATCTTGTATCAAAACCACAAATTGGTACTTGTGGGTTGCTAGTAGTGTTGATTACTCCCTGTAGTTGATGCTATTTGGTTTACTTGGTGGAAGATCATATGTTCAGATCCTTTATGCATATTATTATTCCTCTGATTATGAACATGAATATGCTTTATGAGTAGTTACGTTTGTTCTTGAGGACATGGGTGAAGTCTTGCTATTAGTAGTCATGTGAATTTGGTATTCCTTCGATATTTTGATGAGATGTATGTTGTCTCTCCTCTAGTGGTGTTATGTGAACATCGACTACATGACACTTCACCATTATTTGGGCCTAGAGGAAGACATAGGGAAGTAATAAGTAGATGATGGGTTGCTAGAGTGACAGAAGCTTAAACCCTAGTTTATGCGTTGCTTCGTTAGGGGTTGATATGGATCCATATGCTTAATGATGTGGTTAGGTTTACCTTAATACTCCTTTTTGTAGTTGCGGATGCTTGCAATAGGGATTAATCATAAGTGGGATGCTTGTCCATGTTAGGGCAGTACCCAAGTGTCGGTCCACCCACATATCAAATTATCAAAGTACCGAACGCGAATCTTATGAGCGTGATGAAAACTAGCTTGCGATAATTCCCAATGTGTCCTCGGGAGCTCCTTCTTCATTATTAGAATTTGTCCAGGCTTATCCTTTGCTACATAAAGTTGGGCCACCTTGCTGCACTTTATTTACTTTATTTACTTTTGCTTGTTACTATTTATCTTATCACAAAACTATCTATCACCTACTATTTGGTGCTTGCAGAGAAAACCTTCTTGAAAACCGCTTATCATTTCCTTCGCTCCTCGTTGGGTTTGACACTCTTACTTATCGAAAGGACTACGATAGATCCCCTATACTTGTGGGTCATCAAGACTCTTTTCTCGGCGCTGTTGTTGGGGAGCATAAGCGCTCTTGGTGAGTGGAACTTGGTAAGGAAACATTTATATAGTGTGCTGAAATTTTTGTTACTTGTCACTATGGAAACTAATCCTTTGAGGGGCTTGTTTGGGGTATCTTCACCCCAACCGGAAGAGCAAAGAGATGCTCCTCAACCTCTGAACCTTATGAAAATATTCACTTTGAGATTCCTTGGTATGATAGAAAAGCTGCTAGCTAATCCTTTTGCGAGGAGATGGAACATTGCATCCCGACTTACACCTTATCTTTGTGGATGAAGTTTGTGGATTATTTAAGCTTGCGGTATTCCGATGATGTTGTCAAAGGAAGGTCTTCCTTTATCTTTGAAGGGAGATGCAATGACATGGTATAGGCTATGTGATGATACGAGATATTGGAATTATAAGTGATTGAAGTTGGAATTTCACGGAAGTTCTATCCTATGCATCTTGTTCATCGTGATCGTAATTACATATATAATTTTTGGCCTCATGAAGGAGAAAGCATCGCTCAAGCTTGGGGAGGCTTAAGTCAATGTTGTATTCATGCCCCAATCATGAGCTCTCTCGGAAATGATTATTCAGAATTTTATGCTCGGCTTTCTCTTGATAATGTAACTTGCTCGATACTTCTGTCTTTGGTTCCTATATCTTTGAAGACTATTGATTTCAAATGGGACTTATTGGAAAGAATTAAATGCAACTTTGAAGATTGGGGTTCCGGCGATGGTAAGGAGTCGGTATGACACCTAAGTTTGATTGTGTTAAATCTTTAATGGATACCGATGCTTTCCGTGGATTTAGCTCTAAGTATGGACTTGACTCGAGATAGTAGCTACTTTTGTGAAATTTTGCTACTCACATTGATCTCCCTAAAGAGAAGTGGTTTAAATATAATCCTCTGTTGAAGTGAAAGTAGTTGCACCTATTACGATCGAAGAGAAGACTATTACATATAGTGATCCTATTATTCCTCTGCTTATGTTGAAAAACCTCCTTTTCTGTTAGGATAAAAGATCATGTTAAAGCTTATTTGTTGTTAAGTAAGAGTAATACTAGGACCTATACACCTCTGAACAAATTAATGTTGAACCTGGTATTGCTATGATTAAAGATCTTTTAGATGAGGGCTTAGATGGGCATGTTATCTCTTTTTTGGGTGAAGCGCTAATATTGCTAGACCCGATACTAAGACACGTAGACTGTTGTAGGCACGCCTATTATTTACTGTTAAAATAGGAGATCATTGTTATCATGGTTTATGTGATATGGGTGCTAGTGCTAATGCGATACCTTATGATCTTTATAAAGAAATTATGCATGATATTGCACTGTTGAATTAGAAGACATTGATGTTACTATTAAGCTTGCTAATAGGGACACCATTAAACCTATTGGGATTGTTAGAGATGTTGAAGTCTTGTGTGGGAAGATTAAATACCTGCTGATTTTCTTGTTCTTGGTTCCCCACAAGATGATTTTTGTCCCATTATTTTTGGTAGACCCTTCTTGAATCTGCTAGTGCTAAGATTGATTGTAAGAGGAAGGTTGTCCTTTGTTGGCATAGATGGTATGTCTCATGAGTTTAATTTTGCCAAGTTTAGTAGACAACCTCGTGAAAGGAACCATCTAGTAAGGATGAAATTATTGGTCTTGCTTCCATTGCTGTTCCTCCAACTGATCCGTTAGAACAATATTTGCTAGACCATGAAAGCGATATGTTTATGAAGAAAAGGAAGAAATAGATGAAGTGTTCCTTAAACAAGAACCTATCTTTGAAACATAACCTTCCATTGAAATTCTTGGGATCCCCTCCACCCAAGGGTGATCCGTGTTTGAACTCAAACCCTTACGATAATCTTAAGTATGCTTATCTTGATGAAAAAGAAATATATCCTGTTATTATTAGTGCTAACCTTCGAGAAAAAGAAGAAGAAAGATTATTGAAAACTCTAAAGAAGCACCGAGCTGCTATTGGATATACTCGGATGATCTTAAGGGCATTAGTCCCACATTATGTCAACACAATTTCAGTGGAGAAAGATGCTAAACCAGTTAGAGATCCTCAAAGGCGATTAAATCCCAAAATGAAGGAAGTGGTAAGAAAGGAGATACTAAAACTCCTTGAGGCAGATATTATTTATCCGTTCTTGATAGTGAATGGGTAAGCCCTATCCATTGTGTCCCTAAAAGGGGGGTATTACCGTTGTTCCTAATGATAAAGATGAATTGATCCATAAAGAATTATTACAGGTTATAGGATGGTAATTGATTTTCGTAAGTTAAATAAAGCTACTAAGAAAGATCATTACCTTTACCTTTTATTGATCAAATGCTAGAAAGGCTATCCAAACACACACATTTTGCTTTCTAGATGGTTATTCGGCTTCTCTCGGATACTGTGTCGTGAGGATCAATCTAAAACTACTTTTACTTGCCCTTTTGGTACTTTTGTTTATAGATGTATGCCTTTTGGTTTATGTAATGCATCTGCTACCTTTCAAAGATGCATGATGGCTATATTTTCTGTTTTTTGTGAAAATATTTGTGAGGTATTCATGGATGACTTCTCCATCTATGGATCCTCTTTTGATGATTGTTTGAGCAACCTTGATCGAGTTTTCCAGAGATGCAAAGACACTAGTCTCGTCCTGAATTGGTGAAAGTGTCACTTTATGGTTAATGAAGGCATTGTCTTGGGGCACAAGATCTCCGAGAGAGGTATTGAAGTTGATAAAGCCAAAGTTGATGCTATTGAAAAGATGCCATGTCCCAAGGACATATAAGGTATAAGAAGTTTCCTTGGTCATGCCGGCTTTTATAGGAGGTTCATTAAGGACTTCTCTAAAATCTCTAGGCCTCTGACTAATTTATTGCAAAGATATTCCTTTTGTCTTTGATGATGATTGTGTAGAGGCATTTGAAACACTTAATAAAGCTTTGATCATTGCACCTATTGTTCAGCCACGATTGGAATTTACCTTTTGAAATTATATGCGATGCTAGTGATTATCTTTGTAGGTGTTGTTTTAGGGCAAAGAGTCGATAAGAAATTGAATGTTATCCATTATGCTAGTAAGACTCTTGATATTGCCGGAGAAATTATGCTACGGTGAAAAAGAGTTCTTAGCAGTTGTGTTTGCATGTGATAAGTTTAGACCTTATATTGTTGATTCCAAAGTTACTATTCACACTGATCATGCTGCTATTAAATATCTTATGGAAAAGAAAGATGCTAAGCCTAGACTCATTAGATGGGTTCTCTTGCTCCAAGAATTTGACTTGCATATTATTGATAGAAAGGGCTGAGAACCCGTTCTGGAACAACTTGTCTAGGTTAGAGAATGTTCTTGATGACCCATTGCCTATTAATGATAGTTTTCCTGATGAACAATTAGCGGTTGTCAATGCTTCCCGTACTGCTCCTTGGTATGCTAATTATGCTAATTACATTGTTGCTAAATATATACCGCCTAGTTTCACATACCAGCAAAATAAAAAGTTCTTTATGATTTAAGACATTACTTCTGGGATGATTCACACCTTTATAAAGAAGGAGTAGATGGTATTATTAGACGTTGTGTGCCTGAGCATGAACAGGCACAAATCCTACGCAAGTGTCACTCTGAATCCTATGGAGGACACCAAGCTGGAGATAGAACTTAACACAAGGTACTACAATCTGGTTTTTATTGGCCTACTCTTTTCAAAGATGCTCGTAAGTTTGTCTTATCTTGTGATGAATGTCAAAGAATAGGTACCATCAGTAGACGCCAAGAAATGCCTATGAATTATTCTCTTGTTATTGACTGTTTGATGTTTGGGGCTTTGATTATATGGGACCTTTTCCTGCCTCCAATTGTTATACACATATTTTAGTTGTTGTTGATTATGTTACTAAGGGGTAGAAGCTATTCCAACTAGTAGTGGTGATCATAACACTTCTATTAAAATGCTTAAAGAAGTCATTTTTCCGAGGTTTGGAGTCCCTAGATATCTTATGACTGATGGTGGTTCACACTTTATTCATGGTGCTTTCCATAAGATGCTCTCTAAGTACGATGTGAATCATAGAATCGCATCTCCTTATCACCCGCAGTCTAGTGGTCAAGTAGAGTTGAGCAATAGAGTGCTCAAAATAATTTTGCAAAAGACTATGAATAGATCTAGAAAGAATTGGTCCGAAAAACTTGATGATGCATTATGGGCCTATAGAACTGCATATAAAAATCCTGTGGGTATGTCTCCATATAAGATGGTTTATGGAAAAGCATGTCATTTACCTCTTGAACTTGAACATAAAGCATATTGGGCTATTAACGAGCTCAATTATGACTTCAAACTTGCTGGTGAGAAAAGGTTATTTGATATTAGCTCACTTGAGGAATGGAGAACCCAAGCATATGAGTATGCCAAGCTTTTCAAAGAAAAAGTCAAACGCTGGCATGATAAGAGGATACAGAAGCGTGAGTTTAACGTAGGAGATTATGTGTTATTGTTCAACTCTCGTTTAAGATTTTTTGCAAGAAAGCTTCTCTCAAAATGGGAAGGTCCCTACGTTATCGAGGAGGTCTATCGTTCTGGTGCTATAAAAATCAACAACTTTGAAGGCACAAATCCGAGGGTGGTAAACGGTCAATGAATTAAACATTATATTTCAGGTAATCCTATCAATGTTGAAACTAATATTATTCAAACCATAACCCCTGAGGAATACATAAGAGACACTTTCGAGCGTTCGGACTCGAAAAGGCATAGGTGCGTAATGCGGTAAGTAAACCGACTTCAAAACAACTCTAATGGTAATTTTATCAGTTTTGGATTATTTAAAATTTTAGGAAGAAAGAAGTAGTCCGAAAGCGGACACGAGGCTCCCACGAGAGGAGGCCCCCGTAGGGCGCCCCCTGTCTCGTGGGCACCTCGTGTGCCTCCGGACTCTGTTTTCTTGTATGTTATGTATTTTGGTCAGTAAAAGTTCATTATATATACTCCCGAAGGTTTTGACCACCATATCACGCAAATATCCTCTGTTTACGTTTCGAGCTGTTTCTGTTTCAGATCTAGAGCATCATGTTGTCTCCAAGTGCTCCCAAGGACAAGTTTTTCGAGAGGGTTATCAACCCCTATCTTGCGGAGGTGCTGCATCACCCTCAAACCATTGAGATGCGTGAGGGGGTGTTGCACATTCGCGATGTGGAGGGACCAAGGTGTACCGGGAGCGTGGAGACAAAGCTCGAAGCTATGGAGCAAGAAGTTTTCAAGTGTAAAGGGATGGTGGAGCGTGGACTCAACGCCAACCAGATGATGATCACGGAGTTCACCAACAACCACAAGCTGGATGCCAAAGTCATTGGGGAGACCATCTTCAAGCTTCAACAGAAAATCGACCACCTCCAAGCCCAGATTTATGACCTGCAAAACCAGAACTATGAGTATGAATATAGATTCAAAAGGATGAGTTTGGCTGCAGATTTAAGGATCCCGGAGACTCGATCATCCTTTTATGATGGAGAGCCTATGCCTTGGAAGACGGACAACAAGCCTGCATCATCAACAACTCCTACTTCACCACCTCCGAAGAAATAATCACATGGGTATGGGCACTCCCCCTGGCAACTGCCAAGCATGGGGGAGGTGCTCCGGTATCGAATCACCATCACACTCCTATTTTTACCGCTTTATTTAGTTCGCTCCTTTTAGTAGTATCTTGATCTTTTAGTAGTTGAAGTTTTTGTTATCAAGTAGTTTTGAGTTTTTCATTGTGATCTCTTTATGTAATCGAGTCTGTGTGCTATCTGTAATAAAGATTAGTGTTGAGTCAAGGGCTTTGCTATGTTGCTATGATCTTGAGAAAGTAGAAAGAACAAAAGAGTTCATATTGATCTTATGGATAGTGATAACTTCACACATAGAAAGTATGAGGCATAAAAATTGTTGAGAATTGATGAACATAGCCTTGGTCATCGTCGCAATTAATAGGAAGTGATAAGAAAAGAGGGGTTCACATATAAATATATTATCTTGGACATCTTTTATGATTGTGAAGCACTCATTAAGTATGACATGCTAAAAGAGTTGACGTTGGACAAGGAAGACAACGTAATGGTTTATGTTTTCCGACATCTCAGTTAAAGTATATTGTCATTGACCTTCCAAACATGTTGAGCTTGCCTTTCCCCCTCATGCTAGCAAATTTCTTGCACCAACTAGAGATACTACTTGTGCTTCCAAATATCCTTAAACCCAGTTTTGCCATGAGAGTCCAACATACCTACCTATGGATTGAGTAAGATCCTTCAAGTAAGTTGTCATCGTTGCAAGCAATAAAAAATTGCTCTCTAAATATGTATGACTTATTAGTGCAGAGAAAATAAGCTTTGTACAAACTTGTTGTGGAAGTAATAAAAGCGACGAATTGCATAATAAAGGTCCACATACAAGGGGAAATATAAAGTGACGTTCTTTTGCATTAAGATTTTGTGCATCAACCCTAAACGCACATGACAACCTCTGCTTCCCTCTGCGAAGGGCCTATCTTTTACTTTATGTTTTACTTTATGCTTGAGTCAAGGTGATTCTCACCTTTCCCTTTTTATTTTTATCCTTTGGCAAGCTCCTCGTGTTTGAAAGATCATGTTCATATATCCAATTGGATGTAAGTTGGCATAGGCTATTATTGTTGACATCACCTAAAGGTGAATACGTTGGGAGGCAACACAATAAGCCCCTATCTTTCTCAATGTCCGGTTGAAACTCTATAACCACAAGTATTGCGTGAGTGTTAACAATTATAGGGGACTACGAGATAGTTGAGTATGTGAGCTTGCTGAAAAGCTCTATTATTGACTCTTTTTGATGTTACGATAAATTGCAATTGCTTCAATGACTGAGATTATAGTTTGTTAGTTCCCAATGAAGTTTTTGAACCATACTTGACATTGTGAATTGCTTATTACTTAAACATAGGAAATCATATGACAAAATCCATATATGTTGCTGTTATTAGAATGATCATGATGCCCTCATGTCCATATTTTATTTTTATCGACACCTCTATCTCTAAACATGTGGACATATTTTTCGATTTGGCTTCCGCTTGAGGACAAGCGAGGTCTAAGCTTGGGGAGTTGATCGTCCATTTTGCATCATGCTTTTATATCAATATTTATTGCATTATGGGCTGTTATTACACATTATATCTCAATACTTATGGCTATTCTCTCTTATTTTACAAGGTTTACCATGAAGAGGGGGATCTTGGCGGTGGAATTCAGGTGGAAAAGGAGCAAACGTTGGAAACATATTCTGCGCAACTCCAAAAGACCTAAGACTCCACGAAACAACTTTTTGGATTTAATAAGAATTTTTGGGCAAAAGAAATAGGCCAGGGGGCCCACACCTATCCGGGAGAGGCAGGGGTGCCCCCAGAAGCGCGACCCCTATCTCTGGCCTCCTGGTGGGCCTCCGGCGTCCATCTTCTGCTATATCATCACTTTTCCCCTGGAAAAAACCATGGGCAAGCTTACGGGACGAAACTCTGCCGCCACGAGGCGGAATCAATCTAGGGCTCTAGCGGAGCTGTTCTGCCAGGGACACTTCCCTCCGGGAGGGGGAAATCATCACCAACGTCATCACCAATGATCCTCTCACCGGGAGGTGGTCAATCTCCATCAACATCTTCACCAGCACCATCTCCTCTCAAAACCCTAGTTCATCTCTTGTATCCAATCTTGTATCAAAACCACCAATTGGTACCTGTGGGTTGCTAGTAGTGTTGATTACTCCCTGTAGTTGATGCTATTTGGTTTACTTGGTGGAAGATCATATGTTCAGATCCTTTATGCATATTATTACTCCTATGATTATGAACATGAATATGCTTTGTGAGTAGTTACATTTGTTCCTAAGGACATGGGTGAAGTCTTGCTATTAGTAGTCATGTGAATTTGGTATTCGTTCGATATTTTGATGAGATGTATGTTGCCTCTCCTCTAGTGGTGTTATGTGAACGTGGACTACATGACACTTCACCATTATTTGGGCCTAGAGGAAGGAATAGGGAAGTAATAAGTAGATGATGGGTTGCTAGAGTGACAGAAGCTTAAACCCTAGTTTATGCGTTGCTTCATTAGGGGTTGATATGGATCCATATGCTTAATCTTGTGGTTAGGTTTACCTTAATACTCCTTTTTGTAGTTGTGGATGCTTGCAATAGGGGTTAATCATAAGTGGGATGCTTGTCCATGTTAGGGCAGTACCCAAGTGTCGGTCCACCCACATATCAAATTATCAAAGTACCGAACGCGAATCTTACGAATGTGATGAAAACTAGCTTGACGATAATTCCCAATGTGTCCTCGGGAGCTCCTTCTTCATTATTAGAATTGGTCCAGGCTTATCCTTTGCTACATAAAGGATTGGGCCACCTTGCTGCACTTTATTTACTGTATTTACTTTTGCTCATTACTATTTATCTTATCACAAAACTATCTGTCACCTACTATTTCAGTGCTTGGAAAGAAAACCTTACTAAAAACCGCTTATCATTTCCTTCTGCTCCTTGTTGGGTTCGACACTCTTACTTATCGAAAGGACTACGATAGATCCCCTATACTTGTGGGTCATCAAGGGGCCCGCCGCCTGCGGGCCGTACCGACAGCTTGTCGTGGGGGCATGGTCGCTCTGCCATGGGTGATGTCATGGTCAACGTGGTAACAGTGTCGCGCCGGGAAAGGGATGGCCGCCCGGTACGACGCACTGTGGCCACGCATGTTCCAGGATTCGGGGGCGGCAGGCTTCACTATAGCCACGCCCCGTCTCGTCGCCGTTATGTGGGTGCAAACTTTGAGGGTGCATGGGGTGGGACGCCTGCTAGAGGTCGGCCACTCTGGTGGCCGCCTGCTAGGAGTCGGCCCACTCTGGGGTAGCTTGCTAAGCTTTGTTGCCTTCCTGCAGCTGGCCACCGGAGCAGCCGGCCATGGGAAGGCGGCCCTTTGTCTTGGATGTTTGAGGGGCGCAGTAGGCCCGATGTTTTGAAGAGCCAGGGGGAGCCGATAAGGCTACCCATGGTCATTTACTCTGACAGTAGTCCCCGAAGCTGGTGGGGCTTCACGGCCGAAAGGAGAACGAGAAGCCCAAGCAGCTTCCTACTCTGAAGAGGCGACAGCTAGAAGTCGGCCACAGCCAGGCGCGCTCTGTGGAAGATTTTGAAGTCCGAAGGCGGGAACCAGGTGGCACGCGTGCCGGGCGCCGGGCCGGCCACCTTCTGCCCGCGTGCCACGCGGCACCAGCCGGCTGGATCAGCCTGCCAGCCCACGCGTGCGACGGGACGTTGCCACAGGCTGGGGCCCATCACCATGATGCCTCGGCCCACGCGCGGATCCTCTGCAGCCGAGGCGGGCGGTTGCCATTCCGATCGCAGTTAATACACATCGTTACGACGCGATAATCGCGGGGTCGTGGGGAAGTGGGCGTAGTTAATCCCACAACCACCACGCCCCACCCCCTCAGCTTCGTCTCTCTGAGGCTATAAATAGGGGGAGGAGGGGAGCGGCAGACGCACGCGCGCCTACATCCTCCTCCGCCATTCTCTTCTTCTTCCTCCTTCCTGTTGTTGTCCGCCGCCGCACCATGCTTCTAGCCATCCTACTGTGCCGCAGCTCGTAGCCGCAGGGCCGTGCACACACCGCTGTGCCGCCCCTCTGTCAAGATTTTTCGACCCCATGGTGCATGCCGGAGCGTGGGACGGCTCCAACGTCCATGAGGACCACATCGATTTCCTCCGCCGGATGCGGCGGCTGCCCGGCGAGGACTTCATGAAGGCTCGCCTGCCACTGGAGAAGGAGATCTCGCCCGCGCCAGAAGAGGGCGAACGCGTCATCTTCATGTCGCACTGCCTGCGCGGCCTCTGCTTGCCGGCAAGCGGCTTCCTCCGCGCCTTCCTCGACTTCTACGGCCTTCAGCCGCACCATCTAACACCAAACACGGTGGTGCTGCTGTCCGCCTTCGTCACCCTTTGCGAGGGCTTTCTTGGCGTCCTCCCCTCCCTTGAGCTATGGGGTGAGTTTTTCTATACGAAACTCGGCACCGTCGTCAAGGGAGTGGCGGTGTAGTGTGGCGCCTTCATCGCGGTGCGGAGGCCGGCTGCTGACAACCCGTTCCCTGATACGTCTCCAACGTATCTATGATTTTTGATTGTTCCATGCTATTATATTACCTGTTTTGGATGTTTAGTAGGCTTTACTAAGCACTTCCATATTATTTTTGGGACTAACCTATTAACTGGAGGCCCAGCCCAAATTGTTGTTTTTGCCTATTTCAGTGTTTCGCAAAAAAGGAATATCAAACGGAGTCCAAATGGAATGAAACATTCGGGAGAGTTATTTTTGGAACAAACGCAATCCAGGATACTTGGAGTGGACATCAAGAAGCAAACGAGGAATCCACGAGGCAGGGAGGCGCGCCCCCACCCTCATGGGCCCCTCGTGGCTCCCCTGACCGACTTCCTTCGCCTATATATACCCACATACCCTGAAAACATCCAGGAGCACCACGAAACCCTATTTCCACTGCCGCAACCTTCTGTACCCGTGAGATCCCATCTTGGGGCCTTTTCTGGTGCTCCGTCGGAGGGGGAATCGCTCACGAAGGGCTTCTACATCAACGCCATAGCCTCTCCGATGAAGTGCGAGTAGTTTACCACAGACCTTCGAGTCCATAGTTATTAGCTAGATGGCTTCTTCTCTCTCTTTGAATCACAATACAATGTTCTCCTCGATCTTGGGGGAGATCTATTCGATGTAACTCTTTTTGCGGTGTGTTTGTCAAGATCCGATGAATTGTGGGTTATGATCAAGTTTATCTATGAGAAATATTTGAATCTCCTCTGAATTCTTTTATGTATGATTGGTTATCTTTGCAAGTCTCTTCGAATTATCAGTTTGGTTTGGCCTACTAGATTGATCTTTCTTGCAATGGGAGAAGTGCTTAGCTTTGTGTTCAATCTTGCGGTGTCCTTTCTGTCGGTGTAGTAAGGTAGGGGTACCTCAGTACCCCAACTTGTTGTGGGCAGCATGACTCCGCAACCAGATCCATCAAATGCTTGCGGAGACCATCTCCGCTCCACACCAAGCCGTTCAAGAACAAAGTATATAAGATAGAAACTCAAGACCCCGGCAAGAGGAGCTTGCCGGGAAGGCCATTCCAGGCTCAAGGATACATTACTCCTGCAGATCCCCGGCGAGAGGAGCTCGTCGGGAGGACGAAGATCACATCACGAAGACACGCCTCGGCGCCCAGCGCCCGGCGAGGACCGAGGCGGCAAGTCCTGAGCCGACAAGCCCGGGTCCGGCAAGATCAAGGCCCGGCAAGGTGCTTGCGGGAGAGCTATCTACGTGCCGCACTCCAGCTCATTTGCCGCGTCGCCTCCGGCCTTCTCAGAGAGAGGCGTGGCGGATGGCTGTGCTGCATGAAGAATGCGGTGGCACTCCACGGTGGTGGCCGCCGCCGTGGCGAAAAAACGCAATGGCGGGAGCTTTTGGGCGGCGGCGACGGGCATTTAATGCCCTTGTCCCCTCTGTCAAAAGTAGGTAGAAAGCCTTGTAGCTGCCTTTGTTCCCCTTTGTTCCAACTACCACCCCTTTTACGTTTTACCCCTCTACCTCACGTTGACACCTGTCGGTGACCCCTTGCCCTATAAAAGGAGGCCCATGCACAACGTGGGGGTTCCAACCATTCGCTATTCTCGCGAGGGGGTTCCAACCATTCGCTATTCTCGCGAGGGGGTTCCAACCATTCGCTATTCTCGCGAGGGGGTTCCAACCATTCGCTATTCTCGCGAGGGGTCCGCGACTAGCTACTCTCGCGAGGTTTCGCGACACCACTCCACCGTTTTGCTCGCATTCTTGAGCAAGATCAAATACAACACAAAGGCAGCGGTAGGGTTTCTGCGACCATCGCGGCCGGTGGGTAAAATCCCGCGTGCATCGCCTCGATCGCTCTCCGCGCAGCCTCCGCCCGTATCCGAACACGAAGGGCCCGGCCCCATAGGTGCCGCGCCACCCATCGGCGCGACATCTCTGGCGCGCCCGGTAGAAGCGTCGAGGTTATCGCGAACCTGATCCGGCGTCAAGCGCGCGGCACTCTTCATCAACCTCTCCGGCCGTCGGCAGCTTCGCCGACAAGCTGCGTCATGGCCTCAAGAGCGAGAGCTTGGTCGCAGACCCATCTCCGTCTTCCACGCCGCCACGGAGCCAACGGCGGCGGGGAAACGCCGATGGAAAGGTGGACACCGGCGGCGCTCGCGGTGCCACGGATCAGGGCAGGGCGGAGGACGCGCCTCGGCCTCCGTAGATCCGTGTCCCTCCGGCATATATAGCGGCCCAGCGGCGCCATACCGCGAAGGTGATATCCGCCGGTGGGGCAAAAACAGCAGGGGTTCGCGGGGCGCTCTGGACTGCTGTCCATGCATGAGCAAAGCGAAAGAGGTCGGCAGGATTCTGCTCCCCTAACATTGTTAGGGACCGAGTGTATCCGGCCCCTCGCACCGCTTCGCTCCGCTCCCCTCGGCCCGGCAAGCGCCTATCCTTGGGCGTTACGATGTCGTCGAAAGACGCGCTCTCGAGCTCTAAGTCCGGCAGGGCGGCTCGGTGCTCCATCCGACAAGCGTACCTCCTCGGGCGCGGTAAGCCCGGTGAGGACAGCTTTGGTGCTCGTCGACAAGCGCGCCTCCCGGGCGCCGCGCCACCGCCATGGGCACACCATTGAGCTCCACTAGCGGCGCAAAGAAAAAGAAAAGCTAAGTCGCTCGAGCCTTCGTGCGAGCACTCTTTTAATTTCATACTTTTATATGTTATACCCCTCGCGCATTCGTCCTTTGTGCGCGAAACACATCTTGTGAGGAGCACGCTTGTGGATGGTCGCACCTTACTTCGCTTCGAACACGCTCAGCGAGTTAAGAGTAAGCCGCGACCAACCGGCGCTCGTTTCGTTCGAGCCTGCTCGGCAAGTTAAGTGCGTCGCGGCGACGCGGCAAGGTTGCTTGCGGGCGACACCAGCCAAGCGGGCTGCGGCGTTCCGCACTCAGCAAGCGTGTTGAGCACCGGCAAGTTACCTAGAAGCGTAGGGCGAAAGCACACAAAGGGTGTAGGGCAGAGGGTATAACGTGGCGAGGCATGCCGTGAAAGCGTCGTCCGTATGAGAGACTTGGGCGCAAGAGGAGCCAAGTCGTGGCCCGATTGCGTGCTTGTTTTGTTTCGAGTCCGCTCAACAAACACAAGTGTGCTGCAGCACCCTTATCTTGCTTCGAGCCACGCTCGACAAGTTAAGCGTCATAGCCCGGCCCGACAAGGTTGCTTGCGGAGGCGACGCCACCAGCGGGCTGTCCGCGGTCACTAAGCGTGTCCGCCCGGCAAGCTCCCCAAGCGTGAAGTACAAACATCTGAAGGACAAAGCCCGACATCGCATTGCTTAGCCAAGATTTATATACACATACACATACATGTGCGTTGAGCAATTGCATATCTACCTCAGCTATTTTCATGGCTAAAATTGCAGCAACAAGAAGGAACGAAAGATCGCACCAGCGCACTGGGCCCGGCGAGTCGTGGTCGCGGGGCTGCGGATGCCAAGGTTCTTCTTGGCGAGCCAACCTCATTGGGGCTGCGAGCATCGAGATTCGTCTCCGGCGAGCTAGTGTCGCCGGGGCTGCGATTTCAGATAAGTTTTCATCCTCATCATGCATCCTCTCATGGACCGGGAGATGCGGGACTGCGTCTTTGAGCGATCGTGTCTTGTAAAAACCGTGCGTGGAGGAACCAAGTCGTGACCCGATTGCGTGCTTGGTTTGTTTCGAGTCCGCTCAACAAACCCAAGTGTGCGCTGCACTCTATCTTGCTTCGAGCACTGCTTTCGGCAAGATAGGCGTCATAATCGCCCGACAAGGTTGCTTGCGGGAGTGACACCACCAGCGGGCTGTCCATGATCGCTAAGCGTGTTCGCCCGGCAAGCTCCCGATAGCGTAAGAACACACAAGGCACGCATTAAGTAAAAGACTCGATCCGGCAAGCTTTCCCTCTTTTCATTAAAAACATTCAATTTAGTACAAGTCCATAGAGGATGAAAAACATGATAGAGAGGATTACAAGTTCTTAAATGCAGCTAAATGCCCGAGGGCTTACAATCTGAAAAGATAAGGTGCCGTGATCCCTCTCCTGTTTCTCTGTTCGGGAGTTCGGAGGTAGGTCAAGAGCCCCGGCAAGATAAGCTTGCGGGAGAGGAGACCCGGCAAGAGGAGCTTGTCGGGAAGGCGAAGGGCGCCTAGGAGGCGTGGCGGTGACCCGCCGTGCCCCAGAGCTGCGCGCAAGGTGGCGGGCATGGGGAGCGCATGCCCGGAGAGCCGGGCGACAAGCCCTGAAGCCCATGAAGAGCCACGGGCACCGAAGACCCCAAGAGAACACCCGGGGCCGGCCGGGAGCTTGGCGGAGGCAGGCGTCGGAGGCAGAGCTTAAAGGCGGGGTAGTGGGGCGTCGGACGCTCTCGAGGGCTACTCGCTCTCGTCTGCGGCGTGAACGCACCTGCCACCACTCCCCTCTTCCTCTTCTGCTGCCTCTCGCCGACCGCCCAAGGAGGCGGCCCGGGGAGTTCAGGAGACCGGCAACCCAGAAGATGGGGTTGCGGTGGCGCCTGAGCAGCGGTGTCCGGCGCCTGGTCGGGCCCGCCATCCCCCTCGTCGCCGCTGTCGCTCTCCTCCTCGTCACTTTCGCTCGAGGAGGAGCCTTCGCTATCCGAGGAGCTGTCCACACAGCAGCGCACCGGGTTCCATAGTAGCCGAAGACCTTGGCGGCGAGGAGGTCACCATCCAATAACTTGAAATGGAGGTGAACCCCGCCGTCAAGCTATGGATCGGCGACGTCTTCCACCCTCGGTCGAAGAACATCACGCGGGGGCTGGGGACACGACACTCACCCGAGTGCCGCTGATCCGCAGCCCCTCATGCGTAACTCCATCACGTCGGGCGGATCCGGCCCCATTGCGTCCATGAACGGGGCGGCAACCGGCGGCGACGAGGCGCCGGCGAAGCTTGATGAAGAACTCCCGGGGTCATCTCCGGTGTGGACTGCGCCGTGGTCGAGAGAGCGCCGGAGGAGGCGGGAGAGCTCCTCACCACGACCGCCTCTCCTCGACCGCCTCGGCCACCCTCGGCCTCGACCGCGGCCCGCCCCTCCCTCTCCCTCTCGTGGCGGCTCCACCGCCACGGAGGCGAGATGGGGGCGCGCGCTGCCTAAAGCAACCCGCGCCGCCACCGTCGAGGCGGGATTCCCTCCGTCCATGGCGGCGGAGAAGAACGAAGACGCGGGCGAAGGAAGAAATGGATGAGTATGGCGTTGTGCACCCCTTCCGCCCTATTTAAAGGCGGGGTGGGGACTCAACCGCCCGCTCAACCAATCAGAAGCAAGGAGGCGGAGGCGGGGCCGACTCGCCCTCTCCGCCCGTGGCGGCTCGGTCTCCCACCTTCGCCGCCCGACCCCCATGCATGGGGCAGCGTGGCAGCGAGCCGGGCGGCGGTGAAGCGACCCGCTCTGCGCCACGATCACGGGATAGATGCCTTAATGGCTGCATCGCTGCCCCACGTCTCCCACGGCGCGCAACCGGGCGTGCCGTTCTGAGGAGGCGGCGGATGCAGCAGCAGATTCGACGCGCCATGGGCCAGCGGCGCCCGTGCCTTGTCTTGGGCCTGGCCCAACAGCGCTCGGCACCGTGTATGGCCCAGGCCGGGGCTCTGTCGGTGTACTAAGGTAGGGGTACCTCGGTACCCCAACTTGTGCACAGGCAGCCCCAGACTCCCGCAACCAGATCCATCAAATGCTTGCGGAGACCATCTCCGCTCCACACCAAGCCGTTCAAGAACAAAGTATATAAGATAGAAACTCAAGACCCGGCAAGAGGAGCTTGCGGGAAGGCCATTCGAGGCTCAAGGATACATTACTCCTGCAGATCCCGGCGAGAGGAGCTCGTCGGGAGGACGAAAGATCACATCACGAAGACACGCCTCGGCGCCTTGCGCTGCGGCGAGACCGAGGCGGCAAGTCCAGAGCCCGACAAGCCCCGGGTCCGGCAAGATCAAGGCCCGGCAAGGTGCTTGCCGGGAGAGCTATCTACGTGCCGCACTCCAGCTCATTTGCCCACGCGTCGCCTCCGGCCTTCTCGAGAGCGCGTGGCGGATGGCTGTGCTGCATGAAGAATGCGGTGGCACTCCACGGTGGTGGCCGCCGCCGTGGCGAAAAAACGCAATGGCGGGAGCTTTTGGGCGGCGGCGACGGGCATTTAATGCCCTTGTCCCCTCTGTCAAAAGTAGGTAGAAAGCCTTTGTAGCTGCACCTTTGTCAAGCCTTGTTCCAACTACCACCCTTTTACGTTTTACCCCTCTACCTCACGTTGACACCTGTCGGTGACCCCTTGCCCTATAAAAGGAGGCCCATGCACAACGTAGAGGGGGTTCCAACCATTCGCTATTCTCGCGAGGGGGGGGTTCCAACCATTCGCTATTCTCGCGAGGGGGGGTTCCAACCATTCGCTATTCTCGCGAGGGGGGGTTCCAATCATTCGCTATTCTCGCGAGGGGGTTCCGCGACTAGCTACTCTCGCGAGGGTTTCGCACACCACTCCACCGTTTTGCTCGCATTCTTGAGCAAGATCAAATACAACACAAGGCAGCAGTAGGGTTTTACGCGACCATCGCGGCCCGAAGCTGGGTAAAAATCCCCCGCGTGCATCGCCTCGATCTGCTCTCGCGCAGCCTCCGCCCGCACCAACACACGAAGGGCCCCGCCCTATAGGTGCCGCGCCACCCATCGGCCGCGACACTTTCCCAGTGACAGCAGGGGCAGCAAGGCACGTATTGTATTGTTGCCATCGAGGATAAAAAGATGGGGTTTATATCATATTGCTTGAGTTTATTCCTCTACATCATGTCATCTTGCCTAATGCGTTACTCTGTTCTTATGAACTTAATACTCTAGATGCATGCTGGATAGCGGTCGATGTGTGGATTAATAGTAGTAGATGCAGAATCATTTCGATCTACTTGTCACAGACATGATGCCTATATACATGATCATGCCTAGATATTCTCATAACTATGCACTTTTCTATCAATTGCTCAACAGTAATTTGTTCACCCACCGTAATACTTATGCTATCTTGAGAGAAGCCACTAGTGAAACCTATGGCCCCGGGTCTATTTTCCATCATATAAGTTTCCGGTCTACTTTATTTTGCAATCTTTACTTTTCAATCTACATCATAAAAATACCAAAAATATTTATCTTATTATTATCTCTATCAGATCTCACTTTTGCAAGTGGTCGTGAAGGGATTGACAACCCCTTTATCGTGTTAGTTGCGAGGTTCTTATTTGTTTGTGTAGGTACGAGGGACTTGCGTGTAGCCTCCTACTGGATTGATACCTTGGTTTCTCAAAAACTGAGGGAAATACCTACGCTACTTTGCTGCATCACCCTTTCCTCTTCAAGGGAAAACCAACACAGTGCTCAAGAGGTAGCAAGAAGGATTTCTGGCGCTGTTGCCGGGGAGGTCTTCGCACAAGTCAAGACATACCAAGTACCCATCACAAACTCTATCCCTCGCATTACATTATTTGCCATTTGCCTCTCATTTTCCTCTCCCCCACTTCACCCTTGCCATTTTATTCGCCCTCTCTTTCCCGTTTGCCTCTTTTTTGCTTGCCTCTTGTGTGCTTATGTGTTGGATTGCTTATCACGATGGCTCAAGATAATACTAAATTGTGTGATTTCTCCAATACCAACAATAATGATTTCTTTAGTACTCCGTTTGCTCCTCTTACCGATGCCGAATCTTGTGAAATTAATGCTGCTATGTTGAATCTTGTCATGAAAGATCAATTCTCTGGCCTTGCTAGTGAAGATGCCGCTACTCATCTAAACAACTTCGTTGATTTGTGTGATATGCACAATAAGAAAGACATGGATAGTGATATAGTTAAATTGAAGCTATTTCTGTTTTCACTTAGAGATCGTGCTAAAACTTGGTTTTTGTCTTGGCCTAAAAATAGTATTGATTCATGGAATAAGTGCAAAGATGATTTTATCTCTATGTATTTTACTCCCGCTAAGATCATCTCACTTAGAAACGATATTATGAATTTTAAGCAACTTGATCATGAGCATGTTGCACAATCTTGGGAGAGGATGAAATTAATGATTCGCAGTTGCCCTACACATGGATTAAATTTATGGAGGATCATACAAAATATTTATGCCGGATTGAATTTTGCTTTTAGAAATTTTTTAGATTCAGCCGCGGGTGGCACTTTTATGGAAATCACTTTAGGAGAATCTACTAAACTCCTAGATAATATTATGGTTAATTATTTTCAATGGCACGCCGAAAGATCTACTAGTAAAAAAGTTCATGCGATAGAAGAGATTAATGTTTTGAGTGGAAAGATGGATGGACTTATGAAATTGTTTGCTAATAAGAGTGCTCCTATTGATCCTAATGATATGCCTTTGTCTACTTTGATTGAGAATAATAATGAATCTATGGATGTGAATTTTGTTGGTACGAATAATTTTGGCAACAACGCGTATAGGGGAAACTTTAATCCTAGGCCGTTTCCTAGTAATTCCTCTAATAATTATGGTAATTCCTACAGCAACTCTTATGGAAATTTTAACAAGATGCCCTCTGATTTTGATATTAGTGTTAAAGAATTTATGATTTCTCAAAAGAATTTCAATGCTTTGCTTGAAGAAAAATTGCCTAAGGTTGATGAGTTGGCTAGGAACGTGGATAGAATTTCTCTTGATGTTGATTCTTTGAAACTTAGATCTATTCCACCTAAGCATGATATCAATGAGTCTCTCAAAACCATGAGAACTTCCATTGATGAGTGCAAGGAAAGAACCGCTAGGATGCATGGTAGGGAAGATTGCTTTGTAAAAGCGTGTTCTTCTAGTTTTCATGATAATAATGATGAAGATCTAAAAGTGATTGATGTGTCCCCTATTAAATCTTTGTTTTGCAATATGAATTTTGATAATGATGGGACTGGAGATGAGTCAACTTTAGTTAAAAGGCGTCCCAATGATTTGGAGTTTTTAGATCTTGATGCAAAAATTGGTTAAAGTGGGATTGGAGAGATCAAAACTTTACATAGCAATGAACCCACTATTTTAATTATGATAATTGTTCTTTAATAGATTGCATTTTCTTGTTGCAATCCGTGTTAAATTCTCCTCATGCTTATAGTCAAAATAAAGCTTTTACCAAACATATCGTTGATGCTTTAATGCAATCTTATGAAGAAAAACTTGAATTAGAAGTTTCTATCCCTAGAAAACTTTATGATGAGTGGGAACCTACAATTAAAATTAAAATTAAAGATCATGAATGCTTTTCTTTGTGTGATTCGGGTGCTAGTGTTTCCACGATTCCAAAAACTTTGTGTGATGTATTAGGTTTCCATGAATTTGATGATTGCTCTTTAAACTTGAACCTTCAAGATTCCACCATTAAGAAACCTATGGGAAGGATTAATGATGTTATTATTGTTGCAAATAGGAACTATGTGCCCGTAGATTTTATTGGTCTTGATATAGATTGCAATCTTTCATGTCCTATTATTCTTGGTAGACCTTTCCTTAGAACGATTGGTGCAGTTATTGATATGAAAGAAGGAAATATTAGATTCCAATTTCCATTAAGCAAAGGCAGGTAACACTTTCCTAGGAAGAAAATCAAATTACCTTATGAATCTATTATGAGAGCCACTTATGAATTGAATACCAAAGATGGCACTACTTAGATCTATTGTTGCTTTTATGCCTAGCTAGGGGCGTTAAACGATAGCGCTTGCTGGGAGGCAACCCAAATTTATTTTTGTTCCTTGATTTTTGTTCCTGTTAAGTAATAAATAATTCATCTAGCTTATGTTTAGATGTGGTTTTATGTTTTAATTAGTTTTTGTGCCAAGTAGAACCTATAGGATAACCTACGGTGATATTTAATTTGATCTTGCTGAAAAATAGAAACTTTTGCATGCACGAGAATAACTTTAATAAACCACAGAAACGTGCTTTTCAGTTGATTATTTTTGCAGTAGATTAATAGATAAATTTACTAGGACTTCCTATTTTGGTAGGAATTTCAGAGTTCCATAAGTATTCGAAAGTTACAGATTGCTACAGACTGTTCTGTTTTTGACAAATTCTGTTTTTCGTGTGTTGTTTGCTTATTTTGATGAATCTATGGCTAGTATAGGGGGGTATGAACCATAGAGAAGTTGTAATACAGTAGGTTTAACACCAATATAAATAAAGAATGAATTCATTACAGTACCTTAAAGTGGTGGTTTGCTTTCTTGCACTAATGGAGCTCATGACATTTTCTGTTGAGTTTTGTGTTGTGAAGTTTACAAGTTTTGGGTAAAGATTTGATGGATTATGGAACAAGGAGTGGCAAGAGCCTAAGATTGGGGATGACCAAGTCACCCCAAGGTAAATTCAAGGACAACAAAAAGCCTAAGCTTGGGGATGCCCCGGAAGGCATCCCTCTTTAAATCTTAAATCTATCGGTAACTTTACTTGAGGCTATATTTTATTCACCACATGATATGTGTTTTGCTTGGAGCATCTTGAATGATTTGAGTCTTTGCTTTTTAGTTTACCACAATCATCCTTGTTGTACACACCTTTTGGGAGAGACACACATGAATCGGAATTTATTAGAATACTCTATGTGCTTCACTTATATCTTTTGAGCTAGACAATTTTGCTCTAGTGCTTCACTTATATCTTTTTAGAGCACGGCGGTGGTTTTATTTTGTAGAAATTATTGATATCTCATGCTTTATTTATATTATTTTGAGAGTCTTTTAGAACAGCATGGTATTTGCTTTGGTTATAAAATTGGTCCTATTATGATGGGAATCCAAGTTGGGTATAATAAAAACTATCATATAGAGTGCATTGAATACTATGATAAATTTGATGCTTGATAATTGTTTTGAGATATAAAGGTGGTAATGTTAGAGTCATGCTAGTTGGGTAGTTTATGAAATTGAGAAATACTTGTGTTAAAGTTGGCAGGTCCCATAGCATGCACGTATGGTAAAAGTTGTGTGACAAATTTGTAGCATGGGGTGCTCTTTGATTGCCTTCCTTATGAGTGGTGGTCGGGATTGCGCGATGGTTAACTCCTACCAACCCTTCCCCTAGGAGCATGCATAGTAGTACTTTGCTTAGAGGGCTAATAAACTTTTGCAATAAGTATATGAGGTCTTTATGACTAATGTGAGTCCATGGATTATACGCACTCTTACCCTTCCATCGTTGCTAGCCTCTACGGTACCGTGCATGCATTGCCCTTTCTCACCTTGAGAGTTGGTGCAAACTTTGCCGGTGCATCCAAACCCCCTGATATGATACACTCTATCACACATAAACCTCCTTATATCTTCCTCAAAACAGGCACCATACCTACCTATCATATAAAAGCGAGATGCAAAATGGACGTATATTATATATGGGCTCTCTAACAGCCCATAACCATTGCTAGCCTCTCTAGTACCGTGCAACTTTTGCCGGTGCCATACGCCCACCATATACCTTCCTCAAAACAGCCACCATACCTACCTATTATGGCATTTCCATAGCCATTCCGAGATATATTGCCATGCAACTTTCCACCGTTCCGTTTATTATGACACATTCCATCATTGTCATATTGCTTTTGCATGACCATGTAGTTGACATCGTATTTATGGCAAAGCCACCTTTATAATTCTTTCATACATGTCACTTTTGATTCATTGCATATCTCGGTACACCGCCGGAGGCATTCACATAGAGTCATATTTTGTTCTAAGCATCGAGTTGTAATTCTTGAGTTGTAAATAAATAGAAGTGTAATGATTTCCATTTATAGAGCATTGTCCCGAGAGAGGAAAGGATGATGGAGACTATGATTCCCCCACAAGTTGGGATGAGACTCCAGACTTTATGAAAAATAAAAGAGGCCAAAGAAGCCCAAACAAAAAAAGAGGCCAAAGAAGCCCACCAAAATAAAAAAAGAGAGAAAAAGAGAGAAGGGACAATGTTACTATCCTTTTACCACACTTGTGCTTCAAAGTAGCACCATGATCTTCATGATAGAGAGTCTCCTATCTTGTCACTTTCATATACTAGTGGGAATTTTACATTAAAGAACTTGGCTTGTATATTCCAATGATGGGCTTCCTCAAAATGCCTAGGTCTTCGCGAGCAAGCGAGTTGGATGCACACCCACTTAGTTTCTTTTGTTGAGCTTTCATACATTTATAGCTCTAGTGCATCCGTTGCATGGCAATCCCTACTCCTTGCATTGACATCACTTGATGGGCATCTCCATAGTCCGTTGATTAGCCGCGTCAATGTGAGACTTTCTCCTTTTTTTGTCTTCTCCACACAACCTCCATCATCATACTCTATTCCACCCATAGTGCTATATCCATGGCTTACGCTCATGTATTGCGTGAGAGTTGAAAAAGCTGAAGCGTGTTAAAAAAGTATGAACCAATTGATTGGCTGAAACCGGGGTTGTGCATGATGGGAGAATTTTGTGTGACGGAAATGAAACATGGCCTAACTATATGATTTTGTAGGGATAAGCTTTCTTTGGCTATGTTATTTTGATAAGACATGATTACTTGTTAGTATGCTTGAAGTATTACTATTTTTATGTCAATATGAACTTTTATCTTGAATCATTTGGATCTGAACATTCATGCCACAATAAAGAAAATTACATTGAGAAATATGCTAGGTAGCATTCAACATCAAAAATTCTGTTTTTATCATTTACCTACTCGAGGACGAGTAGGAATTAAGCTTGGGGATGCTTGATACGTCTCCAACGTATCTATAATTTTTGATTGTTCCATGCTATTATATTACCTGTTTTGGATGTCTAATGGACTTTACTAAGCACTTTTATATTATTTTTGGGACTAAGCTATTAACCGGAGGCCCAGCCCAAATTGCTATTTTTTGCCTATTTCAGTGTTTCGCGGAAAAGGAATATCAAACGGAGTCCAAACGGAATGAAACCTTAGAGAGAGTTACTTTTGGAACAAACACAATCAAGGAGAGTTGGAGTGGACGTCAAGAAGCAAACGAGGAAGCCACGAGGTAGGGAGGCATGTCCCAGGGGGTGGGCGTGCCCCCCACCCTCGTGGGCCTGAGATATGTGGAAATGATAAAGTGTTTGAGGGTTTTGGAGCAATATCACTAAGCACTTTGAGCAAGTGGACCATTAAGCAACACCTCATCCCCTTTTAATAGTATTGCCTTTCCTATAGCCTCAATGTGATCTTGGATCACTAAAATGAAAATGAAGAGTCTTAAGCTTTTGTCAATATTTGTCCTTAGCATTTTAAGGGTCCACATCTCTTGTCCATGACATGCCAATCATTGAACTTTCTAAAATATTTAACTTGAACAGATATTAGTTCAATGAGCTATATGTTGTTATGAATTACCAAAACCACCCGGGGATTAGTTGCACTTTCAATCTCCCCCTTTTTGGTAATTGATGACAACATATAGATCAAAGCTTCGACAAATGATAATATGAATGAAATACATCGTCACTTTGAGAAGTATGTGATAAGCAAGAGCTCCCCTAAATTTGTGCATTATTTAAATTTTGCTTTTGAATGCAAATGAAAAATTGATAGGATCATGGGTCACTCTTCCATATGTCACATACATCTTGGTGGAGCGCTCAAAATGATAAGAGTTAAATAACATGCACTCATCACCAATGGTAAACATGATTGATCATACACAAATATCATAGATATCATCATGCAAGCACACATTAAGTCATAGTATGATCAAAAACATGATCACAAGAGTATCTCACGAGCAAAACACAAATTGTAGCATAGGAATTTAAAGAAGCAAACGATCAAGTAGCAAGAGAGGCGCCAAAAGGATAAACACTCTCTCTCTCGAAGCCTAATGATCTATACACTTTTTCCCCCTTTGGCAACAAGTTACCAAAAAGCTTGAAAATGCATAGTGCTATACGACACTCTAGGCATGATCTCCGGGAGCTCCTGAAGGGGTCTTCTGGCTAGTTGCTTCAGTGTGCATAGATGGCGTGGAAAGGAGTCCATCTGCAAAAGCTTTGGCAGAGGTCTGTGGAGCTGGAGGAGTTGAAACTGGAGGTGCAATAGTCGCAGTTGCTGCAGGTGTTGAAAGTGTAGTCCTGGTGTCACTGACAACTGGCACTGCTGAAGACCTTTGTGCCCTTGGCACTCTCTGAAGGGTATCTGTGGTAGGTCTATCATTCATGTCCTCAACTTCTTCCTGGAGCTTCTCCATAGTGGTCTGGATCTCTATGACCTTCACATCTAGGTCATGAAATTTTGCCTCAATGATCCTTTCAAGATTCTATTGATTTTGAGTCAGGGTGGCCAAGCCCTTCTCAATTCTCATAGTAGCCTCAAGCAGATAACTGATTTGATCTTGTTTGGTCTTGAGCATCACTTGTGAAGCATCTGGTGCACTGGCTGCCTTTGCTGCTTTTGCAGCCTTTGCTCTCTCGCTCTCTTCCCTTGGGCTTCTGCACTAGAAGGATGGGATGCATCCATGACAATCTCATTGTCCTCAAATTCTGGCCTCGGGGGAAGATGCTCTTTATCAAGAAGATATGTCCCTATCCCCATCTTGGAGTTGATCAACATCTGTATATGAGGGGCATACCCACATGATCTCTTCTGATCAGCAGATGTTCTCTTCACTGTTTCAACAGTCAAACTCATCACCTTGAACTTCTTTGGTACATCAAACATGTGGAGCAAGTTTATTGAGTGACCATGGATCATCCTATGATCTCCTGACTTGGGAAAAAGGGTATGCCTCAAGATGGTGTTAATGGTGGTCAGACCAGCCAGCAGATAGTATATTGATCCAAACTTATGTGTCTCAAAGGCCTCATCAGGAATAGTCTTGTACATGTTGGCCATGGAGTTGTGTTCCTTCCTAGGCTTGGCATATACATCAATGTCATTTTCCTATTCCTTAGGGGCATTGATCAACTTGGCCCGCTCAGATATTGTAGATTGATATTTAGTTCCCTTAGTCATCCAGACAATCTTTCCGTATGGATAGAAGTGAGTAGTGGAATAGAATTGCATGATCATCTCATCGTTCCACTTGGTCAACTTCTGACCAACAAACTTGTCCACTTCACTCATCCTGAAGCTCTCATGTACACCTAGGAAGTAGTTCTCATTGTCATCAATGTACTCCCAGTCAACCCACTTCATATCATAAACAATGGGCTTCCTGTAGGATCGAAAGTATGTCTAGAGGGGGGGTGATTAGACTACTTGTCAATATAAAAATTTTGCCTTTTGACAAAGAACAGTTTTTGGCAGATTCACAATTATGATCAAGTCAAGCATCACCCTACACATGCAATTCTAGAGTATAGGCAGCGGAAAGTAAATTGCACATGTAGTAAAGAGAGGTGGAGAAGAGCAAACGCAATTTTGGAGACGCGGTGATTTTTCTCGTGGTTCCGATAGGTGGTGCTATCGTACTTCCACGTTGATGGAGACTTCAACCCACGGAGGGTAACGGCTGCGCGAGTCCACGGAGGGCTCCACCCATGAAGGGTCCACGAAGAAGCAACCTTGTCTATTCCATCATGGCCTACGCCCACGGAGGGCTAGCCTTACTCAGGGTAGATCTTCACGAAGTAGGCGATCTCCTTGCCCTTACAAACTTCTTGGTTCAACTCCACATCTCGACGACGGAGGCTCCCAAGCGACACCTAACCAATCTAGGAGGCACCACCCTCCAAAAGGTAATAGATGTTGTAGATGATGATGAACTCCTTGCTCTTGTGCTTCAAATGATAATCTCCCCAACACTCAACTCTCCTCACTGATTTGGCTGTGGTGGAAGAAAGGATTGAGTGGAAAGCAACTTGGGAAGGCTAGAGATCAAGCTTCATATGGTGGGAGTGGAGCAACTTGATCTCAACACAAGGGTAGGTAGTTCTCTTCTCGAAATGTAAGGTAGGAGTGGTAGTTCTTTCGATGGCTCTCTCCACGAATGAAGAGGGGTGGAGGGTATAAATAGCCTCCACACAAAATCCAACCGTTGCACACATTTGAGCAATCTCGGTGGGACGAAGTGGACAACTCGGTGAGACCGATAGTTCAAATAATGTGAGCGTTGGGATTTTCAGTGGGACCGAAAATACAATCTCGGTTAGTCCGATTAGATGCGATGACAAGAGCATGCCAGTTTCGGTGGGACCGACTTCATCATCTCGGTGACACCGATTTGATGATGAAGATTCTGAAGCTTGGCAACTCATGTTTGGTGAGACCGAGTTGAATCGGAAAATCCGAGTTTACTAGGGTTTGGCTTATGGCTGAGGTGGTTCATCTCGGTGTGACTGAGTTTGGAATATCGGTGGGACCGAGACTACTTATGAGTGTATATGGCGGTGAAAGTTGCTGATAGTTTAGGAGATGTATCACTATGCACTTGAGCAACCAGATCATCATCATAACCTCATCCCTTTTAATAGTATTGGCTTTTCCTATGGACTCAATGTGATCTTGGATCACTAAACCAAAAATGGAGTCTTGAGCTTTTGCCAATGCTTGCCTTAGCATTTTGAGGGTCCACTTCTTGAGTCCTTGCCATAACCATATCCTTGAACTCTCGAAATGATTCTCAAGTAAATATTAGTTCAATGGTATATATGTTGTTATTAATTACCAAAACCACCCGGGATTAGTTGCACTTTCAATCTCCCCTTTTGGTAATTGATGACAACATATAGATCAAAGCTTCGACAAAGGATATAATCAATGAATAATATAAATCGCTTTGAGAAGTATGTGATAAGCAAGAGCTCCCCTAAATTTGTGCATTATTTAAGATTTGCGTTTGAATGCAAATGCACAATCGATTAGGATCATGGGTCACTCTTCCATGTCACATACATCTTGGTGGAGCGCACAAAATGATAAGAATGAACAGCATGCACCCAATCACCAAGACATGAGTAAATGGTCATACGAGATAGGAATGGCGGATGATAAGCATTAAGCACACATTAAAGCATAGTACGACGAAGCACTCATTAAGGTAGAATCAAACGGAGTATCAAACACACTGAATGTCTTGAAAACCAAAAGTATCTCAAAGAAACCGCAAAAGAACGAAAGAGCAAAAGCGCAAAGACAACAAAGCACTCTCTCTCGAAGCCCTATGATCTATACAATTTCTCCCCTTTGGCAACAAGTTACCAAAAGTTCGAAAAAGCATAGAGCTAAGCGTCCTTTGTGGACTCTGTTGGCGGCTCCGTGCAGGTTGATGTCGGAGTGGATATGACAACATCGGCGAAGACTTGGTGATGTCTGTGCGGAGGAGTGGACACTAGAGCTGGAGCTGGAGTAGGAGTAATCGCTGAACTGTGGAGGTTTGAAGCTGTAGTCCCGTGTCGATCCATGGAATAGCGGTGATCGGAATCCTTTGGGAACCGGAGCGATCATGTCGATGAGAATCTGGACTAAGTCATCCTGCAACTCACGCATAAGCTCGCCTTGTCTGCTTTGCTTCCTCAATGTCGCCTCGAGCTTGTTGGCGGTCACTTGTACTTGATCGACTTCACATCCAGAGCGTAGATCTTCTCGTCAACAATCCTCTCTAAGCTCTCCCGAGACTGTACAATGCTGGCGGTCGTTGTTCAATCCTTTGAGTAGCTTCAAGAATTTGCTCTCGAAACTCTTTGGTTTAGCTGCTGCTGCTTCTTTGCTTCCTTGTCGACTTTGGCTTTCTTAGCAGCTGCAATCTTGGCTTGACCTTCAACAGATGTCGGATCCTCCTCATTCATCACAACAACATTGTCTTCATGCTCGCTGCAACGGTAAATGTTCTCTATCCAACAAGAATGTGCCCGTGCCAAACTTGGCATTGATAAGCATCTGAATCTGGGCAAATCCACATGACCTTTTCTCGTCATTGCAGTCCTCTTAATGGTCTCTACCATCAAGTCCATCACCTTGAAAGGTGCTCTCTCATCAAGTATGTGCAGCATGTTGATAGAGTATCCTCTGATCATGCGATCATCTCCAGATTTGGGCATCAAGGTATGCCTCAAAATGGTATTAGTGGTAGGTAAGCCTGCCTGGAGATAGTAGACTGAGCCGAGCTTCCAGATTCCCAAATCCTCTGCTGGAATCTCTTTGTACATGTTCTTCATGGATTCATGATTCTTCTTTGGAATCCCATATACATCAATATCATCTTCTCGTTGCACTGGAGCATTCAGAATTTCTGCCCATTCTTCAACAGAAGAAGAAAACCTTTGACCTTCAGTCATCCACATAATCTTTCCATCGGGGTAGAAGTGAGCTGTGGCATAAAATTGCATTATCATCTCATCGTTCCAACTGGTCAATTTCTGACCTACAAAATCTGCAACTCCACATGCAGTGAAACTTTCATGCACATGTGGAAAGAAATCTCTGTGC
This sequence comes from Aegilops speltoides, assembly GCA_021437245.1. Taxonomy (NCBI): domain Eukaryota; kingdom Viridiplantae; phylum Streptophyta; class Magnoliopsida; order Poales; family Poaceae; genus Aegilops; species Aegilops speltoides. The sequence goes on along the minus strand of CM038145.1, from coordinate 75,550,981 downwards.
TCTTCGCTGTCAATGTACTTCCAAATAACATATCGGGTGTCTGCGACTATGGGCTTCTTGTCCATCAACACGGTCTCATAGAAGTCCTGCTGCTCTCACGTGTGAAATCTGGGATCTCAGCAGTTCTTCTCCTCACGGCATATGGGTCAGTTTGTCTCCATAGCCTGAGACCTTTGTCTTTCCTTGCCTTCATATCCTCAGCTTGAGGATGAGCATCATTATGGAGTGCAGTTTTGGACGAAGTTTCAGCAAAACTGGCCCTTCATCGTCAGACTCAGCTGGTGGCACATCATCCTTGTTCTTTTCAGACGCTGGAATGTTTCTAACGGTCTTCTTGGGCTTGGCAGCAGGCTTTGCTGGAGCTGCCTTAGCTAGAGCAGATTTCTTGGGCTTTGATGTGGCTCCAGCCTTAATGGCATCACCCATGAGCTTCGGCTTCTGAGGAGGAGGCTGGGGTGCTTCCTCATCCTCATCTTCTACTGCTGCATCATGCACTATCCTCTTTCTCTTGGTGGTTTTCTTCACTTTGTTTGCAGCTGCCTCTCCCAAATTCAGCTTCTTAGCAACAGTTGACTGCTTGACTTTGCTGGTGCCCTTCTTAGATTGTTGATCTTGTTGCTCTTTGGCAACAACCTTCCTTTTAGGCTTTGAGGTCACCTCTTCCTCAACAACAAAATTTGAATCCTCATCATCTGAATTCCTCTTCTTTCTAGCTCTGGTGGCTGCAGGAGGCATGCCACTAGGTGTACTCCTCTCACCATCATCAGATGAGCTACTAGGATCGGGACTAGTGCCTGCCCTGGAATGTCGCAATGGGTGTCTCGACCTATTCTCACTTTGCCACGGCATCGACATGGCTGACAACTTTGTGAATAGATAAGGTGTAGGCAGAGAAGAAGAGTCATCACAAACTGCAGAAGTTTTTGCAAAAAAATGTGTTCAAATTCTAGTATTAAGTTTTCACAGAAGACATTTCGGTCGACCGAGTTTAAGGTTCGTGAATCCGAAGTGTTAAACAGAGCTTGGCACACCACTTTCGGTTTGACGAAGTGGGTTTCGATCTGCCGAAAACACTAGGGTTTCACAGAATCTTCATTTCGGTCACACCGATTTTGCACAACTTCGGTTGGACCGAAGGGTGCAGTCAATGGCCATAGGCCAAATTGGTCATACCGAAAATATAAAATCGGTCTCACCGAGATGTGTTTCATGAAACCTAACCCTAAAACTTTTACTCGAATCTAGTTCAAACGAACCAATCTGGTGTACAGGAGGATTTCAATCGTGGCAAGATACTAGGCAATCCAAATGTGCATTGAATCGGAGATGGGAGCACGAGTGGGATCAAAACTCACCCTAACTTGGTGGAGTTTTTCTACGGCGGCAACGGCGCGGAGGAGATGGCCGTTGACGGCGACGGAGACTGCGGCGAGGGCGCCTGGCGGCATTTACGGCGACGATCCGGAGACCAAGGCGGCGGCGGCAAAGGGTGTGGGGGCTAAGCGTTTGAAGGAGGAATCAGCAGCGGCCCTCGGAATATATACCCCTCGCATTTGTCGGTGGGACGGAGTTGTAAAACTTCGGTGGCACCGAGATGGACAACTGCTAAGCGATTATGCACTTCGTCACGCCGAAAATCACAACTCGGTTTCACCGAGATGAAAACCTAGATCAGTCTAAATGCTTTCGGTTCGACCGAGTTTGAGTGAGTTGGTCGACCGAAATCAATTAGAAGGTTTTGGAAATTAGCCCTTGACGGATCGGTGGCTCCGAGTGCTCCTCACCCGGAGGGTCCGAAAATGACTTGTTCAAAATTTGTGATGTAAGCATGAATAGAATTTGAGACAAGAAAGCATAGATAGCTAGGGGAGGTACTTAGGCATTCTTTTCCATCCATTTGGTCAGAAAAATCAAAACAACCAAAACAACAAATGGATGTCCTCGAATGGATAAAATCATGCATCCAACATGCTCACACAATAAGATAGCAAATGAAATATGTGTCAAACATGCACAACCAAAACTCTAGCAACTAACACACAATTTGTCGATGACTAGGTCATCTTTATATGAGTATATTGACTTAGGAGCCAAATGAGAACATTTGATCATAGGTCATACTCATCGCTTAAGCACAAGTGGGGTTACCACTTTTACATAAAGCATTGATGTGTTCACATCATTTGAAGATGCTTTAGCTCAATTTTTAGAGCAAAGCTCCCCTAGATGTGAGAACCCTTTTAAAGGGTCAAACTAACCTTGGGTTGTCATAGAAGACTTCATGTAGATGTTGAAGATGTGGATGCTCAATGTTGATGGAGATCATCAAGAGTTGGGAGCTATCCTTTGGATTGGGCACTTTCAATACCTACATGGGTTAGTCCCACAAGGAACAAACAAGGATATCCATGGACATAGATTGAAGTTCACAATAGATGATGTCCATGAAAGCAATGATTACCTTGTCCCTTGACTTACCAACAAGAGGGTTTGTGACTCCATGAACTAGTGCATGATGTGGAAGTTGATTGCACAAGTTTTTGCCAAAATGAATGTGAGTGAAGTATGTTGGCGGAGTCACCCTCAAGAACTTTCTAGTTCTTCTTCTTCGGGATCCACATCATCTTAATGGGAATCCTTGGGGTTGTAGTTGAGCTTGACGAAGTAGAACTTGACGTTTCCTTGGGAACCCACTTGACCATGGCTTGAGGTGCTTCAACAAATGCATCAATCTCCTCTTGAAGCTTGTCCTTTCCTTTTAGCTTGTGGTCTTGTGGTGGAAGGTCATCTTGAGCTTGTTCCACATTGGAAGAAGTAGGATCATACTTCTCCTTTTGAGGAACAAACTGTGGAGTAGGATATTGACCTTCTTCCCACTCAACACCTTCGGCGTTGAACTTTCGCTCAAAACCAATTCCTTGATTCTTCGGTGCCTTCCTTGCTTGTAACAATTTCCTCAAAGTTCTTGCTTCCGGCAAGGCTCTTGTAGACACCTTTCTCTATGATCCCTTTCAATAAACTATTCTCATGCTCAAGTGTAACTTGGCTTGAAACATTGTTAGTGGAATCAAGAGAACTACTAGAAGCAACAACATTGGATTTAGCATGGTTATTGTTACTGCTAGAGAAAGAATTTTTCTTATGCTTGTCATGCTTATTCTTAATGGGTGGCAAGAAATTAGACAAGAGAAGTCGTTTGGCAAGATATGAAGAACTCTTCTTTCGAAGGTCGTCATTGATTGCTTTTAGAAACTCATGTTCTTGCTCTAGAGTGAGCTTCTCGAAGCGTAGCTTCTCATGAGATCTTAGGAGCTCTCTATGATCTTCTTGAGTTGTTTCATGAGCTAACTTAAGAGTGTTTAGTTCTTTAGTTAGATGCTCAATCTCCTTCATAGCATTGTCATTCGATTCTTCTCGACTATAAAGACTACTAGCATGTTCATCGTTACTAGGCTCACTGGATTTATCAAGCAAGAGCTCATCTTCACCAAGCAAGTCATCCTCATCACTATCGAAGTCAATGAATTCAGGGTGTGATACCTTGGGGCCTTTAGCCATGAAGCATATTCCAATTCCCTCATTTGGTGAATCAAATAAGTCGTAGGAGTTGGAGTTGGAGGATACGAGAGCAAGACCGGCAACACCTTCATCTTGGTCTGTAGTCGAGTCGGAGTGATAGCTTCCTTCGGATTGATTGTCGGAGTCGGAGCCGGAGACCCATTCACCTACATGAGCTTGATGTTTTCTTCTTGTGTAGCTGCTTGATGACTTGTCTTTCCTCTCCGAATCCTTGCTTCTCCAAGAGGGTCTTCGTTCATAACGATCATCTCTGCTCCTTCTCTCTTTCCGAGGTGACTCATCTCTTGAGCTTCTTCTTCTTGGAGATTCTTCTCTTCTCTTATGGGGAGCCGTACACTCATTTGAGTAGTGTCCGGGTCTTCCACAATTGTAGCAGTTTCGATCACGGCTAGAAGATCTCTTTTCATCATATGATCTAGACTTTGAGCTTCTCTCTTTGCCTCTATTCTTGTAGAATTTGTTGAAGTTCTTGACCATTAGGCTTATCTCTTCATTGGAAACTAACTTGTCACTTGAGGTATTGGGAGCATCACTTGTAGCTTTGTAAGCACCACTTGACTTGTTGTGAAGCTCTTCCTTATCCTTAAGTGTCATCTCATGAGCAACAATTCTTCCAATGACTTGGTTGGCTTGAGAGTCTTGTAGTTTGGCATCATTTGGATCAAAGTGCACACGGTGTCATACTTTCCATCCAAAGCTCTGAGAATCTTCTTGATGATGAATCGGTCGGTCATTTCTTCGCTTCCTAAGCCGGCAATCTCATTTGTGATGAGAGCAAGCCTAGAGTACATTTCAGCGACTCCTTCACCATCCTTCATCTTGAACTTGTCAAGTTGACCTTGAAGAATATCTAGCTTTGATTCCTTCACGGACTCGGTACCTTCGTGCATTTCAACCAAAGTATCCCAAATCTCTTTCGCATTCTCAAGGCGGCTGATTTTGTTGAACTCCTCGGGACACAAGGCATTGAAGAGAATGTCACAAGCTTGAGCATTGTTTTGCAACATCCGCAATTCTTCGGTGTAGCCGCGATCCGAACTTTTCCTTCCTCGAAGAATTCACCTTGCATACCAACACAAATAATGCCCCATGCGGCTGGGTTATGACCAAGAATATGCATTTTCATTTTATGCTTCCAACTAGCAAAATTTGTACCATCAAAGTAAGGACCTCTCTGAAAATTACCCTCACTAGACGCCATACTCTCCTAGGTTGTGAAACCAAGCTTATGGAGTCAATGCAATGGAAACCAATACAATGGAGACCAAAGCTCGATACCACTTGTAGGATCGAAAGTATGTCTAGAGGGGGGTGATTAGACTACTTGTCAATATAAAAATTTTGCCTTTTGACAAAGAACAGTTTTGGCAGATTCACAATTATGATCAAGTCAAGCATCACCCTACACATGCAATTCTAGAGTATAGGCAGCGGAAAGTAAATTGCACATGTAGTAAAGAGAGGTGGAGAAGAGCAAACGCAATTTTGGAGACGCGGTGATTTTTCTCGTGGTTCCGATAGGTGGTGCTATCGTACTTCCACGTTGATGGAGACTTCAACCCACGGAGGGTAACTGCTGCATGAGTCCACGGGGGCTCCACCCACGAAGGGTCCACGAAGAAGCAACCTTGTCTATTCCATCATGGCCTCACGCCCACGGAGGGCTAGCCTTACTCGGGGTAGATCTTCACGAAGTAGGCGATCTCCTTGCCCTTACAAACTTCTTGGTTCAACTCCACATCTCGACGACGGAGGCTCCCAAGCGACACCTAACCAATCTAGGAGGCACCACCCTCCAAAAGGTAATAGATGTTGTAGATGATGATGAACTCCTTGCTCTTGTGCTTCAAATGATAATCTCCCCAACACTCAACTCTCCTCACCGATTTGGCTGTGGTGGAAGAAAGGATTGAGTGGAAAGCAACTTGGGAAGGCTAGAGATCAAGCTTCATATGGTGGGAGTGGAGCAACTTGATCTCAACACAAGGGTTGGTAGTTCTCTTCTCGTAAATGTAAGGTAGGAGTGGTAAATCTTTCGATGGCTCTCTCCACGAATGAAGAGGGGTGGAGGGTATAAATAGCCTCCACACAAAATCCAACCGTTACACACATTTGAGCAATCTCGGTGGGACCGAAGTGGACAACTCGGTGAGACCGATAGTTCAAATAATGTGAGCGTTAGGATTTTCGGTGGGACCGAAAATACAATCTCGGTTAGTCCGATTAGATGCGATGACAAGAGCATGCCAGTTCGGTGGGACCGACTTCATCATCTCGGTGACACCGATTTGATGATGAAGGTTCTGAAGCTTGGCAACTCATGTTTCGGTGAGACCGAGTTCGAATCGGAAAATCCGAGTTTACTAGGGTTTGGCTTATGGCTGAGGTGGTTCATCTCGGTGTGGTGAGTTTGGAATATCGGTGGGACCGAGACTACTTATGAGTGTATATGGCGGTGAAAGTTCTTGATAGTTTAGGAGATGTATCACTAAGCACTTGAGCAACCAGATCATCATCATAACCTCATCCCCTTTTAATAGTATTGGCTTTTCCTATGGACTCAATGTGATCTTGGATCACTAAACCAAAAATGGAGTCTTGAGCTTTTGCCAATGCTTGCCTTAGCATTTTGAGGGGTCCACTTCTTCAGTCCTTGCCATAACCATATCACTGAACTCTCTGAAATGATTCTCAAGTAAATATTAGTTCAATGATATATATGTTGTTATTAATTACCAAAACCACCCGGGATTAGTTGCACTTTCACTTCCTATACAACAAGATTGTCTGATAGAAGTCCTGTTGTTCCTTGGTGTGGAAACGATAGTCTACAACAGTCCTCCTCTTGATAGCATAGGGATCAGTCTGTCTCCATGATCACAAACTAGCATCCTTCCTTTCCTTCATGTTTTCAGCCACTGGATGATCATCACTATGATCTGGAATCTTGGGCTTCAATTTTCTGAGCACTTGCTGCTCTTCATATTCTTGAGCCTCGGGCACTGGGGCCTTGTTTTTCTCAGCAGCAGGGATGTTCCTGGTAGATCTCTTTGGTTCAGATGGTTTTGGAGCTGGAGCTGGAGCTGAAGGCTTGGGGGCAGACTTGGGCTCAGATGAAGCAGCCCCGGTCCTTATGGCATCCCCCATAAGCTTTTGTGTCTTGGCAGGAGGTGCAATTGGCTCTTCCTCCTCCTCATCTTGATCTCATGAATGCTTTTCAAACTCAGCCATTGGATCTACAAGTTTGCACCATCTTCCTCTTTTCCTTTCTTTCTTCTCCTTTCCAGCACCACTTGCTGAAGCAGTAGCTTCTTGCTCTTGAGTAACTTTGTACTGTCTGATTTTGGACATTCTCATGAGTCTTTAGGAGCTCTCTATGATCCTCTAGAGTTGTTTCATGAACTAACTTAAGAGTGTTTAGTTCTTTAGTTAGACTCTCAATCTCCTTCTTATCATTGGCATTCGTTTCATCTTGATTAGCATGATTAATAGCACATTCATCATTGTTTTCATCACTAGTGTTGTCAACAAGTAAATCATCATCACCGAGCAAATCATCTTCATCGCTATTGAAATCAACGTACTCGGGGTGTGATACCTTAGGGCCTTTAGCCATGAATCATCTTCCAATTCCTTCATTTGGTGAGCCAAATATGTCGTAGGAGTTGGATGACACAAGTGCAAGACCGGCAACACCTTCACCTTGAGTATATTCGGAGTCAGAGTGATAACTTCTCTCGGAGTAGTTGTTGGAGTCGGAACCGAATACCCATTCACCAACGTGAGCTTGATGTCTTTGTCTTGTATAGCTCTTTGATGACTTGTCCTTTCTTTCCGAATCCTTGCTTCTATGAGAGGGTCATCATTCATAACGATCATCTCTACTCCTCTCTTTTGGTGGTGATTCATCTCTTTTACTTAGGTGAATCTTCTCTTCTCTTGTAGGGAGCCGTACACTCATTGGAGTAGTGTCCAGGACTTCCACAATTGTACCAGTAGTGATCACGACTAGAAGATCTTTTGTCATTGTAGGACCTTGACTTGGAACTTCTCTCTTTGCTTCTACTCTTGTAGAACTTGTTGAAGTTTTTCAGCATTAAGCTCAAATCTTCATTGAAGACTTGTTTCTCACTTGATGTCGTAGGAGCATCACATGAAGCTTTGTAAGCACCACTAGACTTGTTGTGAAGTTCTTCCTTATCCTTGAGTGACATCTCATGAGCAACAATTCTAACAATGACTTTTGTTGGATTGAGATCTTTGTAGTTGGGCATCATTTGGATCAAAGTGCACACGCACTGGTACGCGTCCGTGCTATACAAACGGTTTTTAACCCCTTTCCAAGATGGCACTTGGAACCGTCACCAAGTGAGTGTGGTCGATGGGGGGGGGGGTCCTTCCCACACGACCCAGAAACCGTCGGGGATATGCCCTCCTGGTAGACACGCTCGGCAAAATGAGGTCGTGTGCGACCAGCGAGCGAGCAAATACTGTTATATGTACAGTAGTGCTAAAAAATACAATTATACAGGTGCAATCGTTTCCGGTCGTAAGTAAATCCCACATAGTCAGTCCCCGCTAAACCTTTCCATTCATATATCCCACACAGTCTCTCCAAGGAAAACGTTTCCGTTCGCAGGTACATCACACACAATTCTCCTCGTTAAATCATTTGTGATAGCGTTGACATCGCACACAATATTAACAATTTTATCGTTTGCGTTATTGAATGCATCACACACAAATTTTATGCGGTAAACGTTTGCGGAAGGTGGCCTAACACAAACAGCTTGGAAGAGAATGCCATGTGTGATTGTTCATCGATCCAACACAGTTTATTCCTAGAAACTGTGTGCGTTGCCTTAGGTCATCGCCCATGTTATTTTCTCAATAACCGTTTGCAATAGCAAAAACCAATTAGCAAGCTAATTTTCCATTAGCATGCTAATTGCCCTATTATTAATAATCAATTTATTAATATATTGACATCCATATTAAACACATAATATATTTCATTCCCATATTAAGGAAGCAGGATTTCATAATTGAAATACATCAGATTACAACATGATATAGCTTCAGCACTCAGCTACCCCATTACACAACTGCACCAGCACCAAGTTTCACATGCAACATCTAGAACCTTCCGAAATTAGCATCATAGATGGTACATAGACAGATGCATCTCATCGGGAAAACTGCTGAAGCGGAAGGCGAATATTGAGCCTTCATTGATGTTGAAGGTCTTTGCAACTTTAGGCCAGTGCCTATGGATGATTGACCGTCCATCCTTCATCCTCTTCAGGAACACTTCAATGTTGAACTATGGGTGTTGTATGAATACCTCCTCGCCTCCTGACCATACAGGTGGTTTGAGAGGTAATCATCAGTGAACTGTTTTGGAAAGGCCTGAAAACAAGGATGTGCATAAATATCTTCTCTATATTGGAAATGGGGCAAAGGAATAAAAAGACAAGGTATAATAGTTAGTACCATCATGTAGTGAACTGATGTCTTCTTCATTGTGCAGACAAAGATCTTATTGTTTTTGTCGCTAATTTCTTTATCCTAACAATCTTTCTGAGTTTCTTGACTTGACTGATATTCATGGACAACTCATTTCCTCATATGCAAAAATGGTCGAACAGTGGGTCAAAACCTCTAACAGCAGGACCTACATGTGCAAGACCAAATTGTTTAAAACCTAAGTATTAGAATGGTTCCTGCAATTGCACAATAATGTGCTATTAGACAAAGGACCATGCATGTGCAAACCTCAATTGTAAACCTCAGTGCTTCCCATTGCTTCCCTGCAACACATATAAGGTAGTTAGTGATCATGTTAAGTGAGGGTTCGCATGCTATTAGTAAAATATGTTGATGAAAAATAAGCACATTGCAGATCATCAGATTAATTCAAGCCACATGGAAAACCCATTTATCCAAACCAAGCATCATTAAGAACTACGAAATATAGCAATTGTATATGTTTCCCATGTATTAAGTGCAGCCAAATTCGATTATTCCTCACATGCACAACAACACAAAATTCTACCCACGACAATTGGACATTGCATTGCAGAATTGAACCAAGCAGTTAAATAAACACCACAACAAATGAACCAAACATTAACTGAGCACTACATTGCACAATATAACATACTCCTAATAGAAGACCAGACAGTTAACCAAACCAAGCATGCTTAACAACTTGGAAATATAGCAATTGTATGTGTTTCTCATGTATTTAGTAAAGCCAAATTCGATTTATTTCTCAAATGGTATATAATAACAGAATGCACCCAAAAAAAATTGAACATCGCATTGCAAAATGGAACCAAATAGTTAACTAAACACCACAACAAATGTAACAAACGTTAACTGAGCACCACATTGCACAATGTATAACATACTAGAAGATCAAACAGTTAACCAAACCAAGCATGCTTGACAACTTGGAATATAGCAATTGGATTTGTTTCTCATGTATTTTGTAAAGAAAAATTCGATTTATTTCTCACATGGAAGACAATACAAAATTGTGCCCTAAAGAATTGAACGTTACATTTGCAGAATTGAACCAAACAGTTAACTGAACACAACAACTAATTAACCAAACAGTTAATAAGTGAGCACCACATTGCAGGACATATAGAACATATACACTAGAGCAACAGATTGCATGGTAAAAGTAGATAGCACAATTCACTTGAATTTGTTAAGGAAAGGAAGGAGCATCACACACAACGGGTAAACCGAGCATGCTTAACCAGCATAGCTAGCAAATGGCAAGGTGCTCCTCCAAGATCTGGGGGTCAGCACAAATGGCATCCATCACGACCTCATACGTGTGTGCGGCCGCGATTTGCTTCTCCGCTGCCAAATGCTCCTTGAGATCCTGACTATACTTCGTGCACCATGGCTTAGGGCGGCGCTTATTTTGTGGAGGGGTCGGTGATTTGGGCGGGAGGTGTCGCGCTCGCGCCGGTAGTCAGGGCATGTGGGATGTGGAAGGAGGAGGAGGATGGGGTTCGGGTGTGGATTACCAGCCTGGATAGGCAAGGCCGAGCAGCGTGAAGGAGGGTCGCCGGTGAGGAGGCGGCGCTGCAAGCAAGGAGTGAAGGTTTCAACTTGAAAAGGAAGCCGGAAACAGGGGAAATGTGGCTTTTGGTAAGGGAGAGGGGCGGGGAGGTAGATATTTCTGTAGTAGCTGGAAATTTGGAATCGCTTCAGCGAAAAACTGGCGCGCAAAGTGTCATTAGACACGGTCCCTCATTCAGGACTGTGTACGATATGTGAACATCACAAACGATTCAGATAGCTTAACCCGTGTGTGATGAGTTTGAACATCAAAAACTTTGGTTCCAATTTCCCTGGTTACAGTGCTCAGCCACATCATTGCATAATTTGGGTACACAAAGGAGACTATAGCACACCCACACTTCTTAATCGAGCAAGTTCAGCAATTAAACAGAACTAGCTGGCCTAAACATTACTCTAACAAATTAAAGACCGGCGCTCTTAACTAAACAAAACAAAGAGTACTACTACGTCTGGTGCTCGTCGATCTCCGCCACCTCCTCCATGTCCAGCTCGTGCCCGACGGTCTCCTGGGGCAGGAGCTCCATGGCATCCATCACACCATATTTGGCAAGCATCTCGCCATTTGTGTCTGCCATCTCTTTGGAAAAGGCCGCCACGAGCTAGGCGTGGGCGGCCCAATCTGGGCTTGGACGGGCTCCATCGTTGCAAGGTGTGCGACGGAGGAACGGACGGCTTCTCGAGTGCTCTCGGAGATTGCCAACTCTTTGGTCATGGGTTGCCGACCATTGTCAAAGAAGCTTCGTTCGATTTGTATGGTGACCGTCACGAGCTGGGCGTGGGCAGCCTTGACATGGTCGTGGGCGGCCTCCATCAGGGCTAAGGCTGCTGCTATGGAACGGACAGCTGTTGTGCCACTCTCGCCAGTTGCTATCCCCAAGGCAGATGTTGTTGCCGCTGCCTGAGAAGCAACAACAGCCATTTGGGCTGCCTTGGCCGCCTGGTCGCAGATTGCGGTCGCCCTCATGAAGCTTGTTAGCACGCGCCTGACGGCTGCAGCCACGCTCTCGCCGGAGTGGACCGCCGAAGTTGCCCTCGGGACATGGGTCCACGTCCCCATGTTTCACCGGTGATGATTGAAAAGGGAAATGATAATTGGGGAGCGAGCTAGTGTGCTTGACACACCGGTTGTCGACTGTAGCCGACGAACATTCTCGCATAAGCCATAGGCGTACTATACACCGACGATGCTCCAGGATATTTTGTACTGCATCTCACACGGTTGGTGATAATAAACTGTGTGGGGTCTACTTGATTTTTCATATTGATATGAATTACATAATGGGGTCACAGCTGCAAAGGATGGTCTTTGAATTGCTAGAACTTCTATTCGTAGTGAACATGCAACTACAGGTGTGTCGTCAAAAAATTTGGAATTATTTAGGGGTCGTTTGGACATTTTAAAATGGTAACTTGGTTTTCTAGGCATTTCAGGTGCACAATTCAAAATTAAGCCACATGCACATGCTCCGGTGCACCAAAATGGGTTGTAAAATGATATATGTGTCCATGCATTGATGCTTACGTCACATTCAAGAAATGGGGATGAATTTCAAACATCACGGCACCGTGGCTCTCCGGCAAATGTTGAGGTGCTTGCTTTTGCAATTCTAGTGAATACAAAACTCGTCTGAAATTCATGAACCTTGGCATGCTATCATGGAACGACATCAAGATACTGGGGTAAAAATATCTTGTCCCATTTGGGCTAGTTTATGGTATAAGCTTCTCACAAACCATAGCTTCTCTCACAACAAGCATGATGGTTTCGGTAGGGAACGTGCCACCTTGGGGGACGAAACGATATTTGTTGCATCTTCTTGCTTTCAAAAAATTTCTCGTGTCAACATAGAACAACAGGAGTGTTGTGCAATTTTTCGGGATATTTTGGGGTTCGCGTGGACATTTTTATACAATAACTGAGTTTTCTATGCATTCATGTGCATTATTCAAATTTGAACTACATGCACATGCTCCAGTGCATATAAATGAGTTGAAAAACCTAATGTGTGTCCTTGGTTGCAACCTTAGGTCCCATGCAAGAAATGGGAATGAATGTCAAACACTTTTGCCACTGTCGCTCGGCCGCTAACATTGAGATACATGGTTTTAAAATTCTAGTAAATCGAAAACTCTTCTGAAATTCATGAAACTTGACATGCTACCATGGAACGACAGCAACATGCAGTGGTAAAAATATTATCCCATTTGGGGCAGGTTGGGGTATAAGATTCTCACAAACTAGAGATTCTCACAACAAGCCTCATGGTTACGGTAGGGAACATTTCACCTTTCTGGACGAAACGATATCGGTTGCCTCTTCTTGATTTCAACTTTTGCTCCAGTGTCAACATAGAACAACAGGAGTGTTGTGTAAAATTTTGGAAATTTTCGGGGTTCGTTTGGACATTTTTATGCATTAATTGAGTTTTCAATGCATTTATGTGCATAATTCAAATTTTAACTACATGCACATGCTCTAATGCATACAAATTGGTTGAAAATTCAAATGTGTGTCCTTGGTTGCATGCTTAGGTCCCATGCAAGAAATGGGAATGAATGTCAAACACCACCTTACATCCTTTCGCCACAAACATTGAGATACCTGATTTTTAAATTCTAGTAAATCCAAAACTAGTCAGTAATTCATGAAACATGGCATGCTATCATGGAGCGGCATCAACATGCCGTCGTAAATGTTGGAGATATGCCCTAGAGGCAATCATGTATGATGATATTTCCTATGTGTTTATGAATAAAGATAGTCCTTGGACATTATCAATGATGTGTATCAGCAAGTATGTGGCTTGTTTGTGGGACTATGCATCGTATGATGACTGTCCTAAAAGGTCCCTAGTCGAAAGGGCTGTGTGGACGCGCAGCCGACTAGACTAGCATATGACACGGTCGATGGCTTGGTCTCACTAGCCATGGAGCATTGGATGCTAACCGGATAATATGGACTTGGAAAGGTCTGGTCGGATTCGACGTAGTCGGATCCGAGTCGAGATAAGGTCTGAGTCGGACAGACCCAACTATGAGACACAGTGATATGTCATCTGTGAGTCTCTAGTACAACATACGTTCTATGTCCTAAGACCTGAGCTGACGCATGTACTCGGGATGGTGATAGACTTGCTTTGGGCCGACCAAACGCTACTCCGTGACTGGGTAGTTACAAAGGTAGGTTTCGGGCTTGTCTAGACCCATGCTGCGAGACGTGGTCGAGCAAGATGGGATTTGCCCCTCCGATCAGGAGAGATATACTCTTGGCCCCTCGTGTGATCCTACCAAGAGAAGCATGGCCATGCGACAAGGATTATGAGATAATCCGGATTGTGGTCGGTATCACTGGAACGAGAAAGACGTCGGGCTAGCACAAGGATGGCAGTCTCGCCTTGAGCCTGACAACATATATCGTGAGGCAAAGGGAATAGAAGTGTGACATGTTGTACAGGTTCACCTAACCAGCTTCATAGTCTGCTTGGTGGTCGGCATGCCTTGCTAGAGGCCGCTACCAACCGTGCAGGTCGGAGGTGATCTGAACTGCGACCAAGCCGACTTGAACCTAAGGGGTCGCGCGCTTAAGGGAAGGAACCTACGAGGTCGGATACGAGGACACTGGTCGGATGTGATCCGATCTGTATTCGGATTGTGGCCGAGTAGACTTGTGGGCTTTAGGGTCCGTGCGAGGCCCAAGTGTTGAGCCCGCGACGGACGCCTATATAAAGTGGAGGTGTGGCACACTCATGCGGTTGATCGCTTCAGCGTTGTAACTAAGGTTTGCATGTGTTGCGAATAGCCACCTCCACTCGCCGCCGATTGTGTGATCAGACCTAGCAGTCTGCCACACGGTGTTCCTCCTGCACGCGCGGATACCATTAGAGGCGATGCACTTGCACCGCTCCAGCGAACTTGTACGAGGGATCGGATGACCGGCTGTTAAAGGGAGATCGGACGAGGAGGAGACGATCCACGTGGATGCGCTGCCCCAACTCTTCTTCCGCTGCACGGCACTGCGCGTCTAGTGGTAACAAACTGTGATCCATCTCCCGTAGCATGTTCTTGGTTGTTCTGCGTGTAGGAAATTTTAATTTGCAGTCGATGCACCCTACCATAGAACCCAACAGTAAAAAATTTGTCCCATTTGGGGCAGGTTTGGGTATAAGCTTCTCACAAACCAGAGCTTCTCACAACAAGCCTGATGGTTTTGGAAGGGAACATTTCACCTTTCTGGACGAAACAATAGATGTTGCCTCTTCTTGATTTCAATTTTTTCTCTAGTGTCAACATAGAACAACATGAGTGTTGTGTTAAATTTTGGAATTTTTCGGGGTTAGCACATTCTTATGCATTAATTGAGTTTTCAATGCATTTATGTGCATAATTCAAATTTAAACTACATGCACATTCTCTAATGCACATAAATTGGTTGAAAATTCAAATCTGTGTCCTTGGTTGCATGCTTACGTCCCATGCAAGAAATACAAATGAATGTCAGACACCTTGCCATCGTCACTCGCCGCAAACATTGAGATACCTAGTTTTTAAATTCTAATAAATCCAAAACTCTTCTGAAATTCATGAAACCTGGCATGCTATCATGGAATGGCACCTAACATGTCGTGGTAAATTTTTGTCCCATTTGGGGCAGGTTTGGGTATAAGCTTCTCACAAACCAGAGCTTCTCACAACAAGCCTGATGGTTTCGGTAGGGAATGTTTCACCTTTCTGGATGAAATGATAGTTATTGCCTCTTCTTGATTTCAATTTTTCTCTAGTGTCAACATAGAACAACACATGAGTGTTGTGTTCAATTTTGGAATTTTTCGGGGTTTGTTAGCACATTATTTCTTATGCATTAATTGAGATTTCAATGCATTTATGTGCATAATTCAAATTTTAACTACATGCACATGCTCTAATGGATATAAATTGGTTGAAAATTCAAATATGTGTCCTTGGTTGCGTGCTTAGTCACATGCAAGAAATGGGAATGAATGTCAAACACCCTGCCACCATCACTCGGCCGCAAACATTGAGATACCTAGTTTTTAAATTCTACTAAATACAAAACTCGTCTGAAATTCATGAAACCTGGCATGCTATCATGGAATGGCACCAGACATGTCGTGGTAAATGTTTTGTCCCATTTGGGGCAGGTTTGGGTATAACCTTCTCACAAACCAGAACTTCTCACAACAAGCTTGATGGTTTCGGTAGGGAACGTGCCACATTTGGGGACGAAACGATACCCGTTGCCTGTTATTGCTTTCAAAAAATTCCTAATGTCAACATAGAACAACAGGAGTGTTGTGTTAAATTATGGAATTTTTCGGGGTTTGTTTGGACATTTTTATATATCAACTGGGTTTTCTAGGCATTTTATGTGCATAATTCAAATTTGAACTACATGCACATGCTCCAGTGCGTATAAATTGGTTGAAAAATCAAATATGCGTCCTTGGGTGCATGCTTAGGTCCAATGCAAGAAATGGGAATGAATTTCAAACACGAGGGCACTATGGACTGCCAGCAAAACGTTGAGATACTTTGTTTTTATATTCTAGTAAATCCAAAACTCGTCTGAAATTCATGAAACTTGCCATGCTATCATGGAATGGCACCCGACATGTGGTGGTAATTTTCGTGTTCATTTGGAGAGAAGGCGCACTCGAATAACAGTCAACAAAGGAATTTTGAAACAACTAGCTGCCACTCTAACATTGCAAACGTTTTAGATAGAACACCCGTATGTACACTAACAGCTCCCCTAGTAAGCCAAGGGAAAATGTGCCGAGCAGGATTTGTGCAGCTCTTCATCGCAAACGTTTTAGATAGAACATCTGTATGCAAAGTGAGAGCTATGGTCTTCTGCAGTAAGCCAATGGAAAATTTGCTGCGCAGGATTTGTGCATCTCTTCAACGCAAACGGTTCAAATTGAATAAGGTATGCAAAGCGAGACTTCGGTGCTAAGCCAAGAGAAAATCTGGCAAGCAGGATTTCTACCTCCCTTCAACGCAAACGGCTTTTTTGGATGACCCGTGTGCAACCACGTACATGCAATTTGGTAAGATTTGCATCTGTCATATTGGGTATATTGCCATTTGTCAAACTGGAAAGATTGACATTTGTGGATCTAGTAACATTGCCATTTGTCAATCCTTGTAACACTGCGATTTGTCAAAATATGCAGCTAAAAATCACTAGCACTATCTAATTTTTACAACTAAAATTCAGTAATTAAGCATAGATTTCATTCATAGATTAAGCAGTCGTGCTTAATTTATACAAACAGTTCAACTTTACAGTTGAACCGACCAAAATTTTTCTCAGTTGTTGCCAACCACGTACTCAAATAGCTAGTTCAACTATATATACTAGCTAATTTTAAGTATGGTGTACAGTTCCACCACATCTATAGTCAGATGGACTGAACAAAATAGCCCCTAAATACTACTACTACGGAGGGGCTTTGTACTACTTCTGGCAGCCTCTCCTCTGCCGAGCTTGCTCAGTAAGAGGAAGAGGAGGAGGAGCCTATCGACGAGCTGGACAACTGCAATACGGTGCTTGCCGCTGCTGCACCTTCAGTGATGCTCACCTCGAATGCCCTCTACCGCTCCAGATGACCCCTCTCGAAGCGGTCGGGCTGCTCGTAGATCTCTTGATTCCTCGCCTCTGCGTCAGTGTGTGCCGCGGCCACGGCGGCGGTAAGGCTCTTTGCATGCTCGACGATGCGCTCCCCCTCCTCCTGCTGGAACTCGATGTAGCGTGCAAGGTCGCTGCTGCACGTGCGGGCCTCCACCTCCGCCTCCCTCCTGCGGGCGGCGTTGGCGGAGCGGGTGATGATCCCGGCGGTTGACGGTGGGCTGGCGGCCACGACGGACGATGATGGGTTGGCGGCCACGACCACCACCTCACGCCTTTGGGCCGTGGTGGCGGAGTGGGTGATGGCCACGGTGGCCGGCAGTGGGGTGGCAGCCACGACGGCCACCTCCCACCTTTCGACCGCGGCGGCGGAGCGGGTGATGGCCCTAGCTTTTGACGGAGCTATGGAGGCAACGGCTGCCGGCAAAAGCTGCTGATGGGCACCGACGGCCAAGCGTGTGGTGCGTGTTCCACGCACACCCAACTGGGACGCCGCGCGCACTACACTACACCGGGGATTGCGCCGCTGCCGTGGTGTAGCCTCCCAGCTAGAGCTGTGCTCTGATGACAACGGAGTGACTGAGCGACGACGAACGTCCGGTGCCGTTGCCGATTTTGGGAGAAGCAGACGAGATAAGCTACAAGGAGGGAGGGGCAAATGTGACGTAGGACTCGCCGGCCGTGAGGGTTTATATAGTAGGCTGACAAGCATTGGGATTTGCGGACCGAGTCGGGCGGGAAGCTTGTGCGGGAACCTGCGCGGTTGCGCGGGAACGGGCTCAGCACCGTTTGGCCAAAAGAACGCCCCCGCGCGCTGCTCAGACTTGCGCTCAAACCGTCTGCGGCAGCGGGGTGACAAGATGTGCGAGAGAAGGACGAAAGGACGAGTACACATACGTTTAATAAAAAAACATTTGTGATTTAGTTAACTACTATATGCCCATCCTCGTTTATAAGTAGGATTTAATTAATAAAATACGAATGCATGTCGCCAAAGATTATATCGTCAGATTCATATTTGAACATAGTTTCCAGATATATAATTTTTGTAACATCCATTAACATTTTGTTGGTTAAATTTGAGGTTATATACCAACAAGCGTTTGCCCACAACACACACAGCGCCGGCCTCTACTCACGTCCCTCGGCAAGCTCTACTCGCCGTTAGGCGCCGCAGCGCGCTGTGCTCGCTGTTAGGCGCCGCGGCGTGCTCTGCTCGTGTCCGTCAGCGCGCTCGGGTTCTGGACAGCTTTTCCTTGCGTGTTCAACTGCTATATGCATATATATGGTTGGTCGCCGTTGAGGCGACCGCTAAGCGCTCTACTTGCGTCCCTCTGCGCGTGCTCTGCCAGCGGTTGGGCCTGCGCAGGATCACGTTTGGGGCCCATATGCATCTGGTTGCGCCGCGTGCATTGCCAATGTGCGACACAATGGAGTTACGCGCTGCGAATTAGAACTGCCGTCTGGCCTCCCCTTTAATTCGTGCGGCCATTATAACCTTAGTCTCTTCAACCTTCCGATCGCGCCCCACAACCCAACAAGCACACTCGTGACGACACATAGACAGGGGATGTCTAGCGACGCTCCAATGGAGTTCAGCGAGCATAAAGTGGAGACCCACATGAGGGAGACGGATCTCTCGGCGGTGTACACCATTGACCCGGCCGTGGTGGACGACTACATCAACACCGTTGAGCAGTTGCTTGCTGCATACAAGTACAAGGTGGTCGGCATCGACCTCCAGTACACCGCCGGTTGTCCCGACATAGATCAGAAGGTTGCCGTTGCCTAGTTGTTTGTGAGCCATCATGTCCTCATCTACCACTACTGCATGGCCAGAGAGCCTTGCGACCATTTCAATAGGTTTGTCAATAGCACCGACTACAAGTTCGCCACGGTGGAAACCACCAACGATAAAAAAGCACTCAGTGTTACGGGCTTGGCCTGCCAGAACCTTGTCGAAATCCATGACCGCTACAGGGTCTAGGGCAGCACGAAGAAGGACTCCCTGGTTGAACTCGCCTCAGCCATCATCGACCCCTACTACGAAAAGATGAAGCAGGATGCCCAGAGAATAAGTCTCGTATCCTGGCACAGGGCCTGGATGCGGTGACTGGATGAACCTCACCTCAGGTTCGCGGCCAAGAGCGTGTACACATGCTACGAGATGCACGGATCGTTGACATGAGGAAGTACCTCGTTACCCAAATCGACGAGCCCGGATCAAGCCACAAGCAGAGCCAGCATCACAAGCAGTAGATGATGATCATATGATCGTTTTTGCTAGTTAATCATGCATGTAATATATAGTTTACTTTATTGGTGTGTGGAAGTGTCATGTGTGTAGTAGCCACCTATGAAATTATGCATGTAATAGTTTACTTTGGTGTGTGCAAATGCCATGGTTGTAGTAGCCACCTATGAAATTGGATGTTTAATTTGGTTATGCAACCATGTCCTTATAAGTTTGTGTGTGTATATATATGTGTTGTTGTTCTGTATGCAATCCCATCGCACAACTCACACGTTATATTAGCAGCAACCGTCTATGTTATTATCGGTCTTCGTACACATTTCTGATTACAGACCTATTTGCCGTGTATCACACACATCTTGTTATATTGAACCATCTCTTGTCTCAACACAAATAGTTCATCTGAGTGAACCGCATGCTGTATATCACACACACCTTGATCTGGCTAACCGTTTCTTTTGTGTTGCCTAATCACAAATAGTTTATCCGAGTGAACCGTATGTTGTGTATCGCACACGCCTTCATCTAGCTGCCCGTTTCTTTTTTTCCTCCTCATCGCAAATAGTTAATTGAACTGAACCGTATGCCCTGCATCACACACGCAACAAAAAATCTGAATCATGTTTGATGCATCCGCCATCGCAAACGTTTTCCACCTTTTTGACGGGTTTTCTACACCACCGTTTGTGATTATTGCATCGCACACAGTTTTGTCAAAGGGTCTCTGATCGTAGTGTCGCATTAGCAGCATCCTGCACTAGTGAGAGTATCCTATTTTTAATTGAAAGCTCTTAGTATCTTCTTGATGATGAATCTGTCAGTCATCTCTTCGCTTCCTAAGCCGCCAATCTCATTTGTGATGAGAACAAGCCTAAAGTACATCCCAGCGACTAATTCACCCTCTACTGCAGGATGTTGCTAACGCGACACTACGATCACAGACCCTTCCACGAAATTGTGTGCGATGCAATAATCGCAAATGATGGTGTAAAAAACTGTCATAAAGGTGTAAAACGTTTGCGGTGGTGGACACATCAAACACAGTTCAGATTTACTTGTGTGTGCGATACTGGGCATATGGTTGATCCAGCAGAACTGTTTGCGATGAGGAAGAACAACAGAAACGGACAGCCATATCAATGTGTGTGTGATATATGGCATACAATTCGCTCCGATGAACTGTGTGCTATTAGGGAATGCAACAGAAATGGTCAGCATGATCAAGGTGTGTGTGATATACAGCATACAGTTCACTCGGACAAACTGTTTTCGATTATGTAAGAGAACGAAAATGATTCATCTTAAGAAGATGTGTGTGATATGCGGCATTTGGGATCAGCCAAAAGAACACAAACAATCCGTGTAAACCAAATGTGTGTGATATGCAGCAAACAGCCACTCAGATGAACTGTTTGCGAGGAGAAATTATAACACAGACGGTTAATATAGTAAGTTCGTGTGTGATTCTGTTCGTCCAAAAAACTTGAAAAATGCAAACTAGTTGCTTGCGATGGCTAGGAGTATCGCACACGATGCGTCTGCGAGTACTCGTGTGCGATGATTAGTAAGTTACACATAAGTTTCCTTATGTTAACATGTGTGTGAATTTGCAATATGGACAGTTAATATGCAAATGCCTTCTAGACATTGGGCACACGCTTAAACTCAAAGAACTGTGTATGATACTAATACTTTCCATGAAAATTTAAGAACTTGGCTAACAGCATTTGAGTAACATATATATATTGGTTACACTATTTGATAAAAGGAGGATCTTCGTAACACGGTTTTGACAATCATATGGTCCATATCTAGATACTTAACATAGTAATAACTATCACATTTTAAGAGGCTAACGGCCAACAACCATATGGTCCATATCTACATACTTAACATAGTAACAGTTAGCACATTTTAAGAGGCTGAGGGCCAACAACCACAACTATCCACTGGAAGTAGCTTGATCACGGTGACTTGGCATCTTGTCAATGAAAAGGAAGAGCCCTCATGTGCCTTGATAGAGCATGAGTAGAACAGTGTCTCCAACTTTCCAATATGGATGCATTGCCACGACAAGCGATAACTTGTTAATTTGAATGGTTCCATTTCTGCGGGAAATGCAGTACCTTGCAATCACTTTGGCGTTATTAGTAGGCACAAGTGTAATTCGACCATGCCGGGAAATCGAACCAGGAACTGCTACAGCGGGCAATTTCTGTTGAAATGTAGAATAAAAACCAATTGTAACATATCGTTGAAGATATATGGTTTATGAACATCAACATTAAAATAAGACTTTTTACCTGCGTTTTGTGCACACAATTGGTCTGGCTCAATGTGTGCACCATAGGTATAATCAATCCCATCCAAAAACCAGTGTTCATATGATGTGCTATCTGTCAGATTATCAACAAAGTTTATGACATGCTTCAAGTCCTTCCAGTGAAAATTGGTATGCTTAGTAACATACAGATCGTTCACTATGCATCCAACATATCCTGCTTAAAACGTGTAAAGGTATTATTTATTCCAAACATGGCAGAAGAATATATAGTGCGCATAATTTGGTAAATAGAATTTTTTATTGCCTAGGAATGGAGTTAGAAAATGAAATCACAATTGGTTTCTTAAATAGTGATCAATTAGTCAGAACAAATACCCTGATTTTGCTAAGTAATATGACAACATGGAGAAAGTTGAAAGGACACTAACCTTGATCAGACTTTGATCGGCTGATGATGTTGGGGAAGTAAATATCCATGTTAGTTAGACCAGGCTGTGGTGGACACACTAGAATTTTATTGCTAGCTTTCAGTTCATCACACTTAGACATTTTTTCCCAAAGGTCCTCATTAAAATAGGAGTGACCATCTTTATCAAGTTTTACGCCAACCGTCATTGTATGTCCATGATGTGTTGTCAATATGACATCCTAGGAGTCATCAACAAAGTAAAGCCCAAGATTTCCTTCTACTCCTATTCTTGCAAAGCAAGGGATGTGCTTGAAATGAAAATTAAGATCGTAAAATTAGATATATTTAAATAACAGAGCAAGATGCAAATGTGGGAGTAACTGATAGAACAGATCAATATATAGTTGAAAGCAAAGTACAAAAATAGATAATTAAAAATAGATAATGTAGCAACAGACGGTATATGTTCACATACTTAGGCCATGCCGACTGTGGTAGGTTGAGATTGAACATACCGAGCGCTCCCTGAAGTCATTCGGAATGGTGAGATAGAACTTTGTTTCCGATTGGCCGCGACCACACTTGCTCGATTTGTGCTTGCACTGTGGACACATCAATGAACACCCACGAATCAGCTAGAACAAAAATGATTCCATGGCGATTTCCGCCGGTTTATTAACAGCGACGGAAGGACAGCGATAAGAGATGAGTGAATATTTCGCTAAGTTAATTACCTTCACCATGAAAAAAAATCCCCGGGCCAATCCTGTAGAAAACTCCAGTCGACTAGAGTCTAGAATGTTGGTGCAGATAGGCAGCGGAAAGCGGTAGGGGCGAAATCCCGTGCCATTTGGAGCACGACCTCCGCCCACCGACAACAGCGCCATTGAGCTTAGGGTGGCTGCCACGATAGAAGTTGATGAGGTGCAGAGTTGCGGAGGAGTCTGCGGCGAGTGGGCGGGGACGAAGGGGGCGAGGGTTTTGTTTTTCCTTTTGCATGTGTGAGTGAACACACATGGTTCACAGAGGCGACGGAGATGAATCGTGTGCAATAGTAAATCACCGAGATTGAATGGGAATCCAAATTTCCTTTGTCCTTTCTCCATGAGTTTTTTTCTACGATGAACATAAACCCTGCTAATCACCGTGTTCAAATTTGGCACTTTTCTCCAGGTGTCAAAAAATCACTGTGTTCAAATTTGGCACTTTTCTGGATTCATTTACAATATTTAGGGGATTATGTGCATTTTCAGGCATTAGTGCACATAATTCAAATTCAAACAATCGGAAAAGGTGCACAAGAACGGTCTGGAAAACCATGGTCGTGCTATTTAGTAATTTCCCATGCCTTTTACAAGGAATGGGCAGATATTTCGAGGAAATGTGTGGCCTCACCATGCCCTGGTAAAATATTGAGAATGTTTGTCTTATGTCGTCATGCACGCCATTCATAAATCGAACCATCACCTAGGAATGGTTTTGAGGGGAATCGGCAAGATTGAAGGGGCTGGGAATCCAAATTTCCTTCCTAGCTTGTCATTCAGTTTTTTCTACAATCAACATACCCCATCGAATGCAACGTTCTCAAATTTGGCATTTTTCTAGGCTCATTTACCATGTTAGGGGATTATGTTCATTTTATAGGCATTAATCCACATAATTCAAATTCAAACAATCGGTGCATGAAAAGGTGCACATTAACGGTCTGAAAAAACCATACTCATGGTATTTAGTAAATTCTCAATCCTTTTACAGGGAACGGGCAGAGATTTCAAGGGAATGTGTGGCAATAGTCAACCAAAACGCGTCATTTACTGGGTTAGCAACTATAGAAAAAAGAAATACGTGCTTGAAAAACATGACAACTGGCATGGTGCCATCATGGTATGGCCTCACCGTGCCCTGGTTAAAAGCTGAGAAGGTTTGATTAATGTCGTCATGCACGCCTTTCACAAATCGAACCATCATCGAGGAAGTTCCATGCTTTTGAGAGGGAAATTGTAACGCCCCGAGACTGATGCTCCAGATACCTTCTATTTATTTTTGTTGTTTCCATGATTGTCATAATAAATTGCTGCATCATCATGCTTGTGTTATTTGTTTTTCTCACTTTGTGCATTCCATCTTCATATATGTTGCCATATGCATTTGCATACATCATGTTCATGATTGCTTGCTTGCTTGCGAGGTTTGTTTTATTATTATTTGCATCATGCATTCGTCTCCATATGATTGTTGTGCTTGTTTTCTTTTACTTGTTCATGTGCATTGTGAGATTCATCTTGTTACTTTACTTGCGCTATGTATGTGTTGATATTCCTACCACTTGTTTCCTCTCTCAACCTATCAATGCACCATCTTCTCCTCCTTCCTTCTTCTTTCGTTCATTGTTGCAAGATGACCGTCACCCTGGATCTCACTACTATCATTATTATGCTAGTTGCTTCGTTCTCTCGCTATGCTGCACTACCTATCATTTGTTCTTCAAGCCTCCCAATTTGCCATGTCAACCTCTAACCTTTTTCACCCTTCCTAGCAAACCGTTGTTTGGCTATGTTACTGCTTTGCTCAGCCCCTCTTATAGCGTTGTTAGTTGCAGGTGAAGTTGAAGATTGCTCCATGGTGGACAGGATTATGTTGGGATATCACAATATTGTTGGGGAACGTTGCAGAAAATTAAAATTTTTCCTACGGTTTCACCAAGATCCATCTATGAGTTCATCTAAGCAACGAGTCAAGGGAGTGAGTTTGCATCTACATACCACTTGTAGATCGAGTGCGGAAGCGTTCAAGGGGATGGTGATGATGGAGTCGTACTCGCCGTGATTCAGATCACCGATGACCAAGTGCTGAACGGACAGCACCTCCGTGTTCAACACACGCACGGGATGGGAGACGTCTCCTCCTTCTTGATCCAGCAAGGGGGAAGGAGAGGTTGATGATGATCCAAAGCAAGACGACGGCGTGGTGGTAGATCTGTGAGAACTCCAGCGAGGCTTCGCCAAGCGACTACGGGAGGAGGACGAGGTGTAGCAGGGGAGGGAGGCGCCAAAGCACAGTGCGTGCTGCCTCCCCCCGCCCTCCTTATATAGGCCCCAGTGCCGGCCCTGGGAGATTGAATCTCCCAAGGGGGCGGCGGCCAGGGGGGTGGAGTGCCCCCCAAGGCTTGTGGTGCGCCCTCCCCCCCCCCCCACCCTAGGGTTTCAACCCTAGGCGCAGGGGGTGGGCCTAGGGGGGTGCACCAGCCCACTATGGGCTGGCTCCCCTCCCACGTCACCCCATGGGGCCCTCTGGGATGGGTGGCCCCACCCGGTGGACCCCCGGGACCCTTCCGGTGGTCCCGGTACATTACCGGGTGACCCCGAAACTTTCCCGATGGCTGAAATACCACTTCCTATATATTATTCTTTACCTCCGGACAATTCCGAAACTTCTCGTGACGTCCGGGATCTCATCCGGGACTGCGAACAACATTCGGTATGCTGCATACTCATATTCATACAACCCTAGCGCCACCGAACCTTAAGTGTGTAGACCCTACGGGTTCGGGAGACACGCAGACATGACCGAGACGACTCTCGGGTAATAACCAACAGCGAGATCTGGATACCCATGTTGGCTCCCACATGCTCCTCGATGATTTCATCGGTTGAACCACGATGTCGAGGATTCGATCAAACCCTGTATGCAATTCCCTTTGTCAATCGGTACGTTACTTGCCCAAGACTCGATCGTCGGAATCCCAATACCTTGTTCAGTCTCGATCCGTGTCAACCCAACAGACACTTTCGGAGATACCTGTAGTGCACCTTTATAGTCACCCAGTTACGTTGTGACGTTTGATACACCCAAAGCACTCCTACGGTATCCGGGAGTTACACGATCTCATGGTCTAAGGAATAGATACTTGACATTGGAAAAGCTCTAGCAAATGAACTACACGATCTTTGTGCTATGCTTAGGATTGGGTCTTGTCCATCACATCATTCTCCTAATGATGTGATCCCGTTATCAACGACATCCAATGTCCATAGTCAGAAACCATGACTATCTGTTGATCACAACGAGCTAGTCAACTAGAGGCTCACTAGGGACATATTGTGGTCTATGTATTCACACGTGTATTACGATTTTCGGATAATACAGTTATAGCATGAATAAAAGACAATTATCATGAACAATGAAATATAATAATACTTTTATTATTGCCTCTAGGGCATATTTCCAACAGTCTCCCACTTGCACTAGAGTCACTAATCTAGTTACATTGTGATGAATCGAACACCCATAGAGTTCTGGTGTTGATCATGTTTTGCTCGCGAGAGAGGTTTAGTCAACGGATCTGCGACATTCAGATCCGTATGTACTTTGCAAATATCTATGTCTCCATCTTGAACATTTTCATTGATGGAGTTGAAACGACGCCTTATGTGCCTGGTCTTCTTGTGAAACCTGGGCTCCTTGGCAAGTGCAATAGCTCCAGTGTTGTCACAGAACAGTTTGATCGGCCCCGACGCATTGGGTATGACTCCTAGGTCGGTGATGAACTCCTTCACCCAAATCGCTTCGTGTGCTGCCTCCGAGGCTGCCATGTATTCCGCTTCACATGTAGATCCCGCCACGACGCTCTGCTTGCAGCTGCACCAGCTTACTGCTCCACCATTCAACATCTACACGTATCCGGTTTGTGACTTAGAGTCATCCAGATCTGAGTCGAAGCTAGCATTGACGTAACCCTTTACGACGAGCTCTTCGTCACCTCCATAAACGAGAAACACTTCCTTTGTCCTTTTCAGGTACTTCAGGATATTCTTGACCGCTGTCCAGTGTTCCTTGCCGGGATTACTTTGGTACCTTGCTACCAAACTTACGGCAAGGTTTACATCAGGTCTGGTACACAACATGGCATACATAATAGATCCTATGGCTGAAGCATAGGGGATGACACTCATCTCTTCTTTATCTTTTGCCGTGGTCGGGGACTGAGCCGAGCTCAATCTCACACCTTGTAACATAGGCAAGAACCCCTTCTTGGACTGATCCATTTTGAACTTCTTCAAAATCTTTTCAAGGTATGTGCTTTGTGAAAGACCTATGAGGCGTCTCGATCTATCTCTATAGATCTTGATGCCTAATATATAAGCAGCTTCTCCAAGGTCCTTCATTGAAAAACACTTATTCAAGTAGGCCTTAACGCTGTCCAGAAGTTCTATATCATTTCCCATCAATAGTATGTCATCTACATATAATGTAAGAAATGCTACAGAGATCCCACTCACTATCTTGTAAACGCAGGCTTCTCCATAAGTCTGCATAAACCCAAACGCTTTGATCATCTCATCAAAGCGAATGTTCGAACTCCGAGATGCTTGCACCAGTCCATAAATGGATCGCTGGAGCTTGCATACTTTGTTAGTGTTCTTAGGCTCGACAAAACCTTCCGGCTGTATCATATACAGCTCCTCCTTAAGATGTCCGTTAAGGAATGCCGTTTTGACGTCCATCTGCCATATCTCATAATCATAGTATGCGGCAATTGCTAACATGATTCGGACGGACTTCAGCTTCGCTACGGGAGAGAATGTCTCGTCGTAGTCAATCCCTTGAACTTGTCGATAACCCTTAGCGACAAGTCGAGCTTTATAAATGGTAACATTACCATCCACGTCCGTCTTCTTCTTAAAAATCCATTTGTTTTCTATCGCTCGCCGATCATCGGGCAAGTCTGTCAAAGTCCATACTTTGTTTTCAAACATGGATTCTATCTTGGATTTCATGGCTTCAAGCCATTTGTTGGAATCTGGGCCCGCCATCGCTTCTTCATAGTTCGAAGGTTCGCCGTTGTCTAACAACATGATTTCCAGGACAGGGTTGCCGTACCACTCTGGTGCGGAACGTGTCCTTGTGGACCTACGAAGTTTAGTAGCAACTTGATCCGAAGTACCTTGATCATCATCATTATTTTCCTCTTCAGTTGGTGTGGGCATCACAGGAACATTTTCCTGAGCTGCACCACTTTCCCGCTCAAGAGGTAGTACTTCATCGAGTTCTACTTTCCTCCCACTTACTTCTTTCGAGAGAAACTCTTTTTCCAGAAAGAATCCGTTCTTGGCAACAAAGATCTTGCCCTCAGATCTTAAGTAGAAGGTATACCCAACG
This sequence comes from Aegilops speltoides, assembly GCA_021437245.1. Taxonomy (NCBI): domain Eukaryota; kingdom Viridiplantae; phylum Streptophyta; class Magnoliopsida; order Poales; family Poaceae; genus Aegilops; species Aegilops speltoides. Next base: position 75,522,543 of record CM038145.1, on the reverse strand, counting down.
GTTTCCTTAGGGTATCCTATGAAGATGCACTTTTCCGACTTGGGTTCGAGCTTTTCAGGTTGAAGTTTCTTGACATAAGCATCGCATCCCCAAACTTTTAGAAACGACAGCTTATGTTTCTTCCCAAACCATAATTCATACGGTGTCGTCTCAACGGATTTAGATGGTGCCCTATTTAAAGTGAATGTAGCTGTCTCTAGAGCGTATCCCCAAAATGATAGCGGTAAATCGGTAAGAGACATCATAGACCGCACCATATCCAATAGAGTGCGATTACGACGTTTGGACACACCGTTACGCTGAGGTGTTCCAGGCGGCGTGAGTTGTGAAACGATTCCACATTTCCTTAAGTGTGTGCCAAATTCGTGACTTAAATATTCTCCTCCACGATCTGATCGTAGGATCTTTATTTTTCGGTCACGTTGATTCTCTACTTCATTCTGAAATTCCTTGAACTTTTCAAAGGTCTCATACTTGTGTTTCATTTAGTAGACATACCCATATCTACTCAAGTCATCATTGAGAGTGAGAACATAACGATATCCTCCGCGAGCCTCAACGCTCATTGGACCGCACACATCGGTATGTATGATTTCCAACAAATTGGTTGCTCGCTCCATTGTTCCGGAGAACAGAGTCTTGGTTATTTTGCCCATGAGGCATGGTTCGCATGCGTCAAATGATTCATAATCGAGAGACTCTAAAAGTCCATCAGCATGGAGCTTCTTCATGCGCTTGACACCAATGTGACCAAGGCGGCAATGCCACAAGTATGTGGGACTATCGTTATTAACTTTACATCTTTTGGCATTCACACTATGAATATGTGTAATACTACGCTCGCGATTCATTAAGAATAAACCATTGACCATCGGAGCATGACCATAAAACATATCTCTCATATAAATAGAACAACCATTATTCTCAGATTTAAATGAGTAGCCATCTCGCATCAAACGAGATCCAGATACAATGTTCATGCTCAAACTTGGCACCAAATAACAATTATTAAGGTTTAAAACTAATCCCGTAGGTAAATGTAGAGGCAGCGTGCCGACGGCGATCACATCGACTCTGGAACCATTCCCGACGCGCATTGTCACCTCGTCCTTCGCCAGTCTCCGTTTATTCCGCAGCTCCTGCTGTGAGTTACAAATATGAGCAACGGCACGGTATCAAATACCGGGAGTTACTACGAGTATGGTAAGGTACACATCAATTACATGTATATCAAATATACCTTTGGTGTTGCCGGCCTTCTTATCCGCTAAGTATTTGGGGCAGTTCCGCAAAGTGACCCTTCCTTGCAATAAAAGCACTCGATCTCGTGGATTGGGTCCATTCTTTGACTTCTTCCCGGCGATCGGCTTACGGGCGCGGCAACATCCTTGTCGTCCTTCTTGAAGTTCTTCTTGCCCTTGCCCTTCTTGAACTTAGTGGTCTTATTGACCATCAACACTTGATGTTCTTCCTTGATTTCAGCCTCTGCTGACTTGACGTGAGAACACTTCAGAATGGTCTTCACCATCCCCGCATGTTGTAGTTCATCACAAAGCTCTTGTAGCTTGGTGGGAGCGGCTGGAGGATTGTCAATGACCGCCTCATCGGGGAGGTTAATGTTGGTGAGTCAGCGGTTGTGCAACCCTGACATTTTGAGTATGTGCTCACCGATGTAACTATTTTCCTCCATCTTACAACTATAGAACTTGTCGGAGACATCATATCTCTCGACCCAGGCATGAGCTTGGAAAACTAGTTTCAGCTCTTCGAACATCTCATATGCTCCGTGATGCTCAAAACACTTTTGGAGCCCCGGTTCCAAGCTGTAAAGCATGCCGCACTGAACGAGGGAGTAATCATCAGCACGAGACTGCCAGGCGTTCACGTCTTGGTTCTCTGGGATGGGAGCGTCACCTAGCGGTCCTTCTAGGACATATTGTTTCCTGGCAGCTATGAGGATGATCCTCAGGTTCCAGACCCAGTCCGTATAGTTGCTGCCATCATCTTTCAGCTTGGTTTTCTCTAGGAACGCGTTGAAGTTCATGTTGACATGAGCGTTGGCCATTTGATCTACAAGACATATTTGCAAAGGTTTTAGACTAAGTTCATGATAATTAAGTTCATCTAATCAAATTATTCAATGAACTCCCACTCAGATTTGACATCCCTCTAGTCATCTAAGTGTTACACGATCCGAGTCGACTAGGCCGTGTCCGATCGTCACGTGAGACGGACTAGTCATTGTCGGTGAACATCTTCATGTTGATCGTATCTTCCATACGACTCGTGTTCGACCTTTCGGTCTCCGTGTTTCGAGGCCATGTCTGCACATGCTAGGCTCGTCAAGTTAACCCTAAGTGTTTTGCATGTGTAAAACTGTCTTACACCCGTTGTATGTGAACGTAAGGATCTATCACACCCGATCATCACGTGGTGCTTTGAAGCGATTTAACTGTAGCAACGGTGCACGCAGTTAGGGAGAACACTTCTTGAAATTGTTGTAAGGGATCATCTTATTTACTATCGTCGTCCTAAGTAAACAAGATGCATAAACATAATAAACATCACATGCAATTATATAGTAGTGACATGATATGGCCAATATCATACAGCTCCATTGATCTCCATCTTCAGGGCTCCATGATCATCTTGTCACCGGCATGACACCATGATCTCCATCATCATGATCTCCATCATCGTGCCTTCATGAAGTTGTCACCCCAACGACTACTTCTACTTCTACGGCTAACGCGTTTAGCAATAAAGTAAAGTAGTTTACATGGCGTTCTTCAATGACACGCAGGTCATACAAAAAATAAAGACAACTCCTATGGCTCCTGCCGGTTGTCATACTCATCGACATGCAAGTCGTGAATCCTATTACAAGAACATGATCTCATACATCACAATTCATCATTCATCACAACTTCTGGCCATATCACATCACATGAACAATCGCTGCAAAAACAAGTTAGGCGTCCTCTAATTGTTTTTGCATCTTTCTGATGGCTGCAATTGGGTTCTAGCAAGAACGTTTTCTTACCTACGAATAACCACAGCGTGATTTTGTCAACTTCTATTTACCCTTCATAAGGACCCTTTTCATCGAATCCGCTTCAACTAAAGTGGGAGAGACAGACACCCGCCAGCCACCTTATGCAACTAGTGCATGTCAGTCGGTGGAACCGGTCTCACGTAAGCGTACGTGTAAGGTTGGTCCGGGCCGCTTCATCCCACAATACCGCTGAAGCAAGAAAAGACTAGTAGTGGCAAGCAAGTTGACAAGATCCACGCCCACAACAAAATTGTGTTCTACTCGTGCATTAGAGAACTACGCATAGACCTAGCTCATGATGCCACTGTTGGGGAACGTTGCAGAAAATTAAAAAAATTCCTACAGTTTCACCAAGATCCATCTATGAGTTCATCTAAGCAACGAGTCAAGGGAGTGAGTTTGCATCTACATACCACTTGTAGATCGAGTGCGGAAGCGTTCAAGGGGATGGTGATGATGGAGTCGTACTCGCCGTGATTTAGATCACCGATGACCAAGTCTGAGCGGACAGCACCTCCGCGTTCAACACACGACGGGGACGGGAGACGTCTCCTCCTTCTTGATCCAGCAAGGGAAAGGAGAGGTTGATGATGATCCAGCAGCACGACGGCGTGGTGGTGGATGCAGCAGAACTCCAGCAGGGCTTCGCCAAGCGACTACGGGAGGAGGACGAGGTGTAGCAGGGGGAGGGAGGCGCCAAAGCATAGGGTGCAGCTGCCCTCCCCCTTCCCTCCTTTATATAGGCCCCCAGGGGGGGCGCCGGCCCTGGGAGACTGAATCTCCCAAGGGGGCGGCGGCCAGGGGGGTGGAGTGCCCCCCAAGGCTTGTGGTGCGCCCCCCCCCCCCACCCTAGGGTTTCAACCCTAGGCGCAGGGAGTGGGCCTACGGGGGCGCACCAGCCCACTATGGGCTGGCTCCCCTCCCACGTCAGCCCATGGGGCCCTCCGGGATGGGTGGCCCCACTCGGTGGACCCCCGGGACCCTTCCGGTGGTCCCGGTACATTACCGGGTGACCCCGAAACTTTCCCGATGGCCGAAATACCACTTCCTATATATTATTCTTTACCTCCGGACCATTCCGAAACTCCTCGTGATGTCCGGGATCTCATCCGGGGCTCCGAAAAACATTCGGTATGCTGCATACTCATATTCATACAACCCTAGCGTCACCGAACCTTAAGTGTGTAGACCCTACGGGTTCGAGAGACACGCAGACATGACCGAGATGACTCTCAGGTAATAACCAACAGCGGGATCTGGATACCCATGTTGGCTCCCACATGCTCCTCGATGATTTCATCGGTTGAACCACGATGTCGAGGATTCGATCAAACCCCGTATACAATTCCCTTTGTCAATCGATGCGTTACTTGCCCGAGACTTCGATCGTCGGTATCCCAATACCTTGTTCGGTCTCGTTACGGCAAGTCACTTTACTCGCATCAGTAATGCATGATCCGTGACCAACCACTTGGTCACTTTGAGCTCAATATGATGATGCATTACCGAGTGGGCCCAGAGATACCTCTCCGTCATACGGAGTGACAAATCCCAGTCTCGATCCATGTCAACCCAACAGACACTTTCGGAGATACCTGTAGTGCACCTTTATAGTCACCCAGTTACGTTGTGACGTTTGATACACCGAAAGCACTCCTACGGTATCCGGGAGTTACACGATCTCATGGTCTAAGGAATGGATACTTGACATTGGAAAAGCTCTAGCAAACGAACTACACGATCTTTGTGCTATGCTTAGGATTGGGTCTTGTCCATCACATCATTCTCCTAATGATGTGATCCCGTTATCAACGACATCCAATGTCCATAGCCAGGAAACCATGACTATATGTTAATCACAACGAGCTAGTCAACTAGAGGCTCACTAGGGACATATTGTGGTCTATGTATTCACACGTGTATTACGATTTCCGAATAATACAGTTATAGCATGAATAAAAGACAATTATCATGAACAATGAAATATAATAATACTTTTATTATTGCCTCTAGGGCATATTTCCAACAAATATCTCTTATTTAATTAATGCATCTATATACTTGGTAAAGGGTGGAAGGCTCGGGCTTATTTATGCAAGCCAATCCTTTGTTTTGTTTTGAGTTGTGGTATTTGAGTTGCTTCAGTGTCAAGTGTTGATTCCATACCTTATTCTAAGCGGTGTTCTCATGTTTCTATGGGAGTACTAATCCTTCTTGATCACTGAGATTGTCATGTCAACTCTTTTCCAACCGGTGTGCTTCTCTTCAAGTGGATCCGATCATTTTCAAGATCCGCATGATCAATTCTATGTTTTCTCAACGGTGTTTGTTCCATCTTCCCCAAGTTGCCTTTGTTTTCCTGCCCTCCCACCCTCTTCTTCCCGGAGCCTGAGTCTGTTTCGAGCATCAATTTCATTCATGTGGAGCCTCTTCAGTCTTCCCTCAATTGTTTCAACCGGTGAATTCTCGTCTTGGTGGACATTCTTCTTCTTTTTTCTCCGGTGGATCCAATTCAAGTTTTCGATATTCATCATATCCCTTTCCTCGTTTCAAATGTTTTTCCATGCCGGTGTACCTCTTAATTGTTCACCTCTCTCTATTCTTATCCGGAGTGCTCAAGATATCTCAGAAGATTCGTGCTTTCCATCCTTAATCTGTTCAAGCTATTTGGAGATTGTTATCTCATTCAAGTCATTTAATTCTACCGGTGCAATCTCTATTTCAAGTAATCCTTCAACGATGTTTCTTTCAAGTGGGCCCTAACACATAGGTCTTTTCCTAGGATCTTACCCGACTCTTCTAATTTTCCCGGAGCCATTCCCAAATTCTTTTCGAAGTTTGGTGTAAGAATGAATTTCATCAGTCAGATGTTTTCCAAGATCGATTTCAAATTAATTTTCATTGTTGGCTCAACCTCTTTGTTCATTCTCCCGGAGTATCTTAACAATTCATGGTGGTTCTCATCTTCATTCTCAATATTTGAAGACCGAAGAAGGATTTATCTTGAATCTTGCTCCATTCTCTTCAAGATTCATGGTTCTAGCTTCATTCCATCCTCATAATTGTTTTTGATTGTGACAATTTTTTTCTTACCACCCGGGGCGTTTCGTGAGTTCTTTCCATTTTATTCCTACGAAGGCCATCATTTCGGGTTAATCATTCTCAGCTTTTAGCTCTTCTTCTCCATATTCTTCCGGTGCATCGCTCAAACATCCTCTAATCAGTTCATGATCTCTTCGTTCTCATGTATCTAAATCCCCTCAAGTATCTTCTTTCGTTTTCCAATTCTTCCCGTTGAATTGTGCCTTTGCTACTTTCATTTTCAATTCTTACGGTGGTTCGTTCAAGATTCCTCTTCCTTTGCTATCGTATCGTTTCATTTGTTGTTTCCAATCCCACCGGTGGTCCCATCAATAACTTCTTCAAGTTGGCACTATATCTCTTTTCAATCCCTCAAGAAGAATAATGTAACGCCCCGAGACCGATGTGCCAGTTGTCCTCCAGTTATTCGCCGTTGTTGCCATGTCATTTGCTTGCGTGTTGCACTTTGCCACGTCATCATATGCATTTCATATCATGTCATCATGTGCATTTCATTTTGCATACATGTTCGTCTCATGCATCCGAATCTTTTCCCCGTTGTCCGTTTTGCAATCCGGCACTCCTATGTTCCCCGGCGTCCCTTCTTCTCTTCTGTTGTGAGCGGGTGTTAAACTTTCTCGGAATGGCCCGAGGTTTGCCAAGCAGCCTTGGTATAGCACCGGTAGACCGCCTGTCAAGTTTCGTGCCATTTGGAGGTCGTTTGGTACTCCAACGGTTAACCGGGTAACCGCAAAGCCTCTTTTGTTGCAGCCCAACACCCCTTCCAAAGTGGCACAAAACCCACCAAACTCCTCTCCACGCTCTCGGTCGTTCCATCACGATCGCGTGGCCGAAAACCGCTCCTCATTTGGACTCTCCTAGCTCCTTCTACCTATAAATTAGCCCCCTCCCCCGAAATCTCGGGCAAACCCTAGATCAATTTCCCTCCGCGCCCACCGGACATGTCCGTTTCTCGCCGGACACGTCCGCGCCCGCGCCCGCAGCCAATCGTGGCTTGCCACGTGGCACTCCGCCGCCGTCCGCGCCGCCGGCCGCTTGGCCCGCTCGGCCGCGCCGCCCATCGCGCCGCCGCGCCGGCCGCAACGCCGCCGCCGGCCGCCGTGCCCCTCCGTCGTGTCGCTGCCTTTGCTGGCGCGCGCCCTCGTCGCCGGCGCGCGCGTTGCTGCTGTCCCGCGCGCCGGCCGCCGACCCAGCGCCGCGCTCCTCCTCCTGCGCGCGCGCGCCCGCTCCTCTTTACGCGGCCCGGCTCCCGCCGCCGCCCGGCGGCGGCGGCCAAGGCCGCCGCCTTCCCCGCTTTCCAGGCGGCGAAGCTCCTCTCTCGCGCGCGCGCCCTCGGGCCGTCGTCCTCCGCCGTCGTCCTCCCGGCCGGATCCGCGAGATCCGCCGAGGAGCCCGGATCCGCGACCCGAACTCCTCCGCGAGCCGCCGCCGCCTCCGGCGAACCTCGGTTCGCGTGCTGTGAGTTGACTCCCCCTCGTTTTCTCTAAGTCCCGAATCTGTGTTTATTTTCATGCATTTTCATCACATCACATCTTCGCATCCATAGCTCCGTTTTGTGCGTATAATATGTCAAAATGTTCTTCTCGAAGAGTACATCATTTCATTCAATTGCATCATTTGCATTTGAGCTTATCTTGATGCCCGAAATGCTGTTGGAATAGTGCTTCAGGATGTTAATCTGCTGAAACTGTTATAACTTGCTGTTTTAACATTTTTGCCATGATTTATGTGTGCATCCTATGAGTGTGAGCTCTACATGAATGTTGAAATATGCCATGCCATCTTTCCAGGGGTGTTGACCATGTATTTTTGTGAGTTGTGTGCTGAGTGAATCAAGCTTGTAAAGTAGGGTAGTTGCTGTTGCTGTTTTCCTGGCAGATTCTGTTATATTTTGATTCCATGTTAACATGCTTCTAGTAATCATTCTATGCATAATCTGGAGATACTCTATAAACATGTTTTGATATACATGTCATGCTCTATCCACTCATGCCCTTGGTTGCAATTATAGCTTGCTGGAACATGTTCATTTCTTGCTCCAAAGTTGCTTGAAAATGTTTCCTGACAGATTGTTTGCATGAGATTCAATTTTCACGAGGTCGTTGTAGTTGATCCGTGTATGGTATGACCTTGCTCTTGCCATCCTTAGCTTCATAAACATGCCTTCTTACTGTTGGTTGCCTTGCCATGCCATGTATTGCTCTGTAGTGAGTGGTTCGAGCTCACGAACATGCCTACTAATCGTTGTTTCTGCCATGTTCAAATCTGTAATATAACTTGCCATGTTTACATGGGTGCCATCATATTTTCTATGCCTTTTTGGCTTATGGTCAGTAAGGGACTATTGATATATGCTTTGAGTAGAATCATGCCATGCCTTTGTTTGCCATGATATGTTCCTGTAACATGTTGTTTGATAGCTCTAAACATTGCAACCTGATGTTATTTCTGCTAAAGTCTGAAATTGTTATTACTTGCAATATCTCCATGTCGTTTTGAGCATGTTCTAGTTGTTTCTGGAGATAGCTCAGTGTTCATGTTTTGTTATGCTTTACGTGTACTTCATGCCCATGTATTTTGTTATTATGTTGGGGTGCTGTAGCATGTTGTTTTGATGCTTGTAAGATGCCTAGTTGCTGTTATGGACAGATTGTTGCTATAACTTGGATAGTGTGTATGTGTTGCAACCGTTGCTCCGTTTTGAGTGTGCTCTATATGAAACTTGCTTGTTTTTGCATGTAGCTTCATATTACCATGTTGCATCCTTGTTTTGGTGTGTTTGCTTGATGTTTGGGTGCATTTTGCATCAATGCCATGTTTAACTTGTTTTGCTCATATCTTCTAGACCGTAGCTCCAAATCTAATGAACTTTATATGTAACTTGACTAGAATTTCATGTAGATCATCTTGGTGCATCTTAACTTGCTGTTTAACATCTTGAACATAAGGTTTATTCAGTTCTGGACCAATTTCGAAATTTGCATATGAGGACTTACCGGAATTGTTATATGTTGTTCCCGGCCTCATTTAAACTTGCCTTGATGTGTTGGTCTTGCTTGCATCATCTCTTGCCATGAGTAGCTTCATGTAGCTTGGTCATGCATCATGCTTGTTGTGCATCATGCCTTGCTCATGTGTGGTGTGTTTACCTATGTTGTGTGCTTCTTCTCGATAGTTCCCGTTTCGTTGCGATCGTGAGGATGCATTCGTCTGCGTGTGGTTTGTCTTCGTGGTTTCATCTTCTTCATGGACTCGTTCTTCTTCCTTGCGGGATTTCAGGCAAGATGACCGCTACCCTGGATCTCACTACTATCATTGCTATGCTAGTTGCCTCGTTCTTTCGCTATGCTGCGCTACCTATTACCTGTTTGTCCAGCCATCCCATATTGCCATGAACCCCTAACCTTTGACACCTTTCCTATGCAAACCGTTGTTTGGCTATGTTACCGCTTTTGCTCAGCCCCTCTTATAGCGTTGCTAGTTGCAGGTGAAGTTGAAGATTTCTCCATGGTGGACAGGATTTTGGTTGGGATATCACAATATCTCATATATTATTAATGCATCTATATACTCGGTAAAGGGTGGAAGGCTCGGCCTTATGCCTGGTGTTTTGTTCCACTCTTGCCGCCCTAGTTTCCGTCATACCGGTGTTATGTTCCTGGATTTTGCGTCCCTTACGCGGTCGGGTGATTTATGGGACCCCCCTGACAGTTCGCTTTGAATAAAACTTGTCCAGCAAGGCCCAACATTGACTTTTACCATTTGCCTCACCACCACCTACTTTTCCCTTGGGCGTAATTAACCCAAGGGTCATCTTTATTATAGCCCCCGGGCGGTGCTTGTCTAAGTGTTGGTCCGAACCGAGCAACTTCTTGGGGCCACCTCTTGGCAACTCGAGGGCTGGTTTTACTCGTAGCTTGACTCATCCGGTCGTGGCCTGAGACGAGATACGCGCGGCTACTATCAGGATGTCGGCACGCCGGGAGGTCTTGCTGGTCTTGTTTTACCATTGTCGAAATGTCTTGATGTACCGGATACCGAGTCGATCGGAGTGTCTCGGGTGAAGGTCTATTCTTCGATGATCGCGAGAGCTTGTCATGGGCTAAGTTGGGACACCCCTGCAGGGTATAAACTTTCGAGAGCCGTGCCCGCGGTTATGTGGCAGATGGGAATTTGTTAATGTCCGGTTGTAGACAACTTGACACTTGATCCGAATTAAAACGCATCAACCGAGTGTGTAGCCGTGATGGTCTCTTCTCGCGGAGTCCGGAAGTGAACACGGTTTCGTGTTATGTTTGGCGTAAGTAGGTGTTCGGATCACCTCTTGATCATTGCTAGCTTCGCGACCGTTCCGCTTGATTCTCTTCTCGCTCTCATTTGCGTATGTTAGCCACCATATTATGCTTAGCCGCTGCTGCAACCTCACCACTTTGCCCTTCCTTTCCCATTAAGCTTTGCTAGTCTTGATACCCATGGTAATGGGATTCTTTGAGTCCTCGTGGCTCACCGGATAGTTCAAAACCAGTTTGCGGTGCCTATGTTACCGAGCAGGTGACGCAATCAAGCTCAAGGAGGAGCTCGATGAAGATCTTGCCTTTTGAGTTGTTTCGTTCTAGTTGATCAGTAGTGGAGCCCAGTTGGGGTCGATCGGGGACCTTTTGTCGCATTTGGGGTTCTTCTTTCATTTTGGTTCCGTAGTCGGACCTTGATTGTATCTGTATGATGTAATGCTTTATTCATGTATTTGTGTGAAGTGGCGATTGTAAGCCAACTATGTATCTCTTTCCCTTATGTATTACTTGGGTTGTGTGAAGATTACCTCACTTGCGACATTGCTTTCAATGCGGTTATGCCTCTAAGTCGTGCTTCGACACGTGGGAGACATAGCCGCATCGAGGCGCGCTAAGTTGGTAATCGAGCCTTCCCGACCTTAGGAGCCCCATTGCTTGATTGTTTTTAGTGGCGAGTTGTGTCTAGAAAAATGTTTTGAGTCATTTAGGATTATATATCGAGAGTAGGATTCTTTTTACTCCCGGTCCTTTGACCTTTCGGTGAGGAATCGACGTAGAGTTTTGACTCTTCTCTTCTTAAATTTCACTAAAAAAATTTAGGATCACGCGGGTATCTTGGAATCGTTCGATATTCTTATGAGCGAGAACATTGTTCTTGGTGCCTCGACATTTAGGGGTTGTGGCGGTGTCCCGGGAGTAGAGCTCCGAGGTGTTGTCGTCATAATTTTATCGTTGCAGTCTGGAATACCGAGTTTAGTGCGCCGACATCGAAAATCTCTTTTATGCAGTTGTTGGTGAGATAACCCCGCTAACCCGATCTCGAGGTGAGTACGGAGTATTGCCATGACTCGTATAACGGATGCTTTTGAAGGTTGAGGTAGACGATTTCGAAGGTTTCTTGGTTATGTGTTGACGGATGGATACAATGGATGTAGGGATTGTTAGTTTGGGTGAGATATATTGCTCCTGTATCCCCAACACCAGATTGCATAACCGTAAAGTTTCGGGAGTTTCATAGGTGGGAATTCAAGTAGCTCTTAGGATATCTTTCCGACGGATGTATGATATGAAATTGGGGTTCACGTCTAGTGGTCCGCCTATTCACGGTTGGTTTTCTGATGGTCTCGTTGTGTATTAAAGAGTCCTTGGCTATGCCGACTGGGACGCTTCGTATGTCATGTGCCTTGCCTTGTACATGATGGTGCTGTACGATTGAGCCCGTGTTGGCCCCACCACGAAAACTTCGGACGAAATCTCTATCATATGTTTGTTCCGGCTTATTCTGCAAGCCAATCCTTTGTTTTGTTTTATTTGTGGTATTCGAGTTGCTTCAATGTCAAGTGTTGATTCCATACCTTTCCGAAATGTTGTTCTCATACTCCGATGTGAATACCAATCCTTCTCGACAATCGAGATTGTCATGTCAATCCTTTTCCAACCGGCGTGTTTCTCTTCAAGTAGATCTGATCCCATCATTCTCCCCATCTGCAAGATCAATTCTAAGTTTTATCAACGGTGTTTGTTCCATCTTTCCCAAGTTGCCTTTGTTTTCCCGCCCACCCACCCTTTTTCCTCAAGAACTCAGATTTCTTAATCAAGTATCCATTTATTCATGTGAAGTCTCTTCATTCTTTTCTTTCAATGTTCTTATCTGGTGATTTCCCATGAAGATGCTCAACAGTTTCACGTTCATCGTCCTTCATTGTTGTTTCTTCTCCGGTGGATCCTATTCAAGCTTTCGATATTCATCATATTCTTTTCCTCGTTTCAAATGCTTTTTCATACCGGTGCACCTCTTAATCATTCACCTCTTCCTATTCATTTGTTCTGGAGTGCTGAAGATTTCTCACAAGATTTGTGTTTCCATTCTTAATCCGTTCAAGCTCTTTCGAGATTGGTATCTCATTCAAGTCATTTAATTCAACCGGTGCAATATCTCTTTAAATCATTTCAATGGTGTTCTTTTGAGTGGGCCCTAACCCACAGGTCTTTTTCCAGGATCTTACCTGACTCTTCTATTTTCCCAGAACTATCCTAAATTCTTCTCCAAGTTTGACGTAAGAATGAGTTATCATCAGTCAAATGCTTTTCTCTAAGATCTTTCAAATTCTTTTCATAGTTGGCTCAACCTCTTCGCTTTTGATTCTTCCGCTGTGCCTCAATAATTCTTGGTGGTGTTTCTCGTTGTCATTCTCATCATTTGAAGACCGAAGAAGAGTTTCTCTTTAATCTTGCTCTATTCTCTCCAATATTCATGGTTCTAGCTTCATGCTATTCTCATAATTGTTTTCGATTGTGAGAATTCTTCTCTTACCATCCGGAGCATTTCATGAGTTGTTTCTGTTTCTTTCCTTCGAAGGCCATCATGTCATAATTCTTCATTCTCAGCGTGTAGCTATCATTCTTCAAATCTTACCGGTGCATCATTCAAATATCCTCTAACCAGTTCATGATCTCTTTGTTCGCATGTATCTAAATCCCCTCAAATATCTTCTTTCGTTTTCCAATTCTTTCCGGTGAATTGTGCCCTTGCTACTCTCTTTTTCAATTCTCATGGTGGTTCTTTCAAGATCTCTCTTCCTTGTTCATCATATCAATTCATTTGTTGTTCCAATCCTACCGGGGGTTCGTTGAAGACCTTCTCAAGTTTTGATATATCTCTTTTAATCCTTTCTACGAGAATAACTAGTATGCCAAATCCGTTGTTTGTCATCAATTTAATTGGTGAAGGATAAGCATAACATAATTCTTATTCTTGTTCATCCAAGCGATTAATAATTTTCTTCCGGAGATTGTTCATGATGAAGTAATTCTCGGTTTCAGTTGTTTCATCTTTTCTTTTCCCGGAGTTCCAAGCTCTCATCATCACGAAGATCCATCTAAATCATTGCAAGGTTTCACCTTGTGTTTTCAACTTCTCTTTCTTTTCGTCATCCTTTTATTACCAGAGTTCTTCATGGAGGCTCTAAATGGTGGTTCATCAAGGATTCTTTTCATTCTTCAATTGTTCTTCAAGATTTCTCTTGAAGTTATGACCCGCCAAGCTATACTCAAAATTAAACATGGTGCTCAACACATGTTTTGTTTTGAGAAGTTCAAGCATTCTTCTTCTTGCATTCCGAAGTGCAATTCTTTCTACCTTATCTTTTGAGGTGGTGTTATGTCACTCTTGACAATTTCCCTTCATGATTCATGTTGTCAAGAATGAGGTATTTTAAATCCATCAATCTCTTCTTTGGAGTATCTTGGTATAGATTTCACCTAAAGCCTTCCCTAAGGAATATTGCTATTTGTGGTGTTTATCAATGATCCAAGTTATCTCCTATCCTCTTGGTGAAAGAAGTTTTTCATCTCTTTGGTGTTCTCAACCAATCAATTGTTTCCATTAGTGGCCGGTTGTCACCTCATAATTTTGAGATGTTTCCATAAGCCCACTACAAGCTTATTCTTTTCGTTGTTGGTTTTGCAACAACTCCGTTATAACCTTCTTGGAAGGATGCTTTCCAAATTCAATTGTGGTAGAAGTTGGCTTTTTCCTCTCCGTTCTTTTATTCCAACGATCTAACTTCTATTCTTTCGTTACGAAGGAATTGTGATGTTGTGCTCTTCACACATCACCTCGTTTTTTTTTTGAGGATCGTGTTCTTTTCTTGCTTATCCATTTAACCGGAGTGTTGTATCATCTCTTAATATCTTTTCATCTCATCAAGTTTTTCTTCTCTTTTCTACCAGAGAGCTGTCCAAATTCAGCCATTCTTGTTCCTTGGCTATCTCATTATACAAATGTGGTCATATTCTTTTCGTTCGTGAAGCTCTTATTTCCATGTCTTTCAACCTTCAAGTTCTCGTAATACTCCTTGTTCCTCTTTTCTAACGGATTGTTTGCAATCTCGTTCATCTTTGTTGTACTCTTTCTTTTAAATTGCTCAACCTCTCAAGGTTCGTGGTTTCACTCATTTCTCAAAGAAGCAACTTTATTTTACCTCTCCTCTTCCTTTTCCTTTCCCTCCGGTGCCATCCTAGATCTCGGGACGAGATCCTCTCGTAGTGGTGGAGTGTTGTAACGCCCCGAGACCGATGTGCCAGTTGTCCTCCAGTTATTCGCCGTTGTTGCCATGTCATTTGCTTGCGTGTTGCACTTTGCCACGTCATCATATGCATTTCATATCATGTCATCATGTGCATTTCATTTTGCATACATGTTTGTCTCATGCATCCAAACCTTTTCCCCGTTGTCCGTTTTGCAATCCGGCACTCCTATGTTCCCCGGCGTCCCTTCTTCTCTTCTGTTGTGAGCGGGTGTTAAACTTTCTCGGAATCGCCCGAGGTTTGCCAAGCGGCCTTGGTATAGAACCGGTAGACCGCCTGTCAAGTTTCGTGCCATTTGGAGGTCGTTTGGTACTCCAACGGTTAACCGGGTAACCGCAAAGCCTCTTTTGTTGCAGCCCAACACCCCTTCCAAAGTGGCACAAAACCCACCAAACTCCTCTCCATGCTCTCGGTCGTTCGATCACGATCGCGTGGCCGAAAACCGCTCCTCATTTGGACTCTCCTAGCTCCTTCTACCTATAAATTAGGCCCCTCCCCCGAAATCTCGGGCAAACCCTAGATCAATTTCCCTCCGCGCCCACCGGACATGTCCGTTTCTCGCCAGACACGACCGAGCCCGCGCCCGCAGCCAATCGTGGCTTGCCACGTGGCACTCCGCCGCCGTCCGTGCCGCCCGCCCGCTGGCCCGCCCGGCCCGCGTGGGCCCATCCAGCGCCGCCGCCCGGCCAGAACGCCGCCGCCGCCGCGCCGTGCCCTCCGCCGTCGCTTTCTTGCACACGCCGCGCCTCCCGTCGCCGTCGTGCGTCGCCGCCGTCCCGCGCGCCGGCCGCCGACCCAGCGGCCCTCCTCCTCCCGCCGCGCCGCCACTCGCTGCGTCGCGCCGCTGCCAGGCCGGCCGCCGCCGGCGCCGGCCGCCGCCATGCCTCTGCTGCCCGGCAGCCTCCTCTCTGCGCGCAGCGCCCTCCGGGCCGTCCTCCGCCGTCGTCCTCCCGCCCGGATCCGGCGAGATCCGGCCGAGGGAGCCCCGGATCCGGCGACCCCGAACTCCTCCGGCGAGCCGCCGCCCGCCTCCGGCGAACCTCGGTTCGCGTGCCGCAGGTTGACTCTCCCCCCCCTCGTTTTTCTCTGTCCCGAATCTGTGTTTATTTTCATGCATTTTCATCACATCACATCTTCGCATTCGTAGCTCTGTTTTGTGCGTATAATATGTCAAAATGTTCGTCTTGAAGAGTACATCATTTCATTCCATTGCATCATTTGCATTTGAGCTCATCTTGATGCCCGAAATGCTGTTGGAAGAGTGCTTCAGGATGTTAATCTGCTGAAACTGTTATAACTTGCTGTTTTAACATTTTTGCCATGATTTATGTGTGCATCCTATGAGTGTGAGCTCTACATGAATGTTGAAATATGCCATGCCATCTTTCCAGGGGTGTTGACCATGTATTTTTGTGAGTTGTCTGCTGAGTGAATCAAGCTTGTAAAGTAGGGTAGTTGTTGTTGCTGTTTTCCTGGCAGATTCTGTTATATTTTGATGCCATGTTAACATGCTTCTAGTAATCATTCTATGCATAATCTGGAGATACTCTATAAACATGTTTTGATATACATGTCATGCTCTATCCATTCATGCCCTTGGTTGCAATTATAGCTTGCTGGAACATGTTCATTTCTTGCTCCAAAGTTGCTTGAAAATGTTTCCTGACAGATTGTTTGCATGAGATTCAATTTTCACGAGGTCGTTGTAGTTGATCCGTGTATGCTATGACCTTGATCTTGCCATGCTTAGCTTCATAAACATGCCTTCTTACTGTTGGTTGCCTTTCCATGCCATGTATTGCTCTGTAGTGAGTGGTTCGAGCTCACGAACATGCCTACTAATCGTTGTTTCTGCCATGTTCAAATCTGTAATATAACTTGCCATGTTTACATGGGTGCCATCATATTTTCTATGCCTTTTTGGCTTATGGTCAGTAAGGGACTATTGATATATGCTTTGAGTAGAATCATGCCATGCCTTTGTTTGCCATGATATGTTCCTGTAACATGTTGTTTGATAGCTCTAAACATTGCAACCTGATGTTATTTCTGCTAGTCTGAAATTGTTATTACTTGCAATATCTCCATGTCGTTTTGAGCATGTTCTAGTTGTTTCTGGAGATAGCTCAGTGTTCATGTTTTGTTATGCTTTACGTGTACTTCATGCCCATGTCTTTTGTTATTATGTTGGGGTGCTGTAGCATGTTGTTTTGATGCTTGTAAGATGCCTAGTTGCTGTTATGGACAGATTGTTGCTATAACTTGGATAGTGTGTATGTGTTGCAACCGTTGCTCCGTTTTGAGTGTGCTCTATATGAAACTTGCTTGTTTTTGCATGTAGCTTCATATTACCATGTTGCATCCTTGTTTTGGTGTGTTTGCTTGATGTTTGGGTGCATTTTGCATCAATGCCATGTTTAACTTGTTTTGCTCATATCTTCTAGACCGTAGCTCAAAATCTAATGAACTTTATATGTAACTTGACTAGAATTTCATGTAGATCATCTTGGTGCATCTTAACTTGCTGTTTAACATCTTGAACATAAGGTTTATTCAGTTCTGGACCAATTTCGAAATTTGCATATGAGGACTTACCGGAATTGTTATATGTTGTTCCCGGCCTCATTTAAACTTGCCTTGATGTGTTGTTCTTGCTTGCATCATCTCTTGCCATGAGTAGCTTCATGTAGCTTGGTCATGCATCATGCTTGTTGTGCATCATGCCTTGCTCATGTGTGGTGTGTTTACCTATGTTGTGTGCTTCTTCTCGATAGTTCCCGTTTCGTTGCGATCGTGAGGATGCGTTCGTCTGCGTGTGGTTCGTCTTCGTGGTTTCATCTTTTCATGGACTCGTTCTTCTTCCTTGCGGGATTTCAGGCAAGATGACCGCTACCCTGGATCTCACTACTATCATTGCTATGCTAGTTGCCTCGTTCTTTCGCTATGCTGCGCTACCTATTACCTGTTTGTCCAGCCATCCCATATTGCCATGAACCCCTAACCTTTGACACCTTTCCTATGCAAACCGTTGTTTGGCTATGTTACCGCTTTTGCTCAGCCCCTCTTATAGCGTTGCTAGTTGCAGGTGAAGTTGAAGATTTCTCCATGGTGGAGAGGATTTTGGTTAGGATATCACAATATTTCTTATATTATTAATGCATCTATATACTTGGTAAAGGGTGGAAGGCTCGGCCTTATGCCTGGTGTTTTGTTCCACTCTTGCCGCCCTAGTTTCCGTCATACCGGTGTTATGTTCCCGGATTTTGCGTCCCTTACGCGGTCGGGTGATTTATGGGACCCCCCTGACAGTTCGCTTTGAATAAAACTTGTCAAAGAAGGCCCAACATTGACTTTTACCATTTGCCTCACCACCACCTACTTTTCCTTGGGCGTAATTAACCCAAGGGTCATCTTTATTATAGCCCCCGGCCGGTGCTTGTCTAAGTGTTGGTCCGAACCGAGCAACTTCATGGGCCACCTCTTGGCAACTCGAGGGCTGGTTTTACTCGTAGCTTGACTCATCCGGTCGTGGCTCGAGACGAGATCTGCGCGGCTACTATCGGGATGTCGGCACGCCGGAGGTCTTGCTGGTCTTGTTTTACCATTGTCGAAATGTCTTGATGTACCGGATACCGAGTCCGATCGGAGTGTCTCGGGTGAAGGTCTATTCTTCGATGATCGCGAGAGCTTGTCATGGGCTAAGTTGGGACACCCGCAGGTATAAACTTTCGAGAGCCGTGCCGCGGTTATGTGGCAGATGGGAATTTGTTAATGTCGGTTGTAGACAACTTGACACTTGATCCGAATTAAAACGCATCAACCGAGTGTGTAGCCGTGATGGTCTCTTCTCGCGGAGTCAGGGAAGTGAACACGGTTTCGTGTTATGTTTGACGTAAGTAGGTGTTCGAGGATCACCTCTTGATCATTGCTAGCTTCACGACCGCTCCGCTTGATTCTCTTCTCGCTCTCATTTGCGTATGTTAGCCACCATATTATGCTTAGCGCTGCTGCAACCTCACCACTTTGCCCCTTCCTTTCCCATTAAGCTTTGCTAGTCTTGATACCCATGGTAACGGGATTGTTGAGTCCTCGTGGCTCACCGGATACTTCAAAACCAGTTTGCGGTGCCTATGTTACCGAAAGCGGTGATTTAATCAAGCTCAAGGAGGAGCTCGATGAAGATCTTGCCTTTTGAGTTGTTTCGTTCTAGTTGATCAGTAGTGGAGCCCAGTTGGGGTCGATCGGGGACCTTTTGTCGCATTTGGGGTTCTTCTTTCATTTTGGTTCCGTAGTCGGACCTTGATTGTATCTGTATGATGTAATGCTTTATTCATGTATTTGTGTGAAGTGGCGATTGTAAGCCAACTATGTATCTGATTCCCTTATGTATTACTTGGGTTGTGTGAAGATTACCTCACTTGCGACATTGCTTTCAATGCGGTTATGCCTCTAAGTCGTGCTTCGACACGTGGGAGACATAGCCGCATCGAGGGCGTTACAAATAAGTAGTATGCCAAATCTATATCTTGTCATCAATTTAAATTGATGAAGGATACGCATAACGTAATTCTTATTATTGTTTCATCCAAGTGATCTAGTTTCTTCTTTCCATCATTGTTCATCATGTCACATTTCTCGGTTCGAGATGCTCCATCTTTTCTTTTCTGGAGTTCCAAGTTTTTCCGCATTATCTCATCACGAAGCTCCACCTAAATTATTGCAAGGCTTCACCTTGTGTTTTCAACCTCTCTTTCTTTCTATCATCTTTTTATTACCGGAGTTCTTCATGGAGGCTCTACATGGTGGTTTGTCAAGGATTCTTTTCATTCTTCAATGGTTCTTCAAGATTTCTCTCGAAGTTATGACCCGCCAAGCTATACTCAAAATTAAACATGGTACTCAACACATGTTTTGTTTTGAGTTGTTCAAGTATTCTTCTTCTTGCATTTCGAAGTGCAATTCTTTCTACCTTAGCTTTTGAGGTGGTGTTATGTCACTCTTGACAATTTCCTTCACGTTTCATGATTCATATGTTGTCAAGAATGAGGTATTTTAAATCCATCATTTTCTCTTCGTTCAAGAGATCTTTTCGACCAATCAACTTCTTCGTTGGAGTTATCTTGTGTTAGATTTCACCTAAAGCTCTTCCTTAAGGGTTGTTGCTATTTGTGCTGATTACGCATGACCCAAGCTTGCTCTTTATCCTCTTGGTGGAAGAAGTTTTCATCTCTTTGGTGCTCTCAATCAAATCAATGGTTTCCATTAGTGGCCGGTTGTCACCTCATAGTCTTGAGATGTTTTCCATAAGCCCACTACAAGCTTATTCTTTTCGTTGTTCGTTTTGCAACAACTCCGTTATAACCTTCTTGGAAGGGTGCTTTCCAAGCTCATTTGTGGCAGAAGTTGGCATTTTCTCCTACATTATGTTATTCCAATGATCTATCTTCTATTCTTTCTTCCGGAGGCATTGTGATGTTGCTCTTTTCACTCATCATCTCGAATTGTGAGGATCATGTTTTTCATGCTTATCCATTTAACCGGTGTGTTGTGTCTTCTCTTCAAGTTCTTTTCGTCTTATCAAGTTTTCCTTCTTCTTTCAGTCGGAGTGCTGCCCAAATTATATCAATCTTATTCCTTCTCTATCTAGTTTTAAGTGGAGTGGTTTCAATATCTATCTTATCACTAAACCTCTTGGTTCTCGTCGTATCCCTTGTTCCTCTTTTCTAACGAAGTGTTTTCAACTTTGCTCATCTTCGTTGTTTTCTTTCTTTCATTTTGCCCAACATCTCAAGGTTCATGGTTTCACTCGTTTGTCGAAGAAGCAACTTAGTTTTACCTCTTCTCTTCCTCTTCCGTTTCTCTCCGGTGCCATACTAGATCTCGGGACGAGATCCTCTCGTAGTGGTGGACTGTTGTAACGCCCCGAGACCGATGCTCCACATGCCTTCTATTTATTTTTGTTGTTTCCATGATTTTCATAATAAATTGTTGCATCATCATGCTTGTGTTATTTGTTTTTCTCACTTTGTGCATTCCATCTTCATATATGTTGCCATATGCATTTGCATCCATCATGTTCATGATTGCTTGCTTGCTTGCGAGGTTTGTTTTACTATTATTTGCATCATGCATTCGTCTCCATATGATTGTTGTGCTTGTTTTCTTTTACTTGTTCATGTGCATTGTGAGATTCATCTTGTTACTTTACTTGCGCTATGTATGTGTTGATATTCCTACCACTTGTTCCTCTCTCAACCTATCAATGCACCATCTTCTCCTCCTTCCTTCTTCTTTCGTTCACTGTTGCAAGATGACTGTCACCCTGGATCTCACTACTATCATTGCTATGCTAGTTGCTTCGTTCTATCGCTATGCTGCGCTACCTATCATTTGTTCTTCAAGCCTCCCAATTTGCCATGTTTAGCCTCTAACCTTTTTCACCCTTCCTAGCAAACCGTTGTTTGGCTATGTTACCACTTTGCTCAGCCCCTCTTATAGCGTTGTTAGTTGTAGGTGAAGTTGAAGATTTCTCCATGGTGGACAGGATTATGTTAGGATATCACAATATCTCTTATTTAATTAATGCATCTATATACTTGGTAAAGGGTGGAAGGCTCGGCCTTATGCCTGGTGTTTTGTTCCACCCTTGCCGTCCTAGTTTCCATCATATCGGTATTATGTTCCCGGATTTTGCGTTCCTTACGTGGTTGGGTGATTTATGGGACCCCCCTGACAGTTTGCTTTGAATAAAACATCTCCAACAAGGCCCAACCTTGGTTTTACCATTTGCCTCACCACCACCTATACCCTTCCCTTGGGTCGGCCAACCCGAGGGTCATCTTTATTTTAGCCCCCCCGGGCCAGTGCTTCTCTAAGTGATGGTCCGAACTAGAGCCCTTTGCAGCGCCCCCTCAGGGAAACTTGAGGTCAGGTTTTAGTTGTACGGATTGCTCATCCGGTGTTGCCCTGAGAACGAGATATGTGCAGCTCCTATCGGGATTGTTGGCACACCGGGCGGCTTTGCTGGTCTTGTTTTACCATTGTCGAAATGTCTTGTAAACCGGGATTCCGAGACTGATCGGGTCTTCCTGGGAGAAGGAATATCCTTCGTTGATCGCGAGAGCTTATCATGGGCTAAGTTGGGACACCCATGCAGGGTTTGAACTTTCGAAAGCCGTGCCCACGGTTATGTGGCAGATGGGAATTTGTTAATGTCCGGTTGTAGATAACTTGACACTTGACTTAATTAAAACGCGTCAACCGTGTGTTTAGCCGTGATGGTCTCTTTTTGGTGGAGTCCGGGAAGTGAACACGGTTTCTGTGTTATGATTGACGTAAGTAGGAGCTCAGGATCACTTCTTGATCATTACTAGTTGATGACCATTCCATTTGCTCTCTTCTCGCTCTTATTTGCGTATGTTAGCCACCATATATGCTTAGTCGCTGCTGCAACCTCACCACTTTACCCCTTCCTTTCCCATAAAGCTTTGCTAGTCTTGATACCCATGGTTATGGGATTGCTGAGTCCTCGTGGCTCACAGATTACTACAACAACAGTTGCAGGTACAGGTTATGCGATAATCATGACGCGAGAGCGATGTTTGCTTGTTTTGGAGTTCTTCTTACGCTTCTTCTTTGATCGGGGATAGGTTCGTGTCGGCAGCACTGGGCTAGCGGGGTGGATGTCGCTTGAGTTTCTGTTTGTGTTTCATCCGTAGTCGGATGGTGATCTTATGTAAGATGATGTTGTATTCGTGTGGCATTGTATGCCTTTTGTATGTATCCCCATCTATTATGTAATGTTGATGTAATGATATCCACCTTGCAAAAGCGTATCAATATGCGGTTCTATCCTTGGTGGGACCTTCGAGTCTCTTTAGGATAGTATCGCATATTGGGCGTTGACAGAAATCACCAAGATTGAAGGGGAATCCACATTTTCGTCCTAGTTTGTTATTCAGTTTTTTCCAACGATCAACATACTGCCTCAGATGCAACGTGTTCAAAGTTGACATTTTTCCGGGCTCATTTACCATATTTAGGGGATTATTTGCATTTTCTAGGCATTAATGCACATAATTCAAATTCAAACAATCGGTGCATGAAAAGGTGCATAAGAACGGTCTAGAAAACCATTCTCGTGCTATTTAGTACATTCTCATGCCTTTTACAAGGAATGGGCAGATATTTCAAGGAAATGTGTAGCAACAGTCAACTATAAACGTGTTATTTACTGGGTTAACAACTATACAAAAATGAAATACATGCTTGGAAAACATGACGTCTGGTGTGGTGCCATGGTATGGCCTCACCGTGCCCTGGTAAAAATTTGAGAATGTTTTCCCTATGTCATCATGCACGCCTTTCATAAATCGAACCATCACCGAGGAAGTTCCATGGTTTCGAGGAGGAAATCACCAAGATTGAAGGGGGATCCAAATTTCCTTTGTCCTTTGTCCATGAGTTTTTTTCTACGATGAACATACACCCTGCAAATCACCATGTTCAAATTTGGCACTTTTCCGGGTTCATTTACCATATTTAGGGGATTATTTGCATTCTCTAGGCATTAATGCACATAATTCAAATTCGAACAATCGGTGCATGAAAAGGTGCACAAGAATGGTCTGGAAAACCATCATCGTGCCATTTAGTAAATTCTCATGACTTTTACAATGAATGGACAGATATTTTGAGGAAATGTGTGGCAATAGTCAACCATAAACACGTCGTTTACTGGGTTAACAACTATACAAAAATGAAATAAATGCTTGAAAAACATGACGCCTGGCGTGGTGCCGTGCTATGGCCTCACCATGCCCTGGTAAAAATTTGAGAATGTTTTCATTATGTCGTCATGCAAGACTTTCATAAATCGAACCATCACCGAGGAAGTTTCATGGTTTCGAGAGGAAAATCACCAAGATTGAAGGGGGGGTCCAAATTTCCTTTGTCCGTTGTCCATGAGTTTTTTCTACGATGAACATACACCTTGCAAATCACCACATTCAAATTTGACACTTTTCTGGGTTCATTTACCATATTTAGGGGATTATGTGCATTTCTAGGCATTAATGCACATAATTCAAGTTCAAACAATCGGTGCATGAAAAGGTGCACAAGAACAGTCTAGAAAATGATGCTCGTGCCATTTAGTAAATTCTCATGTCTTATACAAGGAATGGACAGATATTTTCATGAAATGTGTGACAATAGTCAACCACAAACATTTGTTTATTGGGTGTTCAACTATAGAAAAAATGAAATAAATGATTGAAAAACATGACGCCTGGCATGGTGCTATGGTATGACCTCACCATGCACATAAATCGAACCATCGCCGGGGAAGTTCCATGCTTTCGAGAGGGAAATCACCAAAATTGAAGGGGATCCAAATTTTCTTTGTTCTTTGCCCTGGAGTTTTTTTCCTATGAAGAACATACACCATGCAAACCACCGTGTTCAAATTTGGCATTTTTTCGGGCTCATTTACCATATCTAAGGGATCATGTGCATTTTCTAGGCATTTGGCGCATATAAATCCAATCCAGCTACAGCTGCACAGATGTGATGTGAGGGACGTGGATTGTCGTTCGATCGCGGCGCATCCTATGGTGCACATGGGCGATCCGCGTGGTTGGGGTTCCGGCCAATCATAATGCAACACACAATAGCCTCAGCACACACTATTTCTGGAAGCGATCGAGATGAACCGTGTGTGATAATGAACGAGCAAAATTGTAAGGGAAGCCAAATTTCCTTTGTCGTTTGTCGTTGAGCTCTTAAAACCACCGCACTGTATAGCTGCCCGGCCCCTCCGTCCCATAGCTGTCTCCAAGCATCATTCATGGTACTGCGATGCACAGTAACTGATAAGGAAGCGATGGCATCCCGTCACGCCGTGTTCCTCGCCGCCCGCGACCGCCCACATGGTAAGGAAGCAATGGCATCTCGCCGCACCAAGTTCATCGTCGCCAGCAGACACACAGTTACGTGGGTGGACTTTGAGGCTGCTATGGCCGAATGGGCGGCGGATCTAGAGGCGGCCAAAGCTGCACGGGAGGATCAGAAAAGGCAGAAAGCAGTCAAGAAAAGAGAGTCCCGCCGCCGCAAGAAAGAAGAGGCCGCACGCCATGGTGAGGAGAGCTTGGCGGAGATCGAAGCACAGTTGGCTGCCGCCTACAAGGCCGGGAAGGAGAACGCCGGCGTCTGGCCAGCATGCCCCGATGGCAGCATGTGAGAAGTAGTTTAAGTTTGCAGTATTACTGTATTAGAGAAAATTACCAGTAGTACTTTAAGTTTCTAGTATTAACGTATAATGTCGGTAAGAGCATCCTTTGAGGGCTTTGAGCGTTGATTAGCATGTGTGATCGTGTGCGCTTTGTTGCGTTAATCATTAGAAGATCACAAAACACACGGTTTCTATGTCGTACCCATGTGCATTTTTGCGTTAATGATCCATAAGTCTGTTACCTGTGCGATGGTTCCTAATAAACCAGCCGTATCATTGAACGAAAAAAATCGACTAAACGTGTACATTTTTTGGAGACGGGAACTGCCAATTTTCTGTTTTCTCACACACGAGTATTTTACGCGCTTCGTCTCCGTTGTGTGTTTTCCCCGCCCAAGTTTCAAGTTTTGCAGTGAAATTTTCATTAGGCACGTGATTTCAAAATTTATTCCTCCATCCACATCCCCACACATCAAATTTCCTCAATATCTCCCCTCCCCCACCTCCCCCTCCCCCCCCCCCCGCGCCTCCCCTGCCGGCAGCTCAAACCACCGCCACCGCATGCACAGCTTTAACCACATCTACGTTCTTCTCAGATCCAGTCAGGTAACCCATCGATCTCTATCACGGCCCCGGCCTAATTGCATAAATGGCGCCTACGAAACATCCTCATGCCTCTAAATCCCCACCGTCCCTACCTCCATAGCATCGCTGCGCAAGCCCAACCACATATCACGTGGAGGTCGAGGAGCTAATGGCGGTCTATGACGTGATGGCCGTTGTGCGTGTTGAACCGGAGGAACACCTCGCCTCTGCCGACGACGACATGGTGCAGGCTCTGGCCCAGAAGAAGTGCCCTGGCGACTACTCCCCAGGACTTAACAGGTATGATCTGACCAGCTAAATCTTACCAATACCACTTGCAATGGCTATGTTTTGTATGGTTGATGTATTAAGCATGTTCATGCCTTGTTTATTTCAGTACTGCACACTGTGTGATGTTCAACTATTAACTGTTCAGTTCAATTTCACCAATACCAGCAACAAACTTACCATACATGACTCAAGATATCACTAGAGATGCTGCCTATTTGCTATTTTTGGTGGATGCTAACCCTGTTGTACTTAACATGCCATTATCTGCTTTGGCAGCACCTGCCTTGTGATGTTTAACTCTGCCAATTGCATTTTTATCAGTACCGGTTTCAATGGCTATTAAGCCTGTTGCAGTTAATAGTTGAATCCATTTTTTAAACAGTTGTATTTCAATGGCTACAAACTTACAAAACATGACTTAGGATTCTTTTTAGCATGTTGCAATTAACAGTTGTATCCATTTTTTTAATCTGTCCCTTTGCTACTATGCTACTCCCCGCAATGAAGATATACTAGAGATGTTGCCCATTTGCTATTTTTGGTGGATGCTAACCCTATTGTACTTAACATGCCTATCCATGTACTTACACAAGGCCATAACGGGTGATGTTGTTGTTTGCCGTCGAGGTTAGCTGCATCCCATGTTTTAAAGTATTTTACACCATTTGTGCAATTGCAGTTTGGCTTCTAACATTTACTTGCTTCTTGTAGGTACACATGTCGGGGGCACTGATCCATGCTTCGACCCAGAGGAAGAGCTTGCCTCCGCCGCCGCTGTCTTTGGGCGGGCTCTGGCCAAGATGAAGTGCCCCAGCAACTACCTCTCAGGACTTACCAAGTATGAACTCACCAGTACAATCTTACCAATACCAATTGCAATTAATGGCTATGTTTTGTATGGTCGATGTCTTAAGCATCTTGTAGTAAACATGCCTAACACGTTTTAGCAATTTTCCCTACCTTTTTATAGACAACAGGGCCATTATCTGCTCTGGCAGCACCTGCCTTGTGATGTTTAACTCTGCCAATTGTATTTTTATCAGTACCAGTTTCAATGGTCATTAAACCTGTTGCAGTTAACAGTTGTATCCATTTTTAAATAGTTGTATTTCAATGGCTACGAACTTACAAAACATGAATTAGGATATTGTTAAGCCTGTTGCAATTAACAGTTGTATCCATTTTTTAATCTGTCCCTTTGCTACCATGCTACTCTTTCACAATGAAGATATCACTATAGATGTTGCCGTTTTAATACCGTTTGCTATTTTTGGTGGATGTTAACCCTATTGTAGTTAACATTGGCTTTCCATGTACTTACACAGGGCAACAATGGGTGATGCTGTTGTTTGCCGTCGAGGTTAGCTGCATCCCATGTCTTATACACCATTTATTTCTAAATTTAAGTATTTTTAGAGATTCCAATATAGACAACATAAGGAGCGAAATGAGTGAATCAGGATTCTAATGTAAACTATATATATAATTCTATATACATCGGTATGTACTTCATATTGAAATCTCTAAAAATACTTGTACTTAGGAATGTAGGTAGTTGTATTTTACATCATTTGTGCAATCTCATTTAGCTTCTAACATTTACTGGTTGCTTGTAGGTACGTATATGAGCGGTACTGATCCACGCTCGATCCCTTTTGCATATGGGGCAATGAGATATTCATGAATAAGCGTCAAGTGAGGAAATTATGAATGTTTGTTAGGCGAAAGAAACGGGTAATGGAAATTAAGCTCTTTATTTACACTTTGTCCAAGACATCAGTGAACTTTAGGATGGTAAGTAGTCTGTTGCCTTTTCCCCCTGCCCACAACAAGTTATTCTATTAGACCTCATGATTTGATATTTTTCTCTTTGCAGTGGTTTCCGAAGCTATTTACTGATGATTACCTTGCAAACTACATGACCGGAGTGGAGGCAACTAAGGTTAAAGTATATAATTCATGCTACCATGATAATGCTCTAGAAGTCTTCCTGAAGGCGGTGAAGGATGAGCGGGCGATCGTCACAAGGGGTTGGACAAAAGTTTTTCATGCCTATGGCATGCAGGAAGGCACATTATGGGCATTCCGCTTCTTCCACAACATTGGCAGTCAAAATGATTTACACTTATCTCTTCACCTTTACCGCCTGTAAATATTGTGGTTCATCATAGTTAATTGATGTCTAATCCTATAATTACTAAACATATTGTACTGATAATTTTATTTATGGATTCGTTGTTGAACCATTGTGCTGAGAGTTTGAATTGCACGTTTAATATTTAAAAACTTCCAATTTGAATCATAAATTACAACCAAAAAATGTACAAGAGCGAATAAAATAATGTGCACACGGTTAGAAAGAGGACAGCGTGTGCGATGAAAAAAGAAAACAGGCGGTTCTTTGACGTGAAATGTTTGCGATGCTCGTCGGACGCACACACGGTTTCGTCTCATATGCGTGTGCGATTCATGGTAATACGACAAATTTTTCAAACCAGTGTGCGTGTGTGATAGGAATACCAATCGCACATAGTTACGAAAATGTACATGTTGGCGCCAGTAGAGGCACCACACACATTTTACAATCCTGAACCGTGTGCGATAACGTACCTATCACAAACATATCGGCAGATTAAATGTTGATGTCCACCTTTTTCACAGGACTATAGCGGCCTAATCATTTGGGATGTCTCTCTGATCAGAAACGTAACGTCGAGATGTAACGTGTGGGACTGGTACGGCTTCTCATACGTTTGTTCTATGGGGATCGTCAGTAGCCGCTCGCTGATGACCCGCAAGTATACGGGATAGTTGTAGCCTCTTTCGATAAGTAAGAGTGTCGAACCCAACGCGGAGCTAAAGGTAGAACAAATACTCTCTCAAGTCCTATCGGCCACTGATACGACTCTACGCATGCTTGACGTTCGCTTTACTTAGAACAAGTATGAAACTAGAAGTACTTTGTAGGTGTTGTTGGATAGGTTTGCAAGATAATAAAGAACACGTAAATAAAAGCTAGGGGCTGTTTAGATAAAGAAGCAATAAAGTAAATATAGCGAGTGTGGAAAAGTGGTGGTAGGAGTTGTGAAATTGTCCCTAAGCAATTGACTACTTTACTAGACCGATAATCACTATTGCAATTCTATTTGAGGGAGAGGCATAAGCTAACATACTTTCTCTTCTTGGATCATATGCACTTATGATTGGAACTCTAGCAAGCATCCGCAACTACTAAAGATCATTAAGGTAAAACCCAACCATAGCATTGAAGTATCAAGTCCCCTTTATCCCATACGCAAACAACCTACTTACTCGGGTTTGTGCTTCTGTCACTCACGCCACCCACCATAAGCAAATCATAAACACATTGCAAACCCTACAGCGGGAATCCCTCACGCTTGTGCGACACGGAGGGCACAAGAGGACAACACCAATAATAAAACATGCAACTCAAACCAACCATAGCAATTCATCAATCACCGATAGGACAACGGAAATCTACTCAGACATCATAGGATGGCAACACATCATTGGATAATAATATGAAGCATAAAGCACCATGTTCAAGTAGAGGGTACAGCGGGTTGAGGGAGAGTGGACCGCTGAATATAGATGGGGGAAGGTGATGGAGATGTTGGTGAAGATGATGGAGGTGTTGGTGAAGATCGCGGTGATGATGATGGCCCCCGGCAGCGCTCCAGCGCCACCGGAAGCAAGGAGGAGAGGGCCCCCCTTCTTCTTCTTCTTCCTTGACCTTCTCCCTAGATGGGAGAAGGGTTTCCCCTCTGGTCCTTGGCTCCCATGTTGTGGGAGGGGCGAGAGCCCCTCCGAGATTGGATCTATCTCTCTGTCTCTCTCTGTTTCTGCGTTCTGGAATTCTGCCCCTTCACTATTTCCTTTATATCCAGAGATCCGTAACTCCGATTGGGGTGAATCTTTCGCCCAGATTGTTCTCATAAAATTAGCTTTCTTGCGGCAAAAGAAGGGCATCAACCGCCTTACGGGTGGCCCACGAGAGTGCCAGGAGTGCCCAGGGGGAGGGCGCGCCCCCCTATCTCGTGGCCACCTCGGACACCGTTTCGCGTTGATTCTTCCTCCGGAAAATCCCAAATATTCCAAAATAATTCTCCGTCCATTTTTATCCCGTTTGGATTCCATTTGACATTGGGTTTCTGCGAAACATAAAACATGCAACAAACAGGAACTGGCACTGGGCACTGGATCAATATGTTAGTCCCAAAAAATAATATAAAAAGTTGCCAAAAGTATATGAAAGTTGAATAATATTGGCATGGAACAATCAAAAATTATAGATACACGGAGACGTATCAGCATCCCCAAGCTTAATTCCTGCTCGTCCTTGAGTAGGTAAATGATAAAAAAGATAATTTTTGACGTGGAATGCTACCTAGCATAATCTTGATCATGTAATCTAATCATGGCATGAATATTAAGACACGAGTGATTCAAAGCAATAGTCTATCATTTGACATAAAAACAATAATACTTAGGGCATCCCAACAAACAATCATGTCTTTCAAAATATCAATGCTTTAGAAAGTTATCCCTACAAAATCATATAGTCTGGTATGCTCCCTTTTCTTAACACAAGGTACCCCTCATGCCTATCCCGGTGTCAGCCAAGCAATTGTTTCATACTTTAGTACTCTCAAACTTTTCAACTTTCACGCAATACATGAGCGTGAGCCTTGGTGAAAGGATCGAGAAGACGTGTCTAGAAGGGGGCGATTAGACACTAAGTGCCAAAAGTTGCAGTTTTTAATTTCTTTAAGTTGGAGTGGAGTTTTGGCACAAGTTTAGCAATCACAACACATATCAAGCAAGCATGCAAAGAGTATATGAACAGCGAAAAGTAAAGCATGCAACTTGCAAGAATGTAAAGGGATGGGATTGGAGTGTGCAAACGCAATTGGAGACACGAATGTTTTTGTCGTGGTTCCGATAGGCGGTGCTATCGTACATCCACGTTGATGGAGACTTCAACCCACGAAAGGTAACGGCTGCGCGAGTCCACGGAGGGCTCCACCCACGAAGGGTCCACAAAGAAGCAACCTTGTTTATCCCGCCATGGCCGTTGCCCACGAAGGACTTGCCTCACTAGCGGTAGATCTTCAGGAAGTAGGCGATCTCCTTGCCCTTACAAACTCCTTGGTTCAACTCCACAATCTTGTCGGAGGCTCCCAAGTGACACCTAGCCAATCTAGTAGACACCACTCTCCAAGAAGTAACAAATGGTGTGTTGATGATGAACCCCTTGCTCTTGTGCTTCAAATGATAGTCTCCCCAACACTCAACTCTCTCTCACAGGATTTGGATTTGGTGGAAAGAAGGTTTGAGTGGAAAGCAACTTGGGGAAGGCTAGAGATCAAGATTCATATGGTAGGAATGGAATATCTTGGCTTCAACACAAGTGTAGGTGGTTCTCTCTCAGAAATGTAAGTTGGAAGTGTAGCTTCGTTCTGATGGCTCTCTCCATGAATGAAGAGGAGGTGGAGGGGTATATATAACCTCCACACAAAATCTAACCATTACACACAACTTGCCAATATTGGTGGGACCGAATTGAGAAACTCGGTCGGACCGATTCCGCAAATCTAGGGACCGTTAGGATTTTCGGTGGGACCGACATGCAACTCGGTACGACCGATATGGTTAGGGTTAGGGCATAAAGTAATGTCAGTGAGACCGATTACACAAACTCGGTGAGACCGATTTTGGTAATAAGCTAACCAGAGAGTTGGTCAGGTAAACTCGGTGGGACCGATTCGCTCATCTCGGTGAGACTGAAATGTTACGAAAAGGAGACAGAGAGTTTACATTCCAATCTCGGTAGGACCGATTACACAAACTCGGTGAGACCGATTTTGGTAATAGACACATACAGAGAGATTACAATCCCATCTCGGTGAGACCGAGATCCCTATCGGTAAGACCGATTTGCCTAGGGTGCAGTGGCTATGATATCTGAACTCGGTGGCGCCGGATAGAAAGAATCGGTGGGGCCAAGTTTGACTTTTGGTTTAGGTCATATGTGGATGTGAGAAAGTAGTTGAGGGCTTTGGAGCATATCACTAAGCATTTTGAGCAAGAAAGCCATTAAGCAACACCTCATCCCTCCTTGATAGTATTGGCTTTTCCTATAGACTCAATGTGATCTTGGATCACTAAAGTAGAAAATGTAGAGTGTTGTTCTTTGAGCTTGAGCCAATCCTTTGTCCTTAGCATCTTGAAGGGGTTCCACATACTCTAGTCCATGCCACTTCATTGTTGAACTTATCAGAAACATACTAGGTAAAAGTGTTAGTCCAACAAGAGATATGTTGACATTAATTACCAAAATCACCCAGGGAGCACTTGTGCTTTCAATCTCCCCCTTTTTGGTAATTGATGACAACATACATCAAAGCTTTAGATAAATATATAGAGAATAGCAAGTAAAGCTTTGGAAAGACATGTAACATGCACAGGCTCCCCCTACATGTATGCAATCATGTGAATATGGAATATAGGAGCATGTGAATGCATAAACATGATAGAGTAAGCAATGTGTTACATGTATCTTGGCTATATGCATCAGAGCAAAAGATGTGAATGTGGGAAAATGTACCTTCATGCTCATGAGTCCTTCTTGCAAACAGTATGTACATCAGCAAGATTCTGTCGGCGTTCTGGGAACGGGGCTCCCCAGACTTGCCTGCCTGTGGCCTGCGGCATGGCTCAAGTGGGGGCCCAGCGTAGCCCAGCTTCACCAGCTCAAGCTCAAGACCCTCGCGAGGAGCCAAGCCTCGCGGGGCGGACGACAGGAAGCTTCCTCGGGAGCATCCTCCTCAGGCAGGCTCGCGAGGAGGCGGAGAGATCAAGGTGGGGTACCTCCCGAGGAGCCCGTGACGCAAGCCATGATGATCGACACCAGGCGGGGGCCGGCCTGTGCAGTGTCCTTGTTTCCCCTTCGGTGCAAAGGGGGCAAGCACAGATCAAGGCATCAGGCAAAGGTTACCGTTTCGGTGCAACAAGACCAAGACCAGCAGAACTGCAGGATGGAGGTCATCATGGAGCCCAGGACGGCGTCATCGTCTGAGCCTTTGGCAGCCAAAGACCAACTTTAGTCAGGATAAGTGTACTAGATGTTCCCCTTCAAAATGGCCAATTGTTGGCGCCCTTCCCGCTCATTATTTGGGAAGAGGCCCAAGGCCTCCCTCTATAAATAGGACTAGCCACCATAGAGTAGGGGGATGGGATCAAGAGAACAGATCGATTAGAGAGAGAGAGAAGCGACTGAACTCACCCTAGCAGTTCATCGCACCAGCTCAAGAACAGCCCCTCGCGAGGCTGTTCTCCCTTTGTACTGTTCATCATCAGCCCCTGAGGCAATCCACCACACCACACACTGGAGTAGGGTATTATACCACAATGGTGGCCTGAACCAGTATAAATATCGTGTCCCTTGTGTGTTCATCTTTCTTGCTTAGATCCTTGCGAGACTTTAACGCGTGAGCTGGTAGGGGAAAGATCTTCGTGCGCATCCCAGTGTTCGAACCTCAAGGGTCTGCCGGAACCCGAAATCCGACATTTGGTGCGCCAGGTAGGGGTGCGCCGGAATCTTTCTTCCGCTAGTCGCGTGTGATCTTCCACCGAGTCCATGGCTGACGCTCACCGAGCTCGCGCCGAGCGTCGGGCTGCTCCCGCCACCCGTGTCGCCCAGACGGCGCCCGTCGGCAGTCGCCCCCATTGTTCCCCGTCGCCTGCCGCCAACGTCGCCACCGGCCCGGCGGGGAACAAGCAACAGGCCTCATCCATGCATCCTTCGGTGCGGCGTGACGGCCGCACCGCCACCCCGTCGCTGACTCCAGCCGGTTCGTCGTCCCACGCCCGTCGCACCCCCACGGACGCGCATGGCGCGCTGCTCCTGGCGTGTGAGCTCCTGCACTACCGTCCCGTTGACGACCTCTACGAGGACTGGCTCGCCCGCGTCACCGAGCTCGTCAGCGCCGCAGGGGGCTCTCCCATGCCGTCCCTCTTGCTGCCTCGCCCTCCATCCTGCGCAGGAGGCGAGGAGCAGGAGGTGCCTCCACCACCTCCTCCCCAAGAAGGCGCCCTGGCTCCAAGGCGCGCGGCCCCAGGACGAGACCCACCGCGTCCAGCGCCTGTGCGACAAGAAAGGAGCTGCCAAGAGATCCCTCGCCCCCAAGAAGGTGCTCGCGTGCTCCTGGCGCCGGTGCACCATGACCGCATCCCTGCAGCGCCACGTCAAGACCCCGCGCCGCTCCAGGCAGCAGTGTGCAGGAATCCCCAGGAGCAAGCCCCGCATCAGTAGAGAGCTCCAATGGCCACTGCAGGCTGCCGCGCCTTCACCTCCGAGCTGCGTAGCGTCGCATGGCCCGGCAAGTTCAAGCCGGACCTGCCTCCTCGCTACGATGGCACTACCGACCCCGCGGAGTTCCTCCAGCTCTACGAGCTGGGCATCGAAGCCGCCAACAGGGACGAGAAGGTCATGGCGAATTGGTTTCCCATGGCACTCAAGGACGGTGCCCGCACCTGGCTCCTGAACCTAGCTCCTGGCACGATCTCCTCCTGGGACAATATGCGCACCCGCTTCATCGCCAACTTCCAAGGCACTCGCGACCGGCCCCCGGCCATGAGTGACCTGCGCCACATCAAGCAACAGCCAGGAGAGACCCTGCAGAAGTACATCCAGCGCTTCAACAACGCCCGCCTCAATATCCCCAGGGTGACTGAGGAGGCCATCATCTCGGCCTTCTCCGACGGCGTGCGTGACATCAAGATGAAAGAGGAGCTAGCAATCCATGAAGACCTGTGCACATCACTGGAGTTGTTCGACTTGGCGACCAAATGCGCCAGGGCTGAGGAAGGGCGCCTCTCCCTCCTCGAGCTTCCGGTTGCCAATCCAGAAGAGAAGAAGCCCAAGGTCAAGGACGCGAAGCGCAAGGGGGCTGCCGTGCTCGCGGCAGAGCCAGACACCAAGCGAGGCAGGGATCAGCCTGAGTCATCCAAGGGCAGCCGGTACTGCGTGTACCACGACCTCCACACCCACAACACCAATGAATGTCAAGAGCTCAGGGCCGTGCGAGACGGGCGTATCGGTCGGCGCCCCGACCGCAACGACCGGGGCTATGGTCGAGGAGGAAGAGGTGGAGGACGATGGGAAGACCGTGGCCCTCGCCAAGGGTGGCGTGACCAACCTCGCGAGGACCGCTGGCAGGACCAGCCTCGCGAGGGAGGTTGGAGGGATCAGCCTCGTGAGGACCGCCCTCAAGGCAACGCAGGCGTCCCTCCTCTACCACCTCTGCCAAGGAGGAATGAAGACCATCACCAGGACGAGGGGACTGGGGGCTTCCAGGAGTCGTGCGCAATCGCTTGCATCTTGGGCGGCGCTCAGGCCCTAGCCTCTCAGCGCATCTTCAAGCAGTTTGCTCGCGAGGTGAATGCAGTCCTCCCCAAGCTTGAGGCCACGCGCCCTCTCAGGTGGCCAGGCACCGTGCATTCCTGGAGGAGATGGAGATGGACCTTGAGGAGCCTCCCGAGGCTCAGGGCTCCGAAGGCTCGTGAGGGGTGGCTTCTTCACCACGCGTCGTCAGCTACTCCGACACTCGCTCTACAACGGTATCAGGTGACATCTTTCCAAGTTCCGTTTTCAGCTGGGAGCGCCCGCGGGGCTGCATCATTCCCAGGTTGCGTGGGTCCGTCCCTACGGCATGTATCCGTTTTGCTTATGCTCTTTACCTACCTTGTCGGGGGCGCCCCTCGGGCTGCATTATCCCCAAGCTACTCGGGCCTGACCTAGTGGCGTTCGCTTTCTCCGCATCTATCTAAATGGATTTTCTCCTTCATGCCTAACCTGCTTGACTTAATCACCTGCTCAATTGACACCTACCTTTGGAGCCGCTCGCTCTGGCACGGCACTTGCGCACGTGTCCGTCCCTGCAAACGCCGAAAAATCTGAGTGGCTGAGCCCTGGCTGCGGCAGCCCCGCAAGGCGCCACCTCACCAGGCCCTCAGTGCCCCTCTCACTCCCTCGGAGCGACCAATGGTTGGCTGGCAACCGTGACGACAAACCTTGTTTCCCCTTCGTGATTGATATGCAGGACCCACTCCAGGAGTAACACTGGTGACGTTGCGAGCCTTCTCTCCTTCTCTCCGGCACGATCCGCTCGCATGTTAAAAGGGGGGGCGCCTGAGCATCGCGACTCATGGGCTCTTACTGGCTCTCCAGCCCTCACCCCCTGGCCTTGACCCACGGCATCGCGACCTGTCATACCAGCGGCGGCTGAGCTCGCTCGAGGGCCGGGGCCTGAGGACGTAGAGAATTAAGGAAAGTGCGGGGGAGAGGGAAGAAGCTCATGAGGGCCTAACCCAGCCACACCTCAGCTGCCACCATGCAGGCTCGACACTTTGCCAAAGGCCACTCCAAACCTACGAGATAAGTCAGGCGAAAATTAATTCGACTTGGTGCTAAACCCTCGCCCAGTGCAGCTCTGCCAAGGCAAGTTGCCTACCTCTCTTGCCCAGTGGAGGTTGCTTGAGCGCTAAAGGGGACCTCCTGAGCATCGCGACTTAGGGGCTCTTACTGGACCTCGGGCCGCTCACCTCCTGGCCTTGACCACGGCATCACGACCTGGCATACCAGCGACGGCTGAAGCCTACCTGGGGACCGGAACC
The DNA here is from genome assembly GCA_021437245.1 of Aegilops speltoides. NCBI lineage: Eukaryota > Viridiplantae > Streptophyta > Magnoliopsida > Poales > Poaceae > Aegilops > Aegilops speltoides. Next base: position 75,485,981 of record CM038145.1, on the reverse strand, counting down.
TATCAGCGTAGAGCACCAGGCCCTCGTGAGGAAAGAAAGGGGGAGCCAAGCCGGGACAGGACAAGCATCTCACATTGATTCATCAAGAGGATATAATATTCAAAAGAGACATGGCCAGCACCTTACATACCCCCGCAGGGTGGTACTTCGATTTCTCGCAGGGAACAAAAGGTGCTAATCCTAAGGAGCGCTAATTACGTGCACCTCCGCAAGAGACACCATCATCAACAGTGGGCCGTCAGGCACCGGCGCCAACCTCATCCAGATCAGCGGCGTCGGTGGCCTGATGCAGCCGCCCTGCTCCGGGAGCGACGCGAGCTCGGGGGCTCGTAGCTGTCGTCGCTCATCTCCGGAGTCGCGAGAAGCTCGGCGGAGTCGCTGGACCCTCCGGCACCTCCGCTGTCGCCTGAGGAGCTGCTGGGAAGCGGCTGGCGAGCCTGGTCCTCGCCACGACGATGCTCCGGCCGCCTTTCCCGGGGCAGCATTCCAGCCGGCGTCCTTCCGCGACGAAGACCCTGAAGAACATCAGGGAGGCACCATCATATTCGAGGTGGAATACGAGGGCGCCCCCTGTCCGGAAGACCCGGGCGATCTCGCCCCAGCCCCGGGTCATGTAGACCTTGCCTGGAGCGACAATCTCGACCTCCGCTCCGGTCGCAGGGGTACTGTAGTCAGCGTGCTGCAGCCAGAGCTCGAGAGTCCCCCTCGGTGGGATCTCGAAGGCGAAGGAGGGAGGAAGGCGAATCCAAGATCGAGGAGGCATGGCGGCGTGGAGCACAAGCTCGCGAGAGGAGCCCTCGGCGTGGACTCCAGGAGGAACGACGCACACCCCAGTGACCCGCCGGCGTCGACGGCGGCACCGTCGGTGTCGCTTGGCGCCCTCTTCTCTAGAGCCCTCGATGCGGGCGTACAAGGCCAGCGGGAACCCCAGCGGCCGCCGCTCGTACCAGGGCCTCGATGCCTCCTGCGGCATGCCCTCATCTCGGTGGCAGAGGACTAGCCGCTTCTTCGGCCGAAGCGGGTTAGGACCCTCTCGGGCGGCCTTTCCCTTCTCTTCTGCAGAGAACCGGCGGGTTGGTGCCATCGGCGTGAGGTGGAGCAAGGGCAAGGATGAAGGAGAAAGGAGTAGTAGGGGGATATGAACTGGAATGGCTCGCGCCGTTCCGTACTTATAGCTGGAGGAGGCCAACTGTCAGCCTCCACGATCGCAGGTAATCATGACCCATTTTTGCATGCAGGGACTTGTCAAGTCATGCGGTTGCCGAGGCGTCGTGGTGAAGCGGAGACGCCCACGTCCAATCAATCGCCATGCGACGCCCAAGGCCGCAGGCTGTTGGGGCCCGCGGCGCTTCGCACTTGCCCCTTCGCTTCTCTGCTAAGCCAAGTCCGTCGCGCCTTGGGCCCGGGGGCTACTGGCGGCGTTCTGGGAACTGGGGTCCCCAGACTTGCCTGCCTACGTCCTGCGGCATGGCTCAAGTGGGGGCCCAGCACAGCCCAGCTTCACCAGCTCAAGCTCAAGACCCTCGCGAGGAGCCAGGCCTCGCGGGGCGGACGACAGGAAGCTTCCTCAGGAGCAGCCTTCTCATGCAGGCTCGCGAGGAGGCGGAGAGATCAAGGCGGGGTACCTCCCGAGGAGCCCGTGATGCAAGCCATGACGATCGAGACCAGGCGGGCGCCAGGTGGGCGCCGGCCTGTGCAGTGTCCTTGTTTCCCCTTCGGTGCAAAGGGGGCAAAGCACAGACCAAGGCATCAGACAAAGGTTACCGTTTCGGTGCAACAAGACCAAGACCAGCAGAACGGCAGGATGGAGGTCATCATGGAGCCCAGGACGGCGTCATCGTCAGAGCCTTTGGCAGCCGAAGACCAACTTTAGTCAGGATAAGTGTAGTAGATGTTCCCCTTCAAAATGGCCAATTGTTGGCGCCCTTCCCGCTCATTATTTGGGAAGAGGCCTGAGGGAGTCCCGGACTAGGGGGTGTCCGGATAGCCGAACTATCATCATCGGCCGGACTCCCAAACTATGAAGATACAAGATTGAAGACTTCATCCCGTGTCCGGATGGGACTTTCCTTGGCGTGGAAGGCAAGCTTGGCGATACGGATATGTAGATCTCCTACCATTGTAACCAACTCTGTGTAACCCTAGCCCTCTCCGGTGTCTATATAAACCGGAGAGTTTTAGTCCATATGACAGAACAACAATCATACCATAGGCTAGCTTCCAGGGTTTAGCCTCCTTGATCTCGTGGTAGATCCACTCTTGTACTACCCATATCATTAATATCAGTCAAGCAGGAGTAGGGTTTTACCTCCATCGAGAGGGCTGAACACAGGTAAAACATCGTGTCCCTTGTCTCATGTTACCATCCGCCTAGACGCATAGTTCAGACCCCCTACCGAGATCCGCCGGTTTGACATCGACATTGGTGCTTTCATTGAGAGTTCCTCTGTGTCGTCACCGATAGGCCCGATGGCTCCTTCGATCGTCAACAACAACGACGCAGTCCGGGGTGAGACTTTTCTCCCCGGACAGATCTTTGTATTCGGCGGCTTTGCATCTGCGGGCCAATTAAGCAGCCATCTGGAGCAGATCGAAGCTTCGCCCTGGCGGATGTGTCGATTTGGAAGTCTGAACTTCACGGCTGACATCCGCGGAGACTTGATCTTCGATGCATTCGAGCCATAGCCGAGCGCGCCGCACTGTCACGATGGGCATGATTTAGCTCTGCTGCCGGACAGTGCCCTGGAGGCCGCACATGAGTTTGCTCCAACCCCTAATTCGGAGCCGACTGCGCAGATCGAGCATGGGTGGCTAGACACCGCCTTGGGGGCTGCTACCTCTACGGCGATGGAGCCGAACACCGACCTTGTTCCTTGTGAAGCCCGTGACTCCGAGGTGCCGGACTCCTCGCCGGACTCCGAATCCCTCGCGCCCCTACCAATCGCATCATGGAGTTCATCGCTGCGGACATCTTTCAGCACTCACCTTTTGGCGACATCCTAAACTCGCTAAAGTATCTCTCGTTATCAGGAGAGCCCTCGCCGGATCACGGTCAGGACGGTTGGGATGCGGACGACGGAGAAATTCAAAGCCCACCCACCACCCACTTCATAGCCACTGTCGACGACCTAACCAACATGCTAGACTTCGACTCCGAAGACATCGACGGTATGGACGACGACGCCGAAGACGACCAAGAACCAGCGCCTACTGGGCACTGGAAAGCCACCTCAACTCACGACGTGTACATGGTGGATACACCAAAAGGAAGCGATAACGAGAAAAACGGGATGCGGCGAAGGATAATTCCCCCAAAAAATAACCAAAACGGCGACGCAAGTGCCGCCCGAAGTCCTGCCTCGATAACAACAGCACCCATACTGACCCAGCCGTAGAGCAGGGCGAATCGGTGGATGACGAACACGCCACCAAGCAACCATCCGAACAGGATGAATTGGACGAGCAACCCATCCCCGGCGAAAACAACAGTCCAGACGATCTCACGCCGGACACACCACCGGAGCATAAGAACCTTCACAAAAGGCTCGTCGCCACTGCAAGAAGTTTGAAGAAGCAGAAGCGGAAGCTCAAAACAGCGGAAGACGTACTCAGAATGAGATGGAGCAAAGTACTCAAGACCGCAGATAAATACGGCAATAGTCACCAAGCAAAGAGCTACCCGAAGCGCAAGCTGTTGCCCGAATTCGACGAGGAGGCCGTAGAGCCCCCACAGTCAAAAAGCAAAGAGGCCGCCTGGCCGGATAGACGACCAGATGATAGTCTAAGAGCGGCAAGCGGTGACGCACACAAGCCGGCACACGATCCACATAAGGACCCTCGCAAAAAGGATGGCCCGGTCAGGTCCATCTATGGGCCAAAAAAGAAGGCTCCAGGAAGCAACACAACACGCCGAGTGTTCGAAGATAACGGCACACCTAAATACAGGGGCGCCGCACACCCACTATGTTTCACCGATGAGGTACTGGATCATGAATTTCCAGCGGGATTCAAGCCCGTAAACATAGAGGCATACGATGGAACAACAGACCCCGGAGTCTGGATTGAGGATTACATCCTACACATACATATGGCTAGAGGAGACGATCTCGATGCCATAAAATACCTACCCCTCCAGCTCAAAGGGCCAGCTCGGCATTGGCTTAAAAGTCTCCCAGGAAATACCATTGGAAGTTGGGAAGAGCTCGAGGACGCGTTTCGAGCAAATTTTCAGGGGACTTATGTCCGCCCTCCGGATGCAGACGACTTAAGTCACATAACTCAATAGCCCGGAGAGTCAGCACGCAAATTCTGGAACAGGTTCCTCACCAAAAAGAACCAAATAGTCGACTGTCCGGACGCCGAAGCCTTGGCAGCCTTTAAACATAAGGTCCGAGACGAATGGCTCGCCAGACACCTCGGCCAGGAAAAACCAAGAACAATGGCCGCTCTAACGAGCCTCATGACCCGCTTTTGCGCGGGGGAAGATAGCTGGCTGGCAAGATGCAGCACCAGCGACCCGAGTACATCCGAAGTCAGGGATGGAAATGGGAAATCACGACACAGAAAAGATCAGCGCCGGAATAAGGAAAATGGCCCAAATAGCATGGCGGTCAACGCCGGGTTCAAAAGCTCTCGGCCGAATAACAAAACACTGCCTCTTAAGGACAACAGTGACGAGCTATCCAACCTAAACAAAATCTTGGATAGGATATGTCAAATCCACAGTACCCCTAGGAAACCTGCAAACCATACCCACACAGATTGTTGGGTCTTCAAGCAGTCCGGCCGACTTAACGCTGAATACAAGGGGCTCGACACACCAAGCGAAGACGATGACGAACCCCACAAGCAGAGCAACGGAAAATAGAAGACTTTCCCACGAGAAGTCAAAACAGTGAACTCACTTCAAGTAATAGCAAGGAAAAATAGTGTGGCACCTACTAAAATATGCTCCGCACGGTCCACCCCAGCGGAGTCCCGAAATTGGATGACAAGACCAATTACTTTCGACCATCAGGATTACTCCAGAAGTATTCAAAATGCAGGAAGGACTGCTCTGATATTGAAGCCCATAATCGACGAAATACAATTTACACAAGTCCTGATGGATGGCGGCAGCGATTTAAACCTGCTATATCCGGACTCAATCCGCAGAATGGGGATAGACCCTATCAAAATTTGCCATAGCAGCACTTCCTTTAAAGGAGTGACGCCATGCCCTTACGCCAATTGCACGGGCTCCTTACTACTAGAAGTTGTGTTCGGTTCATCCGACAACTTCCGACGCGAAAAGCTAATCTTCCATATCGCCCCATTTAAAAGTAGCCATCAAGCACTATTGGGACGCGAAGCTTTCGCCCGCTTTAACGCAATACCGCATTACGCGTCTCTTACACTTAAAATGCCCGGTCCACGCGGCATCATCTCATTAAAAGGTAACTTCGAGTGTTTCTAGACTACGGAAGAACGTGAGCCTGCCTTGACAGCCACACACTAATCCGGCCTTGCTAATCAAAGCCCCTACAAAACAGGTCATTCAGACCCCGGACACGGTTAGGCGAGTCCGGCATAAATAAACTAGGGGCTTCCTAGCCGCACACCCCTTTACAAGGGGCTGCGCGCACGAACAATGAGAGCCAATAAAGCTCAACTTTATTCGTTTTTTAAATCATACTCTGTTTTAAATACATTTTTTGCATGATATCTTTCCAAGCTAAGTTCTTCTCTTTTACAGATGAACAGCGTGCTACACCCGTCTAGGATACAGCACAATGGAGACACAGGCGCAGACGTGCAGCAGGGACCCGTTGCAAGGATTCTTTTTAGATTAAGACACTGCGTAAACCTTTCTTACTATCTCTTGTTGATACACATCCCCCGGTTTCCTACCATAACCGAGGAGGAGGATGACGTTTTGGCATCGGCCGCGTCAGAAGTTCTCGCCCGTACCTGGACACTAGGGGCTTAGGGCATTGTTCTGACCGTTATTATAAAGACCGAATACCTCAGGGAGTGTTCGGCGTCTCGAGTTAGGCCTTATATGCATCAGCTCCGAATCATGTCTTTGGTCAAATGTTGGGTTTGACCGGCTCCTGTGTTTTGCTGCCTTACGTTCCGCTCCATCGGCTAACGCGGCACCAGGAGAACTACTGCGATTGTGCCCCAGTTTGGCTGGGCGAGCACCTCAGTAGAGAAAGCCGAAAACTGACTGTCATGATATAGCGAGAGACTGGTCAACCACTCGATCGACTACTGGAATTTTAGAATTCCTCCGCTTTGACGAAGGACCGCTTCCCGGTCACGCACACACGCGCCCCAAGTTCGGAGAGCGCGGTGCCTCTAGGGGCTATATAGTAGCCCCACCATCGAGCTCCTATGGCTAAGTGAAAGTGATAAAGCATTATAGTCCGGTTGCCTAGTTTGCTACGCCACCACCTCCTTCACAGGACCAAGACATTGGATTAAGTGTGAAAACGCGCTTTTTTTTTTGCAAACACCCCCGCACCATGTGCGTGGGGGCTAAAGCCAAATACTGCCATCTTTCAGGTTATACATACATATACATTAACGGCCGCACAGGAGATATTTCAATACTTGAACGCACAAGTATAAAAAGCTGTTACATTATAAATATGATTTCACAAATCATACATGTCATTTGAACATAACATTTTTCGAGCACTGCGACTCTATTAAATGAGCGCCCTGCAGGACTTCCTCAAAATAGTGCTCGGCGGGTAACCGGCTTTGTCGAACCGGGATGCAACATCGATGGCATCCATCTCCGCCAAGATGTCTTAACACGGCGGAGCCATCCGTGCACCCTCTATGCAGGCCGACCGACTATCGCTTTGATATGCAGCACCGCCCCAAGGAATTGCTGCAATAAGCCAAAATAACTCTTCGGCTTGGGCCTTTCCGGCCACAGATGAGCCACCACATCCGTCATGGCAAATCCGGACAATCTATTAAGCTCAGCCCACTCAGCCAACCGATCGGTCAACGGAAGTGGACGCTCCGGACTATGGAATTGAGACCAAAAAAGCTCTTCCATCTCGTGATCCTTCTGGCTTCGGAAGTGCATGACTGCGTCCGCTGCACTTGCCGCCAAATTCAGATAAGGATCCTCCGCACCCCACAACTGGCCCAACTGAGCATACTTCGGATCCGTGAATTTCCTACGCAGCAGAAAGGGCTTTCCAGCCGCAATGTCTCCGGCCTGACGCAGTTCCTCCTTTATAGCCCGCATTGCAGAACGGGCATCCTTGGCTTCGGCGGTGGCCTTCTTCAGGTCCTCTTGCTCCGCTTGGCGTTCTCTTTCAAGAACCTCATACCAGTCGGTAGCATCTTTTAATTTCACGGCCATTCCAGCCATCTCCTCCCTGCTTCGGCAATGAGCAGCCTTTTCGGCTTTTAGCTCCTCCGCTGCCCTCGAGGCAGCCGCATCACTTTTTCTGGCTCACTCCTTGGCTCGAGCAAGCTCTGCCCGAAGGTCCTCCACAGCAGCGGCACCATCTGCATCAAGCATACATGTTGTAAGGTGTGGGCATCAGCTCCCTTACCAGGTGACCACGGAGAAACCACCTACTTTGTGACTCGTCAAGTCGTTTATTGACCAGCGCGATGTCCGCATCCGCAACATCGAGTTGCCGCTTAAGCTCGGCAACTCTATCAGTCCAGCTGGCCACCGAACGTTCCGCCACCTGTATAGGAAAGGCGACATTTTATAACTGAGATTATGATCCTCGGCACGCTGTCGCTTTCGACAACATACCGAATCTCAGGGGCTACTATCTATACAGGGCGCACTCTATGTGCAAAACTGTCAAAAGGTATGTCATTTTTTGCATACCTCGAACCCCGTCAGTAAACTTCCGACAGCCTCACGCAACCCGCTCTCGGCGGATGAGATCCTTTCAATCACCATACTCATTAATGTGCGGTGATCTTCTGAGATAGACGCCCTCTCGAGCAGATCCCGCGGCTCCACCGGTCGTACTCCAGTTGGTGCCGAACTCCCCGGCCCCGCCGGACTCGGGAAGACCCTCCGTGACGACACCTTAGGGTCGTCCGCCCCGCCTGACGGGGCGGCAGATGGAGGCGTTTCGCTCTCCATCATTTCCGGACGAAGGTCCCCCGAGGATGAGCTCTGCTGAGAAGGGCTGAGATCCGAACTACAAGGTAAAAACTTCGCTTATCCTTAGAAATAAAATAGGGATGTCCCTTACTACAAAACTCCCCTTTTTCTACTTACGGCTCCCTGGAGGGCTGATTCCTTTGGGGAGACTGTGCGGCCGGGACTCCTCCCGGCACAGGACCTTCCGGTGCAGATTTCTTTCCCCGCTTTGAGGCCTTGGCCTCCGGGTCTTCGGAAGCGGTCCTGTTCTCCCCCTGGAGGGAGGGATTCTTGATTCCCCCCTTTCTTAGAGCCTCCTTAGCAGAGGCGGTAGTTTCCCTGTTCCCCCCTTCGCCCTCCTCCGAAGGCGCAACCTCCAACATTTTGATTAACAAGGGATCCGGCGTGGTCTCAGGGAGGGGGGTCGGACACCGTATCAGTTTTGCTTGCGCTATCCACTCCTGTCCAAGGCATAGCTAGTTAAAAGGCAAATCCATGATAAATAAATGGACGGTATGTCCAGACACAGGGCTACTTACTTGAGTATCCGGGCGATTGCAGCTTAAGCCGGCGTCCTCGGTCAAGTCCGGACACATCTCTTGTGATCCGAAGAACAGTTTGTACATCTCCACGGGCGTCGTACCCATGAAGTGTTGGAGAGCTCGTGGTCCCTCCGGATTGAATTCCCACAGGCGGAGGGGCGACGTTTGCAGGACAGAAGATGCCGAATTAGCATAACCTGCGTCACCACGACCAGATTGACCTCCCTCTCTTGGAGGTCTCGAATCCGGCCCTGCAATAGGGGTACGTCCTTGGACGGCCCCCAGTCAAGCCCTTTGTTGCCCATGACGTCAGCCGTTGTGGAGGGCCCGAGCGAAAGGCAAGCGGCGGCCTCTGCCTGCTGCCCCTGGGAGCGGTGATATAGAACCACTCCTGTTGCCACAAGCCGAGCTCCTCCTGAAAAGAGCCCTTGGGCCACGGAGCATCGGCCCTCTTGCTTATAACCGCCCACAAGACTCGCCTCGACGCCCTCGATCATCTTCGGCTCCACGTTGAAGGTTTTGAGCCACAAGCCGAAGTGGGGGGTAGTGCGGAGGAAGGCTTCACAGACGACAATAAATGATGAGATGTGGAGGATGGACTCCGGAGCCAAGTCGTGGAACTCCAGCCCATAGTAAAACATGAGCCCCCTCACGAAGGGATCCATCGGGAAGCCTAACCCCCGACGAAGGTGAGACACGAACACGACCCTCTTGCCAGGCTCGAGAGTAGGAATGACTTGCCCTTGGGCAGGCAACCTATGCGAAATCTCGTAGGTTAAGTACCTGGCGTTTCTCAGCTTTAGCACGTCCTCTTCCATGACGGAGGAGGGCATCCACCGGCCCTGTAGGTCGGAGCCGGACATTGTCGAAGGTCCAAAGCGCTCGAATCTGGAGCCCTGGGTGTTGGAACTTGGGGCGAGGGGCGGATTCGATTCAGGATTGAAGAAAAGGAACGGGCCTTGGTCTCATTATAAAGAGGGAGAATACCAAGAGCCGTCTCCATGACCGTTTGGAACTCGCCTTCGATGGAGGGGGCATGGCAGCGGGCACGGTGGGGTTACCCATGCCCGTATTGATGGGAATCCCGGTATAAGGGGAACATGATCTCTGCTTCAACAGGACGTACCAAGGAAACCGCTTCGCTAAACGCGCCGAGGTGGTATAATAAAAACGATTCGAGTAAAGGCTTGGTTGTGGTGTGACGTCACGCCACAGAATACGTCAGCAGACTGAACTTGTGTAAATAATATTCTCTCTATGGTGGTATGTGGAATTTATTTTATAGAGCCGGACACTATCCTGGTGTTCACAATCTTCTATGAATTATTCAGAGGAGGAACCCGCTTGCAATGCCGAAGACAATATGCGCGCCGGACTCGTCGTCATTGAAGCCTGGTTCAGGGGCTACTGAGGGAGTCCCAGACTAGGGGGTGTCCGGATAGCCGAACTATCATCATCGGCCGGACTCCCAGACTATGAAGATACAAGATTGAAGACTTCGTCCCGTGTCCGGATGGGACTTTCCTTAGCGTGGAAGGCAAGCTTGGCGATACGGATATGTAGATCTCCTAACATTGTAACTGACTCTGTGTAACCCTAGCCCTCTCCGGTGTCTATATAAACCGAAGAGTTTTAGTCCATAGGACAGAACAACAATCATACCATAGGCTAGCTTCTAGGGTTTAGCCTCCTTGATCTCGTGGTAGATCCACTCTTGTACTACCCATATCATCAATATCAATCAAGCAGGAGTAGGGTTTTACCTCCATCGAGAGGGCCCGAACCTGGGTAAAAACATCGTGTCCCTTGTCTCCTATTACCATCCGCCTAGATGCACAGTTCGGGACCCCCTACCCGAGATCCGCCGGTTTTGACACCGACAAGGCCCAAGGCCTCCCTCTATAAATAGGACTAGCCACCACAGAGTAGGGGGGTGGGAGCAAGAGAACATATCGATCAGAGAGAGAGAGAAGCGACTGAACTCACCCTAGCAGTTCATCGCACCAGCTCAAGAACAGCCCCTCACGAGGCTGTTCTCCCTTTGTACTGTTCATCATCAGCCCCTGAGGCAGTCCACCACACCACACACTGGAGTAGGGTATTACACCACAATGGTGGCATGAACCAGTATAAATCTCGTGTCCCTTGTGTGTTCATCTTTCTTGCTTAGATCCTTGCGAGACTTCGACACGTGAGCTGGTAGGGGGAAGATCTTCGTGCGCACCCCAGTGTTTGAACCTCAAGGGTCTGCCGGAACCCGAAATCTGACAAGTTCCTCATACACATGACTGTGATGCATATACTTACCTTGTGGTCTTGAGTTAGCTTAGGATGGAATGAACCTATGAAAATAAGGTTAGATAACACAGATGCATCTACTAGCCAGAGCAAACGAAAGAACCCACAAGAGTACCAAGATTTGGATGACATGTAGAGAGTGAGTACTGAGTACCACATTGGATATAAACATGTCCCCAAAGGTAAAGATGTGCAATGAATTCAAGGATTTCCTTCCCTTAGGTGTCTTGCTCCCCCTGAATCTAGCATGGGATAGTGGGAGAAGATAGGGAACAGAAAATCAGAGCTCAAAGAAAATAAACAGAGCTAATGCAAACAAATATGAACATGTCTTTCCCCTCTTGAAGACATGTAACTTCTCTCCTCTTGAACACCAAGCATCTGGGATCCTTGAAGATTACTCTCTCCTTGAGTATTCTCTCCCCCTAGAGATACGGTTAAGCTTTGATGTGATCTCTCTCCCCCTTTGACATCAATTTCCAAGAAGGGACTTCTGGAATTTTTTCACGTTGGGTTTGGTCCTTGAGTCACAGAACAAAGCATCAAGTTAAATGGGATGTTGGTAGAGGACAAGATTCATTGAGTGGAGCTGGATCAAAAGAACACAGGAACAAGTGGCAATCTGTTTTTCCTGTAGTGAAATCAGTGGTACCGAGTTGTATGCTTCGGTTGCACCAAAAAGATTCCGTTAGACCGAAAACAACAGACCGGTGTGACCGAGTTCATCACAGAGAAAACACTTGTCACCTCAGCTCACTAGACAAGTAAGATCTCACAGGGATTTGCAAGGAATTAACTGAAGGATTTGCAATGAATTGGGTGCAAGAAATGCAGAACAGAAAATAAAAGAGAAGAAACATAAAGGAGTCTAGATGAAGTTTTTTTTTTGAAGAGGGAAACAAATATGCATGAGACAAATGCAAGAGCACAGAAAAGAGACACGAGAGAACTTCATCTAGAGTTGGTCGGCGACAAAGTCACCTATGTTAGAGTATATTGACTTAGGAGTCAAGTGAGATCACTTGATCATAGGTCATACTCATCGTTTAAGCTCAAAATGGGGTTACCATTTTCCGTTTAAGCATCTTGATGTATTCACATCTTGTCGAGTTGCTTTGACTCATGACTTGGAGTAAAGCTTCTCTAAGATGGAATAACATACCTTGGGTGGTGGTGTTGATCATGATCATGTAGTTGAACTTGTGTGGGTTGCTCAAGGTTGATGTAGCTCATCAAGAGTTGGGAGCACCACTTGGAATTTGAGTTCATCTACCTACATGGGTTAGTTTTTGCAAGGAAGAGCACTTGTCTATCCAAAATGACAATCATGAAACTCAACATAGAATTAGTCAAAGGATATGTTTGAATGGTTTCGTGCTTCCTTGTCTTCAACCACCATTGTGTAGAGACTTGGTGATGTAGAGATTGCTCAAGATGTGAGTGAGTTGCAATCTCAAAGATTTAGATCCATCCAAGTACCTACACGGGTTAGATAACATGCAAGGTGCAAATATATCCAAGACATAAGATAGTCAACATAAGAGAAATACCAAGGATTAGTCATAGGCTCATGCCTTGCATGTATCAAATGGAGTTCCTACTCCAAGTTTTAAGCATCAGTGATGTTCAATTCACCCCTTAACCTGCAAAACACTTTCTCATCAAGTGGTTTAGTGAAAATATCCGCTAATTGCTTTTTGGTGCGAACATGCTTAAGATTAATGTCCCCTTTGGCAACATGATCTCGAATGAAATGATGACGAACTTTAATATGCTTAGTTCAAGAATGTTGCATGGGATTGTGAGCAATCTTGATAACACTTTCATTGTCACAAAGTAATGGAACATGTTTCACATATATCCCATAATCTTAAAGAGTTTGGGTCATCCAAAGCAATTGAGCACAACATGAACCAGCGGCAATGTATTCCGCTTCGGCGGTGGACAAGGATACCGAGTTCTGTTTCTTGGAAGACCAAGATACAAGAGATCTACCAAGAAATTGACAAGTACCCGAAGTGGACTTTCTATCAACCTTTTCACCAGCATAGTCTGAGTCGGAGTAGCCAACAAGATCGAAAGAGGCCCTCTTTGGACACCAAATGCCAAAGTTTGGTGTATGGATTAAGTATCTCACTATCCTTTTCACGGCCTTAAGATGACATTCTTTACGAGCAGCTTGATATCGTGCACACATGCACACACTTAGCATAATATCGGGACGTGAAGCACATAGATATAACAATGAACCAATCATAGAGCGATAAACCTTTTGATCGACCAGTTCACCATCTTTGGTCAAATCAAGATGTCCACTAGTAGGCATGGGTGTAGTCATACCTTTGCATTCTTGCATATTGAACTTCTTAAATAAGTCCTTAGTGTACGTCATTTGAGAGATAAAGGTACCTTCCTTAGGTTGCTTGATTTGCAAAGCAAGAAAGAATTTGAGTTCACTCATCATAGACATCTCAAACTTCTCCGACATTAGCTTTGCAAACTTTTCACTAAAATGAGGGTTAATTGATCCAAATATAATATCATCAACATAAATTTGGCACACAAATAGTTCTCCATTAACCCTTTTAGTAAAAAAAATAGAATATATTTTTTCCAATTTCAAAGCCTTTTTCAATAAGGAACTTGGTCAAGCATTTATACCAAGCTCTAGGAGCTTGTTTGAGTCCATAAAGAGCTTTGTGAAGTTTGTAAACATGATTAGGTTTCTTAGGATTGACAAAGCCGGGAGGTTGCTTAACATAAACTTCCTCCTTTATTTCACCATTTAGAAAAGCACTTTTAATGTCCATTTGGTACAAGGTGATATCATGGTGATTAGCATAGGCAGGTAAAATGCGAATGGACTCAAGTCTAGCAACGGGATCATATGTCTCACCATAGTCCATACCTTCGACTTGTGTGTAGCCTTGGGCGATGAGACGTGCTTTGTTGCGAACTACTTGTCCATCTTCATCTTGCTTGTTGCGAAACACCCATTTGGTACCGATGATGTTGTGGTTGTTGTCGGGCTTCTTAACTAATGCCCAAACTTGATTTCTCTCAAAGTTGTGTAGCTCTTCATGCATAGCATTTATCCAATCCGGATCTTCCGATGCTTCTTCAACCTTCATAGGTTCAATGCTAGAGATGAATGAATAGTGTTCACAAAAGTTAGCTAAACGAGTTTTTGAGCGAGTGATTCTCCCGGTTTGGATATCATTGTAGATTTGCTCGATGGGATGGTCTTTAGCAATTCTTGCTCGAACTCGTGAAAGCTTTTGCTTGGATCATGGTTGAACATCTTCTTCATCTTGTTCTTCTTCTTGGCCTTCTTCATTGTTGGCGTTGGCGTTCTCTTGTCGTGGTGGAGAAGGAGGTTGTTGACGTTCATCTTGGTGTACTTCCTCGTTTTCTTCATCTTGGTGTGTCCCACTTGTGGATGCTTCTGTATCAACTCTTGGTTCACCTTGTCGTGAGGTAGAAGCTTCCACTTGGATGGACGAGGTACTCTCCTTCACCTTCGTTGGATGAATCTTGCCAATAGACAAGTCTTGGATTGCTTGCGAGGGGTCTTTGTCTCCTACATCAATTGGAAATTCCTCTACTTGCGAGCCGTTAGATTCATCAAACTTCACATCAACCGTCTCTTCAACCGTTCGAGTGAAATTATTGTAGACACGGTAAGTGTGAGAGTTTGAGCCATAACCAAGCAGGAAACCTTCATGAGACTTAGGAGCAAATTTAGAACGATGATGCTTATCAACAATGTAGCACTTTTAGCTGAATACTCGAAAGTATCCAACTTGTGGTTTGTTACCGGTGAGGAGCTCATATGCCGTCTTGCCGAGTAGCTTGTGAAGATACAAGCGATTTGTTGTGTGACAAGCTGTCTCAACCGCTTCCGCCCAAAAGTGCTTCGGCGTCTTATACTCATCAAGCATCGTTCTTGCCATTTCGATGAGCGTCCGGTTCTTCCTCTCAACAACTCCATTTTGTTGAGGTGTGTACGTAGTCGATAGCTCATGTGAAATCCCTTCTTTGTCAAGAAAGGTGTCCACTTTTATGTTCTTGAACTCTGTTCCGTTGTCGCTGCGAACCTTCTTGATCTTCACTTCAAATTGATGTTGGGCCTTCCTAGCGAAGTTTTTGAAGATCTTTTGGACCTGCGATTTATCATCAAGAAAGAACGCCCACGTAAATCTTGAAAAACTATCAACTATAACTAGACCAAAAGAATTTCCACCGAGACTTTTATAGGCATTGGGACCAAAAAGATCCATGTGAAGTAGCTTGAGTGGCCCTCCAACCTGTTTACCTGCCAGACAAGCGCTGCAAAGTCTATCCTTATCAAATATGACATCATTAATGCCAAGGATATGATTTCCTTTAATAAGCTTGTTAAGATTTCGCATCCCAACATGACCTAATCGTCTATGCCATAACCAACCTTTAGAGGATTTAGCGATGAAGCAAGTTCTAGGTTGAGACTTTTTAGTGAAATCAACTATGTAAAGATCACCTCTGCGTATACCGGTAAAGACCATTTTATGATTGTCTCTATGAAACACTGGGCAATCTACTTCAGTAAATAGGACACTGAAACCGAAATCAGCAAGTCTAGATACTAAAAGTAAGTTGTAGCCAGGAGACTCAACGAGCATGACATTTTGTATGGAGCTATCATGTGATATGGCCACCTTACCGAGGCCAAACACCTTACCCTTTGAGTTGTCGCCGAAAGTGACATACTTTCAAGGACCATCGTTTTCAGCAAGCTCACGAAACATATCTTTATCTCCAGTCATGTGATCAGTACATCCACTATCAAGAACCCATTCCTTTCCTCCTGCCATATATCCCCGAAGATTTGCCATAAGACCAGAGTGTCCCATTGCATCATCAAGATCAAAGTCACTATCATCATCCTTGTCATAGTATCCATGTTCAACATCGTCATGTGGTGGATCAAATCCTAGAGAGGGTGATTCGTTAGAGTGAGTTTGACAATGATCTTCTTTATGAATTTTAATAGCTTCGGAAATAATATCACTAATGATTCCAACATCTCCTTTGGCACGCATAAGGTTTGTAAGCTCAAATAGACAATCAGCAAACATAGGATCATTGGAATTCATCTTACTCAAGGCAATAGACTTATGGAGAATTTCATCTAGATTTTTCAAGGAATAATTTGGAAAACGTTCCTCAAGAAATTTCCATATAGTGTAGGCACACTTAAGAGTAGGCAAACATCCAATCAAGTTTCTAGGCAAGCCTCTAGTAATAAGATTAACAGTTCTAAGATTGTGAATCATGTCAATTGACTCATCAAGGGTAGGATGCATAGGATCAACATGAGGTGCACAAGGGCTAGCAATGTACTTGTTCAAATGATATTCATTGAAAATCAAAAGCATCTCATTTTTTCACTCATGAAAATACTCCCCATCAAGTATAGGCACTCCATGTCTAAGACTCCCCAAAGTAGACTCATCCATCTTCCTCCAATGGTGATTAAACCAAAGCAATGGAGACCAATGCTCTAATACCAATTGAAAGGATTGAGAAGAGGTGTCTAGAGGGGGGTGATTAGACACTAAGTGCCAAAAGTAGTAGTTTTTAATTTCTTTAAGTTGGAGTGGAATTTTGGCACAAGTTTAGCATCACAACACATATCAAGCAAGCATGCAAAGAGTATATGAGCAGCGGAAAGTAAAGCATGCAACTTGCAAGAATGTAAAGGGATGGGATTGGAGTGTGCAAATGCAATTGGTGACACGGATGTTTTTGTCGTGGTTCCGATAGGTGGTGCTATCGTGCATCCACGTTGATGGA
The DNA here is from genome assembly GCA_021437245.1 of Aegilops speltoides. NCBI lineage: Eukaryota > Viridiplantae > Streptophyta > Magnoliopsida > Poales > Poaceae > Aegilops > Aegilops speltoides. The sequence continues at coordinate 75,469,190 of CM038145.1, read as the reverse complement.
GACTTCAACCCACGAAGGGTAACGGCTGCGCGAGTCCACGGAGGGCTCCACCCACGAAGGGTCCACGAAGAAGCAACCTTGTCTATCCCACCATGGCCGTCGCCCATGAAGGACTTGCCTCACTAGTGGTAGATCTTCACAAAGTAGGCGATCTCCTTGCCCTTACAAACTCCTTGGTTCAACTCCACAATCTTGTCTGAGGCTCCCAAGTGACACCTAGCCAATCTAGGAGACACCACTCTCCAAGAAGTAACAAATGGTGTGTTGATGATGAACTCCTTGCTCTTGTGCTTCAAATGATAGTCTCCCCAACACTGAAATCTCTCTCACAGGATTTGGATTTGGTGGAAAGAAGATTTGAGTGGAAAGCAACTTGGGGAAGGCTAGAGATCAAGATTCATATGGTAGGAATGGAATATCTTGGCCTCAACACAAGTGTAGGTGGTTCTCTCTCAGAAAATGTAAGTTGGAAGTGTAGGTTCATTCTGATGGCTCTCTCCACGAATGAAGAGGAGGTGGAGGGGTATATATAGCTTCCACACAAAATCTAACCGTTACACACAACTTGCCAATCTTGGTGGGACCGAATTGAGAAACTCGGTCGGATAGATTCAGCAAATCTAGTGACCGTTGGGATTTTCGGTGGGACCGACATGCAACTCGGTAGGACCGATATGGTTAGGGTTAAGACATAACATAATCTCGATGAGACCGATTACACAAACTCGGTGAGACCGATTTTGGTAATAAGATAACCAGAGAGTTGGTCAGGTAAACTCGGTGGGACCGATTCGCTCATCTCGATGAGATCGAAATGTTACGAAAAGGAGACAGAGAGTTTACATTGCAATCTCGGTAGGACCAATTACGCAAACTCGGTGAGACCAATTTTGATAATAGATACATATAGAGAGATTACAATCCCATCTCAGTGAGATCAAGATCCCTATCGGTAAGACTGATTTGCCTAGGGTTTGTAGCAGTGCCTATGACATCTGAACTCGGTGGCGCCGGATAGAAAGAATTGGTGGGGCCGAGTTTGACTTTTGGTTTAGGTCATATGTGGATGTGAGAAAGTATTTGAGGGCTTTGGAGCATATCACTAAGCATTTTGAGCAAGAAAGCCATTAAGTAACACCTCATCCCTCCTTGATAGTATTGGCTTTTCCTATAGACTCAATGTGATCTTGGATCACTAAAATAGAAAATGTAGAGTCTTGTTCTTTGAGCTTGAGCCAATACTTTGTCATTAGCATCTTGAAGGGGTTCCACATCCTCTAGTCCATGCCACTTCATTGTTGAACTTATCTGAAACATACTAGGTAAAAGTGTTAGTCCAACAAGAGATATGTTGACATTAATTACCAAAATCACCCAGGGAGCACTTGTGCTTTCACATGGATATAGGACTATGGTTGGAATAGAATATGATGATGGAGGTTATGTGGAGAAGACAAAAAGGGAGAAAGTCTCACATCGACGTGGCTAATCAACGGGGCTATGGAGATGCCCATCAATTGATGTCAATGTGAGGGTGGGGAGCGTGCCCACCCCCTTAGGGCGCGCTGGGCACCCTCGTGGCCGCCTTGTTTGATGCTTGACATCCACTACAAGTCTCCTGGTTTGCAATTGTTCCAAAAAGATCGCTCCCGAAGGTTTCATCCCGTTTGGACTCCGTTTGATATTCCTTTTCTTGGAAACACTAAAATAGGCAAAAAAACATCAATTCGGGTTGGGCCTCTGGTTAATAGGTTAGTCCCAAAAATGATATAAAAGTGTAAAGTAAAGCAAATAAACATCCAAAACAGGTAATATAATAGCATGGAACAATCAAAAATTATAGATACATTGGAGACGTATCAAGCATCCCCAAGCTTAATTCCTGCTCGTCCTCGAGTAGGTAAATGATAAAAAAGATAATTTTTGATGTGGAATGCTACCTAGCATAATCTTGATCATATGTCTAATCATGGCATGAATATTAAGACACGAGTGATTCAAAGCAATAATCTATCATTTGACATAAAAACAATAATACTGAGGGCATCCCAACAAACAATCATATCTTTCAAAATATCAATGCTTCAGAAAGTTATCCCTACAAAATCATATAGTCTTGTATGCTTCTTTTTCTTAACACAAGTTACCCCTCATGCCTATCCCAGTGTCAGCCAAGCAATTGTTTCATACTTTAGTATTCTCAAACCTTTTCAACTCTCACGCAATACATGAGCGTGAGCCATGGATATAGCACTATGGGTGGAATAGACACTACTAGGGAAAAGCCTAGCAGCAGCGCGGGTTTTGGGCCTATCAGTAGCGCGGGCACAAGCGCTATCGATAAGGCGCCATAGACTAATGCTTAGCAATAGCGGCTTGACGACGCCATCGCTAAATTGACTTACTAGCAGCGGTTCTTTAGAACATCGCTATGTTAATTAGTAGTAGCGCTTCTCCTAACCCGCTACTACTACTATTTAGTATTTTATTTCTTTTCTATTTCATGTTGTATTCATACACCTTTACACAAGTTTTCATACAACAGGAATTTAGAGATTGTTTTACATCATAATGAGTTATTACATCATGGGGTGAAAGAACGTGGACTAGTTTCAAGTGGATGTCCATCCACTTGAAACTAATCATGATTCTTTCACCCAATGATATAATAATATCATCATCATCATATCATTAACAACTTAGCATCATAATACATCATTGTCATATAACACCTCCTCAATATCATCGTTTTCATCATTGACATCACATAACACCTCCTCAAGATCATCATTATCAACTCTAACACATTACCACATAATAAACATATTGTACCTCATAGGACCTATTACATTCGATTAAGACCTACTACATTTTCTAAGGTAAAATAACAAAAACAAGATAGCCTGACTCTCCATTATGGATAATGGAGATTAGCTTATCTCCCATTCTTGCCTTTCGCTGAATGTTACTTCTAAGAACCTCCTTGCGAATGTCCATACATTTCTTCCATACTCGATGATCATGTGTTCACGGTTTTAGAAACCGATATGCACAGTGAGCTCCCTAGATTTACTCGGCAAGATGTTCAGAATCGAGAGGCGACCATGCAGACACATCGGATGAGGCACACAATCCATCGGGAGTTTCGTTGAAAAACATAATAATAACTTTGTAGTTAGCAATGATGTACTAGTTTTAGAAGTATGCAAAAATGCACGAATGTCGTAATAGTAAAAAATCTTACCAGGTATCTCCGGAGAAGTTATCGTTGTTCAACACATGCACTAGTGGCACGTATTCACCATAATTTGGAGGAGTTCGATAATAGGCATTGTAATTCTCAAGAAGAGTACAAAATGCGATCGATGATTTTTCTCCTTATATGTTAATTGGGTGCCTTGATTGTAGTGGGTTTTATCTACCATCTTCCGCATAGTCTTTGAAGAATCAAAATAAGCTGTCAATGGAAATAAGCTATCAACTATTTTGAAATAAAGAATATAAATTAGTTAATAACTATGTTTGATAAACTCACATAGCGGTACAATCGGCAGCGTATCAACAAGGACCCAAATGTCCATATTGTCTTCCTCATTGTCGGGATCACCAAGATCCATGGTGATAATCATACCCTCATCAAAACCATACATTTTGCAAAGTGCTTCCCAATTTTGGCAACCAAAATGGGTTACGCTCTGAGCATTATACAGATTTACTTCAAAATCCATATCATGATGGGTCCTTAGGTGTATTTTCTTTGTTTCAAAATTTTCATGGTCTTCAAAACCCATCCTCTCCAAGACATAGCGTCTTGCATGGCATGGGATAAGCTAGTCGAATTGTAAAATATGAAAATTAGACGTTGAAATAGTTGAAGTCATGCTTAATGGAGAAAAAACTATTGTCGCTGTTATGCATCAGTATGAACATCGCAGGTCTCCTCGAGCTTAATGCTGAAGCGGCGATCGTCGTCCAGCCGAACGAACCTGTCGCACATACCTCGATCGTCGTGGCACTAGCTACACTCCCCCGGGAGACCGTCGTCGTCCGAGTACGACATTTCCTACAATCATAATTCAAAGATTAAACTTGTACATATTCTAGCACAAGTCATGTCAGAATTCACGACAATATCCGGCATGACCTTTGCTAAAAAAGGACATATCGAGCGCCTGAAATTTGCCGGAACGGAATTTAATCAACACTCCGACAAAACATAGGCCACTCGGAGATGTAAACTGAACATGAATGGCCACTTGGGCAACCACATATCCTATTTGAGCAACAACACAAAATATACAAGGATATTTGGCTGGTCTCACCTCGATGTCGGAAGGGGTCGGTGACTGGGATGACAGCGGGGTTGTCGGAGGGGTCGGTGACAGGGACGACGGAGGTCACCTGAAACCATATAAGTTATCACTAGCAACAAAACATGTTCAACTAGTTTTATTAATTCAACTAGTTCTTACTAAATATAAACTTACTATAAATAGAAAAAAAACTAGTTCTTTCTAAAAATAAAGTAGTTCAACTAGTTATATTAATTATCTTACTAAAAATAGATTAGTTCATTAATTCAACTAGTTCAACTAGTTTATTAATTTACTTACTAAACTAGTTCAACTACAACTAAAGTAGTTCAACTACCACTACTACTACTAAAAATCTAGTTCTAACTAAGCTAAATTAACATCTACTACTACTAAATTAACATCTAGTACTAGCTAACCCTAAATTAACATCTACTACTAAATCTAGTACTAACTAGTGGGGGGGTGGGGCACGGAGAGGTAGCTAGGGGCGAGGTCGAGGGCGGTGGGAGGCGGGTTGCCGGCGGAGGAGGGACGAGGGCGGCTGCAGCGGATGGAGGAGGGGAGGAGGAGGGAGGGCGGGCAGCGGAGGGGAGGATATGCGAGGAGGATGGAGGAGGACGGAAGGAGGGAGTACTCGGCAGAGACGAACGGCGGCGGCGGGCGACGACGACGGCAGCGGTTGAAGTGGCGAGAGTGAGAGTGTGAGTGAGGGCCGGTACTCCGTGGGGATAAGGTAGGGATAGTTGTAGCTGCTTGGCAAAAGCGCTACAGCTAACATAAGTAGCGATGAGCGCTCTACAAGATAACGCGCCATCGCTATAGCTAGCGGGGGCCAAGGTCATGGCAACTATAGCAGATGGCGCAGTATGCCTCAAAGCGCCATCGCTACTTATAAGTCAATGGCTGCTTTGGCGGACACGCGCTGCTGCTAAGTAGCAGTAGCGTGGTATTTTGAAGCGCGCTGCAGATAAGATTCTGTGTATAGGCTTTTCCCTAGTAGTGAGAATATGATGGTGGAGGTTATGTGGATAAGACAAAAACGGAGAAAGTCTCACATCGACGCGGCTAATCAACGGGCTATGGAGATGCCCATCAATTGATGTCAATGCGAGGAGTAGGGATTGCCATGCAACGGATGCACTAGAGCTATAAGTGTATGAAAGCTCAAACTGAAAACTAAGTGGGTGTGCATCCAACTTTCTTGCTCATGAAGACCTAGGCATTTGAGGAAGTCCACCATTGGAATATACAAGCCAAGTTCTATAATGAAAATTCTCACTAGTATATGAAAGTGACAACATAGGAGACTTTCTATATGGAGAACATGGTGCTACTTTGAAGCACAAGTTGTGGTAAAAGGATAGTAACATTGCCCTTTTCTTTTTCTTTTTTTCTTTTTTTTTCTTTTTCTTTTTCTTTTTGGGTGGGCTTCTTTGGCCCCCTTTTTTATTTAGGCTTCTTTGGCCTTTCCCTTTTTTTTCTTTTTTTTATGGGGCAATACTCTATAATGATGATCATCACACTTTTATTTACTTACAACCCAATATTACAACTCGATATCAGAACAAAGATATGACTCTATATGAATGCTTTTGGCGGTGTAACGGGATGTGAATGATCTAGTGTAGCAATGACATCAAAAAACGGACAAGCCATGAAAACATCATGCTAGCTGTCTTACGATCATGCAAGGCAATATGACAATGAATGCTCAAGTCATGTATATGATGATGATGGAAGTTGCATGGCAATATATCTCGGAATGGCTATGGAAATGCCATAATAGGTAGGTATGGTGGCTTTTTTGAGGAAGATATAAGGAGGCTTATGTGTGATAGAGCGTATCGTATCACGGGGTTTGGATGCACCGGCGAAGTTTGCACCAACTCTCAAGGTGAGAAAGGGCAATGCGCGGTACCGAAGAGGCTAGCGATGATGGAAAGGTAAAAGTGCGTATAATCCATGGACTCAACATTAGTCAGAAAGAACTCACATACTTATTGTAAAAATTTATTAGCCCCTGAAACACAGTACTATGCGCATGCTCCTAGGGGGAGGTTGGTAGGAGTTAACCATCGCGCGCCCCCGACCTTCACGCAAAGATAAACAATCAAAATACAATGCGCGCCAATTTGGTTACATAGTTAGTAGACCATACGTGCATGCTTTGGGAATCACAAACCTTAACACCAACGTCCTTACTGAACACAACCATCTACTAGTACCTCCCACATATTATCATCTCTATATCGCAAAACTATTGCAAGGAATCAAACATATCATAATCCGTGATCCATAAGTTTATGTAGGATTTTATGACTAACCATGTGAATGACCAATTCCTGTCATCTCTCTAAATAGATATAAGTGAAGCAAGAGAGTTTAATTCTTTCTACAAAAGATATGCCCACGCTCTAACAAATATAAGTGAAGCAAAAGAGCATTCTACAAATGGTGGTTTTCTATGTGAAGAGAAACAAGCAATCCAAAGTTCAAATGATATAAGTGAAGCACATGAAGCATTCTACAAAGCCATACTCAAAAGATTTATGTGAAGTGCAATGAGCACTCTATAAATCAACCAAGGACTATCTCATACCAGCATGGTGCATAAAAGAAAAGTGAAAACTAAATGCAAAAGAGGCTCTAAGACTTGCACATATCGCATGAACGAAATGAATACGAAAACATACCGATACTTGTTGAAGAAAGAGGGAAGGCATCCACAAGCTTAGACGCTTGAGTCTCCTTGAATATTTACTTGGGGTGCCTTGAGCATCCCCAAGCTTGAGCTCTTGCCTCTCTTCCTTTTCCTCATATTGAGACCTCCTCGATTAGACACTTCATCCACACAAAACTTCAACAGAAAACTCGGTAAGATCCGTTAGTATAATAAAGCAAATCACCACTCTAAGTACTGTTGCAAACCAATTCATATTTTGTTTTTGCATTGTGTCCACTGTAATATAACTTTTCCATGGCTTAATCCACTGATATAAATTGATAGATTCATCAAAACAAGCAAACTATGCATCAAAAACAGAATCTGTTAAAAACAGAACAGTCTGTAGCAATCTGAACATCCACTATACTTATGGTACCCCGACAATTCTACCAAAATTAGGAAAAATAAGGAAGTTGTACAGAAAGACAGTGCAAAAGGAATCAGAACCATTTGACGTTCCAGTAAAAGATTTAAAATCGCGCACTACAGCCAAAGTTTCTGTCCTGCACCTTACAAACCAACAAGCATTGTAAACATCCTAAAGGCAAACCTTAGCACATTATTTTTATAATACAATGGAATTGTACAAGGGGATAATTATTTTTGTTGAAAAGTTTCTGTAATCAAGATTCACAAAGTTTCCGTGAGCATGAACAAAATTCAAGGAGCTCTCCCACTTCAACAATGCTTGTCTTTCTCACTTTCACTTTCCTTTTTGAAAAGTTTTAGGTTCCCCTCTTTATTTTTTTTAAACTATACAAAAGCACTCAACAGAAATAAATGACTCTCTAAAAATTTCGGGTTGTCTCCCAGGCAGCGCTTTCTTTAAAGCCATTAAGCTAGGCATATAGTGCTCAAGTAATGAATCCACCCGGATCCCAAGGTATATCAAAGCCAATTTTAATTAACAATGATTTTTAATTTAGTAGTGAGCACAAAGTAAGATATATCAAGCAATGAAGAAGTCTAACTCTCTTCCTATGCATCGGCATGTCATAAAAGAACAATTCATGCACACATAGTGAAGGCCAATGCATAGTATAAGCAGTTTCTTGCAATTTTATCATATTGGAAACATAAAGAGGCGGAGATATAGTTCCTCTTTCATAATAATTGCAAGTAGGAGCAGCAAGCACATGCATATTACATTCATCAAAATCATCATGTGCAATGGTAAAAGGCAACCCATCAATATAATCCTTAATAAGCACAAACTTCTCCGATATAGTGTAGTTTGGAGAATTCAAAAAGATAATAGGACTATCATGCGAGGGTGCAATAGTTTTGGAGTAATGGGCCACGGGTAGGCCGACCCGGGACCCAGGATCTTTTAAGACGACGGGGCGAGCCGCGCCCCTCTGACCGCATCCCAGCTGGCGACCTTCGGGGAGGCCGAGTCCCGGCTGGCGACCTTCGGAGAGCCCAGCTGGCGACCTTAGGAGAAGCCGAGTCCCAGATGGCGACTCTGGGGCAGGCCGACTCTGGGCTTGCGACCTTCGGGGGCCGACTGTGGGAGTCGGCCCGCGACCTTTCTCGAAGACCGATGCGGGGTACGGCCCCGACGTGGCCGTCACCTCCGCCCTACGAGGGGTGGGCATGGCTACAGTAAGCCGTATCGCTGGAAGATCTCCGGTGAGGCGCGGCACTGTTGCCATGCCTCCCCTGACCTCAGCCATAGTGCGCGAGGCACTGTGCCCACGACGGCTGCCTGTACAGCCCGAAGATCGCCGGGCCCCCTGTCAGTGGGAGAGAAGAAGACGGCCAGAGCGCTCGGAGTCGGCCCGGTGGGAGTCGGCCTTCCTGGAGTTGGCCGCCTCCTCGTCTGGGCCCCACGAGCCATAAACTAGATTGGACGGGGAGTGGCGACAGTGATCGCCCGACAGACGGCGGCACTGTTCCCACGACCCCATGACCAAGCCTGCGTCACCAGGAGTGCCGCACAGTGTTCTGCATGTCCGCGGGACCCACCAGTCGGCGGGCCCCGAAGCGGCGAAGGACAGCGGCATGAGAGGCAGACGGCCGGGGCCACGCCCATCAGATTACACTTGTACCTCTTGAGGGTAGGCCTATATCGTCCCGGGCACCCATGCAAAGGGTTCGCCTTGATAGGTTTTAGACACATAGCAAGAAGGGGAGAGAGCTAGCCTTGCTCCCTCCTGCCTCCCGAAATAGCTCAAGGAGCACTATTGTATTATCATCCCATAGTGATCATGCGGAGACCCCGCAGAGCAGCGAGAGGGGTGTTATCTCCCGAGAGCCCCGGCTGGGTAAGATCCGTCGGCGTGCATGCTTGCGCCATCCCGCTTCTGTGCACCGCGACGTTCTACTCGCCCCACCATGATAAGCCACCCGCTGGCATATGTCGATCCAACCCCGACATTTGGCGCCCACCGTGGGCGAGGTGCACCGCCGTCCGGAGATCTTTTTCGACGGAACCTCTTCCTCCCGGGCGAAGCGCAGCCAGCCCGGCTCGCCAGATGGAGTCTGACGATCGACACGCTGCGGCGGCGCGAAGCCGCCTGCGCCGTGGAGCGCCTCGTCGAACTCATCGGGCGAGGTGCGATCTCCGACGAGCTCGCACCGAGTGCAGACGCTGGTGGCCCCGAGAACCTTCGCGGGCCTCCTCGACCAACTCCACGCCGCCGGCGAGCCCGCCAGATTTGAGTCCGTGGGCTCTTCGACCCGGCGCTGGTCGACTCCGACGCCAGACGCCGATATCTTCCCCACCAACATGGTGGTTCACGACGAGCCGCTTCAGACGAGGAGAGTGACGAAGCGCCGTTACGGAAGTGCTCGCCATCGCCATGGCGAGCACTCCGCGAAGACGCCAGACCCGCGCTCGCGCCCTTAAGACCGACCGCGCCCATTCCAGAGGACGCGGACGCCGAGACGCTAGAAGAACGCCGCCTTCAGATCATCGAAGGCGCCAAGAAGTTGGCAAGCATTAGACGCTTGTCAGAAGCATACCAGCGCGAGGTGGATCGCGCTGTAGGCGGCTCGCCGGCCCCGACTGGGCCGAGCCGTCTGGGTGCGGTCCGAGAGCGCGGCGCAGCCATCGCCGACTTGCTCGGGCGTAAACGCCTGTACGCCACCCTGCGGAGAATATCCGCGCGCCAAGCGGCGCATCAAGAATCAAGAACTTCGAAGGCGAAGAGCGCCGTGTGATGACGGAGCGAGTCCAGCAGCTCCTCGATGCGGTTGCAGCGCAAAACGCGGCAGGCGGCCGCGCAGACGCGCTACAGCAGCCGAACGACGACTTACCCCCTCACCGAGATCAAGCGCGACTTCCGGACGCCGATCGCGGAATCGCGGAAGGAAAGAGAAGGAGCCAGCTGCCGCCACAGCCGGACTCGTGATCACCATCGAAGCGCGACCAAGACGGCCGCCCGAGCAAATGGAACGGCGAGATGATTATCCGCCTCCCCACCTCAAGAGAGCGCGCGTTTCTCCGCCGCCGTTGAGCATCCGACTCTCGGAGGTCGCCGCCGCCGAGAGGAGTCGGAGAGAATGACGCCCGTCATCGGATCGACCGACTTCACAGATCCTGGCGTTAGAAGAAGAAGATGAGTTGGGTCCGCTTTGCCGGGCCCCGTGATCGAGACGAGCCCTTCCCAAAGGGTTCACGCCCCCAAGACACGCCTAAGTACACCGCTCTGTGAAGCCGGAAGACTGTTGATAGACTACCCACAGCCGCCAACATAGCAAACGGTAACAAGCGAAGTCGCCGTGAAGTATGTTCCCCTCATGCTCTGTGGCACGGCCGGACATGGCTGAACAACCCAAGCCCCGCAGATCAATAGCTGGGTCGACTTCACTGAAGCCTTCATTCAGAACTTCACCAAAGACGCATAAGCGACCTCCCAAGCGCGCCAGCTCTCCCCAGCGCATAAGGCCCTCAAGAATCAACACGCGACTACCTCACTCACCGGGCGAACTCGAAACTCCTCGCGAGGGCGCACGAGGTGCAGCCATCGAGTATTTCACGGCCGGGTGCCGAGAGGGCACCCTCCTCAAGCACAAGCTCCTCCGCGACGAGCCCAAAACCTCGATTTAACCGCTAGTCATAGCAGCATAACACGCCACGGCCGACTCTTCTATGAAGACGGAGATTCAAGTCAACGCTGTGGCAAGGTGATCCCCAGGCCTCGTAACCCGGTGGAGATGCCACCGCGATAGCAGCAAAGCGACAACAAGCGCAGGCCCTCACCGACTTCCAACAATCGGTGTCGCAGCGGTAGAGGATCGCAATGGGAGGGCAGCCTCGACCAAGCGGCGTAAGCGGCAAGTCCAACTGGTTGCCGCCTTCTCCTATGAGCAGACTTTGGATGGACCTTGCAAGTTCCACAGCGCGTATGGCCGCCAAACCACACCCCACAAGAAAGTGCCATCGCTCGCCAGATCGCCAAGGAGACGGCCTTGCCCTCCGCCGCTGCAGGTAGGCCGCCCGCCATCGCTTCAAAGAGCCGGCGGCTTGGCACCGGCGCGGTCCAAGACGAGTTCCCGGAAAAGCACGGAGCCTATGTAGTGTTCACCAGCATGGTAGATGACCGGCGCAGCCGGCGCCAACAACAGCAAGAAGTCAACGCAATAGCAACTGATGCCCCAGAGTTCATGCATTGGTCCGAGAAGCCTATCAGCTGGAGCGGGCGGACCATCCAGAAGTGATGCCGAGTCCGGGCTCCTACGCCCTGGTCCTAGGCGCGACCTTGGCCAATTATAGGCGGGCTGCCCATTTCTCGCGGGTCTTGATAGATGGAGGCAGCAGCATAAACATCCTGTACAAGGACACAATCGAGAAGCTTGAATCAGCGAAGGCAGCCGCAGAGCAGCCGCACAAGATTCCATGGAATTGTACCCGCCTCTCCCGCTCACCAATCGGCAAGATTTCGATAGACGTCCTCTTCGGAGACAAAGATCACTTCCGCCGAGAGCCGCATCCGTTCGAGGTGGTAGACTTGAGAGCCCGCACCACGCCTCGCTATTGGCCTGCCATGGCCAAGTTCATGGCGATTCCCCACTACGCCTACCTCAAGATGAAGATGCCGAGTTCCAAGGGATCCCGACCATTGCCGGCGATTATAAGAAGACGCCCGCCACGCTGCCGAGAGCAATCGGCTGGCCGAAGTCTTTAGTGATCGCAGCCGAGAAGCTGCTCCTTGACCGTGTCGAAGCGATGGCTGGGAAGCAGCCGAGATGTCGCCCACCCCAAGGAGTCGGAAGGTATGATCATTCAAGCCGCTAAAGAAACCAAGAAGATACCCTTGGACCCGAGCACCCAGAGAAGTACGCTGTCATAGGCACGGGCCTTGACAAAGAATAGAAGGCGAGCTCGCCGATTTCCTCCGTGAGAATCGGGACATCTTTGCATGGTCCCCAAGGACATGCCCGTGTACCGACGGAATTCGCCGAGCACAAGCTACACGCCAGCCGGATGAAGCCCGTCAGCAGCCCTTGCGCTACCGTCAAGAAAAGAGAAGAGTCGGGAGAAGAGATAGCCCGGCCCCGGCAGCCGGATTCATCATGGAAGTGTTTTTCCGGAGTGGTTAGCAAACCCAAAGATCGGTATTGAAGAAGAATAAGCAAGGGCGGATGTGCATAGACTACACCAGCCTCAATAAAGCCTGCCTAAAGGACCCATTTGCTCGCCAAGGATCGATCAGTGATAGACTCCACACCGGATGCGAGTTGTTGAGTTTCCTAGACGATATTCGTGATATCACCAGATCAAGTGAATCCAGCAGACAGTCAAGACCGCATTCATCACGCCATTTGGAGCCTTCGCACCGACAATGACGCTCGCTTGAGGAATGCCGGCGCCACCTTTCACCGCTGTATGCGTATGCCTCCTCAAGCAACTCGCGTAAACGCCCACGCTTATGTGGATGATGTGGTGGTGAAGACGGAAAAGCATGGGACGCCATCGAAGACCTCAAAGAGACCTTTGAGAATCTGCGCTGATTCCAGATCAAGCTCAACCTCGAGAAGTGCGTGTTCGAGTCCCAGCCGCCAGCTCCTCGGCGGCTTGGTCTCCGAACGCGCATAGAGTGCAACCCGTGAAGATCAAGGCCATTGAGAGAATGGAGGTACCCAACCGATCGTTGATGTGCAGAGTTCACCGCTGCTTGGCATCAATCAGCCGATTCATCACCGGGGCGAGAAAGCTCGCCTTGTATCAACTGGATGAAGAAGACTACCTTTTGAGTGGAACCACAAGGCGATGAGGCATTTCTCCAACTAAAGAAGATCGGCAACTCCCCTGTGTTGGCGGCCCGACTCCCAAAGAGCCCATGCTTTTGTACATCGCCGCCACCAGCCGGGTTGTCAAGACACCATTGTAGTCGAGCGCAAGGAGGAAGGTAAGGCGCCCCGGTCCAGAGACCGTGTATTACTCGAGCGAGGTAATCGCCGACCTCAAGCGTAACTACCTCACTACTGAAGATGTGCTATGGCGTGCATTTTGCCGCCAAGAAGTCAAGCCCTACTTTCAAGAGCATCCAATCACAGTGGTTTGCACCGCTCCGCTCACCGAGATCATTGGAAGCCGGAACGCCTCCGGCCGAGTGGCCAAGTGGGCTATCAATCTAGCTCCTTACACCACCTACTACCAACCTCGCATCGCCATCAAGTCGCAGGCGCTGGCCGACTTCCTCGTTGACTGGGCCAAGACTCAGTACCTGCCACCAGCACCCGACTGTACTCATTGGTGGCTGCACTTCGGCGGCTCCAAGATGCGCACCGGCCTTCGAGCCGGCGTCGTCCTCACCTCCCCCAAGGGCGACTAGCTCAAGTATGTGCTGCAAATCCACTTCGCCGCCTCCAACAACATCGCCGAATATGAAGCGCTCGTCCACGGGCTCCGGCTTGCCAAAGAACTCGGCATTCGCCGGATCTTGTGCTACGGAGACTCTGACTTGGTGGTTCAGCAATCATCCGGCGACTGGGACGCCAAAGACGCAAACATGGCGAGCTACCGCTTCCTGGTGCAGCAACTCAGCGGATATTTTGAGGGGTGCGAGTTCCTTCACGTGCCAAGAAACGACAACGATCAAGCAGACGCCTTGGCACGAGTCGGCTCCACTCGCCAGGCAATACCTTCCGGCGTCGCCCTTCAGCGCCTCCTCAAGCCGTCTATCAAGCCTTCACCGAATCCGACCATCTTCGTGTTGCCCGCCAGAGATAGTCGGATCCGATTCCAAGGCCCCAGCAAGCGACCTCAAGAAAGCCACACTTGAAACAAGCCCGGGGACTGCGCCAGTCGGCCCAGGGACTTCCAAGCCCGACCCGGGGACTGCGCCAGTCGGCCCGGGAGCTGCCCCAGTCAGCCCAGAGATTCCCCCGATCCAGCAAGCGGCGGCAGACTCCAACCCGCCGCCTCCCAGCCCAGCCACCCTTCTCCAAGTCGCTGTGGTAGCAGTTGAAGAGATAGCAGCACCTTCATGGGCTCAGCCCATCCTCAAGTTCCTAGTGAACAAGGAATTACCAGCAGACGAGACCCTGGCTCGGCAAGTACAACGCCGAGCAGCAGCCTACACTATAGTCAACAGAGAGCTAGTCAGGCGCAGTGTCACCGGTGTCCACCAGCGCTGCGTAGAGTCAGAGCAAGGCCAAGCGATCCTCAGAGACATCCATCGTATGAAAAGGCCACCATGCGGCTTCGAGGGCACTCGTGGCCAAAGCCTTCGCACGGTTTCTTTTGGCCGATCGCCTACGGAAGAAGCTAAGGAGCTAGTCAAAAATGCAAGGTGCCAGTGTTTCGCCCAAGCCCCTTCACCGGCTTCATACCAAGACAATCCCCATTGCTCGCCCTTCGCAATTTGGGGCTTGGACATGGTGGGACTATTCAAGACGGCCCTAGGCGGCCTAACTCACTTACTTGTCGCGTGGACAAGTTCACCAAGTGGGTGGAAGCAAAGCCCATCAAGAAATTAAACGGGCCTACAGCAGTGACCTTCATTGCCGACATCACAAAGGCGGTATGGCATACCGCAAAGCATCATCACGCATAACGGCACCAACTTCGCTAAGGGCGCTTTGGCTCGTTCGCGATGCGGGGCATCCGATCGACTTAGCGCCCGTTGCCCATCCGCAATCAAACGCCAAGTGGAACGAGCCAACGGCCTCATCTCGTCGCATCAAGCCTCGATTGGTCGAACCACTCGAAAGGCCACCGCTGTTGGGTCAAGAGCTGCCGCCGTCCTCTCGAGTCTCGCACACAACCCCAAACAAGTCAACCGCTTCACGCCTTTCTTCCTCGCTTCACGGTGCCAAGCCGCCATCCCGATGGATATACAGCTCGACTTCCACGAAGTTTCCATGTACACCAAGAGGAGGCTAAAGAGACACGCTAAGGCGGCGCCGATCGCTGGAAGAGGGCCGATTGCTGGCACTCGGTCGTCCGCATCTACCAGCAGAGTCTCGCGCCGATACTACAATCGCAAGGTCAAGCCAAGATCGTTCCAAGAGGGCGAATTTGTGCTCCGCCGATTCAGAGAACAGCCGCCAGACAAGTTGTCGGCGCTTTGGGAAGGTCCTTCATCATCAGCAAGGTGCTAGGGAACGACACCTACTATTTGATCGACGCTCAGAAGCCCCGAGCATGCAAGAGGGATGACTCCGGCAAAGAAACAGAGCGCCAGGAACGCGAATCTCCTTCAAGATTTTACAGCTTGATGCAGATGTATCGCGCTACCCTCTTTGTATTAAAGTATTAAGACCTTAGGCCCCGGACAAGCTCGGGACCGCCTTTTGATTATCTCGTATGATATGGATTACGCTCAATATGCTTTTTATCATGTCGTTCGCACCGGGTCCGACTAGTCGCCCGGGACTCGCTGCCTTGCGCTATGAAATGCTCCTCAAGTCGACAAGTAATGTGTGCGCTCAAAGCCGCCTCTCGCCAAAAGCTGCAGCCGCAGAGCGATCGTTGCAAGGGGGACAGAAAGAACGAGCGCACACATGAAAATGGCTAAGGATTTAAGAGCTACGATAGCCCAAGCCGCTACCACCTCCCTTACCGAGCCGACCACGAGCAAATGGCTCGCCGCCTCAATTTTCATCAAGGATAGCCGACTCGATAGTCGGCCTGTCGGTTTCTAGCCAACTTGCTAAGATATTCTAAACGATTATACTTGCCTCCCTAAAGTAGCTAAGACTTGACCGGCGGCAGATCCGCAGAGCGGCCGCCTGATCGGCAAAGCGCAAATCAAGGAAGGCGGCAAAGGAAAAAGTCTAAAGAACAAAGCAAGGAAAGCCGGAAATTAGATAAATATTTACATAAGGCCCTTGGCCGAATACACCCAGTGGGTGGAATTGTTCGAACCTAACAAGTTTTTAAAGAGCAACAAAGACATATAAACAGAAGAACTCTAAGGGGCGGCCTCCGGAGCCGGAGGGTCGGAGGTGACGGCGGTGTCGGATGCCGGGGCAGTCGGCTGGGCGATCTCAGCTTGTCGCGCCCGCGACGGTCGCTTGTCCTTGTGCGGCTCGTTCTGGAGGCGCGATCGGGCCGAGGCTGGCCGCCTTCCTCGCCCCTCCGCGCTCCTCCTCGCCTCGCCCTCCGATTGCCCTCCTCCTCGGCGCTGAGCCGATCACTCCGCTGAAGTCCTCCTCAGACTCGGTGCATCCCGAACCACTCCGCGGTACCTCTCGCCGCCTTCGTCCGCTCGGGCACAAAGACACCGGTGTTCGTGTATCGGCGATGGCTGCCAAGGCCGCAAGGGCGCTTTCTACGGCCTCCGGCTTGGCTCGGGCCTCGACCGAACGCTGCAGACGGTCCAGTCCAGCCTCGATACCACCTTTGACGAACACTAAGGCTCGGCGTGTTCGCACGAGCCGAGGAGCCCTCCAAGCCTCAAAGCGATCGCGGCGACCTCCAGCCACCGGTCCGTCCGTCCGCTGGCGGTGCGAAGAGTCGGCACTTCCGCCACAGAGCGGCAACCACTTGGGCGCCGCGCTGAAGACGGTGCAGAAAGCGATGAGCAGGATTAAGACGAACCCCGATGCTCGGCTGCTCGTCGATGGTTCGGGGCGCGGCGGCAATCACTTCGCCTTCGCGCTTCGCTTCCTCCCGAGCCGCCGATGGTTGTGAGGAACGCTCTGCGAGTGGCCGGGAAAGAAGTCTGCCAAGACAGAAGGAAAGGCAGTCAGGAAACCCAAAATCAGCCCGACGCAGAGTCGAAAGATCAGAGAGGAGAAAAAGACTTACCATCGACGATGTCTTCGAGCTCATGGTAGCCGGAGGTCAAGACGCTTCCCGGCCGGTCCAGCAGAGCGATCGACCGAACTCGCTATGAGGGCATCTTCCGCGACTTGGCGCTCTTCCCACGCCTTCCGGAGCAGCTCTTCGCTTTCGCCGCCATTTATGCTGCCGGCAGGTCGCGCCTCGACAAGCTTGTCGACTCCTCCTCCTTGGCGCGGGCGAGCGGTGTTGGCCTCGCCCAGCTGCTCTCGGAGGGTGGCGCTGGCGCCAAGATCAAGAAAAAGACAAGAAGGTCATCAATAAGGTAGATCGCGGGAGATCCGCCCGACCGCCAAAGAATCGCCGTAATCTGGATTATAGCCAGCGCCAGCGCGCTTCGCGGAGAAGAAAGAAGGAAGGTCGCTGGAGATCCGCCCGATCGCCAGCAGCCGCCCAATCTCGGGATTACAGCCGCTGGAAGCGCCTAGCGCTTCGCCAAGAAGGAAGAATTGGCTCACCTCGCTTTCCGTCAGATCGGCGGTCCGCTCTCAGCTCTTCAACATTGCGGTTGAAGGCAGTGGCGCTGAGATTGTGGTATTCCCGCAAAGCCGCAAAGCAAAGTTAGCTTCGAGCTCACTGAAGGAGTTCCGAGCCGCCGCCAAGAGCCAACCTCAACTCGGGATTACACTCCAGTGGGGCCGCGCCGCCTCTACGTAAGAAGACGTAAATCCAAAGGAGAAACGAACGCATTCGGACGGAGGTCCGCAAGGCCGATGCGCCTGGTGCAGAGTTGAGGACGCCGCCTCTTCGGCAGCCTTCGATCGACGCCCGAAGGGCCTGGTTCAGCGGGCCGGTGCCGCTTTCACGCAGCCACCGGTGGGCGCGGCACTTGAGGCCTCGGCGCCTGTGTTCGCCGAAGCTTGCAGCGCGGTTTCGAAGCTTCGCGGCGCTGAGCTCGCCCTCTCAAGGCGGCAGCGGCTCGGGCGCGGCGACCAAGAAGCGCTTGAGTGTCGCAGTCGCCCGCGATTCGGAGGGTCCCGCGGGTCCACCGCTGTTTGCCATGCGGCCTCGAAGACGGAGGCGGCGGAGGCGGCGCGTGAGTATCCGAGCCTGAGACGTCGCCGCCCTCTTCCACAAGAGGGTTCGCGGTGCCGACCTCCCCGGTCTGCCCTGTGAGCTCGGGAGCGGCGGCGCCGACGACGCTGGGGACAAGCATCGCCGATCGGCGACGGCGACCTCCTCACTGCCGCTTCGCCGCTGCCGCAGCCTCGGCCTCCTCCAAAGCGCCATCGGGCGCTGGCGGTTGCCTTCTCGGCCTCCGCCTTCTAGGCGGTCGGCCTCGCCCTCTTCGCTTTTCCTGCGCTGTTGCCGTCGCCGCCCGAAGGTCGGCGGCGGATCAATCCGCCGAGTATTGGCAGATGTCTCCACCGACCCCATGACGGAGGGGACGCGGCTCTCTCAAGGAGAGGGAGCTCGAGAAGATCAAAGGAAAATCGAAAAGACTCCAATAAAACCCAACAAAGAAGCGACAGAGTAAGAAGACTCACGAAGAAACTAGCGGCGGCTTCTCACTTCCTTTCGAAGCGGTTGGCCTCGCGCCGCCTCTTCCGCTTGAGCAGCGGCGCTCCTTGAACTTCTTTGACTTTCCACCGGGCGCACTCGGCCCGGCGTGACGCCTCTTCGCGCCGGCTTGGGTGGACGGGCCGGCTCTCGGCTGGCGGCGCGGGACGACTTCCGCGTCGATGTCGTCCTCGGGCCAGTCGGCGAAGGTCGCCGACGGTTTGAGGCCGCCGTCTGCCCCCTCTTCGCCACCTTCGGCGTCGGCCTCCAGCGCTGCCGCCCCCAAGTCGGGGTCGTCAACGTCGCTGGCCTCGCGATCTGGGATGTAGTCGCGAGGTTTTGTGAGCGCCGCGCGGCGGCGTGGAGGGGGTTCGCTCGAAAGATACCGACGAGGATTAGAGCTCAAGTCGACGCAAACAAGATCGAACTACGAGACGGTGCGATTTACCATTGGGGGTTGTCGACGAGTACGGCTCCTTGCCGAACCGCCACTCCTCCGTGAATCCGCATGGCGATGTGGTTCACTGTTCGCCACCTCCCCACGCTGCATGTCCTGGTACACAGTCGGCTCGGATCGTGGCGGCCGCTCATCTGGCAGATAAGGTGAGGCCGGCCCTGGAGCGGAAGAACCCGGTGCGCCACGAAGGCGGCCAGAAGATTGGAGGCAACGAGCCCCTCCTACTGCAGCATGACTCGGAGCCGCACCACGGCGCCGTTTCCGGCGGTCGAAAGTGATTTGGACCGATGGGACCAACTGGCCAGCCGGCCAGTCAACGGCTCGGGGTCGAAAGGCGGCAGATTGACCCAGTCGCCGTCGGTGGAGACATTCTTCACATAGAAGTAGGACTTATGCCACATCTTCACCGACTTCACCAGCGGGATGGGCGGAAAAGGGTTGTCGGCCGTCGAGCGCCGCACCTCGATGTAGGTGCCGCACTGAGCCGGCGTGCCGGCGGCCTGAGTGCCGAGCTTTGAAGAGAAGAACTCCCCCCACAGCTCGAGGGTGGGGAGAACGCCGATGTAGCCTTCGCACAGAGTGGCGAAGGCGGAGAGAAGCACCACCGCGCTGGGAGGAGGCAGCGGCTGCAGCTTGTGGAACTCGAGAACGAGCGGAAGAATCCGCTTCGCCGAAGCCCCAGCCAGCATGAGATGAGAGCGGAAGATGACCCGCCGCCTCCTTCGGCGCTGGCGGATCTCTCCGCCGGGCGCAGACGGGCGACACCAGTCCGCTACTGGGAGGCGGCGGGTCCGCGAAGGAACTCGATGTCCTCCGCTTCCACGCCCGAAAGCCATCCCACACGCGGGAGCGAGGTGGGGGGGCGCGCGCGGAAGAAGAACTCATCGCCGGGCGAGGAAGAAGGCCTTGGCTCATGGCGGAGGAAGAATGTCGTGGCTCGCGGGCGGCGAAGAAGAAGGGCGGAGAGTGGGGAGAGAGCGCGGCGTGCCGCCTCGCCCGCTCCCCGCTTACTTATAGCCCTATGGGCTGAGAAGCCGAGGCGGCGTGGGGATTAATCGCGCCAAGGCCCCACGCCGCCACGATTAATCCCCACGGTTATCGCTGTAACGATGTGGGATGCCAACCGTCTGCGCCACAGCCGATCCGCCGGGGCAAAGGCGCGTAATGGCGGGCCCCACCGACGCCCGCCCCATCACGCTGCTGTAGTAGGCGCACTATCGCCCATGTGGCGCCGCGATAGGACCGTCTCGATAATGTCAGGGAGGCGTGATTGATACGCCTCCCGTTTTCCCGCCACGACTTGCGGATGGCGGCCCCTCGCTGAACGAGCCTGACTTCGGCGAGGCGGCCCGAAGCAAGAGCGGCCGAGTCTCAGAGTCGGCGCTAGGAAAGTTGAAACTGTTGAAGCCCTTCGAGGCGGCGCCACCGGCTTCACCAGCTCGGGACTATCTGTTGAGTAATGGGCCACGGTAGGCCGACCCGGACCTGTGATCTTTAAGACGACGGGGCGAGCCGCGCCCCTCTGACCGCAGCCCAGCTGGTGACCTTTGGGGAGGCCGAGTCCCGGCTGGCGACCTTCGGAGAGCCCAGCTGGCGACCTTCGGAGAAGCCGAGTCCCAGACGGCGACTCTGGGGCAGGCCGACTCTGGGCTTGCGACCTTCGGGGGCCGACTGTGGGAGTCGGCTCGCGACCTTTCTCGAAGACCGATGCGGGGTACGGCCCCGACGTGGCCGTCCCCTCCGCCCCACGAGGGGTGGGCATGGCTACAGTAAGCCGTATCGCTGGAAGATCTCCGGTGAGGCGCGGCACTGTTGCCATGCCTCCCCTGACCTCAGCCACAGTGCGCGAGGCATCAGGCCCCACGACGGCTGCCTCAGACGCCCAAGATCGCCGGCCCCTGTCGCTGGGAGAGAAGAAGACGGCAGAGCGCCGAGTCAGCCGGTGGGAGTCGGCCTTCCGAGTCGGCCGCCTCGTCTGGGCCCCACGAGCCATAAACCAGATTGACGGGAGTGGCGATGTGATCGCCCGGCTGACGGCGGCACTGCTCCCACGACCCCATGACCAAGCTGCGACACTGTGAGTGCCGCACAAGAGTTCTCAGATGTCCGCTGGACCCACCGGTCATGGCGGGCCCTAAGCCGCGAAGGGACAGCGGCATGAGAGGCAGACGGCCGGGGGCCATGCCCAGTCAGATTACACTTGTACCCCCGGAGGGTAGGCCTATATAAACCCCCCGGGGCACCCATGCAAAGGGGTTCGGCCTTGGATAGGTTTTAGACACATAGCAAGAAGGGGAGAGAGCTAGCCTTGCTCCCTCCTGCCTCCCAAACAGCTCAAGGAGCACCCTTGTATTATCATCCCATAGTGATCATGCGGAGACCCCGCAGAGCAGCAGTAGGGGTGTTATCTCCCCGGAGAGCCCCGAAGCTGGGTAAGATCCGTCGGCGTGCATGCTTGCGCCTCATCCCGTTTCCAGGCACCGGCGACGTTCTACTCGCCCCCACCATGATAAGCCACCCGTTGGCATATGTCGCATCCAACCCCCGACAAATAGCAACAATTTCATGTTTAACATAAGGAACTATAGCAAGTTCATCTCCATAAGCATAATTCATATTCGCATCTTGGCCACAGGCATAGCAAGCATCATCAAAAAGGGATATTTCAAACAAATTCAAGGGATCATAGCAATCATCATAGCAATCATCCTTCGGTAGGCACGAAGGGGAATTAAACAATGTATGAGTTGAAGAGTTACTCTCATTAGAAGGTGGGCATGGGTGATCAATTTCTTCTTCCATGGCTTCCTACAAAATATTAGTCTCTTCTTGGACAG
The DNA here is from genome assembly GCA_021437245.1 of Aegilops speltoides. Taxonomy (NCBI): domain Eukaryota; kingdom Viridiplantae; phylum Streptophyta; class Magnoliopsida; order Poales; family Poaceae; genus Aegilops; species Aegilops speltoides. The sequence continues at coordinate 75,447,118 of CM038145.1, read as the reverse complement.
CGGAGACTTTCTCAATAAATGCATTAATATCGTAATTGTATTCATAATTGTCATACTACCTCTGTTTCAGTCTACAAGTCCTGCGCGTATACCTAGGTTGCCAATTTTATCACCCTAATATAAACTATATAACACAAAAATTATACCTTTTGAAAGTAGAAACTCCGAAGTTTATGTTGGTATATTTTTTGTAATATATGACTTGTGTTAGGTTGGTCAAATTGACGACTTAGGGGTACGCGCACGCCCTGTAAACCGAGAGAGAGGTAGTAGCAATATTTCAATATAGCAAAATTTTCAGGCCTATAAACATCATCATCTAAAGCTTTATACTTTTCAAATAAAGATTCAATTTCATAAGCAGCCTTAAAAGCAACAAATTCTTCAATTCGTTCAACATCATAGTAATCATATATACCATTAGCATAAGAAGCTAAGGTTTCATTATCATTAAATTTGCATGAAAAGGGAAGGTGTGGAGCCTTCATCCTAGAGCAACAATTATAATCATATCTCAAGCATAGATCCCGAGCATACCAACGCAACATAAATATTTGATCCCATAATAGTTTTCCTTTTTGTGTCAAGCAATAATCCCTAAAGTATTCATGTTGATCCAACATTATTCCCATTACATAATTGAATGGGGTTTTCTCAGGATTATTAAAGTAGTACATAACATTTTTCACATGATGATCATCGAGGGTTTTAGGAGGTTCCCCATCTCCATGAGTAGCAAGTACACCTAATTTTTTTGGTATTTCATGTTCCATATCCATAACTAAAGATAGAGAACAACTTAGAACAGCAAATAAAAATTACTTAGTGATAAAGCAAACAAGCACACATGAGAATATTCACCCCACACTATGACTCCCCGGCAACGGCGCCAGAAAAAGGTCTTGATGACCCGCAAGTATACAGGATAGTTGTAGCCTCTTTCGATAAGTAAGAGTGTCGAACCCAACGAGGAGCTAAAGGTAGAACAAATACTTTCTCAAGTCCTATTGGCCACTGATACGACTCTACGCACGCTTGACGTTCGCTTTACCTAGAACAAGTATGAAACTAGAAGTACTTTGTAGGTGTTGTTGGATAGGTTTGCAAGATAATAAAGAACACGTCAATAAAAGCTAGGGGCTGTTTAGATAAAGAAGCAATAAAGTAAATATAGCGAGTGTGGAAAAGTGGTGGTAGGAGTTGTGAAATTGTCCCTAAGCAATTGACTACTTTACTAGACCGATAATCACTATTGCAATTCTATTTGAGGGAGAGGCATAAACTAACATACTTTCTCTTATTGGATCATATGCACTTATGATTGGAACTCTAGAAAGCATCCGCAACTACTAAAGATCATTAAGGTAAAACCCAACCATAGCATTAAAGTATCAAGTCCCCTTTATCCCATATGCAAACAACCTACTTACTCGGGTCTGTGCTTTTGTCACTCACGCCACCCACCATAAGCAAATCATAAACATATTGCAAACCCTATAGCAGGAATCCCTCATGCTTGTGCGACACGGAGGGCACAATAGGACAGCACCAATAATAAAACATGCAACTCAAACCAACCATAGCAATTCATCAATCACCGATAGGACAACGAAAATCTACTCAGACATCATAGGATGGCAACACATCATTGGATAACAATATGAAGCATAAAGCACCATGTTCAAGTAGAGGGTACAGCGGGTTGCGGGAGAGTGGGCTGCTGAATATAGATGGGGGAAGGTTATGGAGATGTTGGTGAAGATGATGGAGGTATTGGTGAAGATCGCGGTGATGATGATGGCCCCCGGCAGCGCTCCGGCGCCACCGGAAGCAAGGGGAAGAGGGCCCTTCTTCTTCTTCTTCCTTGACCTTCTCCATAGATGGGAGAAGGGTTTCCCCTCTAGTCCTTGGCTCCCATGGCATGGGAGGGGCGAGAGCCCCTCCGAGATTGGATCTATCTCTCTGTCTCTCTCTGTTTCTCCGTTCTAGAATTCTGCCCCTTCACCGTTTCTTTTATATCCGGAGATCCGTAACTCCGATTGGGGTGAATCTTTCGCCCAGATTTTTCTTATAAAATTAGCTTTCCTGGGGCAAAAGAAGGGCATCAACCGCCTTACAGGTGGCCCACAAGAGTGCCAGGCGTGCCCAGGGGGGAGGGTGCACCCCCCTATCTCTTTGCCACCTCGAACACCGTTTCGCCTTGATTCTTCCTCCGAAAAATCCCAAATATTCCAAAATAGTTCTCCGTCCGTTTTTATCCCGTTTGGATTCCATTTGATATTGGGTTTCTGCGAAACATAAAACATGCAACAAATAGGAACTGACACTGGGCACTGGATCAATATGTTAGTCCCAAAAAATAGTATAAAAAGTTGCCAAAAGTATATGAAAGTTAAATAATATTGGCATGGAACAATCAAAAATTATAGATACGACGGAGACGTATCACTCGCCCATCCCCAACGGTTTCTGGTCGTGTGGGAAGGACCCCCTACCGCCCACACTCACTAGGCGACGGTTCCAAATGCCGTTGCAGAAAGGGGTTAAAAACCATTTGTATAGCACCTCATTGCACCAGTGACCATCCTTCATTTTGAACTTGCCAAGTTGACTTTGAAGCACATCCAATTTGGGTTCCTTGACGGACTCGGTAACTTCGTGCATATCAACTAAAGTATCCCAAATTTCCTTTGCATTCTCAAGATGGCTGATTTTGTTGAATTCTTTGGGGAACAATCCGTTGAAGAGAATATCGCAAGCTTGAGCATTGTATTGCAACATCTTCAACTCTTTCGCGGACGCTTCACGATCCAGTTCTCTTCCATCCTCGAAGTATTCACCTTGCAAGACAATATGCACAATAGCCCAAACGGAGGAGTTATGCCAAGAATATGCATTTTCATCTTATGCTTTCAACTACAAAATTTGTACCATCAAAGTAAGGACCTCTACGGTGGTAATTTCCCTCGCTAGACACCATACTCTCCTAGGTTGTGAAACCAAGGCTATGATCACCAAAGCTATGGAAATCAAGGCAAATGGAGACCAAAGCTCTGATACCACTAGTAGGATCGAAAGTAGGTCTAGAGGGGGTGATTAGACTACTTGACCAAATAAAAATCTAGCATTTTCCCAATTTTAAGTCTTGGCAGATTTTAACAACTTAGCACAAGTCAAGCAATCAACCTACACATGCAATTCTAAGAGTGTAGCAGTGGAAAGTAAAATATTGCATATGAAGGTAAAGGGAAGGGTTTGGAGAAGGCAAACGCAATGTAGACACTGAGATTTTTGGCGTGATTCCGATAGGTGGTGCTATCGTACATCCACGTTGATGGAGGCTTCAACCCATGAAGGGTAACGGTTGGCGCGAGTCCATAGAGGGCTCCACCCACGAAGGGTCCACGAAGAAGCAACCTTGTCTATCCCACCATTGCCATCGCCCATGAAAGACTTGCCTCACTCAGGTAGATCTTCACGAAGTAGGCGATCTCCTTGCCCTTACAAACTCCTTGGTTCAACTCCACAATCTTGTCGGAGGCTCCCAAGTGACACCTAACCAATCTAGGAGACACCACTCTCCAAAAGGTAATAGGTGGTGTATTGATGATGAACTCCTTGCTCTTGTGCTTCAAATGATAGTCTTCCCAACACTCAACTCTCTCTCACAGATTTGGCTATGGTGGAAAGATGATTTGAGTGGAAAGCAACTTGGGGAAGGCTAGAGATCAAGATTCTTGTGGGTTGGATTGGAATGTCTTGATAGCAACACATGAGTAGGTGGTTCTCTCTCAGAAAATGAGTAGTGGAAGTGTAGGCACGTTCTGATGGCTCTCTCACAAATGGAGAAGGGGTGGAGGGGTATATATAGCCTCCACACAAAATCCAGCCATTACACACATTTGACCCAACTCGGTTGGACCGAATAGAAGAACTCGGTGACACCAATTCAGTTCAAAATGTGAACGTCAGCACTATCAGTGGGACCGACTGGAACAACTCGATGGGACCAATGTGCTAGGGCTAGGGCAAAACCTAATCTCGATGAGACCGATTGCATGAACTCGGTGAGAACGATTTCAGCAAAGATCAAACAAAGAGTTGGTCAAGCAAACTCGGTGGGACTGATTGCACATTTCGGTGAGATCGAAATATTTACAACAGGTAATAGAGAGTTTGCAAGGCCATCTCGATGAGACCGAGACCCGTATCGGTGTGACCGAACTATCTAGGGTTTCTGGCAGTGGCTATGTCAACTGAACTCGGTGGCGCTGGATAGATCAAATCGGTGGGGCCAAGTTTGACTTTGGGTTTTGGACATATGTGGAAATGAGAAAGTGGTTGAGGGTTTTGGAGCAATATTACTAAGCACTTCCAGCAAGTAGACCATTAAGCAACACCTCATCCCCTTTTAATAGCATTGGCTTTCCTATAGACTCAATGTGATCTTGGATCACTAAAATGAAAGTGAAGAGTCTTGAGCTTTTGCTAATCTTTGTCCTTAGCATTTTGAAGGGTCCATATCTCTAGTCCATGTCATGCCAATCATTGAAATTTTTGAAATATTTAACTTGAACGGATATTAGTTCAATGAGCTATATGTTGTTATGAATTACCAAAACCACCCGGGGATTAGTTGCACTTTCAATGTTTCAGTAAATTTTGGCTCCTTGACGGCCCAGGGAATTTTGAGTGCAAAATTATGGACCCTGGGGACGTAGTGCCCCATCCAAGGAGGGCGCACAAGGAGCCCGTATCCCTATTTAGGGTGCAGGGGTACGTGGTCGAGGTCAACTTGCGCAGCCCGCGTGCACTTCGAAGAGCTGGCATTGCGTTTATCGCTGCAGGCCGCCTCCTCGGACGCTTGTACCTCGGCTGCAAAAGTCGCGGCCTGCTCCTCCGTTCTGAGTGAGTGCTCAGTGTTACCATTGACTGTGATAAGGCCATTGGGTCCTCGCATTAAGCTTGAGATATGCATAATGCGGGACTGCATTGAAGCATGCGAAAGTTGTGCGCCCTAAGAGCGTGTGGTATCCACTTCAAAGATGGACAATGTTGAAGATTAGCTCCTCCCTTCTGAAGTTCTCGGGTGAGCCGAAGACTACCTCCAGCGTGACCATTCTGATACAGCTGGCTTCAATGCCTGGGATGACACCTTTGCGGGTGATGGTACTCGGCTTGATCCGGGATGAGTCGATGCCCATCTTCCTTACTGTGTCCTCGTAGATTATGTTAAGGCTACTTCCTCCGTCCATAAGGACTCGTGTCAGATGATAACCATCGACAATTGGGTCCAAAATGAGTGCCGCCGATCCACCATGCCTGATGCTGGTCGGATGATCTTGCTTATCGAATGTGATCGGGTAAGCCGACCACGGGTTAAACTTCGGGGGCAACTGGCTCTAACGCGTAGACATCCCGGAGTACACGCTTCCTCTCCCTTTGGGGGATGTGAGTAAAATAGATCATATTAACCTCTGTTACATCATTGGGAAACTTCTTTTGGCCTCCGTTGTTGGGCCATAGAGGTTCATCCTCATCTTCGCTGCGATTTTGGGTTTCACTTTGTCCCTCTGTCGCTATCTTGCCGACCTGTTTAAAGACCCAACAATTCCTGTTAGTATGGGTTGTTGGTTTGTCCTGGGTGCCGTGAATTTGGCATGGTCGGTCCAGGATCCGGTCGAGCTGGCTAGGGTCGTCTTTGTTCCCTTTAAAGGGCTTCCTTTTCTGTCCGGATCTAGGTCCGGTGAACCCTGCATTGACTGCGCATCCTCTGTGTCACTCCCGCCATTTTTATGCATGCGCTTGTTCTTATTGCGCTTAGGCTTTCCATTGGCGTCGCGTGTTTCCGAGGTGCTCGCTTCGCCGTTATGGGTACTTCACATGCAGTGCCCACCATCGTTCCACTCCCTGCTGCTGCCGTCGGCGATCCCATCCCCTCCACAACATACACGGTTGTACGAGAGAGCGGGCCTCCGAAACCCTGTATCTTGAGATCCTGTACGGGAGGTAGGTGATTAGATTTTTGAGGAGCGTCTCCTGATGAAGTCATGTACTTAGGGTAGGGTCATGGACCTGTCCAAGGTACCCTCCCCAAGGACATCTTTAGAAGAAACTGCCTTCCAGTCGACCTGGAAGGATTCCACTCGACGGACTCGAAGACACTCGACCATGAAGACTCACTCGACCACTAGAAGTTTAAGAGCCACTCTATATCCAAACGTCCTATAATTAAGTAGTCTTTATGGTCATGATGACACTTTATGTAAGGCGTTACCAGTAACGCCTGGCCTTAATGTACTTTAAACCCTCCGCTACGTGGGTGGGCTGGGGTCTTGGCACACTCTATATAAGCCACCCCCCCCTCCACTGGCAGAAGGGTTCGCACCCCTGTAACTCATACGCATATAATCCAGTCGACCGCCTCCGGCCTCCGAGACGTAGGGCTGTTACTTCCTCCGAGAAGGCCCTTGCGTATACAACTACTCCATAGCTAGGATCTTGCCTCACCATACCTACCCCCTATTCTACTGTCAGTCTTAGTACCACGACAGTTGGCGCCCACCTTGGGGCAGGTGTCTTAGTGACTTATTGGAGAAGTTGCAATTGTTCCGATCGCCTTCATCTTGGTTTCTGGCGGAGTTCTGGTCGAGGGCCGCGAGATCCGTCTCGGCGCGCTCACGTTCGTCGTCGACGACTCCGCTTGGCTCCAGGAGGCTCCACTCGACATCGACGCGCTTCCCGTCCGCGGGGCGACACACTTTCGTGCATGTGTCCGCGGCGTCCTGCTGCGGCAACCGTCGGCTCAGATCGGTCGACTCGTGTCGTCCTCCTCCGTTTCCCGCCTTGGCGCAAGCGCTCTGGTCGGTCGAGGCTTCAGCGGTGGGTGAAACACGCAGTGGCTCGCCAATCGGCCACCACCCAAGTCGCGGCGATCGAGCCCGACGAATCTCTCTATGGCCTGTTCGACCTGTCGACTGGCTCCGTAGAGACTGCATCCGAGTGCGATAGCAGTGATCCAGCGGCGGAGGTCCTGATGGTCAATGGGCCTCGTAGTCCTCCTGGCTTCCCTCGCACCGACGGAGCGGACGGCGGAGGCGACCCCGCTCAGGTCCACGAGGAGTATCAACCCGAGCCACTTACTTCTCTACAAAGGGAAGATATTCGCCGCCGGAATATGGATGCTCTGCATACTCCCATCGTAGGAGAAACCCCTGAGGCTCGTGCCTTGGAGGATGCGTGTTTGGCCAACTTGGCTGAGCGCACTCGACTGGAGAACCTCCAGCGAGCACTCGATTTAGCTTGCTGCAACGAAAGTACCAGACTCAATCGACGCCAACTAGTTCCGCCATCGACCTGTATATCGAACCCCAATTCGAGAATCTAGCAGTTTGCAGCCCGAATAGCGGAGTCAATTCAGCCCTCTCGGTCGAGGTGGCAGAGGCTTGATGCAGATCGTAGATTTGCTCCGGCAAGTAGGAGATCGAATTCAGTCTGTATCACACCACGCAATAGGATTCACAGCTGATCCGTCGCTGCGAATACTGATCCATCGGCTCACAGCCCAAGATCGCCTCCGCGGCGTGAGGGACGTGGGGGTCGACGTGATCAGTATGATGACCGATTCGATCGCGATGATCGGCGTCGAGTGCCCACTCCTCCCCCAAGGGGTGGGTATTATGACCCTCGACAACAAGATGACAGACGCCAACACAGAGTTGGACGGAGAGCTCCGGTCGACCCGAGGGATCCAGGCTTTGACGCGAGATCCATTATCGTGCAAGGTTTGGTCGACCGTAACAGAGCTCACTGAGAAGGCCACGACAGATATGTGCCCACCAGCAGCCGAGTTCATGTTTCAGGGCCAGAGTGTTTTAGCAAAGCCATCAGGGCCGCGGTGATCCCTCCCAACTTCAGGTTGGCGACTAGGGTGAGTAAGTTCACTGGTGAGTCCAAGCCCGATACTTGTCTTGAGGACTACCGAGTGGCTGTACAGATTGCCGGTGGCAATGATGAGCTGGCTATGAAACACCTACCGCTTATGTTGGAAGGCTCGGCCAGAGCCTGGTTGAATCAATTGGCTCCTAGCAGCATTTACACTTGGGAAGATCTTACCCGAGTGTTCGTCAGGACATTTGAGGGAACTTGCAAGCGCCGCCAGGATCGACAGAGCTGCAGTCCGCGGCAAAAGTCTAATGAGACCCCGAGAGATTACATCCAGAGGTGGATCACATTGCATCATACGGTGGAGAACGATTCGATCATCACCTTTGTGCCTTCAAGGAAGGCGTTAAGAACAGAGAGTTAAGTTTGAAGTTTGGTCGGACCGGAGACATGACCCTGAGTCGAATGATGGAGATTGCCATCAAATATGCCAATGGTGAAGAAGAGGATCGACTCGGAGTGGCAAGTACAAGCCGAGCCATCGAAAAAGGAAACTCCAATGGAAGCGAAGCGGAAAGCCGAGCCACCTGCTCCGGAGAAGCCTTAGCCGTGACTCAGGGCAAGTTTAAAGGGAAGCCCAAAGGATCTTGGAACCCCAAGAAGGTGAAGGACAAGGAAGGAAACGACGTGATGGATTTGCCATGCCACATCCACGTGAAGAAAGACGAAGAGGGTAACTTCATTTACCCGAAACATACCACTCGCCAGTGCCGGCTCTTAATCCAGCAGTTTCAAGGGAAACAGCCCAAGGATAAGGAAAAGGAGTCGAAAAGGCCGAGGACAAAGAGGACAAGTGATGAAGGATACCCCATGTCAATTCCACCTCGATGATTTTTGCTTTGATGTGGAGAGCAAAAGTCGATTGAAAGTTATCAACCGTGAGGTGAATATGGTTGCTCGGCGACACCCAACTATCTGAAATGGTCTCGGACCACCATTACATTCGACCGGTCGACCATTCGACACACATAGCCACCCCGGGAGGCAAGCTTTGGTGGTCGACCCGATCGTCGAAGGCACTCGATCGACTAAGGTTCGATGGATGGTGGCGATGGACTGAATATATTGTATGCGGAGACGCTCAAGGAATGGGCATCCCGATGTCCGCACTCGCCCAAACAACATGAGTTTCCATGGAGTCATTCCTGGAAAGAAGGCTGAGTCACTCGGCCAAATAGCTCTTGATGTGGTTTTCGGCGATTCGAAGCATTTTCGCAAAGAAAAGCTAACATTTGAAGTCGTGGATTTCCAGAGTGCTTATCACGCTATTTTGGGCAGGCCAGCTTATGCACGGTTCATGGCTCGACCATGTTACGTATACCTCAAACTGAAGATGCCTAGCCCCAAGGGTGTGATCACCATCACTGGCAATCGGAAAAAGGCAGAAGAGTGCTTTCAAAAGGGCTCAAAGATTGCCGATGCTCAGATAACAGTGGTGGAGCTGCAAGAGTATCAGAAAAATGCAGATCCGAGTGATTTATTGCGGGCCAAGAAGCCCGCCACAGAGTCAGTGTTCCAGTCGTCTGGTGAGACGAAACCCGTTCACATTCACCCGACCGACCCCAGTGCTGCTCCGACTCATATTTCCACAACACTCGACTCTAAATAGGAAGAAGCACTCATCCAGTTCCTCCGTGAGAACTGGGACATCTTCGCATGGAAGCCTGCTGACATGCCGGGTGTTCCTATGGGGCTGGCTGAGCATCGTTTACGAGTCGACCCAAAAGCAAAACCTGTCAAAGAACATCTTTGACGGTCCGCCGTCCAGAAGAGAAAGGCCATTGGCGAGGAGGTGGCTCGGCTCCTGGTAGCAGAGTTTATCCGAGATATTTACCACTCCGAGTGGCTCGCCAATGTTGTCATGGTCCCCAAGAAGGACGAGTCACTTCGCATGTGCATTGATTTCAAACATATCAATCGGGACTGCCCGAAAGATCATTTTCCTCTCCCTCACATCGACCAAATTGTCGACTCGACTGCAGGATGTGAGAGATTGTCTTTTTTAGACACCTATTCCGGGTACCATCAGATCCGTCTGTATGGACCCGGCGAGATCAAAACAGCTTTCATCACTCCATTCGGGTGCTTCTGCTATGTCACCATGCCATTCGGCCTCAAGAATGCCGGAGCCACGTTCATGAGGATGATTCAGAAGTGTGTACTCACTCAAATCAGTCGGAACGTGGAAGCATACATAGATGATATTGTGGTCAAATCACGGAAGGGTTCCGACCTGTTGACTGACCTTGTGAAAGTGCAACTAATCCCCGGGTGGTTTTGGTAATTAATAACAACATATATATCATTGAGCTAATAGTTACTTGAGAATCATTTCGAGAGTTCAATTGATATGGGTATGGCAAGGATCAAGAAGTGGACCCCCAAAATGCTAAGGCAAGCATTGGCAAAAGCTCAAGACTCCATTTTTGGTTTAGTGATCCAAGATCACATTGAGTCCATAAGAAAAGCCAATACTATTAAAAGGGATGAGGTTATGATGATGATCTGTTGCTCAAGTGCTTAGTGATACATCTCCTAAACTATCGCAACTTTCACCGCCATATACACTCATAAGTAGTCTCGGTCCCACCGATATTCCAAACTCACCACACCGAGATGAACCACCTCAGCCATAAGCCAAACCCTAGAAAACTCGGATTTTCCGATTCGAACTCGGTCTCACCAAAACATGAGTTGCAAGCTTCAGAATCTTCGTCATCAAATCGGTGTCACCGAGATGATGAAGTCGGTACCACCAAACTGGTATGCTCTTGTCATTGCGAATCGGACTAACGAGATTGTATTTTCGGTCCCACGAAAATCCCAACGCTCACATTATTTGAACTATCGGCCTCACCGAAGTTGTCCACTTCGGTCCCACCGAGATTGCTCAAATGTGTGTAACGGTTGGATTTTGTGTGGAGGCTATTTATACCCCTCCACCCCTCTTCATTCGTGGAGAGAGCCATCAAAAGAACTACCACTCCTACCTTACATTTCGAGAAGAGAACTACCTACCCTTGTGTTGAGATCAAGTTGCTCCACTCCCACCATATGAAGCTTGATCTCTAGCCTTCCCAAGTTGCTTTCCACTCAATCCTTTCTTCCACCACAGCCAAATCGGTGAGGAGAGTTGAGTGTTGGGGAGATTATCATTTGAAGCACAAGAGCAAGGAGTTCATCATCATCTACAACATCTATTACCTTTTGGAGGGTGGTGCCTCCTAGATTGGTTAGGTGTCGCTTGGGAGCCTCCGTTATCGAGATGTGGAGTTGAACCAAGAAGTTTTTAAGGGCAAGGAGATCGCCTACTGTGAAGATCTACCCGAGTAAGGCTAGCCCTCCGTGGGCGAGGCCATGATGGAATAGACAAGGTTGCTTCTTCATGGACCCTTCGTGGGTGGAGCCCTCCGTGGACTCTCGCAGCCGCTACCCTCCGTGGGTTGAAGTCTCCATCAACGTGGAAGTACGATAGCACCACCTATCGGAACCACGAGAAAATCACCGCGTCTCCAAAATTGCGTTTGCTCTTCTCCACCTCTCTTTACTACATGTGCAATTTACTTTCCGCTGCCTATACTCTAGAATTGCATGTGTAGGGTGATGCTTGACTTGATCATAATTGTGAATCTGCCAAAAACTGTTCTTTGTCAAAAGGCAGAATTTTTATATTGTCGAGTAGTCTAATCACCCCCCCTCTAGACATACTTTCGATCCTACACCTTGCTGAAACATTTGCCAATCTCAGGAGGTATGATATCAAGCTCAATCCATCAAAATGCACATTCAGAGTTCCTGGTGGAAAGCTACTCGGTTTTCTCATTTTCGAACGAGGGATCGACGCTAACCAAAGTTGGCACTATACTCCAAATGAAACGCCCTGTGCGTGTGCACGATGTCTAGAAGCTTACTGGATGCTCGGCCGCGTTAAGTCGATTCATCTCTCGCCTCGGTGAAAAGGCATTGCCTCTTTACCGACTGATGAAGAAGTCAGACAAGTTCGAGTGGACACCAAAAGCTGATGCAGCATTTGCCGAGCTAAAAGCTCTGCTTTCCACCCAGCCGGTGCTTGCTGCTCCAATCTGCAAAGAGCCTCTGTTGCTTTACATTGCAGCCACAGGACAAGTCGTTAGTACAGTACTTACGGTCGAGCGGGAAGAAGAAGGGAAAGCCTTCAAAGTTCAGCGCCCAGTATATTATCTTTCCGAAGTATTGACCCCATCGAAGCAAAGATACCCTCATTATCAGAAGCTCGTGTATGGGATCTACATGACCACGAAGAAGGTTGCTCATTATTTTTCTGATCATTCCATTACGATCGCCGACGACGCCATTGTCAAAGATTCTGCACAACAGAGATGCAACCGGTCGAGTGGCGAAATGGGCGATTGAACTCCTTCCCCTTGATATCAAGTTTGAGGCAAAGAAAGCCATTAAGTCCCAAGCAGTAGCAGATTTCCTTGCCGAGTGGATTGAACAACAGCAGCCGACTCAAGTTCACTCGGAGCACTGGACCATGTTATTTGACGGCTCTAAGATGTTAAATGGTTCCGGTGCTGGGGTAGTATTGGTTTCCCCCCGAGGAGATAAACTCAGATATGTGCTCCAGATCCACTTTGATTCCTCCAACAATGAAGCAGAATACGAAGCACTTTTGTATGGGTTGCGCATGGCCATTTCACTCGGCGTCCGTCGCCTTATGGTTTATGGCGACTCAGATTTGGTGGTCAATCGGTCTTGAAGGAGTGGGACGTTAGAAGCCCAGCCATGATTGGATATCGCAATGCAAAGGAGAAAGCTTGAAAAGAAATTTGAGGGGTTAGAGCTCCATCATATACCCCGATCAAGAATCAAGCGGTGATGATTTGGCCAAGATAGGTTCCAAGAGAGAAGCCATTCCCAAGTGATGTGTTCTTAGAGCATATCCGTACTCCATCAGTTCAAGAAGATCCTTTTACCGAAGAAGCTCCGCAGCCTAAAAGTGTCACTGATCTGACTAAAGTTGAAGTTCCAAAGAAGGGTCAACCTGATCATGGAAGCGTTGGTGATCACTCCCGATTGACAATGCCGTTACATCGCAGCGATATCTTAAGAAAAGAGCTCCCGGAGGATGAAGAAGAGGCTCGACAGATCGTCTCCGATCTAAGGCCTTTACCGTGATAAAGGGACGGTTATACAGAGAAAGCGCGACCGAGTTGGTCAAGTATATAATGCCAGAAGAAGGTCGGATAATCCTTGATGATATCTACTCGGGGACCTGTGGCCATCATGCGTCCTCTTGGACCATTGTGGCTAAAGCATACCGAGCGGGATTTTACTGGCCAAGAGCGAATGAAATGGCGAAGGAGATAGTCGACAAGTGTGAAGGATGTCAATTTTACTCCAATATGTCACACAAGCCCGCCTCAGCTTTGAAGACCATTCCACTCGTCTGGCCTTTCGCCGTATGGGGATTGGATATGGTTGGACCACTGAGAATAGGCAGAAGCGGCTTCACCCATGTGCTGGTAGCAGTCGACAAGTTCACCAAGTGGATTGATGCTAAACCCATCAAGAATCTTGATGCCGCACCTTCCGCCTTCATCGTGGAGTTGATATTCAGATATGGAGTTCCACACAGCATCATCACTGACAATGGGTCAAACTTCGATTCCGAGGAATTCAGAGCCTTCTGCATATCTCAGGGCACACGAGTCGACTATGCTTCAGTCGCTCACCCCCAGTCGAATGGACAGGCAGAACGAGCAAATGGCTTAATTCTCAAAGGGTTGAAACCCCGATTGATGCACGATCTCAAGCACGCTGCTGGTGCATGGGTCGATGAACTTCCGTCAGTACTTTGGGGATTAAGGACCACACCTAACCGGTCGACTGGGAGAACTCCGTTCTTCTTGGTCTACGGAGCTGAAGCAGTCTTGCCGAGTGACCTGCTTCACAACGCACCCCGAGTCGAACTCTACATCAAGTGAAGCGAGCAAGCCCAGCAGACGCAATGACCTTCTAGAAGAAGAAAGAGAGATGGACTTGATCCGATCGACCATTTATTAGCAGGACTTGCGTCGCTTCCATGCCAAAAACGTGAAGAGTCGAGCCTTCCAAGAAGGAGATTTGGTTCTCGAGTGGATCGCCAGGCCACACAAGCTTGCTCCTACTTGGGAAGGTCCCTTCATCGTCACCAAGGTTCTCCACAATGGAGCATACCGCCTTTACAATGTCGAGCACCAGATTGACGAGCCCCGAGCTTGGAACGCGGAGCTGCTCTGCCCCTTTTATACTTAAGTATGCACTCGGATGAGATGTAATAAAAGTACTTCTGTAGTTCATTTTTCAAGGACAATAGTATTATAATTTTCCCAGTGATTGTTGTTACTTTTGTTCACATAAAGGTCCCCGAGTGGGTGGCTTAGCTGCGAATCCGTTTCGCCTAAGTTTGTAAAAAAATCCTTGCCGAGTGGTGAGCCAGCCTCCCACTCGGGGGCTTAGCTGCGAATCCATTTCGCCTAAGTTTAACAAAATCCTACCGAGTGATGAGCCAGCCTCCCACTCGGGGGCTTAGCTGCAGTCCAAGTACTCGCCTAAGTTTAACAAAATCCTATCGAGTGGTGAGCCAGCCTCCCACTCGGGGGCTTAGCTGCAGTCCAAGTACTCGCCTAAGTTCAACAAAATCCTGCTGAGTGGTGAGCCAGCCTCCCACTCGGGGGCTTAGCTGCAGTCCAAGTACTCGTCTAAGTTAAACAAAATCCTGCCGAGCGGTGAGCCAGCCTCCCACTCGGGGGCTTAGCTGCAGCATAGCGCTCGCCTAAGTACAAACACCACGTGCGCTCCGCAAGGAGGACGAGGCGCAGGTCGACTGCTACCCTCTCCTTCCGAGCTACGCCACAAATACAGCGTGCACTCCGCAAGGAGGACGAGGCGCAGGTCGACTGCTACCCTCTCCTTCCGAGCTACGCCACAAATACAACATGCGCTCCGCAAGGAGGACGAGGCGCAGGTCGACTGCTACCCTCTCCTTCCGAGCTACGCCTCAAATACAACATGCGACCCGCAAGGAGGACGAGGTGCAGGTCGACTGTTACCTTCTCCTTTAGAGGTACGCCACAAAAATCCTACCGAGTGGAGAGCAGACCTCCCACTCGGGGGCTTAGCTACAGCCCAGTGCTCGCCTAAGTTTTTGAAAATCCTACCGAGTGGAGAGCAGACCTCTCGCTCGGGGGCTTAGCTGCAGCCCAGTGCTCGCCTAAGTTTTTGAAAATCCTACCGAGTGGAGAGCAGACCTCCCACTCGGGGGCTTAGCTGCAGCCCAGTGCTCGCCTAAGTTTTTGAAAATCCTACCGAGTGGAGAGCACACTTTCCACTCGGGGGCTTAGCTGCGGTCCAGTACCAGCCTAAGTATGACGAGGTACAGGTCGATTGCAACTTGTGCTTCATCCCTACCTGCAAAGGAACATCACAAACACTTGCATATATACCGAGCGAGGAATAATGTTTGTTCGAAGGCAAATGCAAATATATTCAAACGGCAAATCCAAGTTCAGAGAAGGCCCCACGGAACTGAAGTGCTCAGCACCAAGCTCATTAAAGTTTATCGGTTACAAGAACCACTCAAAGATACCGAGGCAAATTTAAGGCATCAAGCATAGAAGTTTTTACCCCTCTGCGGAGGGGCGGAAGGCGAACGAACTCGTCTAGGTCGATTCATCTGCGATCCGAGTGGCAGCAGCGATGAAGGTCTCCATGAAGGATCGAAGTCATGCTTCTTGGTATTGGCCACTTTGAGAGCCGCCACTTGTCCTCTCGTGCGCCCTTGCAAAGTGAACACGGACGAGACAGAGCAACATCGGCACCACACCGCGAAGACTTCTTCCATTCTTGCACTCGACTTGGAACTTCGTTCAGTCGAGTCATCAGAGATTCAAGGTCATTTTGAAGTGTTTCTCCTGGCCAGAGTGCCGTGTCGATGCGCGACGTTGCAACCTTTAGTCTTGCAAGATAGTCGACCACAGCAGCAACGCGAGACTCGAGTCGGAGCACGTTCATGGCGACCTCATCCTTTACAGGAGAGTTGATGGGATCTAGGCTCATCTCCAGTCGACCAGTCTCTTCCTCAAAGTTCGGGCAGAATTCTGTAGACACAACCCAAAGTTAAGGCAGCAGTTTGGCGGTAAGTCCATAATTAAAAGCCTGTCGGATACAAGAGATTACCTTCAAGCATGAGGAATAGTTTCTTGGCGAGTCCTGCCAGATAAGCCTCTAGATCATTCTTCTTTCCCGCCAATTCACTGGCCTTGTCACTCAGGGCTATCTTGTCGTTCTTCAGTCGACTGACCTCTTTGTTGGCCACGTCAAGAGCAGCTTTCAGACTGGTATTCTCCTCTTCAAGTTTGCTGATTGAAGCCAGCTTTTCTTCTGCGAGTTTGGTCTTCTCCGAAGCTGCTTTCTGCGCCTCAGCGAGATCAAGATCCTTCTTCTAGAGAATCCCTCGGTTTATCGCAAAATCACAAAGGAGATCGACTCGGAGTGGACAAGAAACAAAGGCAGTCGTCAAGGTTCTCACCAAACATACCTTTTGCCTCCTCCTTCGCCTTCGTGAAGTTCTCCTGGACAAGCTTCAGATCAAGTTCAAGCTGGATATGCTTGTTCTCCAATTCAGTATAACGAGTTGCAAGCTCGCAAGATTTCTGCGAAGAATCAATCGACAAACGTCAAAAATAGGTCACTTCCGAGTGACTAAGAGAAAAATCGTAGTATTTCTAAGACTACAGCCGAATCAAAAATTCAACTGTAGTCTCGGGGACTACACCCAGTGGGTGCACTCAGCGTGCCCCCACCGGTTCTATCACCAAGTCGATCATCGACCAAAAGATGTAAAGGCTAACAACCAGCAGCTAGCCACAGTTTCAAAAAAGAGTGTTCTTCAGACCGTAGTCGATCGCCAAGAATCGACCACGGTCTCGAGGATTACACCGATGGGTGCACTCAGCGTGCCCCCACCGCTCCATGATTGCATTCACCGGATCGAGTAAAAAAGTAATGAGAAAAGTTCAGAAATAAAGACTATGGTCGATCGCCTGCAGATCCACCATAGCCTTGGGGATTACACCGGTGGGTGCACTCAGCGTGCCCCACCAATCCAGATATTCAATCGACACACCCGGTGGGTGTACGACGATACTAAGATTTTCGTAAAAGTTTTCGGTATCATATCCCAATGTAATGTGCAGTGATCGACTAACTGAACATTGCTCAAGGGCTGAATCAAGCGTCATAAGCCGCTGATCGGCGTCTTGGATCACCTTCACTTGCTCCATCATGACCCCCACTGGCGATGGCTTCTTTAGCGGCGCTTGCTTGGTCTTCTGGGACGTGGTGGGTGGAGAAAAGTGAAGGCTGATCAGCACTCGACGACAAAGGGCGAGCACTCGTCAGCGGCACCGCAAAGGATACGGTAGGCCGAGTGATGTTGTCCCCCTCCGCAACCAACGCCTCAAAGCCGATATGACTGAGCTGTCTTGCCGCAGACGCCTCCTATTCCTCCTCCGCCTCGGTGGTTCCTCATCATCATCATCGAAGATCAATGATGATTTTAGATGGAGCTGCGTAAAAGATTCGGTTAAAATGAAGATCCTACCGATCAAAACGAAACTACAAAGGTCATACCAGGTTGGAAGTGACAAGATCCTCCATTTCTTGATCTTCGTGTCCGGTCGAGGTCTCGTAAGTAGCAATAGCTGTAGTTTCAGAAATCAGTCGGTCAGCTAACGAATCGACCAAGAATAAATCCATGAGAAACAAGAAGACACAAGTTATGCCATTACCCAGAAATAGTGGGAATCACCATCTTCATCTTCGGCAAGGCCTTCGTCGGCTTTGACGACGCCACTCGAGATTGCTTCGGCGCTTTCTCAGTCTGCGCCGGAGAGGTCGTCCGAGGACGCTTGGTCGACTGCATGACAGGCGCGACCCCCTTGCCGCGCTCGACTGCAGGGTCGTGGGCAAGCTTGGATCGTCTTTCAGAACGGGGAGGCGCGACTTCTCCTCCTCTTCCTCATCGAAGCCAGCATCTTCATCACCCTCATCGCCATCCGATTCCCACTCCTCTTGACTTTCACCTCCACTTCCTTCCTCCTCCTCGGTGTGTGCTTGCGCCCCATTGGGCATCGAATACAACTCAGTAGTAATCTGAAAGACAACGAAACAAGACAAAAGTCAATCGACAGATAAGTGGCCATACCTTGTATGGTTCATAAGACTGGTCGAGTGGCGGGATCCTCCTAGCTCCACGAGGGTTATCTTTGTTCCCTGTGATGGCAGTCATCCACCTCTCCAGTGTGGCGTCGTCGACCTCCTCTGGGTGGACCCGAGTGGTATCTTCGGTACCAGAATACAACCACATCGGGTGGCCTCGGTATTGGAGTGGCTGAATGCGCCGTTGAAGGAAAACCTCCAGAAGATCCATGCCCGTGACCCCGTCGCAAATGAGCTGGACTACACGCTCCATCAACATTTTAACCTGAGCCTTCTCATTCGGAAGCACCTTCAGAGAGGACGGCTTGTTCACTCGGTCCATGGAGAACGGAGGGAGGCCATTCGACTGCCCTGGCGTCGACTCGTCTTGGCAGTAGAACCAGGTCGACTGCCACCCCCTAACTGACTCGGGAAGGGTCATGGCTGGAAAGGCACTCTTACTCCTCATCTGGACCCCAAGACCCCCACACATCTGGATTACTTGGGTCCTCTCGTCATTCGGGCTAGCCTTTTTCACCGTCTGAGAACGACAAGTGAATATGTGCTTGAAGAGGCCCCAGTGCGGTCGACAACCCAAGAAGTTTTCGCACAAAGACACAAAAGCGGCGAGATAGGCAATGGAGTTGGGTGTGAAGTAATGGAGTTGTGCCCCAAAGAAATTTAGAAACCCTCGAAAGAAAAGATTCGGCGGCAGAGAGAACCCGATCGACATGGGTGGCTAAGAGGACACACTCACCCTCCTGTGGCTACGGTTGCTACTCCGTCCCCGGAAGCCTTGCTGACCCATGGGAG
This sequence comes from Aegilops speltoides, assembly GCA_021437245.1. NCBI lineage: Eukaryota > Viridiplantae > Streptophyta > Magnoliopsida > Poales > Poaceae > Aegilops > Aegilops speltoides. Next base: position 75,428,137 of record CM038145.1, on the reverse strand, counting down.
ATCAGTCCCTCGTTGGCCAGATCGTCGAGGTCCTTCTGGGTGATGGTCGAGCGGATCCAGTCTCCCTGGACCCAGCCTTGCGGCAGGCTGGACCGCGACGAGGATCCGCCCCGACTGGTCGCTCTCCCCCCTTCGCTGCTGCCGCCCGCTTCTTCGCTTCGCTCCAAGGCCGCCGTCTTCTCCTTCACCGTCGTCGCCAGCGAGGTGCACGAGGAGCAGAAGAGCGGAGATAGAGGCGAGCGCGGCAGGCGAGTTCGAGGAAGAGGGAAAGGGGAATGAGGACGCATTGTTCAAAAAAAAACTGTTCGGCGCCTTATATGAAGTCGCTTCCGAGTGGCTGACTTGTAGGCCCGGGCAATCCTGTCCAATCCCGCAACAGTCGCGCGAGCGATACGTGGCGAAAAAGGCGGCGCGGAAATCGAGGCGTCTCTGCCTTATCCCATCCGAATACCGCGGCCCCTTGTCCGCTTCGCGCGCTTCCCAAAATTCGGATCCCACTAAATCCGCTAACAGCAGAGCAACTTGTCAGACGGAAGATTTTCTACGATCCGTCGCTCGGAAATCTCCAAGTTCATAAAGTTCACTCGACAGACGTAAAGAATGGATCAAGGCGACTGAAAGAGAAGTTGACACCGTCACTAAAGAGCCATTGATCCGGAGTAAGACACACTCGCAGCACAAAAAACAGGTTGGAAAGATTATCAACTCCTTCCTCACTCAAACCTCGATCCATTCGGGGGCTAATGATGAAGTCATGTACCTAGGGTAGGGTCATGGACCTGTCCAAGGTACCCTCCCCAAGGACATCTTTAGAAGAAATCGCTTCCAATGACCGAAGGATTCCACTCGACGGACTCGAAGACACTCGACTATGAAGACTCACTCGACCACCAGGAGTTCAAGAGACACTCTGTATCCAAACGGTCTGTAATTAAGTAGTCTTTATGGTCATGATGACACTTTATGTAAGGCGTTACCAGTAACACCTGGCCTTAATGTACTTTAAACCCTTCGCTATGTGGGTTGGCTGGGGTCTTGGCACACTCTATATAAGTCACCCCCCTCCATTGGCAGAAGGATTCGCACCCCTGTAACTCATACGCATATAATTCAGTCGACCGCCTCCGGGCTCCGAGACGTAGGGCTGTTACTTCCTCCGATAAGGGTCTGAACTCGTAAATCCCTTGCGTATACAACTACTCCATAGTTAAGATCTTGCCTCTCCATACCTACCCCCTATTCTACTGTCAGTCTTAGTACCACGACATCTCCTACGCGACTGCTTGTTGCCATTCGTCTACGACCACTGCTTTGTCTGCATTCTCATCGCCTTCGCCATCAACATGTCAACCGACGCCGACAAGCTCGTTGCCGAGAAGAAGGCTGACGAGGAGCCGCCACCGCTGGCATGGCATCGGCCTAGCCTACCGGAGGGCTTAACTCGTTTATCCCAGTCCTGTCTATTTCCGTGTGTGCAGTACTGGCTATTTACGTAGATGCTTGTACTATATGTGTAGTACGTGTCTATTAGATTAGATACCAGTATGTGATCAATAATGTCCATGCCATGTTTGTGATTTATTTCGGGATTAATTCAGTCAAAAAAATGCTAATATACTCAACACCACATCGCCACACAACACCGGCACCCGTTGGGCGGAGAGGAGAAGAGGCCCTACCGTTCCCGTGTCAACTGGGCTTGGCCTTCAGCGCCTGCCGATGCGTGGAGGGAGGATGCCCTCCCCGTCGCTTGGACCGGGGATAGAGTCTTTAGATGTTTTTCCATGATGATTCCCTCTTCTTACGTCCTGCTTTGCTGCAGGGTCAGTGGCACCCGAAGTTGACGCATTTCGCGTATGCTGAATCAAAATAACATTGCTCCAACTCTTTTTGATCATTTTCTCGCTGGCTTGACTGGACCTTTGACCATGGAGTGGCTGGGTCAAAGTCGGGCGCATTCGCTGACCAAGTCGTTCAAAACCAAGACCTGGCTGGAACATGGCGCCAATCGTCTGGATTCATTCACATGATGTCCTCCTGCCAAAAAAAAAACTACACGCAGCCGAAGAGCTCCACGTCCGGCCCAAAGTAGCTTCAATTATTTGATGGACCGAACGCAACAGGGAAAATGGATTTATGTTCCTGGGCAGAGGTATTGGCAGGAATTAATCGAGGCTTCAATGTCGAACAGTGGTCCAGTTGTCTGTCACGGTCGGCGGATGCGGTGAGCAATGGCGGCATCCAAAATTCCAAGTGGATCGAAGTTGTTGGATGCGCATGTATGCCTAGTGCGGCATGCTCTCCATCTGGACCACTCCTCCCACAGTCATCTTACGCCTACGTCCAGACAAAAGCAAGAATCTGGTCAGACCAATTTGAGGAAGAAAAGCATGCGTATGCGGATCGTTGGTGATTTGAGAGACGGGACCTATTGGAGAGGATAGGTTTTTGGGTGGCACGATAGTGAGCAGTTCCGAGCTTATCCACTCTGACAAGCAAGTTGCACGAAGAGGAAGGTGGATAGAAGCTACGTACGTGGGTCACTTCCTCCACTTTTGATTCTGTTGTCGCTTTTAAATCCGCATTGAAAATGCGTGACGTGGATTGGTTGATCTCTGACTTGGACTTCCGTTCGCCCCAGAGACATCACATCCTCCATGGATCCTTTGATCTTTCTTCAAGTCAGGGATTATTACAAGTTTCCTTGGGCTTCCTTCGCGTGCGCATTATCTAAGATTGATGCTTTCTTGGCCACCATAAGTACAAGATTATGGTAGTCATGACTCCTTTTTTATTATCATCATGGTCATGACTTTCCTATTTTCCTTCGTTGCTGCTGCTGCAAGAAGCATGGTCATGACTCATGGTAGAATGTTCTTATAACAAATTTTCACATCCAACTAATTTTGAAACACTCCCATACTTACTGTTACGTTGTCAACGCTGACGTTATGTTGCAAATGCTTTACATTGACTTATGAAATGCCATCTCCAGACCCACGTGTATGCGACCCGCCAATAATACCAACCTCACTACATTATGTTTGTCAACTTTCTCGTGCTACATCTATACTACCTTTGTCCTGATTTATTGATCATCTTCGTATTTTGTGTTAAAATTTGACTGTAGATTTAACTAACTAAATATTAATGCATACCATCAAAAGTTATATCGTTGGATTCGCATTGGAACTAGTTTCCAATGATAGTATTTTTTGTGACATGCATTAACATTTTGTTAATTAAATTCATGGTCAAAATTTTACACAAAATACCAAGGGACCTACTACCTTCTTTCTGATTTATTGGCCCCCTTCGTATTTTGTGTCCAACTTTAATCGTATATTTGACTAACAAAATATAAGTTGTACTTCGTACACAAAACTTATATTGTTGAATCCATATTCGAAAGAGGTTTCGAATGATGTTATTTTTATGCTATATAAGTTATTTTTTAGTTAAATTAAAGGTCAAAGTTTGATCGAGAATAAACCAGGTCAGAGGTAGTAGTAAATGCACACGCGCAATACTTGTTGATATTTGGGAGAAAAATAATTGCCCATTGACATTAAGTAAGATATCAGTTACACGCTAATTATATGGATATTGTTACCATTGATATTTGATATGATATTAATTGCACGCTAAACAAGTTAAGCCCTCGCCATTGGAGCAATATGGGTCGTTGGATTAACATGGCTTGACGGCTGAGATTTGTTAGATCCGCCCTTTTGGATCTTTGTATCCTCTTTCGTCAAACATGTTTTCGCTCATCCTTTCGTCCTCCCTCGGGTATCTTTGGTATCCAATCAATAGCAATAAATGCATGGTTGTAAGCAAATAAATATCAATCAATCCCTTATCTTCGATAACCTAATAAAAAGTCAATTAGCAAATAAATATCAATCAATCCCTTATCTTTGACATAACCCAATAAAGAAAACCAATCACGGACACATATCTATTTTGTCAATTTACGAAATGACAGAAAATCTATACTTTGTAACCAGTTCATAATCCTATTTTATCTATTTTGTTCTACATGAGAAAATATCCCATGGTCCTCTTATTGTGTTAAAAATAATTTTTTACCCCTGTTAACGCACGGGCACATGCCTAGTCTATATCTATATCAAATTGAAAATGCGAGTTACTGAGATCTAGCAGATCGCATCCATTCAGCCGCATATATCCTATGGTCAATATTGCCTAATATGAAAGCAGTAATATTCGGAAAGGGAATCTGCTAGCATCACTCTCACATGATCAATCTAATTACTCACAGAAAATGTATTGCGAGTCAATAGGAAAAAATAGCCTGGGCTGGGACCACGAAAGAATTCAGTGGTGGGGAGTGAAAACGTGCCCATCTTTTTCAACTTCTGCAAGAAGCACCATCGTCTTCAGTGCTCAGATTTAGACCCAAGTAATTAGTTTGTCGTCATACCCCCGCTGTTTGATTAGGAGAGGCACAGGCTTTCTCCAGGGGGAGTAGCTTCAAAGGGAGATATAAAGAGGACCAGCAGCTACCTCCAGATTTTTCTTCCTTCAAGAATCTCTCTCTCTCTCTCTCTCTCTCGGAGAAGCACCCGCTCGACTCTTGGCAGCCGCTGACAAACGGCGCCGGCGACGGCGAGGATCTCCGGGAGAAGGACGCCATATTTTTCTTTGATCCGCTGGGCCCCATTCTGGGACCTGTTACTCTGTTTTTCAAGCATTCTTTCCTGTGACTCTCCGAGCGGGCTCGGCTGTGATCTCCAGGTAATTAATGGCCCTCGTCTCCGTTTCCGTTTGCTTTCGCCTTCTCTGCACAGCCTAGCTTGCAAATCTGCAGCAAATCGCCACAGCGCCCGGCTTGGTTTTAGTTGCTTCAATAGATTCGATACAGTTTAGGTGTATGTTGGGAAGGGAGTTGGTGTTGCTTAGTTTCATCCTCTGAACAACTGCTACTAGAGCCTTAGAGCGTGTTCTTGCTCCGTCGGAGCTTCAGATTCAGCTGGATTTCGATGTGGTCAAATTTTGAGCGGAACAGGTAGTACAGGTTTGTAGATCATTTCTTCAGTATCTTTGGGGCAATTTGTTGAAAAAATGATAACGTTTTCAACTTTACCCTCCGATTGATAAAGTTCAAAATCTTGAAAGAAACATGCAAAGTGGAAAACATTTTTTTTTAAATGCGAGTTAAAATGGCGTTTCATCAGCGACGAATATTACATGAATAAAGCTAAGCTGATAATGAATTGACCTGTTAAAACTTGGAAAAAGGTGACATATGGAAGAAAATGGGCCTGTGGCTGTCACTTTCAGCTATGCCAACAGAGCAGGAATTTGGACCTTTCCATACCAACTAATCACGTTATTTAAAGAGCATGATAAGCCTGAACCGCTCTAGTTGTCTATTTGGTGGACAACACCATTTGCAGGTGGTGAAAGCATGAGGTTGTGGTCTCTCCTTCTTCTTCTTGTTTGCTTGCCTACGCTGATCGTGTCGGAAGATTACTCCGATGTAACCGTCATCGTACGGGGCTCCAAGACGATCGCTGCGACCAGTGATGAGTTTATTTGCGCTACCCTTGATTGGTGGCCTCCGGAGAAGTGCAACTATGATCAGTGCCCATGGGGAAAGGCTTCTATCTTGAATATGGTAGGTCCTGAATCCCAATAATACTCTTATTAATCACATGATTTGGATTTTACGCAAATTACTAAGTTTGTTCTTTCTCCGAATTTCCAGGACTTGACTAATCCGTTACTAGCTAAAGCTATCCAGGGTTAGTGTTCTGACCGTTGTCAATTGAAGAATTTTCTACTTTTCAGTTACAACTCCCCTATTTGCTACTGTAATTTGTTCCCCCACCTTTCAATGAAAAGAAATGCAAAGTCTTTGCGTTTTCTCCGAAAAAGAAAACAACTCCCTATGGAGGCTCAGTTTATTCTTAAATTTTTAGAAGGGTAAAATATCCTTGTGAGTCATTTACAACCTAGCATCTAACAATAATTGAGCTGCCACTCAAATATCCTTGTGAGTCTTCACTTAGCAAGTTTTTCCTTTTTTGTGTAGCTAGTTTCTTCACCTTTTTGTTTACCGTCTTTTCATACGGTCTAGTTTATGGTCTTGATGGCACCTCATCTTCCTCCCCTGATGAATATTTCTGCCGAATTTATTCTTGTAGCTTTTAGCCCACTACGCATCAGAGTCGGAGGCTCCTTGCAAGATCAAGTGGTATATGAAACACCAAATTTAGGATCTCCATGCAGACCATTTACAAAGGCTTCAAGTGGCTTGTTCGGATTTTCTAAAGGATGCATAACCATGGAAAGATGGGATGCAATGAATGACCTGTTCCTCAATACAGGGTGAATGCCTTTGCCAGTTGTTTATCTTTAGGAATTTCCATCTATATTTTCTTCTAGGCGAGTTGTGATTGATTACATCAGACTGCTGAACATGCAACATATATTATGGGATAAAGTATTAGTACATTAAAAATACCCCCATCATCTTTCTTTTAAAATCTTAGCAGCGTATAATAATATATGCAGTGCATTTTCTAAAAAAAATTGTTTAATTCCTTCAGTGCAGTTATTACTTTTGGTCTTAATGCACTTCGAGGGCGAAAGCAGATACGCAAAGGTGTTTGGGGAGGTGCTTGGAATTCAAGCAATGCTCAGGAGTTTATGGAATATACTGTTTCAATGAACTATCCTATTGATTCATGGGAATTTGGTAATACATTGTCAAACCCAAAACTATATTTGCTGCTCGCAAAGCAAGGAACATCTTTCATGTGTGCAAAGCGCTATATAAGTAACTATGCTCATTTACTAGGTAATGAACTGAGTGGAAGTGGAATCGGTGCAAGCGTGGGAGCTGAACAATACGGAAAAGACCTGGTTGAACTTCAAAAGATCGTCGATCAGTTATATGAAAACTCTAGCAAACCATTGGTGCTAGCCCCAGGAGGATTCTATGACAAACAATGGTTTGCTAAGCTCCTTGACGTCTCTGGGCCAAATGTTGTCAGAGGAATGACTCACCATATTTACAATCTTGGTGCTGGTGAGTGTTTTTTCAGTTCTTGGTACTACACCTTAATTCTTTCTATTTTTTCTCCTATATATCGAAGATGGCACAAGATAATTTATTCAATCTTGACTAGGTAATGATCCACATGTGGCCAATAGAATCTTGGACCCGCAGTATTTAAGCAGGGTTTCAGACACATTCAGAGATCTCCAGCTCACCATACAACGACATGGACCATGGTCGGCTCCGTGGGTCGGGGAAGCTGGCGGAGCGTATAACAGCGGCAGCCGTACCGTTTCCAATACTTTCCTGGATAGCTTCTGGTAATTACTTGTCAGAAGAACAAATGACTATCACGGCCATCACTCTTCTCGTGTCTTCTCATCCTGAAATTTGTTGTTTTAACTAGGTATCTTGATCAACTTGGTCAGTCCGCAAAGTATGACACCAAGGTCTACTGCAGACAGACTTTAATTGGAGGCAACTATGGCCTCCTCGACACCGATACTTACGTGCCGAACCCTGATTACTACAGGCAAGTATCTGTAGTGTATATTCCTGCCAGAAACATACTTTACCGTTCGCATACGCTTCAGATTACTAAACTTTGATAAATGTTCAGTGCCTTGTTGTGGCATCGACTAATGGGGAATGGAGTTCTTTCCATAGACTTCGGCGGTACTTCATACTTGCGTGCCTATGCGCATTGCGGAAAGCAGAAGGTAAGAGTGGCCCCATGAGATTGATTTAGGCTTGGTAAACATAGCAGAGTGCTGTGACTTTAGTCACTGGTTGGCTGATTGGTGTGCTCTTTTCAGGGCGGTATCGCTCTCCTCTTGATCAACCTGAGCCAAAACATGGGGTCCATGGTCACCGTCAGGAATGACCTCAACGTGGGCCTAGCGCAAGGGCAGGGGATAACAAGGGACAGCTCCTTTGTTCATGGCCTGAAGAGGACGGTCTCCTGGGTCGGGAGCAAAGCCTCCGATGGGCTGGAGAAGAGGGAAGAATACCACCTGACGGCTCAAGACGGGAACCCTCTTGCGCGCACCATGCTGCTGAACGGAGTTCCTCTGGAGCTCACTGAGGATGGTGACATCCCTCCGATGTACCCGGTGCAAGTTTCTGCCAGTTCGCCGATCTATGTCGCACCGCTGTCCATCGCCTTTGTCGTCTTCCCAGATTTTGAGGCTGACGCTTGCTAGCGATGAACTGTAGTTTTTAGATAGGAATACCATGCGAGTTTTTCAGCTACAACAATATAGCCCTTCTCAACTATACTAATACTGAAAATGGTTTGTGTTGATGTGTTCTGCCCCAATTGGGCCATCTATGTTCAACAAATTCACAATAAAGAAAAGCTCGAAAACTTTCTCCTGATATCTATCAAAACTTTCAGAAAGAGATTGTCTCCTACTCCCTCTATAAAGAAATATAAGAGCGTTTAGATCACTAAACGCTCTTATATTTCTTTACAGATGGAATACTTGATAAGAGAAGAACAAGAATCATACAGATTCAAATAATAATTTAGCTGCAACCAGAAATAATTATAAACTGCTGCTGATCAACCCACCAACCAGCATACATTGAAGTCGCTGCTTCTACTGTAAGCACTAAGCTGGCCTTTGTTTGAGCTGCAGCTACTGATTCTCGGACTCTAGGCCTTCCAAAATCCGAATCTCAAACAAACACATCAGATTCCAATCTAGCTTGCTAGAATCGATTCTACAAACTTAACTACCAGGCAAGAGAATTCAGCCAATTCTGCAGCTTCCCACAAAAGAAAACGGTTCAGTTTGAGCCCTTGCCCCTGTTTCCAGTCAAAATTACAATATGGTCAAATGACCGATACATCATATGCAAAATGAATATTGAAGAGCATGCAAAATAACCTGAGAAATTTCAGATAGAGAAGACCCAAGACATGGAATGAAAAGCAAGTATTTCATTTGAGATGATCACCATAAATATATCAGAAACACTGGGTGCAAAATGTACAGGCATGTTTTTAGCAAAATCAAAATTTGACCCTCCTCACATGGTGAACTGTATACTCACTCTCCAGCAATTACAGAAGTAATGGGACTATCATCAACTCTGCCAAATCAGGCAATTTATAATACTCCATCAAGTACAAAAGAACCATCCTAAACAATAGTGTAATTTCATGAGCTATGATACAAATGGAATAAACAAAAGGAAAGGGATCCTCGTGTAAATGGGAACAAAACATTCCTTTCTATTCATTGAATATGCTGCATCTGCACATGTAACCAATTATGTTCATTCCCTGGATACCCTTCGATGCCGGTCTCCAAAATAACGAATTTAATTCCACTTAATTTACGCCTTTATTTGTTGAATCTTTTGTCTCGCCAATCTACAACTGAGGCTCCATTATATGACAGTTCCTTACAAATTCATTCGAGTAGTTCACGTGTTTCGTCCAAAATGGTTGGAGATGTTTAAAACCAATGTCCAGCCATGGTTTACTTTGTCCATTGTAATGTATAACTGCTGCTTTCCGAACACTAGAGATATCCGTCTTCTCCTGATACCCCAAACCTAAAAGGTGCCAAGATGGATCGATCGGATGAACATGGCCTTTAAATGCTATAAGGCCAGGTGGCAAAGTTCCAAGCCTCCAAAGCGTGAAGTTTGACTTCAGATTCTGCAGGCAAAAAAAATACAATGAATAAGACTGGAGCTCTCCAACATGAATTTAAAATTTATAAATGTTTAAATATAGAACAAGCAGGGTGTCAACTATCATGTGAAGCAGAAAGCAATGCTGATAAAATGGAATTCAGCACCACTCAGTACAGCTATACTTTTTCAGCAGCGAAGACAAAATCTCCAAATATTTGAGAAGTCAGTGCTCTATACAGTTTAAGTTAGTGCAATTAGAAACTTAAGGTCAAATAAGGGCCATGCTGGACATCCAATAGTTGCAAATTAACTTGTACATATGAAAATAACTAAAGATGTACATATGAAAATGGAAATAGTGATATATACTCCCTCCGTTCACTATTATAAGATGTTTTGGATATTTCAATATGGAGCACATACGGACTGAAATGAGTGAACAAACACACTAAAATGCGTCTATAAACATCCTATTCAGAAAATAGTTAGAACATCTTATAATAGTGAACAAAGGGAGTATGGTTACCTCCTTGACCCAATGGTGGTATTTATCTTTAATTGTTGTCTTCCTCCATGCAGCAAGGTCAAAAATGTTCATGCCATACGCCCACGCACACTCCAATGGATCAAAGTTGGTGGCAATGAGCGGATGAGAGAAGTTAAAATAATTCCTGAACCTCTTAGACATCACCCAACTATCTCCACCCCTGCAGGTCTCAACAGCTCCATTTACCTTCCCAGCTAGATCAATATCCCAAAGTGATGACAGGTCACGTTGGACAACAACATCATCATCAAGAAATACAACCTTGCTGAGGCTTGGGAATAACTGCTTTGACAAATTGTAAGTGTTATTATGTGATTGTGGATATTCAACAAAAAGAAGCATTAACAAGTACGCAGTTATGCACTACCTAGAGTAAAAACAAAAGGAGAATGAGAATTTCCAACTAGCTATGGAGCACTTTCAATTGCTATACATTTCTGCAAAAGGTATTTAGGCAATATTGGTTGCCTCTTGACACCAAAAGACCACACTAAAAATATATTCACAAGTAGCCAATCCTATAGAAAGGAAAATAAATCTTTGCAGTTGGGTGTTTCACCACATCCTTCTTATCACATTTTATACATGCTAATTTGTTCATAAAATAGTTAGAAGAAAGTTCTTATACCTCAGGCAAGTATATACGAATATGATTGAGCACAGATGTATATGTTGGACTTCCTGCCTGCAGCTTGGCTGCAAAAACTCTTGGGCTATCACCTGCAGTGGTTCTTGCAAGGTGATTTCCATGGTAACGACTTCTGGCAATGTGCTGAATTTCTATAGCCTCAAGAACTGGACCATTTTCTTTCGTCAACCATTCAAATTGGTGGACACCCTTCACCTCAATAATGGCAGGATAAAGAGGATTCAATGCAAACCATGAATGCATGGCAGGATAGGTCTTCTTGTCAGTAATGACATGAAAGACTATCTTCTCAGGCTTCAATGCTGATCTAACTGTTGATCTGACCACAACCGAAGCTGCAAGGATGTTGTCTGACGCTAAAACAAAGTGGAAATAGGAGTTGTCGGAAAGACGCGGGACCAACTCAGGGGGTGGCAGCTGTTTCCTCGCAAGGGCATTTGAGGAGTATACGTCAGTTAGACGCAATGAAAGGCAGTAAAGGCCTTTAGGAATTGCGATTGCTGCATAATGTTTGTTTAGCTGCTCTGATAACCTGGATGATCTCAGTTCCTTATCCATGGTCTCCATCTGCATGTCATTATGTAAACAATAAGGTTTGCAACTTGCTGAACAAAGAGGAGTGGATGAAAGGTAAAACTTTATGTTACTGATCACTAATTGCATCAGTAATGTTCTTTGCGTTTGACAACTTTAGGTGATCACTATACAACATTTGTAAGAATCAATGCTTACCGTGGCCTTCAGCCTCAAAGCAAATGACTTCAAATCATAATCATTATTCTTTGTATCCCAGATAAAATCATCAAAAGATTCTGCCACTTTTAGATCAACAGGAACTTCCTCCGAGTTTATTTCATCAAGCATCCTATACAGATCTCTTACAAGCCTCTGCACATTCGAGTGCAGCGATCGATTAGAAACTAAATAAAACATCAAAAGGATTAAAGGAAAGTGCAAAGCACATGTAAATACCATGGAGCCATCTTCACCCCTGCCGAGAAGACGTGGACCTAACCGTCTGCCCAGACAATCTGGTAAATGATAACAATCAGTGATGAATTTGTAGCAAGTGATTGGCTGGACAAATTATACAATCGTGAATAAGTTTAAGCATTGAAGAAAAATCATGCTTGAGAAGACGGCCAATAATAAGGGTGGAAGTACGTAAAATAAAATAATTGTCGTCGAGGTATGATAGTAAATAACATAGGTATCCAATTCAAGTAAATTAAACAATACTCCCTCCGTCCGGAAATACTTGTCATCAAAATGAATAAAAAAGGATGTATCTAGATGTATTTTAGTTCTAGATGCATTCATTTTTGTCCATTTTGATGACAAGTATTTTCGGACGGAGGGAGTAGAACAGAAGAGAAGATTAAAATGGGACATACAAAGCCATTGGGATGCCTAAGATAATAGGCCCATATACATAACTGATCCATTTTCTCTGGGCATAACATTTAGACCGGACTCCTGATTTTTCAGAAACGATGGCAGCGTTCCTCTGGGTGTAGGATTTTAGTGTTCTACTTAGCTAACTAAGGTTCTCTGTAGGAGTTCCCAATTCTAAACATCAGTGCAAGATATCGATGCTTCCTATAACATAGAAAACTAGGCTAGTTGCATATAGCTATCATTCATGGCTTACTGTACAAACTGTCTGCGGCTTGAACAAAATATGCAACTAATTTCTCACTGAACAATCAAGGCAAGATGAAGAAAGAAACACTTTAAGCTTCTTCATAAGCATCCTCATGTCTACTTATCTTATATACAGGAGAACAAATAGGTGGTTTCCACAGCTCAAAGAAACTGTAAATGGTTAATCAGCCTACTAAGCACATATGCAACCACATAAATGGCCTAAACGGACCCTAGACTGTAGTAACGGAAAGTCGTGTTATTAACCACCAATGCAGATGCATATAACAATGTGCCATAGATTTAAGTCAAACCCATCAAGTTATTCACCAGCGAAATTGCTGCAAAAGTCACATCCCACAAGCGCATTGCGCATCATTTGTCAGCCATTATGTTGTCTAAACTCTAAATCAGATAAGACCTCAAGCCACTACATCATCCCAAGAATGGAAGTAAAAGCACAAGCGGGCAGGCTAGGCGAGCCAGGGTTGCATACCTAGGGAGGAGCACTTGTTGAAGCCCTCAAGGGTCATGACGGCGGTGAGAATAAAGACGAAGGGAAGGAGAAAGGCGAGGATGAGGACGGTGTGGAAGACGGTCCGGTACGAGAAGTGGCGCGCGGCGGTCTTGAGCTTCATCAAGTCTAGCAGCCCATTGCTACTGGAGATGGTGATGCTCCTCATGCTCGGCGAGAGCCGGATCTGCATCGTCGCTCCTCGTCGCCGCCGGCTGCGGCTCCTGCTCCGTCCTCGGCAGAGAATCCAGCGAGCATCGGCGGGGGCCGCGGCAGGCCGCGAGATTCAGAGACGCCATGACGGCAGCCCGGGGCAGGAGGAGGGGGAGGAGGACGCGGCCGCCGGCCCGGCCGGATCCGGCATTGGCGTGCGCGGGGAGGCAACAGCAATCCACCAAGCGATCGATCCCCGGTCCTCGCAAGGGGGGAGGGTTTCTTGATTCCCCCTGTTTCCTGGACACCCCAGAGGCCGAATCGGGGCTCCGATGGCTCTGCGCGCGCGCGCTCGCTTGCCGCCGCGAGGAGTGGAGACGGAGTGCGGGAGGGGTTTGATGATGATCTGAGCTTCCTGGTGGGTGAGCTCGAGATTGGGGGATTAGGGGAGGGAGGAGGGAGGGGATTTGATTTGACCCGATGGATGAACAGGAGAGGGGAGAATGGGGAGTCAGATCGGGTCGTGGTTTGGTTGGCTCAAACTCAAACCCGAATGCACGACGAGTTAGTTGATTGTTCTCTTCTTCTTGTTGTTGGGAAGGTTGCTTGGCTAACTACTCCTCTACACGATAGCCTGGCCCACATTGTATTATTGTTAGTAGCCTTGATTGACTGATTAAATTTAATGGAGTAGGTTATTATGGAATGTGCTTTTCCTTTCCTTTTCCTTTCTTGAACGTGCTTCACAAAGCTAGAGGTTCATTTTTTGTAGTTTCTAGCTATTCCTACCAAAAAGTTTTATATCATCCTTGTCGGTGTACAAAGGCTTGGCGAGGCAGAGGAAGACAGTAGAAGGCAAGACAGGCACATGGAACATCAAGACACATGCTCATAATAGCGAGCAGCAAGGGGCAAGCAGGGCCACGCCCAGCAACAAGCCTTGCCAAGGCGACTCTGTGACCCGGCAAGCCCTTGCAAGGCGACTTATGAAAAGAGACCAGCAAGGCCATCACCCTTGGGGTTGAGAGCTCTGACACCATCGACAGTGTTCAAGATCAAGATTTTAAGAGCACATGCCTGGTAGCATGCGGCTCCCCACAAAGACTGACAACCCACGAGTCCACATGGGATCAGATGATGAAGACCCGTGAAGACCCTTCGGGGGCGGCTCAAGACCCGTGGGCTTGTTGGGATGATCATTGGTCATGCGCCGAGCCCGCTTCGGCAAGGTTTCGCCACCTCACCATCACTCCAACGAGACGATAAGCATGCCAGCTAAGCAGACGCTTGAGTGGCGGCATGCAGATCTTCGTGGAAGCCTACTACTTTGCCAACACATCAGCTGTTTGGCCAGCGTGGCGCTGCATGCCTTGTCGGCCCAGACGCGTGGCGAGACGAGGGGAAGCGGCAAGGGACGGGATGGCCTCTGTTGCCATCCCCAATAAAGCGAGAGGACACGTAGACATCGCATTAAATGCACTTGTCCTACGTTGATCAAGCGATAAGCTTGTATCGCTGTAGCTTGCCACCTCCTGTGTGCCACTGTGGCAACCCCTTTATGTATAAAAGGAGGCCCAAGGCGCACAGAGAGAGGATTCGGACTTTTGGACAAAGCGCGCATCATAGCTAGTACAAAGGCTCAAGAACACTCATATAACCAGATAAAGCAGGACTAGAATATTACGCATCCTCGCGGCCCGAACCCGGATCAAAATCCTCTGTGTGCTAGCGACTCGACCTGCTCTTCGTGCAACTAATCCCCCGCCGAACATAGAAGGGATCCTTGTGACCCCATAGGTGATCAGTTTCCCCGACATTCCTCGTCGTATCTCTTTCATATATGAACAAAATGTTGAACGGTAATCATGTAGAGCGCATGTTCGGTGTGTAGCCTGCGCAACGACCTTGCAGTCGTCGAATAGCCCTCGCGGCTTTCTGATATTTGTTCATAAGGACATCAAGATGTAAATGCGGGCAACGTGTCAGGAGCCGCGGAGGTCGCACGCTCTGGTTATCACGCCGCATTGCAACCCAACATTGAATATATGAGCAATTTGCTATAACTAAAGTAGATAAACCATGATAAATATTGTTAACAATCCTTTTTTAGGGGCGCGGAGAAACTTTTGATTTATGCATCTACTGTCAAGGCTGTACAAAGAACACCAGATAGTCCGTAGACCACCTAGCGACGACTATGACACTGGAGCAAACCAAAGGCTCCCCGCCGTCATCGCACCTCCCTCTCCTGTGCCGAGCGAACATTATTGTAATATATAGTCGAAAAGTCATTGTGCTAAGCCCTCACGGGACCAAGCAGTAAAACAACAACTGTCGACGATGAAGAAAAGTGTGAATCTGAAGGATCCAATCTTCAAACACAAAAACGCAAAATGAACGAGTCACTGCGACTCCCGAGGATAGTCATCCCGGTGGATCATCCCGCAGTCACGCAATGTCGTCCTGGTTGCGAGATGGATCACCGCGGCGTTGGCGATGATCATCCTGGTGGCACGGAGAATCATAATGATGAGGATGAGGGGCCCTTTGTCGTCGCATCGAATAGTCGTCTTGCCCATGAGGCACATTTCTATGCCCACATGTCGAAATGTCATTGCATTGCTGAGGGGAGTCCACTCAACACCGCGGAAAAATCATCATGCCCCTGGGGTATCTCCTCGGTGGCACGGCAACAAATCACGTATGGCTGCTAGTCCTCTTACTAGATGTCAATCGGGGATGTGAAGATGCAACTATCGGTATTTTATTAGCAGCTTTTGGTCTCGATTTGCCCTTACCTCAGAGGGATCAACTACTTCGCTTAGGCAAAAGATTGAAAAGGTCTCTGCCTGTCTACATGTGCTCCGTCTATGTTACCCATTCCCCAGAAAGGAGATTATACGATTAGTAAAAAACGAGAATAAAAAATGACAAAGAAAGAAGAGAAAGAACTAGAAGTTGGCGCTTGCATAACTGGTAGCTTGCCATGTTGGCGTCACGGGCGTCCCACTCGCCAAAAGTCTGCTGCACCACCAGATCCGAGTCGCCGTAGCAGAGGATGCGTCGGATGCTGAGTTCTTTTGCCAGCCGGAGACCGTGCACGAGGGCTTCGTACTTGGCAATGTTGTTGGAGGCGGCGAACTGGATTTGAAGTGTGTACCGCAGCAGGTCGCCCTTCGGGGAAGACAGCACGATGCCAGCTCCCAAGCCGGATCGCATTTTGGAGCCGTCAAAGTGCATGCGCCAGTGCGTCGAGTCGGGTGGCGGCGGTAGGTGATACGTCTCCAACGTATCTATAATTTTGATAATGCTATTATATTACCCCTTTTGGATGTTTATGGGCTTTATTTTATATATTTATATCATTTTTGGGACTAACCTATTAACCGGAGGCCCAGCCGATATTGTTGTTTTGTTGCCTGTTTCAGTATTTCGAAGAAAAGGAATATCAAACGGAATCCAAACGGAATGAAACCTTCGGCATCGTGATTTTTTTGGAAGAATATCATCCTGGAGGTTTGGAGATCAAGTCAGAAGATCCTCGAGGAGCCCAGGAGATAGGGGGCGCCCCCCCCCTACAGGGCGCGCCCCCTATCTCGTGGACCCCTCGAGCACCCCCTGTCGGTGTCAAAACCGACGGATCTCGGGTAGGGGGTCCCGAACTATGCGTCTAGGCAGATGGTAACAGGAGACAAGGGACACGATGTTTTTACCCAGGTTCGGGCCCTCTCGATGGAGGTAAAACCCTACTCCTGCTTGATTGATATTGATGATATGGGTAGTACAAGAGTAGATCTACCACAAGATCTAGGAGGCTAAACCCTAGAAGCTAGCCTATGGCATGATTGTTATGTGTCCTATGGACTAAAACCCTCCGGTTTACATAGACAGGAGAGGGCTAGGGTTACACAGTCGATTACAATGGTAGGAGATCTACATATCGCATCGCCAAGCTTGCCTTCCACGCCAAGGAAAGTCCCATCCGGACACGGACGAAGTCTTCAATCTTGTATCTTCATAGTCTTGGAGTCGGCCAATGATGATAGTTCGCTATCCGGACACCCCTAGTCCAGACTCCTCGAGTAGCCCCGAACCAGCTTCAATGATGACGAGTCCGGCGCGCATATTGTCTTCGGCATTGCAAGGCGGGTTCCTCCTCCGAATAATTCATAGAAGATTTGTGAACACCAGGATAGTGTCCGGCTCTACAAAATAAATTCCACGTACCACCGTAGAGAGAATAATATACACACAAGTTCAATCTGCTGACGTATTTCGTGGCGCGGCGTCACACCACGGCCAAGCCTTTACTCGAATCGTTTTTATTATTCCACCTCAGCGCATTTAGCGAAGCAGTTTCCTTGGCACGTCTTGTCGAAGCAGAGATCGTGTTCCCTTATTCCGGGATTCTCATCAATACGGACGTGGGTAACCCAACCGCGCCATTGATTGCGGCGCTTGGGAGACAAGCGAGTTTTACGGGCTGGTGGGGCGCGCGTTTAAATCGCCCATATATAAGGGATAAGGATCCACCTTTTTACCTCGCCTTCTTCCTCCTTAGCTTATCCATCTCCTCACAAGACTCGAGCTCCAGCGCCCAAGTCCGCACATCTCACCTCAACCTTCTCCAACCATGTCGGGAGCGGAGGCAGTGGATGGCCTCCTCCGTCACGGAGGGCACATCAAGAAGCTGCAAGGCGGATATTTGTCCAGCGATATCGCGCACCGGCTTCCCGACGAGGGGCAGCTCGTCCCCACCCCCGGGCCCATGAGAGGGTGGTATTCCTTCCCCATTTCCTCCGCGGATTGGGCTTCCCACTTCACCCCTTTGTCTGGGGGCTCATGTTCTACTACGGCCTGGATTTCCATGATCTGGCCCCGAATTTTATCCTCAACATCTCGGCGTTCATCGTCGTGTGCGAGGCCTTCCTCTGCATCCAGCCTCACTTCGACTTATGGCTAAAGACCTTCAATGTCAAGCCGAAGGTTGTGAAGGGCAGCCAAGCGGAGTGCGGAGGCGCCATGGTGGGCAAGATGCCCAACGTCACCTGGCTCGAGGGCGCCTTCATGGAAACCATCAAAGGGTGGCAATCGGGGTGGTTCTACATCACCGAGCAGCGTGACCACTGAATGGGTAGCGCCCCAATTCAGATCGCATCCCCACGCGGCTCACCTCCGGAAAGAGAAGGGCTGCCGTGGGCGATTTGAAAGAGCCGACCGGACTCAATCTGTCTCCGGACCTGGTGAACAAGAAGCTCAAGCTTGTCAGCGTAATCCAGTCATGCTCATCCGCCGGATTCTCCCCGCCAACAGCGGGACTTCAACTTGTGGGAGTTCGATCCGCACAAGACACGGACTTTGGCGGGCTCTTGACACTATGTCGAAGAGGCTTGGAGGTCTTGTTCAAGGGTGCCGAGGCTCCGCATCCGCCATCAAGATCATGGATTCAGCTCGCAGCGTCCGACTGGCGAGGTAAGCTATGTTATCCTTTATGGGACACTTGCTTTTCATAGTTTGACTCTATGTGGGATCTAAACCCCCAATACCTTTGACAGGCCTGGCAGAAGACGTCCGGGCAGGTTAACTGTCTGGCTCCCCTTCAAGAAGACCCAGCGGATGCCCGTTTGATAGGGCTGCTGGTCCCGGCGCCATACGTGGTGCCGGAGAAGAAGGCCAAGAAGAAGGCCATGGGAACTCGGAGGAGTTCCTGGCGCCAGGTGTTATCGGACTCATCGTCTGATGACTCCGAGGCGGACTCCTCCCACGAGGACGAAGAGAAGAAGAAAGAGGCCTCTCCCCCAGCGGGGGGAGAGAAGAAAAGGAAGGCTTCCCCAGTGGGGGAGGCCGAAGGGTCCAAGAAGGGAAGGACCCTTCCTCCGGACTGTTCCACCAACGCCGGCAACGGCGAGGAGGAGTGGCCCTCAAGGTCCAAGCCCTTGGCGAGATCGTAAGTTTCCAGACCCCTGAATAACTCACAATTTTTCTTTTTGTCGCATTGTGTCTTCTAACGCTGCATACAACCCTGTAGTCCGCCCAAGGATGATCTCCCCGCTTCATCGAGCGGGTCCTTGGGTTCGTCGGACGTGAATAGCGCTTCACTTCTGACTGCCTCCTCCCCTCGTGACGCTGACGACGCCGAGGTGGGGTCCCAGAAGAGGACCGGTCAGGAGGAGGAGACCCCGAAGGTGCCGCAGGGCAACCTCCCGGACCTTGGGCCGGACTCCGCGCCGGAACCTTTGGTGGTTCCGGAGTCCGGCGGGCAGCCCCTTCGTAAGAAGGGCAAGACGGCGACACCGGTGACCTCCGTCCAACCGGAGGCACCGGATAACTTGCTGGAAGCGCTCAACGGCGCTTCCATCGACGAGGAACACCGCATCATCATGAGTGCGGTGATTCAGAAAGTTCAGTCCGCCAAGAGCGGGCTGACCGAAGCCTGCAGCAGCCTTTTAACAGGCTTTGAGGTAAGGATTTTTTAAAGATATGTAAAGTAGTACCGCATAGACAATAGCCCCGATGCTTAGTTGGTGTTGGAAAGAAAAGCCGGTGAGGATCTAAAAGATATACGCAGGAGTCTAACACAAATATGTCAATATGGGAATACAGGCTGCGCTGCTGACCTCTGCAGCACTTACTGCGGAGGTTAATGCCTTAAAGAAGAGCCTCAAGCGGTCCGAGAGCGAGCTCGGCTGTGCCAAGAAGCAGCTCGAGGACAAAGAAGGTATGTAACACCTTATTAAAGTTGTACCTTATAAAAAAAGGATTTGGTTGCAAAAAATGACAGGAATAACGTGGGTATTGCAGGGGCCACAAACGAGGTGGCAACCCTGAAGGAGGCGGTGTCCGCGGCCGAGTGCAATGCGGCCGCGGAACGCACAGAGCGAGAGAAGCAGGAGGCGCGGGTGGCGGAGGTTCAGCAAGAGCTCCAGGCTCTCGTAGAAAAACACGAGGATTTGGAGCGTGACTCGAAGACTCGAGAGTCCGAGCTTGCGTCCGCTCTTGAGAGTGCCAAAGCCGCTAAGGCCGAAGCCCAAAAGGCCCTCCAGGAAATCGAGGCGGTGAAGAAGATAGCGGCGGGTAAGGCATTCTTCATGCAAAGCAAGCATGTAAAAGTGAATTATCTGTTACTTACCCAATTCGAGCTCTCCAGAGCGTTCGCAGATCTGCCCATAACGTGTCCGATCTTGCCGCATTCTCTGAGCCGAGGAGGGAGCTCAATGGAGAAGGTGTTCGGTCTCAATATCTTTGGCCGGACATCCGGTGCCCCTGAGCGACCAGCTGAAGCAGCTGGTCGAGCTCCACAAGGCGGCCGAACAGGCCATGAAGGGCCTTATAGTTCGGCTATGGCCCAAGGAAGCCATGCACAGGAGCTACATTGGTCAGTGCGGCGGTGGTGGGCCTTTGTCCATGGGTTGACGTCATCAAGCATTCCTTTGCATTGAAGGCGCCCGTCGAACCCTCGCCGCTTAAGGTGCTGTGAGGGTAGGATGGACGCCGAGAAGCTTGTGACGGACGCGCCGCCCGGGCAAGGAGTATCGCACGCCCGAGATGTATTATAAGGGTGTCTGAAGGGTGCCGCATTATTATGGTGAGTGCTCCAAAGATGTAATCTTTGATTAGACTCGTGTTTTGTTATCCCGCGCTGAAAACTTTGTTCATATCGCTAAGCAACTTTTTGTTAATTTAAAATATTACCTTCATGCGGCCGTTTATCAAATCGAGAGATGGCAAGTCGTTATTTCAGCCCCCATGCCACGAAAGTGGGGTGTTTGGGATAAACTTGAGCGCTCTTGTTCCCATTTTTGGGTCCTTCTAGGGAGGCGCTCAACACAGCGAACGAGGCAACCAGACTTATAGTGCTTGAACACTCTCACTTAGCCATAGAATTCTATAATTTTAAATCTCGGCGAAGCCCCTAGTGTTTGGAAGGCCGATTTCGGGGCACTATCCACGCCTGGGCCGGACAAAGCCGGTTCTTCGCTCTAAGCGGCATAAGTCTTTAGGGACTCAAAAAAAACCTCTCGAACAGCGACCGGCTCTCACCTTATCATGACGGTCAGTTTTAGCTTTCTCCATCGAGGTGCTCACCCAGCTCAAGCTGGGCACAATCGCGATGGTTCTCCCAACGCTACCTTAGCCGATATAACGGAACGTAAGGTACCAAAACATGGGAGCCGGGCAAACCCAACTATTGACCCAAGACATGATTCAGAGCCGATGCATATAATGCTATAAGTTCGGGGTGCCGCACTTGTGAAAGTGTTCAGACTTATCACACCATAATATGGGGAACTTAAGCCCCTGGTGTATTTAGCCGTACCAAAAGTGTACGGATGCAACATGTCATAAGTGAACATATGTATAAAAAAGGAATGACATGATTAAAAGATGCATTGTTTATTCAAACATACTGCAATGAGTGCAGGACGATACAATTAGTGCAATAAGCAAGGGGTGGGACTGTTTAACATGTCCCCCTCCAGGGGTAGGCTGCGGAATGGTATGCAAAACAGGCATAATGCTCGTAAAGGAGACCACCTGGATACTCGTCGTAGCTTTTCTGCTTCCCTAGCTGTTGTATCATTAGTTCGGCAGATCAATTGCCGGATAGGGCTTCTGAAAATGGAGTCCTGAGAATAAGAGAGGAAAGAAAGAAAAAAAAGAATTACCAATTCGGGAGCCCCTGGTGTGGTTGATCCGCACTCTGGGCCTGCCGTGGTCGTGCCCCTCTCCCTATGCCATGGTATCTCCAGGGCGTAATGTGAAGGAAATATGCCCTAGAGGCAATAATAAAGTTATTATTTATTTCCTTATATCATGATAAATGTTTATTATTCATGCTAGAATTGTATTAACCGGAAACATAATACATGTGTGAATATATAGGCAAGCAGTGTCAAGAGTATGCCTCTACTTGACTAGCTTGTTAATCAAAGATGGTTATGTTTCCTAACCATGAACAAGGAGTTGTTATTTGATTAACAAGGTCACATCATTAGTTGAATGTCTGATTGACATGACCCATTCTGTTAGCTTAGCACCCGATCGTTTAGTATGTTGCTATTGCTTTCTTCATGACTTATACATGTTCCTATGACTGTGAGATTATGCAACTCCGCTTACGGAGGAACACTTTGTGTGCTACCAAACGTCACAACGAATCGGGTGATTATAAAGGTGCTCTACAGGTGTCTCCAAAGGTACTTGTTGGGTTGGCGATTTCGAGATTAGGATTTGTCACTCCGAATGTCGGAGAGGTATCTCTGGGCCCTCTCGGTAATGCACATCACTTAAGCCTTGCAAGCATTGCAACTAATGAGTTAGTTGCGAGATGATGTATTACGGAACGAGTAAAGAGACTTGCGTAACGAGATTGAACTAGGTATTGGATACCGACGATCGAATCTCGGGCAAGTAACATACCGATGACAAAGGAACAACGTATGTTGTTGTGCGGTTTGACCGATAAAGATCTTCGTAGAATATGTAGGAACCAATATGGGCATCCAGTCCCGCTATTGGTTATTGACCGAGACATGTCTCGGTCATGTCTACATTATTCTCGAACCGTAGGGTCCGCACGCTTAAGGTTTCGATGATGCTTATATTATGAGTTTATGTATTTTGATGTACGAAGGTTGTTGAGTCCGGATATGATCACAGACATGACGAGGAGTCTCGAAATGGTCGAGACATAAAGATTGATATATTGGACGGATATATTTGGACACGGAAAGGTTCCGGAGAAGTTTGGAGCTCCGGAGGTTCTGGAACCCCGGAGGTATATGGGCCTTATTGGGCCCATGTAGGAGGAAGGAGAAGGAACAAGGGGGGCGCGCCCCAAGCCCAAACCGAATTGGGGAGGGGCCGCCCTCCTTTCCTTTCTCCTTCCCTCTTCCTATTACTACTACTAGTACTAATTCGAATACTAGTACTCTTTCCTTGCCCTCCAAATAAGATAAGGAAAGGGGAAACCTACTTGGAGTAGGTTTCCTCCCATGGCGCGCCCCTTGGGGCGGCCACCTCCTCCCTCCCTCCTTTATATACGGGGTAGGGGGCACCCTAGGAGATAACAAGTTGATCATTGATCGTTCCTTAGCCGTGCGGTGCCCCCTCCACGATATTACACCTCGATCATATTGTAGCGGTGCTTAGGCGAAGCCTGCGACAGAGAACATCAAGATCGTCACCACGCCGTCGTCTTGTGGAACTCCCCTCGAGCCTCTCTTTGGATTGGAGATCGAGGGTGCGCCATCGAGTTGTACGCGTGTCAAGAACTCGGAGGTGCCGAGATGCGGTGCTTGGATCGGTTGGACCGGGAGGACATACGACTACTTCCTCTACGTTGCGTCAACGCTTCGCTTCGGTCTACGAGGGTGCGTAGACAACACTCTCCCTCTCGTTGCTATGCATCACCATGATCTTGTGTGTGCGAGGAAATTTTTGAAATTACTACATTCCCCAACAAAGTGGCATCCGAGCCAGGTTTTTATGGTTTGATGTTATATGCACGAGTAGAACACAAGTGAGTTGTGGGCGATATAAGTCATACCGCTTACCAAAGATGTCATACTTTGGTTCGGCGGTATTGTTGGATGAAGCGGCCGGACCGACATTACGCCAGACGCTTACGCGAGACTGGTTTTACCGCCGTGCTTTGCACACAGGTGACTAGCGGGTGTCAGTTTCTCCAATTTTAGTTGAACCGAGTGTGGCTACGCCTTGTCCTTGCGAAGGTTAAAACAGCATCAACTTGACAAACTATCATTGTGGTTTTGATGCGTAGGTGAGATTGGTTCTTGCTTAAGCCCGTAGCAGCCACGTAAAAATTGCAACAACAAAGTAGAGGACGTCTAACTTGTTTTTGCAGGGCATGTTGTGATGTGATATGGCCAAGACATGATGCTATATTTTATTGTATGAGATGATCATGTTTTGTAACCGGTTATCGGCAATGGCAGGAGCCATATGGTTGTCGCTTATTGTATGAAATGCAACGCTCGTAATTGCTTTACTTTATCACTAAGCGGTAGCGATAGTCGAGAAGCAATAGATGGCGTAACGACAACGATGCTACGATGGAGATCAAGGTGTCGCACCGGTGACGATGGTGATCATGATGGTGCTTCGGAGATGGAGATCACAAGCACAAGATGATGATGGCCATATCATATCACTTATATTGATTGCATGTGATGTTTATCCTTTATGCATCTTATCTTGCTTTGATTGACGGTAGCATTTTAAGATGATCTCTCACTAATTATCAAGAAGTGTTCTCCCGAGTATGCACCGTTGCCAAAGTTAAATCGTGCCCTGACACCACGTGATGATCGGTGTGATAAGCTCACGTCCATCTACAACGGGTGCAAGCCAGTTTTGCACACGCGAATACTCGAGTTAAACTTGACGAGCCTAGCATATGCAGATATGGCCTCGAACACGGAGACCGAAAGGTCGGCGTGAATCATATAGTAGATATGATCAACATAAGATGTTCACCATTGAAAACTACTCCATCTCACGTGATGATCGGTTATGGTTTAGTTGATTTGGATCACGTGATCACTTAGATGACTAGAGAGATGTCTGTCTAAGTGGGAGTTCTTAAGTAATATGATTAATTGAACTTAAATTTATCATGAACTTAGTCTGGTAGTATTTTGCAAATTATGTTGTAGATCAATAGCTCGCGTTATTGCTTTCATATGTTTATTTTCATATGTTCCTAGAAAATTGTGTTGAAAATGTTAGTAGCAATGATGCGGATTGGATCCATGATCCGAGGTTTATCCTCAATCTTTGCATGTAAGAATTATGTCCTTAATGCACCGCTAGGTGACAGACCTATTGCGAGGAGCGGATGCGGACGTTATGAACGTTTGGCTAGCTCAATATGATGACTACTTTATAGTTTTGTGCACCATGCTTTATGGCTTAGAATCGGGACTTCAAAGATGTTTTGAACATCATGGACCACATGAGATGTTCCATGAATTGAAGTTAATATTTCAAGCAAATACCCGAGTTGAGAGATATAAAGTCTTCAACAAGTTCTATAGCTAAAATATGGAGGAGAATCGCTCAACTAGTGAGCATGTGCTTAGATTGTCTGGGTACTTCAATCGCTTGAATCAAGTGGGAGTTAATCTTCAAGATAAGATAGTGATTAACAGGATTCTCTAGTCACCATCACCAAGTTAGTAGAACTTCGTGATGAACTATAGTATGCAAGGGATGATGAAAATAATTCCCGAGTTTTTTTTCATGATGATGAAATCGATGAAGGTAGAAATCAAGAAAGAACATCAAGTGTTGATGGTTAACAAGACCACTAGTTTCAATAAAAGGGCAAAGGGATAGAAGGGAACTTCAAGAAGAACGGCAAGCAAGTTGTTGCTCAAGTGAAGAAGCCCAAGTCGGACCTAAGCACGAGACTAAGTGCTTCTACCGCAAAGGGACTGGTCATGGAAGCGAACTACCCCAAGTATTTGGCGGATAAGAAGGATGGCAAAGTGAACAAAGGTATATTTGATATACATGTTATTGATGTGTACTTTACTAGTGTTTATAGCAACCCTCGGTATTTGGTACTGGTTCGGTTGCTAAGAGTAGTAACTCAAACGGAGTTGCGTATCAAAGCAGAAACTAGTTAAGGGTGAAGTGACGATGTGTGTTGAAAGTAGTTTCAAGATTGATATGATCATCATCGCACACTCCCTATACTTTCGGTATTAGTGTTGAACCTAAATAAATGTTATTTGGTGTTTGCGTTGAGCATGAATATGATTTGATCGTGTTTATTGCAATACGGTTATTCATTTAAGTAAGAGAATAAATTGTTGTTACATTTACATGAATAAAACCTTATATGGTTACACACCCAATGAAAATGGTTCATTGGATCTCGATCGTAGTGATACACATATTCATAATATTGAAACCAAAAGATGCAAAGTTAATAATGATAGTGCAACTTATTTGTGGCACTGCCGTTTAGGTCATATTGGTGTAAAGCGCATGAAGAAACTCCATGTTGATGGGATTTTGGAATCACTTGATTATGAATCACTTGATGCTTGCGAACCATGCCTCATGGGCAAGATGACTAAAACTCCGTTCTCCGGAACAGTGGAGCGAGCAACTGACTTATTGGAAATAATACATACTGATGTATGCGATCCAATGAGTGTTAAGGCTCGCGGCGGGTATCGTTATTTTCTGACGTTCACAGATGATTTGAGCAGATATGGGTATATCTACTTGATGAAACATAAGTCTGAAATAGTTGAAAGGTTCAAAGAATTTCAGAGTGAAGTGGAAAAATCATCGTGACAAGAAAATAAGGTTTCTACGATCGATCGGAGACAAACATTTGAGTTACGAGTTTGGTCTTCAATTAAAACAATGTGGAATAGTTTCACAAATTCATGCCACCGAACACCACATCATAATGGTGTGTCCGAACGTCATAACCGTACTTTATTGGATATAGTACAATCTATGATGTTTCTTACCGATTTACCAATATCGTTTTGGGATCATGCATTAGAGACACTGCATTCACGTTAAATAGGGCACCATCTAAATCCGTTGAGACGACACTATATGAAGCGTGGTTTAGCAAGAAACCAAAGTTGTCGTTTCTTAAAGTTTGGGGCTGCGATGCTTATGTGAAAAAGTTTCATCCTGATAAGCTCAAACCCAAATCAGAGAAGTGCGTCTTCATAGAATACCCAAAGGAAACTGTTGGGTACACCTTCTATCACAGATCCGAAGGCAAAACATTCGTTGCTAATAAATGGATCCTTTCTAGAGAAGGAGTTTCTCTCGAAAGAAGTGAGTGGGAGGAAAGTAGAACTTGATAAGGTAATTGTACCTTCTCCCTTATTGGAAAGTGGTTCATCACATAAATCTGTTCTTGTGACTACTATACCAATTAGTGAGGAAGCTAATGATGATGATCATGTAACTTCAGATCAAGTTACTACCGAACTTCATAGGTAAAACAGAGTGAGATCCGCACCAGAGTGGTACGGTAATCATGTTCTGAAGGTCGTGTTACTTGACCATGACAAACCTACGAACTATGAGGAAGCGATGATGAGCCCAGATTCCGCGAAATGGCTTGAGGCCATGAAATCTGAGATAAGATCCATGTATGAGAACAAAGTGTGGACTTTGGTGGAGTTGCCCGATGATCGGCAAGCCATAGAAAATAAATGGATCTTCAAGAGGAAGACGGACGTTAATAGTAGTGTTACTATCTACAAAGCTAGACTTGTCGAAAAAGGTTTTTGACAAAGTTCAAGATGTTGAATACAATGAGATTTTCTCACTCGTATCGATGCTTAAAAGTCTGTCCGAATCATGTTAGCAATTGCGCATTTTATGAAATCGGCAAATGGATAAACAAAACTGCATTCCTTAATGGAGTTATTAAAGAAGAGTTGTATGTGATGCAACCAAGAGGTTTTATCGATCCTAAAGGTGTTAACAAAATGTGCATCTATGGACTGGTGCAAGCATCTCGTAGTTGGAATATACGCTTTGATAAGTTGATCAAAGCATATAGTTTATACAGACTTGCGGTGAAGCCCTGTATTTACTAGAAAGTGAGTGGGAGCACTACAAGATTTCGATAAGTATATGTGAATGACATATTGTAGATCGGAAATAATGTAGAATTATTACGCAAAGCATAAAGGAGTGTTTAAATGAAGTTTTTCAAAGAAAGACCTCGGTGAAGCTACTTACATATTGAGCATCAAGATCTATAGAGATAGATCAAGACGCTTGATAAGTTTTTCAATGAGTACATACCTTGACAAGATTTTGAAGTAGTTCAAAATGGAGCGATCAAAGAAAGAGTTCTTGCACGTGTTACAAGGTGTGAAATTGAGTAAGACTCAAAACCCGACCACGGCAGAAGATAGAAAGAGAATGAAAGTCATTCCCTATGCCTTGGCCATAGGTTCTATAAAGTATGCCATCTTGTGTACCAGATCTATTGTATACCCTACAATTGAGTTTGGCAAGGAGTACAATAGTGATCTAGGAATAGATCACTAGACAGTGGTCAAAATTATCCTTAGTGGAATAAAGGATATGTTTCTCGATTATGGAAGTGACAAAAGGTTCGTCGTAAAGGGTTACGTCGATGCAAGTTTTGACACCGATCTGGATGACTCTAAGTCTCGATCTAGATACATATTGAAAGTGGGAGCAATTAGCTAGAGTAGCTCCGTGCAGAGCATTGTAGACATAGAATATTTGCAAAATACATACGGCTCTGAATGTGACAGACCCGTTGACTAAGATTCTCTCACAAGCAAAACATGATCACACCTTAGTACTCTTTGGGTGTTAATCACATAGCGATGTGAACTAGATTACTGAATCTAGTAAACCCTTTGGGTGTTGGTCACATGGCGGTGTGAACTATGGGTGTTAATCACATGATGATGTGAATTATCGATGTTAATCACATGGTGATGTGATCTAGATTATTGACTCTAGTGCAAGTGGGAGACTGAAGGAAATATGCCCTAGAGGCAATAATAAAGTTATTATTTATTTCCTTATATCATGGTAAATGTTTATTATTCATGCTAGAATTGTATTAACCGGAAACATAATACATGTGTGAATATATAGACAAACAGAGTGTCACTAGTATGCCTCTACTTGACTAGCTTGTTAATCAAAGATGGTTATGTTTCCTAACCATGAACAAGGAGTTGTTATTTGATTAACAAGGCACATCATTAGTTGAATGATCTGATTGACATGACCCATTCTGTTAGCTTAGCACCCGATCGTTTAGTATGTTGCTATTGCTTTCTTCATGACTTATACATGTTCCTATGACTATGAGATTATGCAACTCCGTTTACGGAGGAACACTTTGTGTGCTACCAAACGTCACAACGAATCGGGTGATTATAAAGGTGCTCTCTGGTGTCTCCAAAGGTACTTGTTGGGTTGGCGTATTTGAGATTAGGATTTGTCACTCCGAATGTCGGAGAGGTATCTCTGGGCCCTCTCGGTAATGCACATCACTTAAGCCTTGTAAGCATTGCAACTAATGAGTTAGTTGCGAGATGATGTATTATGGAACGAGTAAAGAGACTTGCCGTAACGAGATTGAACTAGGTATTGGATACCGACGATCGAATCTCGGCAAGTAACATACCGATGACAAAGGGAACAAAGTATGTTGTTGTGCGGTTTGACCGATAAAGATCTTCGTAGAATATGTAGGAACCAATATGGGCATCCGGTCCCGCTATTGGTTATTGACCGAGACATGTCTCGGTCATGTCTACATTATTCTCGAACTGTAGGGTCCGCACGCTTAAGGTTCGATGATGCTTATATTATGAGTTTATGTATTTTAATGTACGAAGGTTGTTTGGAGTCCGGATATGATCACGGACATGACGAGGAGTCTCGAAATGGTCGAGACATAAATATTGATATATTGGACGGATATATTTGGACACCGAAAGGTTAGGAGAAGTTTGGAGCTCCGGAGGTTACTGGAACCCCGGGAGGTATATGGGCCTTATTGGGCCCATGTAGGAGGAAGGAGAAGGAACAAGGGAGGCGCGCCCCAAGCATAAACCGATTGGGGAGGGGGCCCCCTTTCCTTTCTCCTTCCCCTCTTCCTATTACTACTACCAAGTACTACTTCCTAATACTAGTACTCTTTCCTTCCCTCCAAATAAGATAAGGAAAGGGGAAACCTACTTGGAGTAGGTTTCCCTCCCCATGGCGCCCTTGGGGCCGCCACCTCCTCCCTCCCTCCTTTATATACGGGGTAGGGGGCACCCTAGAGACAACAAGTTGATCATTGATCGTTCCTTAGCCGTGTCGGTGCCCCCTCCACGATATTACACCTCGATCATATAGTAGCGGTGCTTAGGCGAAGCCTGCGATAGGAGAACATCAAGATCGCCACCACGCCGTCAGGTGAAGGAACTCCCCTTGGAGCCTCTCATGGATTGGAGATCGAGGGTGCGCCATCGAGCTGACGCGTGTCAAGAACTCGGAGGTGCCGAGTAACGGTGCTTGGATCGGTTGGACGGGAGGACGACGACTACTTCCTCTACGTTGCGTCAATGCTTCCGCTTCGGTCTATGAGGGTACGTAGACAACACTCTCCCCTCTCGTTGCTATGCATCACCATGATCTTGCGTGTGCGTAGGAATTTTTTTGAAATTACTACGTTCCCCAACATAATGATGTACGCGTGGCACTGATCTTGCGATGTCGCGAGGGCTGGGGTTGGGGCCGCATTGCTACGCGTGCTCGAAACGTGCCAGGTGGTCTTGTTGTAGGTTACTCCGGGCGCGCTTGATGGTGTCCGGTCGCTTAACGGCCGGACTCGAGAATTGCCTTAAGAGGCTGCTCTATACTTCTGCCGCGAGAGCCGCTGTATGCTCCTCCGTACGAAGAGATCGTTCAGTGTTTCCGTTGACCATAATAACTCCTTGAGGGCCTGGCATCTTGAGCTTGAGGTATGCGTAGTGCGGCACCGCATTGAACTTTGCGAATGCGGTTCGTCCGAGCAGTGCATGATAGCCGCTGCGGAACGGGACTATGCCGAAGATTAACTCCTCGCTTCGGAAGTTATCCGGGGATCCGAAGACCACTTCAAGTGTGACTGAGCCGGTACAATTGGCCCGGTACAATTGGCCTCTACACCTGGTATGACGCCTTTGAAGGTCGCTTTTGTTGGTTTAATCCTTGAGGGGTCTATGCCCATCTTGCGCCCGTATCCGATAAAGCGAGTTCAGCTGCCGCCGCCAATCCATCAGGACTCTAGTGAGGTGAAATCCGTCCACGATTGGGTCTAAAACCAATGCGGCGAATCCGCCGTGGCGGATACTGGTGGGGTGGTTCCTTCGATCAAAAGTGATTGGGCAAGAGGACCACGGGTTGAACTTTGGGGCGACTGGCTCCATCGCGTATACGTCCCTGAGCGCACGCTTCCGCTCCCTTTTGGGTATGTGGGTTGCGTATATCATGTTCACCGTTCGCAGCTGTGGGGGGAATCCCTTCTGTCCTCTATTGTTCGGCGGCCGTGTCTCCTCCTCGTCGTCGCTATGTAGCCCCTTGTCATTACCTTCGCGATTAACTTGCTCGCTGTTTGAACACCCAACAATCTCTGTTGGTGTGATTAGCTGGCTTTTTCGGGGTGCGT
Organism: Aegilops speltoides; assembly: GCA_021437245.1. Classification (NCBI taxonomy): domain Eukaryota; kingdom Viridiplantae; phylum Streptophyta; class Magnoliopsida; order Poales; family Poaceae; genus Aegilops; species Aegilops speltoides. The sequence continues at coordinate 75,396,746 of CM038145.1, read as the reverse complement.
GTATCCGCACAAGTGATCGAGTATCCGGTCCAAATTGGGACGGGCTCGAGTAGTTCTTTTGAATGCCTTTTTTCACGACCGGGTTTAGAGCCTCACGAATCTGGCGTTGTTGCCCAGATCTTCAGATATCGCTGTGCACGCGGCACTTGTGCTTATTGCGACGCCGACCGCCATCGCTGTCTTTGGTATCCGAACTACCGGAGTTTTTGGTTAGGTTGTTACTGCGGGCTAGTCAGCTGTCTTCTCCCGCACAGAAGCGGGTCATGAGTGATGTGAGGGCTGCCATTGATTTCGACTTTTCCTGTCCAAGGTGCCGGGCAAGCCACTCGTCGCGGATGTTATGTTTGAAGGCTGCAAGGGCCTTTGCATCTAGACAGTCGATGATTTGATTTTTCTTGGTTAAGAACCGAGTCAAGAATTGTCTGGCCGACTCGTCTGGCTACTGAATTATGTTGCTTAGGTCATCGGCGTCTGGTGGTCGCACATATGTGCCCTAGAAGTTATCAAGGAATGCAGCTTCCAGGTCCTCCCAACACCCAATTGACTCTGCTGGCAAGCTGTTGAGCCAATGCCGAGCTGGTCCTTTAAGCTTGAGTGGGAGGTATTTGATGGCGTGAAGATCATCACCGCGGGCCATGTGGATATGAAGGAGATAGTCTTGATCCGCATCATGGGGTCTGTTGTGCCATCGTAGGATTCAATGTTCACAGGTTTGAACCCTTCTGGGATTTGATGATCCATTACTTCATCTGTGAAGCATAGTGGGTGTGCGGCGCCTCTGTATTGGGCTATATCACGACGTAGCTCAAGCGAGCTTTGTCTGCTGTGTGCGGCCCGGCCGGAATTGCTGTATCCGGCGACGGTTGTCGTCGCGTATTGTGGGGCGCCCACGCGATCCATAGATCGATCTTGATTGTCTTGCATTATCCTCCAATATTTCTCGCAAGTCCGGCGCATTCTCCCGTGGCTTTGTACTTTTCGAGCGATGCCGGGGTGCAGCTTTAGTGGAGGGCCTAGAGGCCTCTCTATCACGGCCACGAGGTGGCCGGTCGGCCGTGTTGTGCGCTGGTGATGTAGGTTTATATGCTTCCTCCTCTAATCGGGGCAGCAGCTTGCGTTTGGGGAAGCTTTTGGAGGGGCATTCGAGTTCGTACTCTTCGGCTGCGAGGACTTCAGTCCATCTGTCGGCTAGCAAATCTTGATCAGCTCTAAGCTGTTGCTGCTTTTTCTTGAGGTTGCTTGCTGTGGCCATAAGCCTGCGTTTGAAACGCTCTTGCTCAACGGGATCCTCAGGCACGACAAATTCGTCGTCGTCGAGGCTTGCCTCGTCTCCAAAGGGAGGCATGTAATTATCGTCCTCTACCTCTTCGTCTGCCGCTCTCTCGTGAGGGCTGGCTTCTCCGTCCTCCTATGCTGAATCTTGCTGGAGGGGGTTGTCTTTGGCACTATCCGGGGTGTTATTATCTCCGGTGCCGGAATCTTCGTTCTTGCTGTGGCGCGATTTTGGGCGGCGCCGCTGACGCCGACGCTTAGGCTGCTTTTTGGAGGGGTCATCCTCCGCTGTTCCATCGCAATTCCAATCCTTTGGGATGTCCACCATGTATATGTCGTATGACGAGGTGGCTTTCCAGTGCCCAGTAGGCGCTGGTTCTTGGTCGTCTCCGGCATCGTCGTCCATACAGTCGATGTCTTCAGAGTCGAAGTCTAGCATGTCGGTTAAGTCATCGACAGTGGCTACGAGGGTGGTGGGTGGGCTTTGAATTTCTTCGTTGTCCGCATCGCAACCGTCCTGGCCATAATCCGGCCAAGGCTCTCCTGTCAAAGAGAGACACTTTAGCGAATTCAGGACGTCGCCAAAAGGCGAGTGCTGAAAGATGTCCGTAGCGGTGAACTCCATGATCGGCGTCCAATCGGATTCGATTGGCAGGGGCGGGGAAGGTTCGGAGTCCGGATAGGAGCCCGGCACCTTGGAGTCACAAGCTTCATAAGGGACAGGGTCGGTATTCGGCTCCATCGCCGTAGAGGTAGCAGCCCCCGAGGTGGTGTCCAACCATCCATCCTCGATTGGCGCCGTCTGCTCCGAGCCAAGGGTCGGAGCGGACTCTTGTGCGGCCTCCAGGGCATTGTCCGGCAGCAGAGCTAAATCGTGCCCATCGAGACAGTGCGGCATGCCTGGCTGTGGCTCAAATCCGTCGAAGATCAAATCTCCGCGGATGTCGCCCGTATAGTTCAAACTTCCAAATCTGACCTGATGGCCACGGGCATAGCTTTCGATCTGCTCCAGATGGCCAAGTGAATTGGCCTGCAGTGCGAAGCCGCCGAATATGAAGATCTGTCCGGGGAGAAAAATCTCACCCCGGACCGCGTTGTTGTTGATGATCGAAGGAGCCATCGGGCCTATAGGTGACGACACAGAGGACCTCTCAATGAAAGCACCAATGTCGGTGTCAAAACCGGCGGATCTCGGGTAGGGGGTCCCGAACTGTGCGTCTAGGCGAATGGTAACAGGAGACAAGGGACACGATGTTTTTACCCAGGTTCGGGCCCTCTCGATGGAGGTAAAACCCTACTCCTGCTTGATTGATATTGATGATATGGGTAGTACAAGAGTAGATCTACCACGAGATCAAGGAGGCTAAACCCTAGAAGCTAGCCTATGGTATGATTGTTATGTGTCCTATGGACTAAAACCCTCTGGTTTATATAGACACCGGAGAGGGCTAGGGTTACACATAGTCGGTTACAATGGTAGGAGATCTACATATCCGCATCGCCAAGCTTGCCTTCCACGCCAAGGAAAGTCCCATCTGGACACGGGACGAAGTCTTCAATCTTGTATCTTCATAGTCTTGGAGTCCCGCCAATGATGATAGTTCCGCTATCTGGACACCCCCTAGTCCAGGACTCCCTCACCCCCCGACCGACTTCTTTCGCCTATATATGCCTACGTACCCTAAAACCATCGAATATCAAGATAGATCGGGAGTTCCGCCGCCGCAAGCCTCTGTAGCCACCAAAAACCTCTCGGGTGCCCGTTCCGGCACCCTAACGGAGGGGGAATCCATCACCGGTGGCCATCTTCATCATCCCTGCACTCTCCATGACGAGGAGGGAGTAGTTCACCCTCGGGGCTGAGGGTATGTACCAGTAGCTATGTGTTTGATCTCTCTCTCTCTCTCTCTCTCTCTCTCTCTCTCTCTCTCTCTCTCTCTCTCTCTCTCTCTCTCTCGTGTTCTCGACTTCACACGATCTTGATGTATCGCGATCTTTGCTATTGTAGTTGGATCTTATGATGTTTCTCCCCCTCTACTCTCTTTTGATGAATTGAGTTTCACCTTTGAAGTTATCTTATCAGATTGAGTCTTTTATGAGAACACTTGATGTATGTCTTGCCGTGCTTATCTGTGGTGACAATGGGATATCATGTGCCACTTGATGTATGTTTTGGTGACCAACTTGCGGGTTCTGCCCATGAACCTATGCATAGGGGTTGGCACACGTTCTTGACTCTCCGGTAGAAACTTTGCGGCACTCTTTGAAGTACTTTGTGTTGGTTGGATGAATATGAGATTGTGTGATGCATATCGTATAATCATGCCCACGGATACTTGAGGTGACAATGGAGTATCTAGGTGACATTAGGGTTTTGGTTGATTTGTGTCTTAAGGTGTTATTCTAGTACGAACTCTTTTATAGATTGATCCGAAAGAATAACTTTGAGGTGGTTTCGTACCCTACCATAATCTCTACGTTTGTTCTCCGCTATTAGTGGCTTTGGAGTGACTCTTTGTTGCATGTTGAGGGCTTGTTATATGATCTATCTATGTTATTATTGTTGAGAGAACTTGCACTAGTGAAAGTATGAACCCTAGGCCTTGTTTCCTATCATTGCAATACCGTTTACGCTCACTTTTATCATTAGTTACCTTGCTGTTTTTATAATTTCAGATTACAAAAACCTATATCTACCATCCATATTGCACTTGTATCTTCATCTCTTCGCCGAACTAGTGCACCTATACAATTTACCATTGTATTGGGTGTGTTGGGGACACAAGAGACTCTTTGTTATTTGGTTGCAGGGTTGTTTGAGAGAGACCATCTTCATCCTACGCCTCCCACGGATTGATAAACCTGTGCACTTGCAGGCCCAACAACGTCTACAAGACAAACTCAAATTTGCTACTGTCCTACAAACCTGTGCACTTGCAGGCCCAACAACGTCTACAAGAAGAAGGTTGTGTAGTAGATATCAAGCTCTTTTCTGGCGCCGTTGCCGGGGAGGTGAGTGCTTGAAGGTATATCTTTAGATCTTGCAATTGAATCTTTTTGTTTCTTGTTTTATCATTAGTTTAGTTTATAAAAGAAAACTACAAAAAAATGGATTTGAGTTTGTCTCATACGTTTCGTCTTTTTAATATCTTTCGTGAGTATGATGGAAAGGAAAATTGTGCTCAAGTGCTAGAAGAAGAGTGCATTAAAATGCTTGGTACTGAATCTTTGAATGATGAGCATGATTGCAATGTTGTTAGTATGAATTCCTTGAATATCCATGATGCTAATGTTATGCAAAGCCACAAGCTTGGGGAAGCTATGTTTGATGAATATGATATTTTTTGTCCCCCAAGATTTGATGAGCAAATTTATTATGATGATAGCATGCCTCCTATTTATGATGATTATATTGATGAAAGTGGATTTGGAAGAGTGTCAACTTTATTTAGTGATGATTCCACTATTTCAGAAGAGGTTCCAATTGATTATGAGAACAAATTTGCTATCTATGATGATTATTGGTGATGACTTGTATGCTATTGGGAATAATGATAACCATGAAACTTGTCATCATGACTTTAGTTTTCAATTGGATTATGCCTCACATGATAATTATTTTGTTGAGTTTGCTCCCACTATTCCGAATAAGAAGAATTTTGCTTATGTGGAGAGTGGAAAATTTTCTATGCTTGTAGATCGTGAAAAGAATGCTTTAGGTGTTGGTTATATTATTGAATTCATTCATGATGCTACTGAAAATTATTACCAGGGAGGAATATATGCTTGTAGGAATTGCAATAATGTCAAGTTTCCTCTCTATGTGCTTCAAATCTTGAAGCTATGCTGTGTTACCTTCCTATGCTAGTTGATTATCGTTCCCATAAGTTGTTTGCTCACAAAATCCTATGCATAGGAAGTGGGTTAGACTTAAACGTGCCTAGCTAGAAAGGAATTAAAGAAAAGCGCTTGTTGGGAGAAAACCCAATATCTATCCTTACTGTTTTTGTGTGTCCACGTGATTATTCTACTGTAGTAATCATGTTTTATAGTTTTTGTTTCAATAAAGTGCCAAGTAAGACCTTTAGGATAGCTTACGGTGATAGTTGTGTTGATATTGCTGAAAATCGTAAACTTTTGCACTCGAGAATTTAGTTTTGTTAATTCACGTAAATCTGATTCTGATCTGATTCAAGCTGACATGTGGCCTCTCGGTCAAACCAACTTTCCCTACGGATATGGACAACATTGTAATTTGAACTGTTCAATTAATATCCATTATTTAACATTTTCTAACTAGTTCTTAAATATATTGTATTATCCCTTTAGAATGGACCGGCGAGGCGACACACGTATTCATGATCTAGTGAAGCTCATATAATTGATACTTACATGGTTAACTTCTCAAGGTATGTATTGTACTATGCAAGCATCTTTTATGCAAAACTAAGACTTGAATGAGAATTTTAGTGTGTTTTTAAGACCGTTTTTATCTATTTTTGTGGTAGCTGGCTATCTGCAATTAGTTAAAATGTTTGCATGTAATAGTTGTTGAAAAAAAATTTGGAGGCGGACCACCCTGGTGTTAAATGCTAGCTCCGCCACTGGTAGATATTACACCAATATGAATTTAGAATGAGTTCATTACAGTGCCTAAGTGGTGGTTTTATTTTCTTATACTAATGGAGCTTACGAGTTTTCTGTTGAGTTTTGTGTTGTGGAGTTTTCAAGTTTTGGGTAAAGATTCGATGGACTATGGAATAAGGAGTGGCAAGAGCGTAGGCTTGGGGATGCCCAAGGCACCCCAAGGTAATATTCAAGGACAACCAAGAGCCCAAGCTTGGGGATGCCACGGGAAGGCATCCCCTCTTTCGTCTTTGTTCATCGGTAACTTTACTTGGGGCTATATTTTTATTCACCACATGATATGTGTTTTGCTTGGAGCGTCATTTTATTTTGTTAGTATTTGCTTGCTGTTATTTAGATTAATGTTTTGCATCTTTAGTTTCAATAAAAAGTCAAGGATAGCCTTTACCATGCTTATTTTGCTAGTATACATGTTGCTGTTTGAAAACAGAAAGTTTACCGCTGTTGCAAAAATTCCCTAGAAATGTAAGAGCATGATATAATGTTGAAACCTTTTGCATAATGATCTCTGATAAATTTATTACATTGGGAATTTTATTTTATAATTTTTGGAGTTAGGGAAGTATGATGAATCTTGCATTCTTTACAGACTGTACTGTTTTGGCAGATTGCTTTTATGGTTGCATTGTTTGCATATGTTTGCTTGTTTAATGATTCTATTTGAGGATAGGAGTATTAAATATGCAGAGGCATTTAGTATGCAATGTTGAATAATAATTTTAGTGATTTGTTACAGTAGAGAATGATAAGGTTTTGCATTGGTTTATACTAACCTATCTCACGAGTTCTTGTTGAGTTTGTTGTGGATGAAGCTTTTGATAAAAGGAGAAACCATGATATGAGAGGAATTAAGGAGATACAAAAGTTCAAGCTTGGGGATGCCCAAGGCACCCCAAGATAATATTTCAAGAAGTCTCAAGCATCTAAGCTTGGGGATGCCCCGGTAGGCATCCCACCTTTCTTCTTCAACAACTATCGGTTAGTATCGGTTGAGCCTAAGTTTTCACTTCTTCACATGAGTTGTGCTATCCTTGCAATGTCATTTCATTTTGCTTTGCTTGCTGTTTGAATAAAATACCAAGATCTGAAATTCTTTAATGTTAGATAGTCTTCACATAGTTGCACAATTATTCGACTACTGATTGATCTTCACTTATATCTTCCGGAGTAGTTTGTCATTTGCTCTAGTGCATCACTTATATCTTTTAGAGCACGGCGGTGGTTATATTTTGTAGAAATTGCTAGTCTCTCATGCTTCATTTATATTATTTTGAGAGTCTTTTAGAACAGCATGGTATTTGCTATGGTTACAAAGTTGGTCCTAGAATGATGAGCATCCAAGTTGGGTATAGTAAAAACTATCATAGGAAGTGAATTGGATGCTATGATCAATTTGATACTTGATAATTGTTTTGAGATATGGAGGTAGTGATATTAAAGTCATTCTAGTTGGGTGATTGTGAATTTAAAGAATGATTGTCTTGAAGTTTGTGATTCCCGTAGCATGCACGTATGGTGATCCGCTTTGTGATGAAGTTGGAGCACAATTTTATTTATTGATTGTCTTCCTTATGAGTGGCGGCCGGGGACGAGCGATGGTATTTTCCTACCAATCTATCCCCCTAGGAGCATGCGCGTAGTGCTTTGGTTTTTGATGACTTCTAAATTTTTGCAATAAGTGCATGAGTTCTTTTGATTAATGTTGAGTCCATGGATTATACGCACCCTTTCACCCTTCCACCATTGCTAGCCTCTCTTGTACCGCGCAACTTTCGCCGGTACCATATACCCACCATTTACCTTCCTCAAAACAGCCACCATACCTACCTATTATGGCATTTCTATAGCCATTCCAAGATATATTTCCATGCAACTTTCCACCGCTACGTTCATATGACACGCGTTACTTTTGTCATATTGCTTTTTGCATGATCATGTAGTTGACATTGTATTTGTGGCAAGGCCACCTTCATAATTTTCATACATGTCGCTCTTGATTCATTGCATATCCCGGTACACCGCTGGAGGCATTCATGTAGAGTCATATCTTGTTCTAGCTTTGAGTTGTAAATCCATAAAAGTGTGATGATCTTCATTATTAGAGCATTGTCCTAGTGAGGAAAGGATGATGAAGACTATGATTCCCCCACAAGTCGGGATGAGACTTCGGACTTTACAAGAAGAAAAAAAAATAAGAGAAAGGCCAAAAAGAAAAAAAGAAGGCCAAAGAAAAGAAAAAAAAGAAAAAAGAAAGAAAAAGAAAAAGAAAAAAATAAAATGAGAGAAAAAGAGAGAAGGGACAATGCTACTATCTCTTTTTCCACACTTGTGCTTTAAAGTAGCACTATGATCTTCATGATAGAGAGTCTCATATGTTGTCACTTTCATATACTAGTGGGAATTTTTCATTATAGAACTTGGCTTGTATATTCCAATGATGGGCTTCCTCAAAATGCCCTAGGTCTTCGTGAGCAAGCAAGTTGGATGCACACCCACTTAGTTTCTTTTGTTGAGCTTTCATATATTTATAGCTCTAGTGCATCCGTTGCATGGCAATCCCTACTCACTCACATTGATATCTATTAATGGGCATCTTGTAGGATCGAAGAAGGTGAGAGTGTCTAGAGGGGGGGTGATTAGACTACTCGACAAGATAAAAATTATGCCTTTTGACAAAGACAAGTTTTTGGCAGATTTTGCATATCACACAAGTCAAGCAACTTACTACACATGCAATTCTAAAGTATGGGCAGCGGAAAGTAAATTGCACAAGTAGTAAAGGGGAGTGGAGAAGATCAAACGCAATTTGGAGACACGGAGATTTTTCTCGTGGTTCCGATAGGTGGTGCTATCGTCAATCCACGTTGATGGAGACTTCAACCCACGGAGGGTAACGGCTGCGAGAGTCCACGGAGGGCTCCACCCACGAAGGGTCCATGAAGAAGCAACCTTGTCTATGCCATCATGGCATACGCCCACGGAGGACTAGCCTTACTCGGGGTAGATCTTCACGAAGTAGGCGATCTCCTTGCCCTTACAAACTTCTTGGTTCAACTCCACATCTCGACGGAGGCTCTCAAGCGACACCTAACCAATCTAGGAGGCACCACCCTCCAAAAGGTAATAGATGGTGTTGATGATGATGAACTCCTTTCTCTTGTGCTTCAAATGATAATCTCCCCAACACTCAACTCTCCTCACTGATTTGGCTGTGGTGGAAGAAAGGATTGAGTGGAAAGCAACTTGGGAAGGCTAGAAATCAAGTTTCATATGGTGGGAGTGGTGCAACTTGATCTCAACACAAGGGTAGGTAGTTCTCTTCTCAGAAATGTAAGGTAGGAGTGGTAGTTCTTTCTGATGGCTCTCTCCACAAATGAAGAGGAGGTGGAGGGGTATTTATAGCCTCCACACAAATTCCAACCGTTACACACATTTGACCAATCTCGGTCAGACCGAAGTTGACAACTCGGTGAGACCGAAAGTTCAAATCTTGTGAACGTTGGGATTTTTGGTGGGACCGAAAATACAATCTCGGTGAGTCCGATTCTTCCAAAGACTAGGGTTTGCCAATCTCGGTGGGACCGACTTCATCATCTCGGTGACACCGATTTGATGATGATGTTCTGAAGCTTGGCAACTCAAGTTTCGGTGAGACCGAGTTCAGAATCGGAAAATCCGAAATATCTAGGGTTTGGCTTTGTGGCTGAGGTGGTTCATCTCGGTGTGACTGAGTTTAGGAAATCGGTGGGACCGAGATTACTTATGAGTGTATGTTGGAATGAAAGATTGCTGATGGTTTGGGAGATGTATCACTAAGCACTTTGAGCAACCAGGTCATTAACATAACCTCATCCCCTTTTAATAGTATTGGCTTTCCTATAGACTCAATGTGATCTTGGATCACTAAACCAAAAATGGAGTCTTGAGCTTTTGCCAATGTTTGCCTTAGCATCTTGAGGGGTCCACCTCTCCAGTCCTTTTGCCATGCCAAAGTGATTGACCTTCCTGAAACATACTTGATAAAAGCATTAGTCCAACCACAAAGTATGTTGTCATTAATTACCAAAACCACCCAGGGAGCAAATGTGCTTTCAATCTCCCCCTTTTTGGTAATTGATGGCAACACACAAAACAAGACATCAAAGCTATCTGAAAAAGACAGAATTATCACTAAAGCTTTGACAAACATGTAGTCCACAGGCTCCCCCTACAAGTGTGCAAGATTTTCATAGATTATGGTTTTGGACTACCACAAGCACACAAGAGAGAAAAGCAAGATGTGCTACATGCAGCTTGGCTATATGCATCGAGCAGATGAAAGGAAGTAAGTGATAATGCATATGTGCATGGTGATTTCTTGCAAACAAGTATTCACAAGCAAGTCACCATCATGCACATTCTGCAGATGCATATACTTACCTTGAGGTTCCTTGGCATTGTACCAAGAAATAAACTTGGGAAAACAAGGTTAGATAACACAAGAGTATTTCTTCAACCAACAGCAAGAACATCAAGAGTACCAAGCCAGGATGACATGTGTAAAGAGTGTCTCATATTGAGCACAAGCTTGAATCAGCAAACATGTCTCCCAAAACTAAAAGATTTTCAATGAACTCTGAGAGATTTTGCTTTCCATAAGATATCAATTGTGAGAGCAATGAAAGCAAAATCAAAAGAATGATGCCAAAAGTAATATCCAATGTGGAACACGGCAAAGCTTTGATGTGATTCTCTCCCCCTTAAGATAAGATTGCTCTTCTTCTCCCCTAAATTGTCTCTTCTCCCCTTATCTCCCCCTAAATCTTCTCCCCCTTTGACATCAAGTGCCGAAAAGGACAGCAAACTAGGAAGGTCAGGAAAGAATGGAAGGAAAAGTGGGATCCTTAAGAACCACAACTGGGCAAAAAGAAATATGTATAGAGAATCATTGAGTGGAGCTGCAGAAAATGAGATCCTGAAAGAAAGTCGGTGACACCAAAGTGTGATGGATCGGTGGGTCCGAAAGTCAGAGACTTAGGGCAGATCCTTTTTCGGTCAGACCGAAATTGTTACATCGGTGACGCCGAGTTTAATTCCAAGGAAATACAGAAATAATTCAGCTCACTTTGCAAGGAATGTTTCAAAAGATTTGCAATGAATTTGTAAATGATTTTCAAGGAATTGATCAGAGCCAAAAGGATATTCACAAAGACAGAAGAATAGAAATGAAAAAGATTGCTAGATGAAGTTTTTTTTTGTTTAAAAAGAAAACTCAATTAGAGATCATAAGAGAAAATAGAAAAACTCCAAAACATATGTACTTCATCTAGATAGGGGTCGGCGACATAGTCACCTATGTTTGAGTATATTGACTTAGGAGTCAAATGAGGACATTTGATCATAGGTCATACTCATCGTTTAAGCTCAAAATGGGGTTACCATTTTTTGATTAAGCATTTGATGTGATCACATCTTATGAAGCTGCTTGTACTCATGACTTTGAGCAAAGCTTCTTCAAGATGTGAAGAACATACCTTGGGCTTGTTGTTGCTTTACTCATGTAGGTGAACTTGATGTAGATGCTCATAGAATGTGAAGTTGAAGCACCATTTCCAATTGTGTAGTTCATCTTCCTACATGGGTTAGGCAAGCAAGGAAATACTCGAGAATATCCAAGATGACAAGAGTGAAATACTAGATGTGTAAGGTGTCAAAAGGATATGTGGAATTTTGTTCCTTGAACTCAACATCCCAAAGGGCTAGATACTTGGTCAATGACAAGATTACTCAAGATTTGAGTGTGTGGTAATCTTGTGGAATGTAGATCATCCAAGTACCGCAAGGAGTTAGATGCAATACAAGGAGGCAAATGTGTCCAAGACATATGATCATCATCATAAGAGAAATATCAAGGATTAGTCAAGTAGGCTCATGCCTTGCATGCATCAATGGAGTTTTCACTCCAAGTTTGAAGCATCAATGATGTTCAACTCACTCCTTAGCGACAAAACACTTTCTCATCAAGAGGTTTTGTAAAGATATCGACAAGTTGTTTATCAAGACAAACATGCTTAAGATTGATGTCACCCTTGGCAATGTGATCACGAATAAAATGGTGACGAACTTCAATATGTTTAAATGACGAGAGTGTTGCACGGATTGTGTCCAATCTTAATCGCACTCTCATTGTCACAAAGCAAGGAACATGTCTCGCATGTATCCCATAATCCTTAAGCGTTTGTGTCATCCATAGCAATCGAAAGCACAACATGAACCAGCAGCAATATATTACGCTTGGCGGTGGATAAAGATACGAATTTTGTTTCTTGGAGGACCAAGATACAAGGGATCGACCAAGGAATTGACACGTTCGAAGTCGACTTTCTATCAACCTGTCTCGGCATAGTCCGAGTCGGAATAGCCAACAAGATCGAAGAGGCCCTCTTAGGATACCAAATGCCAAAGTTTGGTGTGTGTATCAAATATCTCACAATTCTTTTAACAGCTTTAAGATGACATTCTTTAGGGGCTGCTTGATATCGAGCACACATGCATACACTCAACATTATGTCAGGACGAGAAGCACAGAGATATAGTAGAGAACCAATCATAGATCGGTAAACCTTTTGATCAACAGGTTCTCCATCTTTTGTCAAGTCATTATGTCCACTAGTAGGCATGGGGTTCTCATACCTTTGCTTTCTTGCATGTTGAACTTCTTGAAGAGATCCTTGGTGTACTTTGTTTGTGAGACAAAGGTACCCTCCTTAGATTGCTTGATTTGCAACCCAAGGAAGAATTTGAGTTCACTCATCATGGACATCTCATACTTCTCCGACATGAGCTTTCCAAACTTCTCGCTAAAATGAGGGTTAGTTGAACCAAAGATAATATCATCAACATATATTTGGCACACAAATAGTTCACCATCAACCCTTTTCGTGAATAGCGTTGAGTCTATTTTTCCAATCTCAAACCCTTTTTCAAGAAGAAAGCTAGTCAAGCATTTGTACCAAGCTCTAGGAGCTTGTTTAAGACCATAAAGAGCTTTGTGCAATTTGTAAACATGATTAGGATTTTTAGGATTCACAAATCCGGGAGGTTGTTTCACAAATACTTCCTCCTCAATTTCACCATTTAGGAATGCACTTCTAATGTCCATTTGATAGAGAGTAATATCATGGTGGTTGGCATAAGCAAGGAGAATGCGGATGGACTCAAGTCTAGCAACGGGGGCATAGGTCTCACCATAGTCCATACCTTCGACTTGTGTGTAACCTTGAGCTACGAGATGAGCCTTGTTGCGGATGACTTGTCCATCTTCATCTTGCTTCTTCCGAAACACCCATTTGGTTCCAATGACGTTTTGATCATCCTTGGGCTTCTCTACCAAAGTCCATACATTGTTCCTCTCGAAGTTGTGTAGCTCTTCATGCATAGCGTTCACCCAATCTGGGTCTTCAAGTGCTTCTTCTACCTTCATAGGTTCAAGACTTGAGATAAATGAGTAATGCTCACAAAAGTTAGCTAAGCGAGTTTTAGAGCGAGTAATTCTCCCGGAATCGATGTCGTTCATCATTTGTTCCACGGGATGATTTCCACCTACTTGTTTTCCTGCCTGACAAGCACTACAAAGTCTATCTTTGACAAAGAGAACATCTTTAACACCAAGAATATGATCACCTTTGATTAGCTTGTCTAGATTACGCATACCAACATGTCCAAGCCTTCTATGCCACAACCAACCTTTAGCAGATTTAGCAATGAAGCAAGTTCTAGGTTGAGCTTTCTTAGTGAAATCAACAATATATAGATCACCTCTACGGATGCTGGTAAAAACCATGTTATGATTGTCACGACGAAAGACTTGGCAATCTACTTTGGTGAATAGCACATTGAATCCAAAGTCAGCTAATCTAGACACGGAAAGTAAATTGTATCCAAGTGATTCAACAAGCATGACATTTTGAATAGAGCTATCATGGGATATGGCCACCTTACCAAGGCCAAGTACCTTACCCTTGGAGTTGTCTCCAAAAGTCACATACTTGCGTGGACCATCGTTCTTTGCAAGCTCTCCAAACATGTCTTCGTCTCCGGTCATGTGATCGGTGCAACCACTATCAAGAATCCACTCTTTTCCACCGGATATGTAGTCTCTCAGATTTTCCATAAGATTGAGACTCTTCATGATCTTGTCTAGCTCGGTGTCCGAATCGGAGTAATCGTCATTGTGCTCATGCTCATCATCATATTGACCCATAGATTGTTCATCATCAATACCTAGGTCAATTTGACAACGACTTGCATTAGTTTTGTCAATGTGACAATAATCATCGGAATGCAATACAAGAGCATTTCTAATTAGATCATTGATAAGACAAGGATCACCCTTCTTTTTCATAAGATCACGAAGCTCAAAGAAGCATTTATCAAAGTTGGGATCATTAAGCATCATATCAAATTCAATAGTCTTGTATAGAATTTCATCAATACCTCTCAAAGAGTAGTCCGGATAAAGTTCTTCCAAGAACTTCCACATGGCATAGGCGCACTCAAAGTTTGTGACAAGCTTAAGCAAGTTATCGGGCAAACCTCTAATGATAAGATTTACAGTTCTAAGGTTACGAAGCAAATCAAGCTCTTCATCCATGGTAGGGTGCAAGGGGTCAAATGGAGGCACATATGGGGATTCAACATATTTGCGCAAGTTATACATCTTAAAGATAATAAGCATTTCAATCCTCCACGAGTTATAGGACACTCCATCAAGAATAGGCACTCTATGGCTAACACTCCCAAACGTAGACACGTCCATCTTCCTCCAATGGTGTGTAAACCAAAGCAATGGAGACCAAAGCTCTGATACCAATTGTAGGATCGAAGAAGGTGAGAGTGTCTAGAGGGGGGGTGATTAGACTACTCGACAAGATAAAAATTATGCCTTTTGACAAAGACAAGTTTTTGGCAGATTTTGCATATCACACAAGTCAAGCAACTTACTACACATGCAATTCTAAAGTATGGGCAGCGGAAAGTAAATTGCACAAGTAGTAAAGGGGAGTGGAGAAGATCAAACGCAATTTGGAGACACGGAGATTTTTCTCGTGGTTCCGATAGGTGGTGCTATCGTCAATCCACGTTGATGGAGACTTCAACCCACGGAGGGTAACGGCTGCGAGAGTCCACGGAGGGCTCCACCCACGAAGGGTCCACGAAGAAGCAACCTTGTCTATGCCATCATGGCATACGCCCACGGAGGACTAGCCTTACTCGGGGTAGATCTTCACGAAGTAGGCGATCTCCTTGCCCTTACAAACTTCTTGGTTCAACTCCACATCTCGACGGAGGCTCCCAAGCGACACCTAACCAATCTAGGAGGCACCACCTCCAAAAGGTAATAGATGGTGTTGATGATGATGAACTCCTTGCTCTTGTGCTTCAAATGATAATCTCCCCAACACTCAACTCTCCTCACCGATTTGGCTGTGGTGGAAGAAAGGATTGAGTGGAAAGCAACTTGGGAAGGCTAGAAATCAAGTTTCATATGGTGGGAGTGGTGCAACTTGATCTCAACACAAGGGTAGGTAGTTCTCTTCTCGTAAATGTAAGGTAGGAGTGGTAGTTCTTTCGATGGCTCTCTCCACGAATGAAGAGTAGGTGGAGGGTATTTATAGCCTCCACACAAATTCCAACCGTTACACACATTTGACCAATCTCGGTCGACCGAAGTTGACAACTCGGTGAGACCGAAAGTTCAAATCTTGTGAACGTTGGGATTTTCATGGGACCGAAAATACAATCTCGGTGAGTCCGATTCTTCCAAAGACTAGGGTTTTCCAATCTCGGTGGGACCGACTTCATCATCTCGGTGACACCGATTTGATGATGTATGTTCTGAAGCTTGGCAACTCAAGTTTCGTGAGACCGAGTTGAGAATCGGAAAATTCAAATATCTAGGGTTTGGCTTTGTGGTGAGGTGGTTCATCTCGGTGGACTGAGTTTAGGAAATCGGTGGGACCGAGATTACTTATGAGTGTATGTTGGAATGAAAGATTGCTGATGGTTTGGGAGATGTATCACTAAGCACTTTGAGCAACCAGGTCATTAACATAACCTCATCCCCTTTTAATAGTATTGGCTTTCCTATAGACTCAATGTGATCTTGGATCACTAAACCAAAAATGGAGTCTTGAGCTTTTGCCAATGTTTGCCTTAGCATCTTGAGGGGTCCACCTCTCCAGTCCTTTTGCCATGCCAAAGTGATTGACCTTCCTGAAACATACTTGATAAAAGCATTAGTCCAACCACAAAGTATGTTGTCATTAATTACCAAAACCACCCAGGGAGCAAATGTGCTTTCACATCTCCATAGCCCGTTGATACACCTAGTTGATGTGAGACTATCTTCTCTCTTTTTTGTCTTCTCCACAACCACCATTCTATTCCACATATAGTGCTATGTCCATGGCTCACACTCATGTATTGCGTGAAAGTTGAAAAAGTTAGAGATTATTAAAGTATGAAACAATTGCTTGGCTTGTCATCGGGTTGTGCATGATTAAATACTTTGTGTGATGAAGATAGAGCAACAACTGGACTATATGATTTTGTAGGATAACTTTCTTTAGCCATGCTATTTTGAGAAGACATGATTACTTTGATTAGTATGATTGAAGTATTACTATTTCTTATGTCAATATGAACTTTTATTTTGTATCATTTGGATCTGAACATTCATGCCACAATAAAGAAAATTACATTGAGAATTATGCTAGGTAGCATTCCACATCAAAAATTTCTTTTTTATCATTTACCTACTCAAGGACGAGCATGAATTAAGCTTGGGGATGCTTGATACGTCTCCAACGTATCTATAATTTTTGATTGTTCCATGCTATTATATTACCCCTTTTGGATGTTTATGGGCTTTATTTTACATATTTATATCATTTTTGGGACTAACCTATTAACCGGAGGCCCAACCCATATTGTTGTTTTATTGCCTATTTCAGTATTTCGAAGAAAAGGAATATCAAACGAAGTCCAAACGGAATGAAACCTTCGGCATTGTGATTTTTTGGAAGAATATCATCCTGGAGGCTTGGTGATCAAGTCAGAAGACCCTCGAGGAGCCCAGGAGATAGGCCCCCCCAGGGCGCGGCCCCCTGTCTCATGGACCCCTCGAGCACCCCCCGACCGACTTCTTTCGCCTATATATGCCTACGTACCCTAAAACCATCGAATATCAAGATAGATCGGAAGTTCCGCCACCGCAAGCCTCTGTAGCCACCAAAACCCTCTCGGGAGCCCGTTCCAGCACCCTGCCGGAGGGGGAATCCATCACCGGTGGCCATCTTCATCATCCCGGCGCTCTCCATGACGAGGAGGGAATAGTTCACCCTCGGGGCTGAGGGTATGTACCAGTAGCTATGTGTTTGATCTCTCTCTCTCTCTCTCTCTCTCGTGTTCTCGACTTCACACGATCTTGATGTATTGCGAGCTTTGCTATTGTAGTTGGATCTTATGATGTTTCTCCCCCTCTACTCTCTTGTGATGAATTGAGTTTCCCCTTTGAAGTTATCTTATCGGATTGAGTCTTTTATGAGAACACTTGATGTATGTCTTGCCGTGTTTATCTGTGGTGACAATGGGATATCATGTGCCACTTGATGTATGTTTTGGTGACCACCTTGCGGGTTCCACCCATGAACCTATGCATAGGGGTTGGCACACGTTCTTGACTCTCTGGTAGAAACTTTGGGGCACTCTTTGAAGTACTTTGTGTTGGTTGGATGAATCTGAGATTGTGTGATGCATATCGTATAATCATGCCCACGGATACTTGAGGTGACAATGGAGTATCTAGGTCACATTAGGGTTTTAGTTGATTTGTGTCTTAAGGTGTTATTCTAGTACGAACACTTTTATAGATTGATCGAAAAGAATAACTTTGAGGTGGTTTCGTACCCTACCATAATCTCTACGTTTGTTCTCCGCTATTAGTGGCTTTGGAGTGACTCTTTGTTGCATGTTGAGGGCTTGTTATATGATCTATCTATGTTATTATTATTGAGAGAACTTGCACCAGTGAAAGTATGAACCCTAGGCCTTGTTTCCTATCATTGCAATACCATTTACGCTCACTTTTATCATTAGTTACCTTGCTGTTTTTATAATTTCAGATTACAAAAACCTATATCTACCATCCATATTGCACTTGTATCTTCATCTCTTCGCCGAACTAGTGCACCTATACAATTTACCATTGTATTGGGTGTGTTGGGGACACAAGAGACTCTTTGTTATTTGGTTGCAGGGTTGTTTGAGAGAGACCTGTTGGGGAACGTAGTAATTTCAAAAAAATTCCTACGCACACGCAAGATCATGGTGATGGTATAGCAACGAGAGGGGGAGTGTATCTTCATACCCTTGAAGATCGCTAAGC
Source organism: Aegilops speltoides (assembly GCA_021437245.1). Classification (NCBI taxonomy): domain Eukaryota; kingdom Viridiplantae; phylum Streptophyta; class Magnoliopsida; order Poales; family Poaceae; genus Aegilops; species Aegilops speltoides. The sequence goes on along the minus strand of CM038145.1, from coordinate 75,378,400 downwards.
GGAAGCGTTTATCAACGCGGTTGCGGTTGATGTAGTCGTACGTCTTCACGATCCGACCGATCCAAGTACCGAACGCACGGCACCTCCGAGTTCTGCACACATTCAGCTCGATGACGTCCTCACCTTCTCGATCCAAAGAAGACAAGCGAAGTAGTAGATGAGTTCCGCAAGACGACGGTGTGGTGACGGTGTTGGTGAAGAACAATCTCCGCAGGGCTTCGCCTAAGCACTACGGAAACTATGACGGAGGATAAACTAGAGGGGACGGGGTTGCCGGCACACGGCTTGGTGTTTCTTGATGTGTCTTTGGTGCTAGCCCTACCCCTCTATTTATATGTTGAGCCTTGGGGTGAAACTTGGAGTAAAAGTCTCCACAAAGTCGGTTTCACCCGAAAGGCAAGAGTCCTTCTCGGACTCTGGGCTAGATGCCGGGGTTCCGGCGTGCGGACCTGCACGCCAGGACCTTGGCGTCGGCCCTGGACTCATAAAACTTCCTTTTGCGCTTTCCAAAACCTTGTGGGCTTTCCCTTTGGCCCAAATAATGTGTTCTCGCACCCAAACATTTGGAAACATCCGAACCCTTCCGTGAATTCGAACCCTTCCGAGATCAAACACTATTATCCCATATATCAAACTTTATCTCCGGACCATTCCGGAGTTCCTCGTCATGTCCATGATCTCATCCGGACTCAACAACATTCGTTACCAACATGCATAACTCATATAATACTATATCATCAATGAAACGTTAAGCGTAACGGACCCTACGGGTTCGAGAACTATGTAGACATGACCGAGACACATTTCGGTCAATAACCAATAGCGGGACCTGGATGCCCATATTGGCTCCTACATATTCTATGAAGATCTTTATCGGTCAAACCGCATAACAACATACGTTGTTCCTTTGTCATCGGTATGTTACTTACCCGAGATTCGATCGTCGGTATCCAATACCTAGTTCAATCTCGCATGGCAAGTCTCTTTACTCGCTCCATAATGCATCATCCCGTAACCAACTCATTGGCCACATTGCTTGCAAGGCTTATAGTGATGTGCATTACCGAGAGGGACCAGAGATACCTCTCCGACAATCGGAGTGACAAAACCTAATCTCAAATACGCCAACCCAACATGTACCTTTGGAGACACCTGTAGTACTCCTTTATAATCACCCAATTACGTTGTGACGTTTGGTAGCACCAAAGTGTTCCTCCGTAAACGGAGTTGCATAATCTCATAGTTACAGGAACATGTATAAGTCATGAAGAAAGCAATAACAACATACTAAACGATCAAGTGCTAAGCTAACGGAATGGGTCAAGTCAATCACATCATTCTTCTAATGATGTGATCCCATTAATCAAATGACAACTCATGTCTATGGTTAGGAAACTTAACCATCTTTGATTAACGAGCTAGTCAAGTAGAGTTATACTAGTGACACTATGTTTGTCTATGTATTCACACATGTATTACGTTTCCGGTTAATACAGTTCTAGCATGAATAATAAACATTTATCATGAAATAAGGAAATAAATAATAAGTTTATTATTGCCTCTAGGGCATATTTCCTTCAGTCTCCCACTTGCACTAGAGTCAATAATCTAGTTCACATCGCCATGTGATTTAACACCAATATTCATATCTGTATATGATTAACACCCATAGTTCACATCGTCATGTGACCAACACCCAAAGGGTTTACTAGAGTCAATAATCTAGTTCACATCTCTATGTGATTAACACCCAAAGAGTACTAAGGTGTGATCATGTTTTGCTCATGAGAGAAGCTTAGTCAACGGGTCTGTCATATTCAGAGCCATATGTATTTTGCAAATATTCTATGTCTATAATGCTCTGCACGGAGCTACTCTAGCTAATTGCTCCCACTTTCAATATGTATCCAAATTGAGACTTAGTCATCTGGATTGGTGTAAAAGCTTGCACCAATGTAACTCGTTACGACGGGCTCTTTTATCACCTCCATAATCGAGAAATATTTCCTTAGTTCTCACTAAGGATAATTTTTGACCAATGTCTAGTGATCTACTCCTAGATCACTATTGTACTCCCTTGCCAAACCAGGGCAGAGTATACAATAGGTCTGGTCCATAGCATGGCATACTTTGTAGAACCTATGACTGAGGCATAGGGAATGACTTCCATTCTCTTTTCTATTTTCTGCCTTGGTCGGGATTCGAGTCTTACTCAATTTCACACCTTTGCAACACAAGAAAGAACTCTTTCTTTGACTGTTCCATTTTGAACTATTTCAAAATCTTGTCAAGGTATGTACTTACTGAAAAAATTTATCAAGCGTCTTGATCTATCTCAATAGATCTTGATGCTCAATATGTAAGTAGCTTTACTGAAGTCTTTCTTTTAAAGAACTCCTTTCAAACACTCCTTTATGCTTTGCAGAATAATTCTACATTATTTCCGATCAACAATATGTCATTCACATATACTTATCAGAAATGTTGTTGTGCTCCCACTCACTTTCTTGTAAATACAGGCTTCACTGCAAGTCTGTATAAAACTATATGCTTTGATCAACTTATCAAAGCGTATATTCCAACTCTGAGATGCTTGCATCAGTCCATAGATGGATTGCTGGAGCTTGCATATTTTGTTAGCACCTTTAGGATCGACAAAACCTTCTGGTTGTATCATATACAACTCTTCTTCAATAAATCCATTAAGGAATGTAGTTTTGACATCCATTTGCCAATTTTCATAAAATTTGGCAATTGCTAACATGATTCGGGCAGACTTAAGCATCGATACGAATGAGGAAATCTCATTGTATTCAACACCTTGAACTTGTCGAAAAACCTTTTTGCGACAAATCGAGCTTTGTAGATAGTAACACTACTATGAACGTCCGTCTTCCTCTTGAAGATCCATTTATTTTCTATGGCTTGCCGATCATCGGGCAAGTCCACCAAAGTCCACACTTTGTTCTCATACATGGATCCTATCTCAGGTTTCATGGCTTCCAGCCATTTCACGGAATCTGGGCTCATCATCGCTTCCTCATAGTTTGTAGGTTTATCATGGTCAAGTAACATGACTTCCAGAATAGGATTACCGTACCACTCTGGTGCGGATCTTACTCTGGTAGACCTACGAGGTTCAGTAGTAACTTGATTTGAAGTTTCATGATCATCATCATTAGCTTCCTCACTAATTGGTGTAGGAATCACTGGAACTGATTTCAGTGATGAATTATTTTCCAATTCTGGAGGAGGTACAGTTACCTCATCAAGTTCTACTTTCCTCCCACTCACTTCTTTCGAGAGAAACTCCTTCTCTAGAAAGGATCCATTCTTAGCAACGAATGTTTTGCCTTCGGATCTGTGATAGAAGGTGTACCCAATGATTTCCTTTGGGTATTCTATGAAGACGACTTCTCGATTTGGGTTCGAGCTTATCGGGTTGAAAACCTTTTCATATAAGCATCGCAACTCCAAACTTTAAGAAATGACAGCTTAGGTTTACTGCTGGACCATAGTTCATACGGTGTCGTCTCAACGGATTTAGATGGTGCCCTTTTAACGTGAATGCAGCTGTCTCTAATGCATAACCCCAAAACAATAGTGGTAAATCAGTAAGAGACATCATAGACCGCACCATATCCAATAAAGTGCGGTTACGACGTTCAGACACACCATTACGTTGTGGTGTTCCAGGTGGCGTGAGCTGTGAAACTATTCCACATTATTTTAATTGAAGATCAAACTCGTAACTCAAATATTCGTCTCCGCGATCAGATCGTAGAAATTTTATTTTCTTGTTACGATGATTTTTCCACTTCACTCTGAAATTCTTTGAACCTTTCAACTATTTCAGACTTATGTTTCATCAAGTAGATATACCCATATCTCGCTCAAATCATCTTGTGAAGGTCGAAAATAACGATACTTGCCACGAGCATCAACACTCATTGGATCGCATACATCGGTATGTATTATTTCCAATAAGTCAGTAGCTTGTTCCATTGTTCCGGAGAACGGAGTTTTAGTCATCTTGCCCAAAAGGCACGGTTCACAAGCATCAAATGATTCATGACCAAGTGATTCCAAAAATCCATCTTTATGGAGTTTCTTCATGCGCTTTACACCGATATGACCCAAATGGCAGTGCCACAAATAAGTTGCACTATCATTATTAACTTTGCATCTTTTGGCATCAATATTATGAATATGTGTATCATTACGATCGAGATCCAACAAACTATTTTCATTGGGTGTATGACCATTGAAGGTTTTATTCATGTAAACAGAACAACAATTATTCTCTGACTTTAAATGAATAACCGTATTGCAATAAACATGATCAAATCATATTCATGCTCAACACAAACGCCAAATAACATTTATTTAGTTTTAACACTAATCCCGAAAGTATAGGGAGTGTGCGATGATGATCATATCAATCTTGGAACTACTTCCAACACTCATTGTCACTTCCCCTTCAACTAGTCTCTGTTTATTCTGTAACTCCTGTTTTGAGTTACTAATCTTAGCAACCGAACAAGTATCAAATACTCAGGTGTTACTATAAACACTAGTAAGGCACACATCAATAACTTGTATATCAAATATACCCTTGCTCACTTTGCCATCCTTCTTATCCGCCAAATACTTGGGGTAGTTCCACTTCCAGTGACCAGTCCCTTTGCAGTAGAATCACTTAGTCTTAGGCTTAGGTCCAGACTTGGGCTTCTTCACTTGAGCAGCAACTTGCTTGCTGTTCTTCTTGAAGTTCCCCTTCTTCCCTTTGCCCTTTTCTTGAAACTAGTGGTCTTGTCAATCATCAACACTTGATGCTCTTTCTTGATTTCTACCTTCGTCGATTTCAACATCACGAAGAGCTCGGGAATCGTTTTCGTCATCCCTTGCATACTATAGTTCATCACGAAGTTCTAGTATCTTAGTGATGGTGACTAGAGAATTCGTCAATCACTATCTTATCCGGAAGATTAACTCCCACTTGATTCAAGCAATTGAAGTACCTGCATAATCTGAGCACATGCTCACTAGTTGAGCGATTCTCCTCCATCTTTTAGCTATAGAACTTGTTGGAGACTTCATATCTCTCAACTCGGTATTTGCTTGAAATATTAACTTCAACTCTGGAACATCTCACATGGTCCATGACATTCAAAACGCCTTTGAAGTCCCGATTCTAAGCCGTTAAGCATGGTGCACTAAACTATCAAGTAGTCATCATATTGAGCTAGCCAAACATTCATAACGTCAGATCCGCTCTCGCAATAGGTCTGTCACCTAGTGGTGCATTAAGGACATAATTCTTCTATGCAAGAATGAGGATAAACCTCGATCACGGATCTAATCCGCATCATTTCTACTAACATTTTCAACACAATTTTCTAGGAACATATCAAAATAAACATATGAAAGCAACAACGCGAGCTATTGATCTACAACATAATTTGCAAAATACTACCAGACTAAGTTCATGATAAATTTAAGTTCAATTAATCATATTACTTAAGAACTCCCACTTAGACAGACATCTCTAGTCATCTAAGTGATCATGTGATCCAAATCAACTAAACCATGTCCGATCATCACGTGAGATGGAGTAGTTTCAATGGTGAACATCACTATGTTGATCATATCTACTATATGATTCACGCCGACCTTTCGGTCTCCGTGTTCCGAGGCCATATCAGATATGCTAGGCTCGTCAAGTATAACCTGAGTATTCGCGTGTGCAACTGTTTTGCACCCGTTGTATTTGAACGTAGAGCCTATCACACCCGATCATCACGTGGTGTCTCAAAGACGAAGAACTTTCGCAACGGTGCATACTCAGGAGAACACTTCTTGATAATTAGTGAGAGATCATCTTAAAATGCTACCGCCAATCAAAGCAAGATAAGATGCATAAAGGATAAACATCACATGCAATCAATATAAGTGATATGATATGGCCATCATCATCTTGTGCTTGTGATCTCCATCTTCAAGCACCGCCATGATCACCATCGCCACCGCGCGACACCTTGATCTCCATCATAGCATCGTTGTCGTTACGCCATCTATTGCTTCTACGACTATCGCTACCGCTTAGTGATAAAGTAAAGCAATTACAGTATGCTTGCATTTCATACAATAAGGGGACAACCATATGGCTCCCGCCGATTGCCGATAACTTCGGTTACAAAACATGATCATCTCATACAATAAAATATAGCATCACGTCTTGACCATATCACATCACAACATGCCCTGCAAAAACAAGTTAGACGTCCTCTACTTTGTTGTTGCAAATTTTACGTGGCTGCTACGGGCTTTCGCAAGAACCGTTCTTACCTACGCATCAAAAACCACAATGATAGTTCGTCAAGTTGGTGCTGTTTTAACCTTCGCAAGGACCGGGCGTAGCCACACTCGATTCAGCTAAAGTGAGAGAGACAAACACCCGCCAGCCACCTTTAAGCATGAGTGCTCGTAACGGTGAAACCAGTCTCGCGTAAGCGTACGCGTAATGTCGATCCGGGCCGCTTCATCTCACAATACCGCCAAACCAAAGTATGACATGCTGGTAAGCAAGATGACTTGTATCGCCCACAACTCACTTGTGTTCTACTCGTGCATATAACATCAACGCATAAAACCTAGGCTCGATGCCATGTTGGGGAACGAGTAATTTCAAAAATTTCCTACGCACACGCAACATCATGGTGATGGTATAACAACGAGAGGGGAGTGTATCTTCATACCCTTGAAGATCGCTAAGCGGAAGCGTTTATCAACTTGTTGATGTAGTCAGACGTCTTCACGATCCGACCGATCCAAGTACCGAACGCACGGCACCTCCGAGTTACGCACACGCTCAGCTCGATGACGTCCTCGCCTTCTCGATCCAGAAGACAGCGAAGTAGTAGATGAGTTCCGCAGCACGACGGCGTGGGACGGTGTTGGTGAAGAACAATCTCCGCGCGGCTTCGCCTAAGCACTACGGAAACTATGACGGAGGATAAACTAGAGGTGACGGGGTTGCCGGCACACAGCTTGGTGTTTCTTGATGTGTCTTTGGTGCTAGCCCTACCCCTCTATTTATATGTTGAGCCTTGGGGTCGAAACTTGGAGTAAAGTCTCCACAAACTCGGTTTCACCCGAAAGGCAAGAGTCCTTCTCGGACTCGGGGCGACGCCAGGTTCCGGCGTTCGACCCTGCACGCAAGGGACCTCGGCGTCGCCTCGACTCCGCAAAACTTCCTTTGCGCTTTCCAAAACCTTGTGGGCTTTCCCTTTGGCCCAAATAACGTGTTCTCGCACTCCAAACATTTCGAAACATCCGAACCCCTTCGGTGAATTCGAACCCTTCCGAGATCAAACACTATTATCCCATATATCAAACTTTATCTCCGGACCATTCCGAGTTCCTCGTCATGTCCATGATCTCATCCAGACTCAACAACATTCGTTACCAACATGCATAACTCATATAATACTATATCGTCAACGAAACGTTAAGCGTGCGGACCCTACGGGTTCGAGAACTATGTAGACATGACCGAGACACGTTTCCGGTCAATAACCAATAGCGGGACATGGATGCCCATATTGGCCCCCACATATTCTACGAAGATCTCTATCGGTCAAACCGCATAACAACATACGTTGTTCCCTTTGTCATCGGTATGTTACTTACCCGAGATTCGATCGTCGGTATCCAATACCTAGTTCAATCTCGTTACTAGCAAGTCTCTTTACTCGTTCCATAATGCATCATCCCGTAACCAACTCATTGGCCACATTGCTTGCAAGGCTTATAGTGATGTGCATTACCGAGAGGGCCCAGAGATACCTCTCCGACAATCGGAGTGACAAAACCTAATCTCGAAATACGCCAACCCAACATGTACCTTTGGAGACACCTGTAGTACTCCTTTATAATCACCCAGTTACGTTGTGACGTTTGGTAGCACCCAAAGTGTTCCTCCAGTAAACGGGAGTTGCATAATCTCATAGTTACAGGAACATGTATAAGTCATGAAGAAAGCAATAGCAACATACTAAACGATCAAGTGCTAAGCTAACGGAATGGGTCAAGTCAATCACATCATTCTTCTAATGATGTGTTCCCATTAATCAAATGACAACTCATGTCTATGGTTAGGAAACTTAACCATCTTTGATTAACGAGCTAGTCAAGTAGAGGTATACTAGTGACACTATGTTTGTCTATGTATTCACACATGTATTATGTTTCTGGTTAATACAATTCTAGCATGAATAATAAACATTTATCATGAAATAAGGAAATAAATAATAACTTTATTATTGCCTCTAGGGCATATTTCCTTCAAGACCATCTTCATCCTACGCCTCCCACGGATTGATAAACCTTAGGTCATCCACTTGAGGGAAATTTGCTACTGTCCTACAAACCTGTGCACTTGCAAGCCCAACAACGTCTACAAGAAGAAGGTTGTGTAGTAGACATCAGTAGGTACTGGGTCTCCGTCCAGTCGACGAGGAAGTCGGCCAGCGTCTAGGACTTGATGGTGGTGCACGGCTCATAGAGGATAGTGTGCCTCGCCAGCTCGATGGCCCACTTGGCCACCCATCCGGTGGCATCCCGGCAGCCCATGATCCCGCCGATGGGGGCCGTGCTGACCACGGTGTTGACATGCTCTTGGAAGTACTGTCTCAGCTTCTTGGCGGTGAAGTACACATTATAACGCGTATTCTGGTAGTGGGGGTAGTTCTGCTTGGAGGCGGAAAGCACCACGCTCAGGTAGTACACCAGGCGCTGAACTGGCTAGATCTTGCCCTTCCTTGGTCGCTCGACCACTAACACCGTGCTGACCGACCGTGAGGTGGCAGCAATGTATAGCAACAGCGGCTTCTTGTCAGTTAGTGCAGCTAGGATGAAGTGGAGAGCATGCGCTTGAGATCCCGGAAAGCTTCGTCCGCCTGGTCGTTCCACTCAAACGACGATGTCTTCTTCATCAACTGATACAGGGGCAAGGCCCTCTCGCCCAGGCGGCTAAAAAAATGGCCGACCGAGGCCAAGCAGCCGGTGAACTTCTGGACATCGCGCAACCGGGTCGGCTTGCACATGCACTTGATGGCCTTGATTTTCTCTGGGTTTGCCTCAATGTCGCGCTCCGAGACGAGGAAGCCGAGTAGCTGGCCGGCTGGCACGTTGAAAGGATCGATATAGTTGATTAGAGGGGGGGGGGTAAATATGCAACTAACAATTTTTAGCTTTTCTTTACCAAATTAAACTTTGCATCAAAGTAGGTTGTCTAGATATGCAACTAGGTGAGCAACCTATATGATGCAACAACAATAAGCACACAAGCAAGTAAAGGATATAACACAATATAGCTTGCACAAGTAAAGGAGATAAATAACCAAAAGCGGAACCGGTGGAGACGAGGATGTGTTACCGAAGTTCCTTCCTTTTGAAGGGAAGTACGTCTCCGTTGGAGCGGTGTGGAGGCACAATGCTCCCCAAGAAGCCACTAGGGCCACCGTATTCTCCTCATGCCCTCACACAATGCGAGATGCCGTGATTCCACTATTGGTGCCCTTGGAGGCGGTGATCGAACCTTTACAAACAAGGTTGGGGCAATCTCCACAACTTAATTGGAGGCTTCCCACGACACCACGAAGCTTCACCACAATGGACTATGGCTCCGCGGTGACCTCAACCTTCTAGGGTGCTCAAACACCCAAGAGTAAAAAGATCCGCAAGGGATTAGTTGGGGAATCAAATTTCTGTTGGTGGAAGTGTAGATCGGGGCCTTCTCAACCAATCCCTAGAGAATCAGCAAGTTTGATTGGCTTGGGAGAGAGATCGGGCGAAAATGGAGCTTGGAGCATCAATGGAGCTTGGGGGAAGAGGTAGGTCAACTTTGGAGAAGAAGACCTCCTTTTATAGAGGGGGGAAACAATCCAACCGTTACCCCCCAATTAGCCCCGCAGAGGGCGGTACTACCGCAGTGGGCAGGGGTACTACCGCTGGGACCAACGGTACTACCGCTCCCCCTCGCGGTACTCCCGCACAGACTGGGAGGGCTAGATGATGAGCAGGAACCGGACCCAGGGCAGTACTAGCCGCGGTTGTAGGGCGGTACTACCGCTTGCGAGCGGTACTACCGCTTCTACTGCCACTTCTAGTGCCGCACAACCCGACACAAGAGGTGACCCCCTCGAGTCGAGGCGGTAGGAGACCAGTACCGCAGCGGTACTATGGCTGAGGACCCCCAGGCGGTACTACCGCTGCAGAGCGGTACTGCTGCCTGTGGCTCTTGAGCGGTACTACCACTGGGGTCCGCGGTACTACCACTGGGACCAAAACACACTCAGGGAAGCAAAGAGGGAACTCCATCGAAGCGGGAAGGCTCTATGGGTGCAAAGAGGATGTGTACGTGTTGATTACACCCTAGCCTTACCAATGCGGACCCCCTCTTGATAGTACGGTGATTCCTACAAAACAAGTCCACCAAAACTGAAACGAAAGGGCTACACCGTCTTCGATTAATACTCCGAGGGGAAGGAATCATCTCGTGCCAAAGGATGAATCTCTGAAATGCTCAATGCACACGATTAGTCCGTAAAAGCGTTGTCATCAATCACCAAAACTACATAGAGAGAGATATGCCTTAACAATCTCCCCCTTTTTGGTGGATTGATGACAACCCGGGATTTGCACAAAGATAGGACATGAAAGTAAAACGAATCCCAGAACTACAAAATATAGACGGGCTCCCCCTGAATGTGTGCACCTAATTAGAGGTGCCTTTGGAATGCAAGGCACACACATTAGGATCAACACTCCCCCTGTCATGGAATTAACACGTCCGATGTCCTCATGAAAGGACTTAGTCGTGGAGCCATCGCAACGGGTTAGCTTGAAGGGGTTAAACCAGACAAGAGACACGGGAGTTTATACTAGTTCGGCCCCTTCGTAGAAGGTAAAAGCCTACGTCTAGTTGTGATGGAATTGATTGGGTTTCGATGACCAGGGAGCAAAATACGCTTGCCTGAGTCTCGAGGTGTTGTCTGTTGTCCCTGAACCGCCGCCGGGTCGTCCCTTTATATACACAGGTTGACGCCCGGCCGGTCTACAGAGACCCAAACCGACTCATACAAAGTGTTCGGTTTGGTCTCTCCTTCCCTAACTTATATTACAAGTTACATAGTCATGGCAGTTTACCACTATGGGCCCTAATCCGCCTTTGGGCTTTAGGCCTCTAAGCTCGTTTTAATAACTTCACCATCTTCTGGATTCTTCATGGGCTTTGGCATAGTCAAAGGTGAACCGGGCCCTCCTGGCCGGTTTACATTTAGTAGCTATATCCCCAACATTAGGCCCCAGTTTGATTTGAACCTGTTCATGTCAATCTTCAACATCTTCAACGACATTGTAAACGTCCTCTTGTATCTTTGTAAACCGCCAGATTGCCCTCTCCTGTAAAGCTTGTTAAACCGCCATGACGTCATCTTTGGGATATAGCAACGGTCCATCATGATGTCATCTCTGTATAAAAAGATTAAAAAGATTCCCTTCACTTAATGGTTATCCCGAAAATCGAGGCGACAGGCACACCCATTCTGCCGTTTCAGGCTCCTTGATTCTCGCGCCTGCCACTTATTCTTTCCTCTATAAATAAGGCTCGAGGGCCCTTCTCTCTTTTCCCTTTCTGCGCCTTCTTCTTCCTCGCGATGCCCAAGCTCTGAAGCTCCGCCGCCGTCTGCGACTCTTGAGAACTGCATCGACAAAGGCTGCTGCATCAACCTGAAACGGATCAGAAACTCGTCGCACCCCTTCGCAGTAAATCTGCAGTGGTAAGTTTCCTCTTTCCTTCCTCTTTAGATCCGTGTTTAGGGTTCGCGAGTTTATCAGTATAGTTCTTCGTTCTTCCTCCTCAATTCTTCGTCTTTCCTTTTGCCGCGGTAGTCTTGATCCAATAGTAGTCTAGATCTCATGCGATAGTTACTCCGCATCCGTTTGTAATGCTAGCAGATCTTCCCTTTCTTCTGTAGAGTACAGGACCTTCCCTATCCTGCTTAGCGCCTTTAGAGATCGCAGAAAAAATTTCTTTACGGATGTACGGTAGATCCAAATAATTTTGATCATTGTGTGAAACCTGTTTCTGTCAACACTTAGCAGAAATTTTGAATCCTGGCCCTTCTGCCTATGGGAGATTTAACCGTTGATAGCCAATCCGCCATATATCATTAGCCCTCTCTTAAACCACCAACTGAACCTTGCATAGTAACCTTCTGGTTTAACACTAAATTGTACACCTTAAACCGTTAAATGGTAAACCGTCATTTGTTTTTCCTTTCAATTCCCCCCTTCCGGGATGACAAAACAATTCGCTGATTGCAATTGGGTTCCGTCCCGGATCACGGAAACACAAATCAACGGTTATGTCACAACTGGTGCTTTGGCCTCAAAAAGGGTTCTCCACTGGCGAGTTCCGGAATCGGAATGTCCACCTGAACTTCAAGAAGGAGAGGTGATTGTTTTCATGCAACACTTAGGCCGGGGATTCAGTCCGCCCGGATCCAAATTTTTTCGGGATGTCCTCACAAGCTTCCAACTCCATCTGCAAGATATTGGTCCGAACTCTATGTCCAATATATGCAACTTTCAAGTATTCTGCGAAGTCTATCTTCAAGAAGAGCCAACCGTGGAGCTTTTCCGGGACTTCTTTCATCTGAACCATTTGCATGTAATTCTCGATGGTCCCAACACAGAGCTTGGCGGCGTTTCAATTCAGAAAAGGAAAGAAGTTGACTTCCCTCATGCAAAACATCATAGCCATCCTAAAGATTGGAATCAGACCTGGTTTTACTGCCATAACACTGCCCCTGATGGAGAAAATCCTTTACCGGGTTATCGCCCTCACCGGCTTAGCAATGGCCACCCATTACCTTCACGCTTGACTGCCGCAGAACGGAAGAATTTTGCACCTCAACTCGCCAAGCTCCGGGCTCTGATGGCCAACGGTTTGACTGGCATTGATCTTGTCCGCTGCTGGGTTTCTTGGGGCATTTTACCTTTAAGCCGCCGCCCCAGATTGATGCATGAATATACTGGTGATGTCCAAGACCCTCAACGATATCACAAAATAGTAATGACCTATCTTGAAGTTACTGAATCGGTGAAGAAAATGCTTGATGAACCGATCTCTGCATGCAGCCAAACTGGGTTGGCTCCGTTTTGCATCTCCAATAAACCGCCAGCGGTAAAGTTCCTCTGAATACTTTACTAATTTGCCTCCATGTTAACTGTGTACTAACCTTTCCATGTCTTAATTTTAGGCTAACAGCTTCTTTTGGAAACGAACTAAACCGGCCCGGGCTCCTTGTGTCAAGACCAAGGCCACCAAGAAAGCTGGCAAGAAGAAAACCACCGAGTCTTCTGATCCGCCAGAAGATGAGAAATCAGATGCTGAGGTAGAACTTGACTCACTTGGTTCCTTTTTCGTACATCTTATTGACAATGACTATTCCCAGGATGATGCTGAGGCCAGCCAGGAAGAACATGTTGAGGTAATCCTTCTTTCTTCTGATTCAGATCTTGTACCGGTTCAACGAATTTGCCGCACAGTCCGGAAAGTAAAACAATCTCACCCCCTTGCTCATTTGGATCCAAAATTTTATTTGAAGACACAACAAGTTGAAGAGCTTCGCACAACCCGACATAGTGGTCAACAAATCACATCGTCCGGTTTAGCTGATACGCCAACCCGGAAACGTCGTCCAGAGGTGACTTGTTCTCCTAAAAAACGTTATCCTTTGAAAGGTTTCTTCCGATGCCCTCTCAATCCGTCTGACCCGAATTACCAGGCTTCTTCCAACTCGTCCGGCGGTTCATCAACCACTCAGCTGCCTCCTCTCAAAGTCGTTGCTGAGTAAGTATATTACTCCTTAATTTGTTTCTTTTATTTGTCGGTTTACCATATTCTAACATTTGATGTTGTAGTGCCAAGGCTCGATTAAGTAAGAAAGCCAAGACCAGCGACCCTACTATTGATGTTGATCCGGAGAAGACTCGAGAGCATCATGGCGAAGACCCTGAAGTTGCCATAGACAGCTCTGCTGGTCAAAACCAAGATGCTGATGCTAACCCGCCAGAGGTTGAACCGAATGTAGAGGTTGATACTTCACATCCTCCTGCTCCTCCAAGTCCAACAGTTGAACAACGGGGCTCAACTACTGATCCGCCAAGCCCTATTAACAAACCGCCGAGCCCAGCTGCCAAAGCGCCAAGCCCTGTGAATGTCAATCCATCAAGCTCGGCCAAAGATGATGATGTTGTTGTTACTGGCACTGGGTATACCGCCCCTGGTAATCCGGTTGCTCTATCCAAGCATACCGCCAAGGTTGAATTCACAGCTATGAACAAGGGGAAGGGGAAGACTGACTTGTCAGCTTATGTCGATCTCTCTGCTCAAGACCTTCACTCCGGCTTCTTGAACCGGCTTTACACCAGCCGTGATTATGAAGCTGGTTTAGTAAACCCGATGAAGGAGCGCTACGAGGTAAACAATTTGATCTTTTGTTCTGTACCTTAATTGTATCGTAGCCCCCAAGGGCCGGTTTGTCTTTAGAAAGTCAAATCGGGACTTTTGTATACTCCATACCGTACTTTATGAAACTTCCTTGTGTAGTTCTGATCAAACACACATTAGCCCCCAAGTGACATGATTTGTATTAATCCTTGGGACTTCAATAACCAGCAGAAAAATGATCCGCATTAGCCCCCAAGTGCCAAGTGTATAACTGGTTATATGCTTGGGACTTTGACAAAGATATTAACATGCTCTTTTTACTGTTGCAGAGTGAGATAAGCCAACAAGTCTCCCAAATTGCTGACCTTCAAGAAAATCTGAAATCCCAACAAGCAGAAACCACCAAGGCCAAGGATGAATTGAAAACCGCCTTAACCACCATGGAGCAGCTCAAGGAATGGTTCAAGTCTGAGCGGGCCAACTAGGATACCAAAAAGGCTGGATTGCTGAAGCGGGCAGAAAACTCTGAATTAGCTCTTAAACCGGTGACAGAAGAGCTTATTGGACTAAAGCGCCAAGTCAATGCCATGACCTCTGCAATATTTGGTAAGCACTGTTCGCCAATGCTCTATGAATATTCCGCTTTGAAATTTCTCCAGTCTGACATGAACTTCTTAAACCGCTATAGGTAGTCGCATTGCTCATCTGGGTTCTGATATGCGGAAGAAACTCAAGGTCAGATATACATCGATTGAACACAGATACCAAATATTCAACAAAGTTATCTGCGCCACTTCTTATGACAATGCGGCTCCAACACTGATCAAGGACACGCTGGACCGGCTATCTATGACGCGAGCACAGATAGAAGAGTTAAAGCGATCCGCTGCCTGGGCTGGCACTTTATTAGCACTAACGCGAGCCAAGGCATGGATAGCTGATCTTGATCCGGCTGATATAGCCAAGGGCTTCCCCAGTGAACAAGAAAACGGCGAAGTATTTGCCAACGACGCCCTCAAACGGGTAACAAGGGAGATGGGTCCACTGGCGAGTCAGTTGGCAGAAGAGGCTAACCTGACGGTTCACCGGTCCTTCTACGATGTAAACAACAAACGGGTTGAAGCTGTCATTCCTGAAGTGCAGAACCTTGTTCCACCGATCCGTAAGCACACTTACGCCCCTGACGTTGATCAGACTAAGCTTATAAGTGAAGAGGCTGTCTTTCAGGCCTTAACCCGGATTGACTGGACCACCAATGACTTCCATCCATTGGATGTGGAGGAGGAGGCTGAACCGACGCCAGATGACCCATCTACTTCACATCAACCCGGCGATGAAGCTTAATCCGTCAATCTGGTTGATATATCAGAAACTGTCCATTGTGAAACAATTCCATATTTTGGGCCTCTTGAGTGCCTTGTAATAGGGTAGCAAAAACTATTTTGATCTGCTGCCATCATGTAGAAGATACTTTATGTGATCCGCCATGCGAATCTCAATGTTGGCCCATATGTCATAGTATGCAATCCCTCTGTCTGCATAAAAAGAAATTGTCCTGGCGGTTTACCACCGGACGGGTCATAATGCCCAAAATAATGGCCTGATTGATAATCAAGCTGTAAAATATGAAATGATTCATACCTGTGATGTAATATCACTTTAGTTGGCTGATCAACTTTGTAATAAGGGTGAAAACCCAAATCTGAAATTCTTGTATAACTCCATCATGTACTGATGTCATATAGTAAGTCATACCGGGTGATGACACACACCAGATGATCAATACTGGTGACAGGTAGTCAAAGCCAGGCCGGGTTAACAAACTCCGGTTTAAGAATAAGGTCTGTCAATGTGTAGTTGCAAACCAAGCCGGTTTAAAGAATACCGGGCTAATAAGATGACTGACTAGGCCAAGAAAATCGGTTTAACATCAAATTCAGCAAAACGCAAATAAAACCGTGTAGTCGAGGCTTTTTGAGGGCTGCCAGGCCTAAATTCAAGGCTTTTTGTGGGCTGCCAGGCCGCTGAGTTGAACCATTTAACAAAGCCTTTTAAGATGGACCTCCAACTAACCAATCACCGTTTTAACTTTGACAAGTGCATGGTCTCAACGAGAGTAACTGTCAAACATTCGGATAGGAGTGTCTTACTTGATGAAGGCAGGTTAACCCGGGGTTTTAGGTAAATATACCAGGCTTCCAAGCCGTGGGTCGATACCCAGCTACAAGGGTCCATTCAAACTCCTTGGTATTTGACACAAGGAGCCCCAAGTAACGTGATGAGCTGTGCTCATTAGGTGCCTATGTTTGAGCTGTGCGTAGCAACAAGACTCTCTTTGGCCCCTTGGGTGTGAAGCTCCCAAGCTTTGTTGTGGCGTGATAGCCGGTTTAATAGGTAGTACTCCGCTTTGTCAGCTGAAGCCCCCATGTAACTCAAAGGATATTTGAGAAAAAACAACAGAGGCCCTGCTTAGAGCAAGGATGCTGATTTATTTATTGATCATAATATAACATTGTCGAAATATGTACATAAGAAGAGCCTATGGCTCAAGTGTAATAAGGCCGAAGGAGAGCTATGTTCCATGGCCGCCGGGTCTCCTCCTTAGAGTTGCATGAGTTGTCTCGAACGTCAATGAGGTAGTATGATCCACAGTGATTCTTGTCGACCACAAAGGGTCCTTCCCAAGACGGGGATAACTTGTGCATGTCGGTCTGATCCTGGATGAGCCGGAGCACCAAGTCACCTTCTTGAAAGGTTCTTGTCTTAACCCAGCGACTGTGATAACACCGTAAGTCTTGTTGATAAACCGCCGATCGAGCCAGAGCCATATCCCAGTTCTCATCTAACAGGTCGAGTGCCTCTTGGCAAGCTTGCTCGTTGTCCTCTTCAACATAATTAGCAACCCGGGGCGAGTCATGACGTATATCACTTGGGAGAACTGCCTCTGCCCCGTATACCATAAAGAAAGGCGTGTAACCTGTTGAGCGATTGGGGGTGGTGTTGATATTCCACAACACAGAAGGTAATTCTTCCACCCAACAACCCGGCGTACGCTTCAAGGGAATCATGAGCCGGGGTTTAAGACCCTTTAAAATTTCTTGATTAGCCCGCTCCGCTTGACCGTTGGATTGAGGGTGCGCCACAGATGCTAGGTCAAGCCGGATGTGCTCTCTCTGACATAAATCTTCCATCTCACCTTTGGAAAGGTTGGTACCATTATCTGTGATGATACTGTGTGGAAAGCCAAAACGAAAGATAATCTTTTTGAGAAATTGAACCGCCGTAGCTGCATCACACTTGCTAACAGGCTCCGCTTCAACCCACTTGGTGAATTTATCAACTGCCACCAACAGTGGGTCTTCTTGTCCGGGAACGCTTAAAGGGTCCCACCATATCAAGCCCCTGTGTAGCAAACGCACCAAGTGATAGGAATCATCCGTAGCTCCCGAGCCGAACATGAGCTCAAGGTGAATTTTTTTTGACAAGCATCACATCGCTTACTAGATCCTCCGTGACGCGATGAGCTGTCAACCACTAAAACCCATGACGAAAAGCTTTTGTAACCAGGGACTTTGAACCAGCATGATGACCACAATCCCCTTCATGAATTTCCCGTAGGATCTCTTGGCCTTCTTCCGGAGAAACACAACACTGAAATACGCCTGAAACGCTACAACGGTGTAACTCGCCATTGTGAATAACCATGGACTTGGATCGCCGGACTATCTGTCGAGCCAGGACTTTATCATTTGGTAGCTCGCCCCGGTTCATATACGCCAGATATGGAACCGTCCAATCCGATATAATGTGTAAAGCGGCCACCAACTGAGCCTCCGGATTAGGAACAGCCAAATCCTCTTCTGTAGGCAACTTAACAGACAGGTTATGCAAGATATCTAAAAAGGTGTTAGGAGGTACCGGTTTACGCTGAGATCCAAGCCGGCTCAAAGCGTCTGCTGCTTCATTTTTGCGCCGATCGATATGCTCGACCTGATACCCTTTGAAGTGACCCGCCACAATATCCACCTCACGCCTGTAAGCCGCCATGAGTGGATCCTTAGAATCCCAAGTACCAAAACTTGCTGAGACACCAGATCAGAATCTCCGAAACAACAAAGTCGACTTAAGTTCATCTCTTTGGCCACATGGAGACCATTGAGTAAAGCTTCATACTCAGCTGCATTGTTAGTGCAAGGAAACATCAAGCGGAGGACATAGCAAATTTTATCACCTCGAGGGAAGTAAGGACAACTCAAATTTCGAGCCTTTCAACTGCCTGGATCCATCAAAATGAATAGTCTAGTACGTATTATCCGGTTTGTCTTCTGGTGCTTGCAACTCTGTCCAGTCATTGATAAAATCCACAAGGTCCTGAGATTTGATGGCTGTTCGAGGTACATACTTTAAACCGTGTGAACCAAGCTCAATTGCCCACTTTGCAACCCGGCCAGTTGCTTCCCTATTTTGAATGATATTGCCCAAAGGAGCAGAACTAACCACTGTGATGGGATGGCCTTGAAAATATTGCTTGAGTTTTCGACTGGCCATACAAAACCCCGTACACCAACTTCTGCCAATGTGGATAGCGTTGTTTTGACTCGATCAAGACTTCACTGATGTACTATACAGGTCGTTGAACCGGATATTCCTTCCCAGCTTCTTTACGCTCAACCACAATTGCCACATCGACCGCCGGGCATTGGCAACCACGATAACAGCAAAGGCTCATTATCAATCGGGCTGCAAGAACCGTGGTTCAACCAATCGCCGCTTTAGCTCCTCAAAGGTCGATTGGCTGCGCTACCTGCATTTAAATCATCAAGATTTTTCAACATCTGGTACAAAGGAATTACCTTCTCTCACAAACGACTGATAAACCGGCTAAGGGCTGCAATCTGACCTGCTAGACGCTGAACATCATTGATACACTTTGGCTTGGCCAGGGATGTGATTGCCTTAATATTTTCCGGATTAGCCTCAATGCCCCTATTGGACACAAGAAAACCGAGAAGCTTGCCTGCTGAAACACCAAAGACACATTTATCTGGATTAAGCATCATCTTGTAAACCCAAAGATTGTCAAACGTCTCCTTGAGATCATCTATCAATGTTTCCTTCTTTCTGGATTTTACCACAATGTCATCCACATAGGCATGAACATTACGCCCAATCTGCGTGTGAAGGCAATTCTGCACACAACGCTGATAAGTTGCCCGGGCACTCTTGAGTCCAAAGGGCATAGAAACATAGCAGAAGGCTCCAAAGGGAGTGATGAAGGCTGTTTTCTCCTGGTCCTTAACTACCATCTTGATCTGATGATATCCTGAATAAGCATCCAAAAAACTCAAGCGCTCACAACCCGCCGTCGTATCAATGATCTGATCAATACGCGGGAGAGCAAAAGGATCGGCCGGGCAAGCCTTATTCAAATCCGTGTAGTCTACACACATACGCCAGGTGCCGTTTTTCTTAACAACAAGCACCGGATTAGCCAACCATTCAGATGAAATATTGACTATAAACCCAAAGAGCCAACAAATGGGCTACCTCTTCACCAATTGCCTTGCGTCTTTCTTCATTAAAGCGACGAAGAAATTGCTTGACCGGTTTAAACTTCGGATCAATATTAAGAGTGTGCTCAGCGTGTTCCCTCGGTACACCTGGCACGTCAGAAGGATTCCATGCAAAAATGTCCCGGTTCTCACGGATGAACTCGATGAGCGTGCTTTCCTATTTCGGATCCAGATTGGTGCTAATGCTGAACTGCTTGGACGAATCGCCAGGTACGAAGTCAACAAGATTAGTCTCGTCAGCCGGTTTGAAATGCAGGGTTGGGTCATGCTCAGTGGTGGGCTTCTTCAGAGGGGTCATATCTGCCGGATCAACATTTTCCTGATAAAACTTTAACTCCTCTGTAGCACAAACCGACTCAGCATAAGCCGCATCACTTTCCTCGCAATCCAAAGCGATTTTTTGACTTCCATGAACCGTGATAGTCCCTTTATGACCCTGCATCTTGAGTTGTAGGTAAATATAACAAGGCCTTGCCATGAATTTTGCATAAGCCGGTCGCCCAAACAGTGCGTGATACGGGCTCTGGATTCTCACCACCTCAAAGGTCAATGTCTCAGACCGGGAATCATGTTCATCACCGAACACAACTTCCAAAGCGATCTTACCTACAGGATATGCCGATTTACCTGGTACCACACCATGAAAAATAGTGTTGGACGGTTTAAGACTCTTGTCTGTCAACCCCATGCGACGGAAGGTCTCATAATACAGAATGTTGATACTGCTTCCTCCATCCATGAGTACCTTGGTGAACTTATAGCCTCCCACCTGAGGCACCACCACCAAAGCCAGCTGACCCGGATTGTCAACCCGGGGCGGATGATCCTCCCTACTCTACACAATAGGCTGTTCGGACCACCACAGATAACATGGAACGACCGGTTCAACAGTATTGACTGCCCTCTTGTGAAGCTTCTGATCACGCTTGCACATACTAGTGGTGAATACATGATACTGTCCACCATTCAACTGCTTTGGGTGACTTTGGTAACCCGACTGCTACTGATTCCCTTGATTATTCTGCTGGCTATTACCACCTTGGTTGTTCTGGTTGCCATGATTATTCTGAAACCCAGAGTTTGAACCGCCGCCACCATGAAAACCTGGACCTGAACCGCCCGATGGACCCCCGATCATACCGAAAAGATCGAGTTTTGAACTCCTTCATAATGTTACAATCCTTCCAGAGATGTGTTATGGAGCCTCCTTGGTCTCATGCTTTGATAGGGCTGATTCAACAAGCGCCCAGATTCATCGCCCTTGTACCGGGCGGTTTCTTACGACGCTGTACATTAGCGTTAGCCACAAAATCTGAATCCGCTTTACGCTTACCATTATTCCCATGGCATCCTTGGTTGTGCTGCTGTCCCTTTGCACCGCCATTCTTCTTTCCCTTCTCCGGTTTCTCATTATCAGAATCGGGATCCTTGGTATTATCAGAATCGACATACTTGACCAAGGCCGCCATGAGGGTTCCCATGTCGCTGCATTGGCGCTTGAGCCGTCCCAACTTCATCTTCAGTGACTTAAACCGGCAATTGCGCTCCAGTGTTATAATCGCTTGACCGGCGTTAATCCGGTCGGACGAGTGCAAAACTTCTGAAACCCGGCGTACCCAATGAGTTGTTGACTCGTTTTCTCCTTGAACACAAGCATCCAGATCCACAATGGACATGGGCTGTTTGCATGTGTCTTTGAAATTGGCTATAAACCGGGCCTTCAACTGATCCCATGACTCGATAGAGTTAGCTGGTAAATTTTTCAAACAAGTACGGGCTGTCCCTTCCAACATCATCGTGAAGTACTTTGCACAGGCCGCTTCATCCACATCTAGCATCTCCATTGCCATCTCATAACTTTCGACCCACGCCTCAGGTGGCTGATCCGCCGTGTAATTAGGCACTTTGCGTGGACCCTTGAAATCTTTGGGCAGACGCACATTACGGAGAGCCGGAATAAGGCACGTCACTCCCCAAGAACTGAAGGCATGCCCGGTGCCTCGTCAACTCGATGTCATTGGCTGAATCGGGGCGGGTTGATAACGACCCAAAGCGGCATCCCTTCGTTCCCTGCCATGATCCACCACATCTTGAGCATTGCGGTGCCGCGCACTGCTAGACACCTCCGGCTCATCCATACGCCTGCTATAACTTGGGCTCGGATGAGGGGTTGAATGAATTCTATCCCGGCTATATGAATAAGCCTGCTGCTGCACCACGGCGTTTGAAGAAGGTCTCTCGCCCGCCGCGTTTCAATTGCTGCTATCGAATCACCCTCCATCGGAATGGCTGCCAGGCGTGAGGCTGCGGCAATTATGTTATCCAGAGGGCTCGAGAAGTGACCCGGTGGCGTAGACACGTATACAGTGGGTTATTTGTTCATCGGGGCGGCTCCGTTATCCGTAGTTGATCCGGGGCTGTCCTTGGCGCCTCAGTCCGGTTTGCAGCTGCCGGATTGCTTGGCCCAGCACCTGGCGTCTGAAAGAGATTTAACCCTTCGTAAACCGGCGGCAGACGTGACCGGTACTTCCTTCGCATTACATCCTCTGATGCGGTCCGATCCAAAGATGAGCTGGTAATTCGCGCTCAGATCCGCTAGATCGGGCATCTAAAGCGCCCGCTCTTCACCATCCTAGTATCCTCACCGCCAGGTCCTCCTTAGCTCTGTGTTATTTGGTCCCTTCGCAACATCCGCATTGTGCCGATCCTGCGTCTCGGGTGACCGCCGTGGTTAACAAGGTTGTTGCCGGTGTCAAACCGATGATCTCGGTAGGGGGTCCCGAATCGCGGCGCCTAGGCGGATGGTAACAGGAGACAAGGGACACAATGTTTTACCTGTGTTCGGGCCCTCTCGATGGAGGTAAAACCCTACGCCCCGCTTGATTAATATTGATGATATGGGTAGTACAAGAGTAGATCTACCACGAGATCAAGGAGGCTAAACCCTAGAAGCTAGCCTATGGTATGATTGTTGTAATGTATGTTGTCCCACGGACTAATGCCCTCCGGTTTATATAGACACCGGAGGAGGCTAGGGTTACATAGAGTCGGTTACACGGTGGTAGGAGATCTACATATCCAGATTGCAAGCTTGCCTTCCACGCCAAGGAAAGTACCATCCGGACACGAGCCGAGTCTTCAATCTTGTATCTTAGTAGTCTTGGAGTCCGGCGGATAATGATAGTCCGCTGTCCGGACACCCCTAGTCCAGACTCCTCAAGAGTCTCGAACCAGTCTTCAATGACAATAAGTCTGGCGCGCATTATGTTCGGCATTGCAAGGCGGGTTCCTCCCTTTAATAATCCAGAGAAGATCATGACCACCAGGATAGTGTCCGGCTCTGCAAAAATAATTTCCTCATTCCACCGTAGAGAGAATAAAATATACACTAGCTCAATCTGGCCGACGTATTATGCGGCGTGACATCACACCACCACCAAGTCCTTGTTTGAATCGTTTTTTACTATACCACCTCAAAGACGCTTAGCTAAGCGGTTTCTTGGCATGTCTTGTCGAAAGGTAGATCGTGTTCCCCTTATTTCGGGATCCTCATCAATACGTGCGTGGGTAACCCAACCGTTCCCGTCGCCACACCTCCTCTATCGAAGGGGAATCCCAAACGGTCACGAAGACGGCCCTTGGTATTTCTTCCCCTTTTATAAGAGGACCAAGGCCTGTCCTTGTTCTTCAATCTCGCATCAAATCTCTTCTCTGCTCCCGCCCAACACCCAGAGCCTCAGATTCGAGCGCCTGGATCCTCAACCATGTCCGCCCGACCTCCGTGGTCGGTGGATGCCCTCCTCCGCCACGGAGGAGGACATATTGAAGTTGCGTGAAGCCAAGCACTGCCCACGAGGTTTCAAGACAGGTTGCCCGCCTAAGGGCAGGCCGTGCCCGCCTCGAGCCCGTGAATACGCTGCCAGATCCCACCTCCGCCGGGTTTAGGCTTCCCGACTGCATCCTTCGTGAGAGGGCTCCTGCTCTACTATGGGCTGGACTTTCACGACTTGGCCCCGAGTCCATCCTCCACATCTCCGCATTCATTATCGTCTGCAAGCCTTCCTCCGCTCATTCCCCACTTCGCCTATGGTCAAGACCTTCAAGGTGGAGCCAAGATGATCGGGGCATCAAGAGGAGGCGGCGGGCGGCCATAAGCAAAAGGCCGATGCCCCGCGGGCCCGAGGGTTCCTTCCAAGAGGAACTCTGACTGTGGCAGCAGGAGGGTTCTACATCACCGCCTCAAGGGTAGCAGTGAAGCCGCCGCCTTCATTCCGCCTGGGACCTCCACGCCACCTAATGTCGTGGGTCAACCAAGGGCTCAATTGGGGTCAGTTCAAGACGTGCCCTCGCAGAGGCCGGATTCGAGACCTCCAAGCGAGGGAGATCGACCTGATCAAAGTGATGCAGTTATGCTAATCGTGCATCTTCGCCTCGCAAACGCCGCCCTCTCCGCTCTATGGGAGTTCAACCTGAGGGACCTCAGATTCTCCAACACTTTATGGGTGTGACACCCATGGAGATGTACAAGTTGTTCTTCGGACGCAAGTGGCGGTCCGGATTCACCGAGGACGCAGGCCTAAGCCGCGATCGCCTTGATACTCGTGTAAATAGCTCGAGTCCCGACATTCTGCTTATATGCCTTTCTAAAGTTCGCCTCGACCCCTTTGTTCTTTACAGAATGGGTGGCGGGTCAAGGCCGATAAGATGTCCGCCCTCCCAGAGACCGTGACCGAGCCCGTGGCTGGTCGAATGTTGAGGTTGCGCCACGTAAGGGGCGACGGGAAAATAGAGGAGCTAATATTTTGCCCAAAGGGGCGCATCAAGAGGGGGGAACCAAGAATCCTCCTTCAGGGGAGAAGAGGACCACCAAGATCCGGAGGCCAAAGCCCCTAAGCGGGAAGAGATCTTCACTGGGGTCCGACGTCCGAGAGAATCCGGCGCAGCAATCATCGCCAAGGACCAGCCTCCAATGAGCCGTGAGTATGAAAGAGGAAGTTAATTAGTAAGGAAATACCTTCATTTGTGCTTCTGTGGGTAACCGAAATATTTATATTGCAGTTCGGATCTGCAGCCTTCTCAGATGAGCTCATCTTCAGGGGACCTTCTTCCGGAGATGACGGAGAGCGATACGCCTCCGTCCGCAGCGCCGCCAGATGAGGCAGGCGAGCCCGAAGTGTCGTCACGGAGGGTATCCCCGAGTCCGGAGGGGCCAGAGAGTTTGGCACCCACTAGTATCCGCCGGAGAACTAAAGAGTCTCGCTTGAGAGGGCGCCCATTTCAAGATCACCGTGCGCTGATGCGTATGGTGATTGGAAGGATTTCGCCCACCGAAAGCGGATTATGAATGCCGCCATGAGTTTGTCTGGCGGGATTTGAGGTATCTTGAGAATGACGCACCCTTTGTCTTTTAACAGTTTTGCATATAACAATGCGCTCAGATAGATAGTAGCCCCGAGACTCAAGAGGTTGTCGGAAACGACAGCTGCATCGAGGATCGAAATCAAGTAATTAATTCCGCCATTCCTATGTAGGGCGGATAGTCCGGGCTAGCCGGACTAATGAGTTTGTCGAATTAACTCGCAACTTGACTTGGCAGATAAGGACATCGTGACTTGTCAACAAAGCGATTTGACGAGTCGCAAGGTAAAAGAGTTCTCCGCATCGCTTTATTAAGGGGTCAAGCCCGCCTCGATAAATTATATGCTGTTCAGACAGACGGTGCTGCTGCTGTGGAGAGTTTTCGGCCGAACTTGTTTCTAGCTAAGGAGCAAGCCCGGAGGAGTGACGCGGGTTGCCTCGAGGGCGGCCGACGAGTTGAAAGTCGAAAAGGTCGCGCGACCGCCTAAGTAGGCGGAGGTGGCCGAATTGGCCATGAAATTAAAGGATGCTACCAACTCAAATGAGGCTCTTGAAAAGGAGCGCTTATCGGAGCGGAAGACTGAAGAAGGCCACCGCCGGTTAAGGATGCCCGCTCGCAATGCGGGCTATGAAGGAGGAACCGCGCCAGTCGAGAGATCGTGGTCGGCAAGCCTTTTTTTCGCTGCGCCGCCGTTTATGGATGCGGATATGCTCAATTTGAGCGGTCAGGAGTATGGAGGATCCATATATGGACTTAGCTGCAAGTGCGGCCGATGCCGTTAAGCACTTCCGAGCCGTGGAGGATCACGAGACGGAAGAGCTATATTGGTCTCAATTCCACAGTCCGGATCGCCACTTCCGCTGACGGACCGTTGGTCGAATGGGCTGAGCTAAATAGATTGTCCGCATTTGCCATGATCGACATCGCGGGCCCATGTCCGCCGAGAGGTCCAAGGCGACGAGCTACTTCGCCATCGCAGCAATTCCTTGGAGCGGTGCCGCATATAAAAGAGATGAAGCGGTCGGCTCGCATCGAGGGCGCGCGGATGGCTCTTGCCCGTGTGAAGGCGCATTGTCCGGAGATGGATGCCACCGCTGTTGCCGCCCAGGTTCGATGAAAACTGCCTCGCCGAGCACTACTGGGAAGTTATGCGTGGCGCCATGTAATAGAGTCACAATGCTCGAAAATTGTCACGCTCAAATGAACGCATTAGCTTGTAAATCGATGATTATGTTACAACCGCTTACACTTGTGCGCCCCAAGTAATAAAACTTCTCCCGTGCGGCCGCTTACGATACTTTTGTATAACTTGAAAGATGGCAGTCTTGCTTCAGCCCCCACGCACAAGGTGCGGGGTGTTCGCAAAATAGCGATTTTCACACTTAATCCGGACGCCTCGGTCCTGTTTAAGGAGGTGGTAGTGTAGCTAACTAGGCAATCCGGACTATAATGCTTTATCACTTTCACTTAGCCTGGAGCTCGAGGGTGGGGCTACGATATAGCCCCGGTGGCGCCGCACATCTCCGAATTCGGTGCGTAAGTGCCGACCGAAACGGTCCTTCACAAAGCGGGAATTCTAAACATTCCGGTAGTCGATCGAGTGGTCGACTACCTCGCAGATCATGACAACGGCCGCTTTCATCGAGGTGCTCGCTTAGCCGAACGGGGCACAATCGCAGAGTTCTCCGGTGCCGTTAGCCGATGATACGAAACGAAGGCAGCAAAACACGTGAGCCGGGCAAACCCAACATTTGACCAAAGACATGATTCGAGCTGATGCATATAATGCCTAACTCGAGACGCCAACACTCCCTAAGGTGTTCGGTCTTTATAATAATGGGCGAATGATGCCTTGAGCCCCTAGTGTCCGTGTACGGCATGGTCTTCGACGCGACCGATGCCAAAGGCCAGTTCGCTTTGGCTATAGGAAGAAACCAAGGAGAATAACAACAAGAGACAAGAAAAAGGTTTACGCAGGTCTTAATCAAAAGAATCTCACAACGGGTCCTTTACCGCACGCCTCATACCGTGTCTCCGCTGCGCCGCTTATCTTGGACGGTGTGCACTTTGTTCGTCTCAGAAAAGAGAGGAACGCTTAGTTCGAAAACAAATCGCGTAAAAAATATGTAAAACAAGAAATATAAATAATTAAAGCAGGGTGTGTATGAACCCGCGGTTGTTTTAGCGCGCAGCAGCCCTCGTGATGGGGTATGCGGCTAGGGAGCCCCTAGCTCGCCGAGGCCGGATTCGCTCTATCCGAGTCCGGTCTTTAAGTGACCTCACATCAAATGACGCCACGCGACCGGCATCTTGAGTGTAAGAGACGCAGAATGTGGTATAGCGCTGAAGCGATAAAAGCCTTCGCCCCAAGAGTGCTTGATTCACTTTCAAATGGGACGATGTGAAAATTAATTTTTCGTCGAAAATTGTTCGCGATCCAACACGACTTCTAGTAATATGGAGCCCGTGCACTTGGCGAAGGGCTCAAGCGCTACCTTTGAAGGAAGTGCGGCTATGTCGGATTTTAGCAGGGTTTACCCTCATCCTACGGATTGTTTTTGAATACAGCAAGTTTAAGTCGCTGCCTCCGCCCATTAGGACATGAGTAAATTGTAATCCGCTCTATTATGGGATTCAATATCGGGAGTCCGCCCCGCATTTCAACGCTTCGAGTAGTCCAGTGGTCGAAAGTGATTGGTTTTGATATCCAATCTCTACGGTTCATTGGGTTGGACCGCAAGCTCTTTTTAGAAAGTGCCGCACTATTTTTCCGTGATATCACATGAAGTGAGTTTATCGCTTTGACCCTTGTGGGAAAGTCTTTGTTTTTCGGTGCTCACTGGTGGGGTTTATCTTCTTCGCTGACGCGCCGAGCCCTTTGTGTTCGGCATTTAGTCGGCCGGATTGTTTAAAACCCAACAATCCTCGTGGGTGTGATTTGCGTGCCTTCCGGGTACTGTGGATTTGACATATCCGACCCAAAATCTTGTTTGTTGGGCAATTCGTCACCGCCATCCTTTAGAGGCTATGTTTTATTATTGGGCCGCGAGCTTTTGAATCGCATTGATCGCCGTGGTTTTGGCTTTTTCTTTATTCCGCGCTGCTCTTTTCTCGCCGTGATTTTCCGCTTCCATCTCTTATCTCGATGTACTTGGGTCATTGGTGTCTGCATCTTGCTAACCAGTTATCCTCTCCGCACGTAAGCCGGTCATGAGGTTTGTTAGTGCGACATTGTCCTCGGTTTCTCGACCGAGGTGCTCGGGCGAGCCATTCGTCTCGACATTGTGCTTGAAAGCTGCTAAGGCTTCGCGTCCGGACAATGACTATCCTGGTTCTTTTGGTAAGGAACCTGTTCTGCACTTCCGCTACCGACTCTCCGGGCTGTTGAGTTATGTGACTTAGATCATCTCAGATCCGCAGGACGGACATAAGTCCCTTGAAAATTTGCTCTAAACGCCCTCGAGCTCTTCCCAACTTCCAACAAGGTTTTCTCGGGAGGCTTTAAGCCAATGAAGGGCTGGCCCTTTGAGCTTGAGGGGTAGGTATTTTATGGCGTGGAGATC
Source organism: Aegilops speltoides (assembly GCA_021437245.1). NCBI lineage: Eukaryota > Viridiplantae > Streptophyta > Magnoliopsida > Poales > Poaceae > Aegilops > Aegilops speltoides. Next base: position 75,349,384 of record CM038145.1, on the reverse strand, counting down.
GCCTCCTCCGCCATGTGTATATGTAGTATATAATCTTCTATCCGCATCTGTGGTCTGTTGTTCCATCGTAGGCCTCTATGTTTATGGGCTTAAATCCCGCTGGGAATTCATGGTCCAAAGACCTCATTGGTGAAACATAGTGGGTGTGCGGCGCCTCAGATTTGTGTGTGCCGCTATCATCGGACACTTGACGTGTTGCCTTGCTTCTGGGGCCTTATTCTTGGCCCAGATGGACTGGCTGGGCCATCTATTCTTCCGAGTTCGTTGGTGCATTTATGTGTGGTGCCGCTTCATAATTTGGCCTATCATCCGCCGCCTATCCAACCAGCAGCCCCTTTATTTTTGGACGGTGGAGGCTCTATGGCCTCTTCGTCAATTCCGTAGTAGCTTTGCGCTCGGTAGCTTCTTGATTGGTGGCCATTGCCGCATTTATCTCAAGGGTTTTGAGCACTTTGCTCCATCTCATTCTCGAGTGTGTCTTCCGCTGTTTTGAGCCTCCGCTTTTCCTTCTTCAGCTTCTTGCAAGATCGACGAGTCTTTTCGGGTTCTACTCTCCGCGACGTGTCCGCATACGGTCGTCCGGACTGTTGTTCTCGCCGGCTTGGATTGATTATCGACTCGTCATGTTCGGACGGTTGCTTATTTACATGTTCGTCGTCCGATTGTGAGCCCCGCCAGATCGCTGGCTCCTTGGGAGCGTTGTTGTCATCGAGGCGGGACTTAGGGCGGCGCTTCACGCCGCCGCTTTTGGTCGCTTATCGGTGGGGTCATCTTCGCCGCGCCCGCTGGTCTCGTTATCGCTCCCCTTTGGGGTGTCCACCATATATATGTCATGCGACGAGGTGGTCCTGCGTCGGCTGTATAAGCTTTGTTTTTTCTTCGTCTCCGCACCGCCGCCCATAGCGCCGATGTCTTCGGAGTCCGAGTCTAGGATGTCGGTTAGATCATCGACAAGTGGCTACAAAGTGGGTGGTGGTGGATCTGAATTTCTTCGTCGTCCAACCCCAACCATCCCGCCATAGTCCGCCAAGACTCTCCCGATAACGAGAGATGCTTTAGTGAATTCAAGATATTGCCAAAAGGTGAGTATCGGAAGATGTCTGGGCGGTGAATTTGATAACCGGCGCCAATCCAGATCGACCGTAGGGCGCGGAGGTTCGAGTCCGCGAGGAGTCCGCGCCGATCACGAAGTTTCATAGGGACAGGATCGTGTTCGGCCCATCGCTGCGGATGTTGAAGCCCTGTGTGGCGGCGCTTATCCACCGCCTCGATCCGGGCGATCGCTCCGCTAATGGTCGGAGCGATCCGCAGCGCCACCAAGGCACTGCTCGCAGCAGAGCTAGATCATGCCCATCGCCACAAGGCGGGCGCCAAAGAATGGCTCGAGTCCTTCAAGATCAAGTCTCCGCGACATCAGCCGTGAAGTTTAAGCTTCCGAACCGACCGACGGCCAGGGGCGAGCTGATCCGCTTCCAGATGGCCAAGTGAATTGCCCGCAGCGCGGCGCCGAATACGAAGATCTGCTCGGGGAGAAAAGTCTCACCCAGACAGCGTTGTTGGTCGAAGATGCCATCAAGCCTATCGCTGACGCACACGAGGAACTCTCAATGAAAGCACCAATGTCGGTGTCAAACCAGCGGATCTCGGTAGGGGTCCCTAACTGGCGCCTAGGCGGATGGTAACAGGAGACAAGGGACACAAAGTTTACCTGTGTTCGGGCCCTCTCGATGGAGGTAAAACCCACGCCCCGCTTCGATTAATATTGATGATATGGGTAGTACAAGAGTAGATCTACCACGAGATCAAGGAGGCTAAACCCTAGAAGCCAGCCTATGGTATGATTGTTGTAATGTATGTTGTCCTACGGACTAAAGCCCTCCGGTTTATATAGACACTGGAGGAGGCTAGGGTTACATAGAGTGGGTTACAATGGTAGGAGATCTACATATCCGTATTGCCAAGCTTGCCTTCCATGCCAAGGAAAGTACCATCCGGACACGAGCCGAGTCTTCAATCTTGTATCTTCGTAGTCTTGGAGTCCGGCGGATAATGATAGTCCGCTGTCCGGACACCCCTAATCCAGACTCCTCGGCTGCCTGTGCATCCATCAATCCGGAGAGGACTTGAGCCGTCGGCGCGCCGACTCTCGCCGCGCTGCTGATCCGTATTCATTGCTGCGTAGATGAAGATCGCAACGTTGGTCTGTGTTCGCCATGTAAACAAAGAACCCGACTTGGCGGTTCAAGGAGGTCCGAATATCGCTGCCATCGGAATATCCTTCAACACACCGCTATGAATCTGCACAAGGACTCGCCGCCAAAGGATGACTCGCCGTCGGAAGATACGGCCGTCTCGCCTTCAGACACCGGTTCAGACCCGATCCCATGGACACATCCTACGAACGCACATTTCACGGCGGGCTTAGCCCGGGCTGGACTCGCACGCTGAGCCGTCTCGACGAGGTCGGTGCAGATGTCCGCTCAGGTCCGCTTCACCGATCTTGCCGATGAAGACATGAATTCCGCCAAGGGGACTCGGCACCAGATTCGATCGAGCCCGCCCGGGCCCCATCCTTCGCCGTCGATGAAGGCTTTGTCGCGACGACTCTTGGTCGTCCGCCGATCACGCACTTCTTAAGTCCTTTAGAGCAGCCCTTCAAGAACTCGACACCATCGCGGCGATAGCCCCACGGTGGGCGCTTAATCGTCAGGAATTAACACGTCAAATGTCCTCATGAAAGGACTTAGTCGTGGAGCCATCGCAACAGGTTAGCTTGAAGGGGTTAAACCGGACAAGGGACACGGGAGTTTATACTAGTTCGGCTCCTTCGAAGAAGGTAAAAGCTGACGTCTAGTTGTGATGGAATTGATTGGGTTTCGATGACCAGGGAGCAAAATATGCTTGCCTGAGTCTCGAGGTGTTGTCTGTTGTCCCTAAACCGCCGCCGGGTCGTCCCTTTATATACACAGGTTGACGCCCGGCCGGTCTACAGAGACCCAAACCGACTCATACAAAGTGTTCGGTTTGGTCTCTCCTTCCCTAACTTATATTACAAGTTACATAGTCATGGCGGTTTACCACTATGGGCCCTAATCCGCCTTTGGGCTTTTAGGCCTCTAAGCTCGTTTTAATAACTTCACCATCTTCTGGATTCTTCATGGGCTTTGGCATAGTCGAAGGTGAACCGGGCCCTCCTGGCCGGTTTACGTTCATTAGCTATATCCCCAACACCCCCTATATTTTATAGTCCAACATCAATAGCAACAAGTAAAGATACATATAGCTTGGATGCAGAAGGGTACGTGAGCAAGGTATATAACAGGATAAGCATGCAACTCACATATTACCAAAGTACTTGATAGACATAGATAATAAGGGATAAGGTAGCATATGTCTCACACCATATGAACGGGAACCGGGTCTCAGAGGCACAAACCAAACCAAAGCAAACATCGAGAAAAGAGTTTGCGAGAAAGACAAAGCGAACAAGCCACACAAACACACGCTCGCAACTCGGCAACGACAAATCCCTAGACTCTCCCCCCTTTGGCATCGAGACACCAAAAAGGCAAAGAGCGCTACTACGACTCCAGGTGATAGAAAACTGAGGATCTCGAGCATCACATCCCAGGGATCGCTCAGATCACCGCATTGGTAGGAAATCGCTTGTCTCGAATCGGTCCATGGGCAGTGCTGCTGAACCCATTCCTCCTCATCGGTGATCCTTACCTCAGATCCGCTAACAACTGTTGCACCCAAGTGACGCATGAGCTCCTTGTGACGGCTCCGGGCCTTATTCTCAGAAACATGAGACATGTACTGACCATGAGACTCCATGCAGAAGAGTTTCTTCATCTTGCGCTTAATCTTCTTTGCCCAAGAGGGCTCCACTCCGGAGGGCTCATAATCCTCATCATCATCGGCCTCAGCCTCACCCTCGGTCTCCATGTCAGCAACTTCAGATGGAAACCCAAACCTAGGAGCCGGAGTGCCCCAGTTCTCCTTCTTCCTCAGACTCTTGATCTCATGAGAGACTAACTATCCAGTCTCCAGCACAACCTTAGGATAGACACGCGCCCAGGCCTTCTCAATAAGCAGCATGATAAACGAACCATAGATAGGGCACTTGCGCTCAGAGATGGCTAAGACAAGTTCAGACCACATGACATGGGAGATATCCATGGACTCTCCAGTGTTTTCTTCCTTATCATGCTGGCAGAAGAGAAGCATGTCCACGAGAAAAGAGCGAACCATATCCAAGTTCCCAATACGAGGGAAGAGAGTCTCTCGAAAGATGCGATGAAGGATGTCCAGAAAGGAAGGCAAGTCATAGGTCTCCTTCTTAGTCACGGGGTGAATCTTCAAAGGACATTAGGGCCAGAGAGCTTGCTTGTGAGTGGAAGTTGCATTGTGGTGAGGGCAGAAGCCAACTAGGGTCTCAAGCCCGTGATCTTCAACCCCAAGTAACTCCATGAAGGCCTTCCACTTGAAAGAAAGCAGATTGCCATTTGTCATCCAAGTCAGAGTCCTTTCCTCGTCTGTTCCAAGATGAACCATGGCATAGAACTGAGCCACCAAATCTGCATCAAAGTCCTTGTTGAACTGCATGATTCTGTGAATGTTCACCGAGAGCACATCCAAGGGCTTCGCCAAAGTAAGGTGGTCCTTTTCCATAGCATCGCTGTCGATGGAGCGCACATGAACATAGAGATTCTTCTTAGCTTTGATCACATCAAAGTAGATGGCAAACTGAAAGCGGTTCTGAATGGGCGGTCGACCAAAGTGGGTTCTGGTCTTCCAAGATAGGGGTTATGGGCGATGCCTTTCCTGTAACTCCTTGGCAGTCATCTCTGCCACAGTCTTGCCCCTAGGCTTCGGCTTGTTTGCAGTAGACTTCTTGTGTTGAGAAGGAGGTTGAGCACTTAAGGATGCACCCGCTGTCTCAGTGGTGCGGTAGCGCTTTGAAGTTGAATGCTCGGGGTTGACACGGCAGACATGCTGCTGAGAAGGTTCATCACCTGGAACCAAACACATGAATAGAAGAAACAACACGAAAGAAAGAGCATAAGCCTCCAAACAAAACAGCATGGATCAAAAAGTGGTAGGATTATGATGGAATTGGGAATCAAGCGGCAGTACCGCGAACAGGAAGCGACAGTATCGCTCCAGTGGAGCGGTAGTACCGCTCTAGGCGGGGGAACGGCGGTTCCCTACTACCGTGGACAGATCCGACACTACCGGGATGCCAAATTCAAAAATAATCCTACAAAATATCAATCCAAATAATCTAGACGCCATCTCCATCCTACTCAAGCCTCGACTTTGCCAAAAATCGAGAAAGGTGACGCCTATTGCCCCTAAAGACTAGATGTGAAACCTAGGCAAAGAGAGAACGGGAACAGGGGCAATACCGGCATCCATGGCAAGAGGACGCACTACTAGGAAAAGGCCTACTAATGGCGATCGGTTTTGTTTACTAATGGCGACACAAGGCGCCATTAGTAGCACGCCACTAGTATATTTTACTAATGGCGCACCACCGTGCGCCTATTAGTATTCGGTATACTAATGGCGCACAAGCAAGGCGCCATTAGTATGTTACACAATGCGCCATTAGTTGCTCTCCCGGGGCCATACCTAAGCATGTGTTTGTCATACTAATGGCGATGCTATGTTGATGCGCCATTAGTATTCTTTACATACTAATGGCACACCGTGGTGATGCGCCATTAGTATGAATATTTGTTTTTTACTTTTCCGATTTTTGCACAAGTTACAAAATATATTATTGGACGTAATATAGACAAGCACACAACAACATCAGATTCATCGAATACAATAGAAGATTAGTCTCCGAATACAATTCATCATATTAGTCTCCGAATTCAAAAGACCGAACAAAGATAAAACATTACAAGTCTCAAGACCGCGAGTATCGAGCTTGTCTTCACATTACAAGTCGATATCGATCATCTAAACTACCATCATATAGAAGAGAGTTGTGGTCATCACGATGAGCATCATCGCGATCAAACTGGTCTTCATTCGGTTCCTCCAACGCTCCCTCCTCTCTCCCGCTAGATAGCGGGTGAGGGAGTCCTAGACTAGGGGGTGTCCGGACAGTCGGACTATCATTATCTGCCGGAGTCCAAGACTACGAAGATACAAGATTGAAGACTCTGGCTCGTGTCCGGATGGTACTTTCCTTGGCATGGAAGGCAAGCTTGGCAATACGGATATGTAGATCTCCTACCATTGTAACCGACTGTAATCTCCTAGCCTCCTCCGTGTCTATATAAACCGAGGGCTTTAGTCCTTAGGACAACATACATTACAACAATCATACCATAGGCTAGCTTCTAGGGTTTAGCCTCCTTGATCTCGTGGTAGATCTACTCTTGTACTACCCATATCATCAATATTAATCAAGCAGACGAGGGTTTTACCTCTATCGAGAGGGCCCAACCTGGGTAAAACATTGTGTCCCTTGTCTCCGTTACCATCCACCTAGACGCACGCTCGGGACCCCTACCCGAGATCCGCCGGTTTTCACACCGACATTGGCGCTTTCATTGATAGTTCCTCTGTGTCATCACCGATAGGCTTGATGGCATCTTCAACCAACAACGCTGTCCAGGATGAGACTTTTCTCCCCGGATAGATCTTCAGATTCGGGCGTTTCGCATCAAGGGCCAATTCACTTGGCCATCCGAGCAGATCGAAGCTACGCCGCCGTCAGTCAGATTTGAAGCTTAAACTTCATGGCCGATGTCCGCGGAGACTTGATCTTCGACGGACTCGAGCCACAGCCAAGCGCCCAAGATCTGCGGATTTATGGGCACGATCTAGCTCACGCACGTAACAAAGGCCTTGGTGGCCGCACCGATCCTCTTCGCCATTAGCCCAGAGCCGATCGCCCATATCGAGGGCCGGTGGATAGACGCCACTGGGGCTTCAACACCCACGGCGATGGAGCCAACACCGATCTTGTCCTCGCGAAACTCGTGATTCCGAGGCGCCGGACTCGCGGACCAACCTCCCGCGCCCCTACCAATCGATCCGATTGGGCGCCGTTATGGAATTCACCGCCATGACATCTTTTCAAGATTTCGCTTTTTGGCGATATCCTGAATTCAAGAAAGCATCTCTCGTTATCGAAGAGTCCTCGCCGACTATGGCCGGAGGGCTGGGGTACGACGACGAAGAAATTCAGAGCCCACCCACCACCCACTTTGTAGCCACTGCCGATGATCTAACCGACATGCTAGACTACGATTCCGACGACATCGACGCTTATGGACGACGATGCCGGAGATTTAACAGTACCAGCGCCACAGGCACCGGAAGGCCACCCCATACGATATATATATGGTGGACACCCCAAAAGACGGGATGGCGAAGAAGCAGCGGAGGCGCTTTCTAAAGAAGCAACCCAAACGCCGACGCCTGGCGCCGCCTAAATCCCGCCACAACAAGAATGGAGATTCCGCACGGAGATAATAATACTCCAGAGAGTGCCGAAGACAATCCCTCCAAAGAAGACTCCGCCGCAGAGGATGCGTAAGCCCCCACGAGAGGGCAAGCATTTAAGGGGTTGAGGATGATAACTATATGCCTCCCTCCAAGACGGCGAGCCTCAACGATGATGAATTCGCTGCACCGAGGATCCTGTCAACAAGAGCGCTTCAAGCGCAGCTTATCGCCACAACAAACAGCCTAAAGAAAAAGCAGCAAGCTCCAAGCGATCAAGACTCGCCTGGCCGATCGATGGACCGAGGTCCTCGCGTCAAGAGTATAAACTCAACGCCTCCAAAGTTACCTAAGACGCAAGCTGCTCCTCGATTAGAGGATGAAGCATACATACCTTCATCACCAACAAGACGATATGGTGACCGACCACCACATGGTCGTGACAGAGAGGCATCCAGCCCCCACCAAGACCGCACTCCAGCATCGCTCCAAAAGTACGGCCAAGAGGGAACACGCCGGACTTGCGAGACATATTGAGGACAAGGCAAGGCAATCCAGATCCATCTACGGATCACGTGGGCGCCTCTACGACCCACGATTTAATACCGCCGCCACGGATATAATAACTCGCCGGGCCGAACACAGCAGATAGCCGCCTTCGAGCTGCATCGCGATATAGCTCAATATAGGGCGCCACACACCTCTATGCTTCATCGACGAAGTAATGGATCATCGATCCTCAAGGGTTTAAACCCAGAACATCGAATCTTACGATGGCACAACAGACTCAGGGTTTGGATCAAGACTACCTTCTCCACATTCATATGGCCCGCGGTGATGATCTCCATGCCATCAAGTATCTCCCACTCAAGCTTAAAGGACCAGCTCGGCATTGGCTAAACAGCTTGCCCGCAGAGTCAATTGGTGCCGGAAGACCGAAGCCGATTCTCGATTAACTTCCTGTGGCACGATAAAGCACTCACCGATGTCGATGACCTAAGCCACATTATTCAGCAGCCTGCATTTAATCGCCGCATAATTCTCGACACGGTTCTTGACAAAGAAAACCAAATCGCTGATCGTCCGGATGCAGAGGCCCTTGCAGCCTTCAAACACAACATCCGGATGAATGGCTAGCCCGCACCTAGGACAGAAAAGCCGAAATCCATGGCAGCCCTCACATCGTTAATGACCCGCTTATGCTGGAGAGGACAGCTGGCTAGCCCGAGCAACAACCTCCGCAAAAATTCCGCAGTCCGGATACCAAGGACAACAACGGCAGTCACGCCGAAACAAAACAAGCGCCGATTAACGGCGCATTTATAAGGAGGATACAGCAGCCAATGCCGGATTCCGAGGCTCTAAACCCGTCACCGAAGAAGCCATTCAAAAGAACCACTTCGGTCCGTCCAACTGGACCGAATACTCGACCGCTTATGCCGATACATGGCACCTATGAAAGCCAGCTAACCACACCAATAGAGATTGCTGGTGTTCAGCAGCCGCAAGCTAATTCCGAAAAACAATGACAAGGCTAAATAGCGACGACAAGGAAGAAACCCGACCGCCGAACAACAGAGGATGTAGGGTTTTCCCCACAAGCACGGACGGTGAATATGATATATGCGACCCACATACCCAAGAGGGAGAGGAAACGCTACTAAGGGACGTCTATGCGATGGAGCCAGCCGCCCTAAAGTTCAATCCATGGTCCTCTTGTCCGATCACTTTCGATCGAAGAGACCATCCGACCAGATACGCCATGGCGGATTTGCCGCATTGGTTTTAGACCCAATCGCCGATGGATTTCACCTCACGAGAGTCCTCGATGGATGGCGGCAAGAGCTCAACCTGCTTTATCGTGATATAGTGCGCAAAATGGGCATAGACCCATCAAGGATTAAACCTACAAAGACAACCTTTAAAGGTGTCATACCAGAGTGGAGCCCAACTGCATGTGCTCACCACACCGAAGTGGTCTTCGGATCCCTGATAATTTCCGAGCGAAGAGTTAATCTTCAACATAGTCCCGCTTTCACAACAAGCTATCACGCTCGCTTCGGACGAACCGCTGCTTTGTAAAATTCAACGCGTGCCGCATTATGCATACCTAAAGCTCAAGATGCCAGCCCTCGTGGAGTCATCATGGTCAATGGGAATACGGAACGCCCTCCGAACGGAGGAACATACAATGCTCTCGCAGCAGGCACAGAGCAGCCTTCTAAGGCAATTCTCAAGTCCGTAGGTTAAAAGGCCGGACAAAGAAAGCACGCCCGAGCAATGCCAACCAAGACCACCGGGCGCGATCAGAGCATCGCCAGAGTAATGCGGCCCCAACCTCGCCTCACAAGATGATCGCAAGAATAACACTCACAGACATCATTACGCTTTGGAGATACCATGGGAGCAGGAAAGGGCACGATCACAATGGACCAGAGTGTGGCTCGACACACCAGGGCTGCCAAGTGTGCCCCAATTTTTTTTTTTATTTTATTTTATTTTTCTTCTTCTTTTATGTACACAGGACTCATAACTGTAAGCCCCGTCCCCGTGGCTTAACTCCGCCAACTCATGATGCAACAAATGTGACTAAAGAAGGCTGCATTTAACATCTGTGTGGTCTCATTACGAGCATTAAATTCAATTATATACACCAAGTCTGCAGCTCATCCTCGAGGGGGACATGTTTATTGAGTCCAAATCCTTACTTATCAAGACTATTTGTATCACCGCCTACTAGCAGACTTTCTTTCATAAATAATGCAGCACCTTTTATTGCAATTATGCTATCTCTTATATATATGTTCATTATATGACATCTTGCACCAGATATTTTGGTACTACCGAATACGCAAGGGGCTTCGTTTCAAATTATGGTGTGATAAAGTCCTAACACTTTCACAAGTGCGGCACCTTTAACTTATAACATTATATGAATCGGTTCAATCATGTCTTGGGTCAATAGTTGGGTTTGCCTGCCCCACGCTTTTGGTGCCTTACGCCCGCTCTATCGCTAAGGTGGCATCGGGAGAACCATCGCGATTGCGCCCTGCTGAGCCGGGCGAGCACCTCAAAGGAGAAAGCTAAACCGACCGGCATGATAAGGCGAGACCGGTCGCTGTTCGAGAGGTTTTTTCGGGTCCTTAAAGACTCACGCCGCTTCGAGCGAAGTTCCGGATAATGTCCGATGAAGGCGTGGATAGCGCCCCGGATTCGGTCTTCCGAATACCAGGGGCTTCGCTGAAATTTAAAATTATAGAATTCTATGGCTAAGGAGAGTGTTCAAGCATTATAAGTCCGTTGCCTTGTTCGTCGTGTTGAGCACCTCCCCAGATGGACCCAAAATGGGAACAAGAGTGCTCAAGTTTATCCCAACACCCCAAAGACTTGTGGCTTGGGGGTCAAGCCAATGACTTGCCATCTCTCGATTTTACAAACGGCCGCATGTATGTAATATTTTAAATTAAAAAGCGTTGCTCACGGCGCATATGAAAGAAGTTTTCAGCGCATGTGATAAATACACAATGAAGTTCACTAAAGATTACATTTCGAGCACTCATCCGCAATATCGCAGCTCCTTCAGACAATTTTATAATACTGCATGCGATACTCCTTGCCCGGGCGGCGTGGGTCCGTGAGAAGCCCGCATCCAGCTTTGCCCTATTGCACCTTTATGCGGCAAGGGCCCGATGAGCGCTTCGACATAAAGCGGAGCGCTGACTACATCCAGCCTGGGCATGCATCCACCACCGCCGCAGACAAGGCCAAAGTAGCTCCTGTGCATGGCCTCGCCTGTGCCACAAATGACTATGAGACCCTTCATGGCCTCCTCACTACCTTAGGAGTTCGACCACCGCTTCACTGGTCGCTTGGGGCACGGATGGCCGGCCTCAGAGTATCGAGACCGTAAGACCTTCTCCATCGAGCTCCCCTCTTGCCACGATAGAATGCGGCGGCATCGACGACTACGCGCAGATCCGCAAACACCCCCGAGAGCTCTGACCGTAAGTGTCGTACTTCACATTAACATGCCCGCTTTGGTATGAAAAATGCCTTACCCGCCGCTATCTTCTTTATGTCCTCAACTTCCTCAAGGGCCTTATGGGCCTCGGCCCATGATTTGGCACTTTCGAGAGCCGAGGCAAGCTCGACTCGAGTCTTGAGTCACGCCCAAACTCTCATGCTTTTCCATGAGAGCCCGGAGCTCTTGCCGAACTTCCGCCACCCGTGCTCTCTTGCTTTTCTCGCCAGTTGCTTCATGTCACAAGATCTGCTCGTCACGGACACAAGATCCTTCGTGGCTGCCACCTCGTTAGTGGCCCCCGCAATACACATATTATCCTTGTTAATTTTATTTGCAACCAAAATCCTTTTCTCAGAAGGTACTTATTCAAAGAGGTGTTACTCACCTTCTTTTTCCTCGAGCTGCTTCTTGGCATGGCCGAGCTCTTGCTCGACCGCCGAGATCCTTCTTCAAGATTCTCGACCTCCGCCAAGCACGCGGCAGAGGTCAAGCAAGAGCCTCGCAAACCCATATTGACATATTTTAGGCAACCCCGTATATCTTGTTAGATCCTCATCCGACTTTTCTTTCCCAACACCGAACTAAGCATCAGGCTACCGCCTATGCGGTATTACATTACATAATTTTAACTTCTTACCTCAAAGCCTGTTAGAAGGCTGCTGCAGTTTTGGTCACCCGCCTTAGCGAAGCCGAATCCTTTTCAATCACCGCACTCATGATAGTGCGGTGTTCTTCCTCGATGGAAGCGCCTTTAAGCGCCCAACAGTTATCCGTGCCTCCGATTGACGGAGGTCACGGCTGCCACGGTCCTGCCCTTCTTTCAGTAATACTTGTCGACTCGAACCATCGCGGGTTCCGGCGTAGAGTCCGACACAAAGTCGGGAGGTTGCCCGACGGCGCCTCCCGAGCCTCCTCCCCGATGGGTCCTTCAGGATCCCACCTCGCCCTCGCGGCGCTGGGGGTAGAGGCAATGATGGAATTACATCCGACGAGGCCAATGACCGCCGGATGAGTCGGGAGATCATCATTGGTTAACTACGCGTAATGCGCGCGTTAGAAGGATACTACGCGACATAAAAGAAATTACACATCAAGGATCCGGATATTTACGATCTCGCCAGACGCCGCCCTTGAGGCCACTCATCTCGCCAACGCTGATGTGGGCGAACCGTCCTGGGGATAGTTCTCCCTCTCTGACCCTTCGCCTCCCCGACAGGGGCCTTCTTCTTCTCCCTCCTCTCGAGTGAATACTCCTCCTCCTCGCCTTCGGGAGGAGTCCTCGCCGCCGTCCGACGCCTCGATTATGGAACTTTTCGATTCCCCGTGGCCACCTTTCTGGTTTTCTTCTCCCAAGACCACGGCGGTGCCGAACCAAGAGCCCTGTTAGCGGGCGCCCACTGGTCTTCCGCATGGGAGCCGGGCTGATAAGCAGCTTGGCCTTTTCCATCCATTCCTCGCTAAAGGAAGTGGCGTAATGAAATCCCACTAAAAGTTGATTTAATTATCACAAGTGTCCCGTGATGGGGTTGAATCACTTACCTCGCCGCTTGATATCGTTAGCTGAATCACGATCTTCGTCATGATGCGGGGCTTTCGCGCTTTTGAACAAAGCACCTCCAGCGCCAGATGTTGTATCAAGAGCCCGCCGCTTCCATCGATTGCCCCACCGCAAGCCCTTCTTTCAGGAGGTGAGCTGCGTGGGGATGCCAGATATAAACTCGGGGCCGCCCATGTGGGCTTTGCGCTCGGTGATGTAGAACCACCCCGACACACCCCTTGACGGAATCCACAAAGGTCCTTCGAGTTATGGGACGCTGGGCAATTTGCCCAACATGGCGCTCAAGATTCCGCTTATGCGTTCTTCACAACCTTCGCTTGACGTTGAAGGTCTTGAGCCACAGCCAAGTGGGGCCGGATGCAGAGGAAGGCCTCACACATGACGATAAACGCCGAGATGTTGAGGATGAAGTTCGCGCCAGATCGGGAAATCGGCCGAGTAAAACATGAGCCCCTGACAAATGGATGGAGCGGAAAGCCCAGTCCGCTGGAGGAAGTGGGGAGGAAGACGACCTCTCATGAGGCCCTGGGTAGGGATGAGCTGCCTCGTCGGGCAGCCGGCGCGCGATATTGCCGAAAGATATCCGCGCCAAGCAGCTTGGTGATGTCCTCCTCCTTAGCGGTGGAGGCTAACCATTTACCTCCCGGCCCGACATATTCGGAGAAGGTCGAGGCGAGATGCGCAAGCTTGGGCGTTGGAGCTCGAAAGCGCGGAGATGGATAAGCAAAGGAGGAAGAAGGCGAGGTGAGAAGGTGAATCCTTATCCCTTATATATAGGCGACGAAAATCGTAAGGCCCCCACCGTCCTGATAAAACTCGCTTATCTCCCAAGCGCCACCATCAATGGCGCGGTTGGGTTACCCACGTCCGTATTGATGAGAATCCCGAAATAAGGGGAGCACGATCTCTGCTACGATAAGACATGCCAAGGAAACCACTTCGCTAAACGTGCTGAGGTGGTATAGTAAAAAAACGATTCAAACAAGGACTTGGTGGTGGTGTGATGTCACGCCGCATAATACGTCAGCAGATTGAGCTAGTGTATATTTTATTCTCTCTACGGTGGAATGTGGAAATTATTTTTGCAGAGCCGGACACTATCCTGGTGTTCATGATCTTCTCTGGATTATTCAAGGGAGGAACCCGCCTTACAATGCCGAATATAATGCGCTACCGGACTTATCGCCATTGAAGACCGGTTCAGGCTACCGAGGAGTCCTCGACTAGGGGTGTCCGACAGCCGGACTATCATTATCCGCCGGACTCCAAGACTACGTAAGATACAAGATTGAAGACTCCGGCCAGGTCCGGATGGTACTTTCCTTGGCGTGGAAGGCAAGCTTGGCAATACGGATATGTAGATCTCCTACCATTGTAACCGACTGTAACCCTAGCCTCCTCCGGTGTCTATATAAACCTCGAGGGCTTTAGTCCGTAGGGACAACATACATTACAACAATCATACCATAGGCTAGCTTCTAGGGTTTAGCCTCCTTGATCTCGTGGTAGATCTACTCTTGTACTACCCATATCATCAATATTAATCAAGCAGACGAGGGTTTTCCTCCATCGAGAGGGCCCGAACCTGGGTAAAACATTGTGTCCCTTGTCTCTTGTTACCATCCGCCTAGACGCACAGCCGGGACCCCTACCCGAGATCCGCTGGTTTTGACAATCGACAAATGGGCGATCTAGATTCGCCTCTCGCCTAGTGGTGTACCTTTGTAATCAGTATCGCTGAAATGGTGAACCTATCTCCGACACTCCTCCCAAATGTCAGAGACTCCGAACCTTACCCTTGTACACCTACATACGCATTTACATCTCTATGCACAAGCCAAACAATGCATAATGCATAAGAATGTTGGGGAACGAGCAGAAATTCAAAATTTTCCTACGTGTCACCAAGATCTATCTATGGAGAAACCAGCAACGAGGGAAGGAGAGTGCATCTACATACCCTTGTAGATCGCTAAGCGGAAGCTGCTCAAGAGAACGGGGTTGAAGGAGTCGCATTGCCGTGATCCAAATCACCGGAGATCCTAGTGCCGAACGGACGGCACCTCCGCTGCTCAACACACGACAGCCCGGTGATGTCTCCCACGCCTTGATCCAGCAAGGAGAGAGGGAGAGGTTGAGGAAGACTCCATCCAGCAGCAAAGACAACGGCGTGGTGGTGATGGAGGAGCGTGGTAGTCCAAACAGGCTTCACCAAGCACCGCGAGATATGAGGAGAAGGGAGAGAGGTATGGCTGCGCCAACAGAGAAGAAACTCATGTATTGGGCTGCCCTATGCCTCCAATATATATAGGGGAGAGGGGCTGCGCCCACCTAGGTTTCCACCCTAGGGGCGGCGGCCAGCCCCTAGATCCCATCTAGGGGGCGCCAAGGGGTGGAAAGGGGAAACTTGCCCCCAAGCAAGGTGGGGCGCCTCCCCAAACCCTAGGCGCTTGGGCCTTGGTGGAGGGCGACCAGCCCACCCGGGCTGGTCCCTCTCACACTTGGCCCATGTAGCCCTCTGGGTGGTGGCCCCACTTCAGGACCCCGACCTCCCGGTGGTCCCAGACGCTACCGATAAAACCCAAACTTTTCCGATGACCAAAACAGACTTCCCATATATAAATCTTTACCTCCGACCATTCCGAACTCCTCGTGACGTCCGGATCTCATCCGGACTCAACAACATTCGCAACCACATACAAGCTTCCTTTATAACCCTAGCGCCATCGAACCTTATGTGTAGACCCTACGGTTCGGGAGACATGTAGACATGACCGAGACGTTCTCCCGTCAATAACCAACAGCGGATCTGGATACCCATGTTGGCTCTCTACATGTTCCACGATGATCTCATCGGATGAACCACGATGTCAAGGACTCAATCGATCCCGTGATACAATTCCCTTTGTCTAGCGGTATTTTACTTGCCCGAGATTCGATCGCCGTATACCGATACCTTGTTCAATCTCGCTATCGCAAGTCTCTTTACTCGCTCCGAACACATCATCCCGTGATCAACCCCTTGGTCACATTGTGCACATTATGATGATGTCCTACCGAGTGGGCCCAGAGATACCTCTCCGCTTACACGGAGTGACAAATCCCGCCTCGATCCGTGTCAACCCAAAAGACACTTTCGAGATACCGTAATGCACCTTTATAGTCACCCGCCACGCCAGACGCTTGATACACCCAAAGCACTCCTACGGATCCGGAGTTACACGATCTCATGGTCTAAGGAAGAGATACTTGACATTGGAAAAGCTCTAGCAAACTAACTACACGATCTTTGTGCTATGCTTAGGATTGTCTTGTCCATCACATCATTCTCCTAATGATGTGATCCCGTTATCAACGACATCCAATGTCCATAGCCAGAAACCATGACTATCTGCTGATCACAACGAGCTAGTCAACTAGAGGCTCACTAGGGACATATTGTGGTCTATGTATTCACACGCAGTATTACAATTTCCGGATAATACAGCTTATAGCATGAATAAAAGACAATTATCATGAACAAGGAAATATAATAATACTTTTATTATTGCCTCTAGGGCATATTTCCAACAGTCTCCCACTTGCACTAGAGTCAATAATCTAGTTCACATCGCCATGTGATTAACACTCACAGGTCACATCACCATGTGACCAACATCCAAAGAGTTTACTAGTGTCATTAAACTTGTTCACATCATCATGTGATTAAGACTCAATGAGTTCTGGGGTTTGATCATGTTTTGCTTGTGAGAGAGGTTTTAGTCAACGGGTCTGAAACTTTCAGATCCGTATGTACTTCGCAAATCTCTAGGTCATATTGTAAATGCTGCTTCCACACTCCACTTGGAGCTATTCCAAATGGTTGCTCCACTATACGTATCCGGTTTGCTGCTCAGAGTCACTCGGTTAGGTGTTAAAGCTTGCATCGACGTAACCCTTTACGCCGAACTCTTTATCACCTCCATAATCGAGAAACATGTCCTTATTTACTCCAAGGACAATTTTGATCTGCTGTCCAATGATCCATTCTCGATCATTCTTGTACCCCTTGATCGACTCATGGCAAGGCACACTTCCGTGCGGTACACAACATAGCATACTATAGAGCCTACGCCTAAAGCATAGGGACGACCTTCGCCTTTCTCTTTTCTCGCCATGGTCGAGCTTTTAAGTCTTAACTTCATACCTTACAACTCGTGCAAGAACTCCTTCTTCGATCGATCCATCTTGAACACCTTCAAGATCATGTCAAGGTACGTGCTCATTTGAAAGTACTATTAAGCATTTTGATCTATCTTATAGATCTTGATGCTTATTGTTCAAGTAGCCTAATTCAGGTTTTCCATTGAAAACACTTTTCAAATAACCCTATATGCTTTCCAGAATTCTACATCATTTCGATCAACAATATGTCAATAACATATACTCATCGAAATTTATAGTGCTCCCACTCACTTCTTTGGAAATACAAGTTTTCATAAACTTTGTATAAATCCAAAATCTTTGATCATCTCATCAAAGCGCATATTCCAACTCCGAGATGCTTACTCCAGTCCTTAGAAGGATCGCCGAGCTAGCATACTTTTTAGCATCCTTAGGATCGATAAAAACTTTCGATTGTATCACATACAACCTTTCCTTACGAAGACCGGTAAGGAAACTCGCTTTTGACATCCATCCGCCAGATTTCATAAATGCAGCTAATGCTAACATGATTCCGACGGACTTAAGCATCGCTACGGATGAGAAAATCTCATCGTAGTCAACTCCTTGAACTTGTGAAAACTCTTCGCCACAAGTCGAGCTTCATAGACGGTGACATCACCGCCCACGTCCGCCTTCTTCTTAAAGATCCATTTATCTCAATGGCTTGCCGATCATCGGCAAGTCCACCAAAGTCCATGCTTTGTTCTCGATACATGGATCCTATCTCGGATTTCATGGCTTCTAACCATTTGTCGGAATTTGGGCCCACCATTGCTTCTCCATAGCTTGTAGGTTCATTGTTGTTCAGCAACATGACCTTCAAGACAGATTATCGCACCACTCTAAAGTAGTATGCATCCTTGTCACCCTACGAGGTACGGTAGTGACTTGATCCAAGTTTCATGATCACTATCATAAGCTTCTACTTCAATTGGTGTAGGTGCCACAGAACAACTTCCCGTGCCTCGCTACACACTAGTTGTAGTGACGGTTCAATAACCATATCAAGTCTCCACCATCCTCCCACTCAACTTTCCGAGACAAACTTTTCCTCGAGAAAGGACCCGATTCAAGAAACAATCCCTATTGCTTTCGGATCTGAATTAGGAGGTATACCCAACTGTTTTGGTTGTCCTATGAAGATGCATTTTATCCGCTCTGGGTTCAAGCTTATCAACCTGAAATTTTTTCACATAAGCATCGCAGCCCTAAACTTTTAAGAAACGACAACTTAGGTTTCTCAAACCATTGTCCAAACGGTGTCGTCTCAACGGAATTACGTGGTGCCCTATTTAAAGTGAATGTGGTTGTCTCTAATGCCTAACCCATAAACGATAGTGGTAATTCGATAAGAGACATCATGGTACGCACCATATCCAATAGGGTGCAACTATGATGTTTGGACACACCATCAAACTACGGTGTTCCAGCGGTATTAATTGTGAAACAATTTCCACAATGTCTTAATTATGTACAAAGCTCAGAATCAGATACTCATCTCTATGATCATATCATAGACATTTCATCCTCTTGTCACGATGATCTTCAACTTCACTATGAAATTACTTGAACCATTCAATAATTCAGACTTGTGTTTCATCAAGTAAATATACTCTACATCTACTCAATCATCCGTGAAGTAAGAACATAACGATATTCATCAGATGCCTCAAAGACTCATTGACCGCACACATCAAAATGTGTTACTTCCAACAAGTTGCTATCTTGTTCCATTTTATCAAAAACGAGGCTTTTTAGTCATCTTGCCCATGTGGTATGATTTGCATATCTCAAGTGATTCAAAATCAAGTGAGTCCAAACGATCCATCTGCATGGAGTTTTTCATGCGATACACCAATAGACATGGTTCGATGTCTCAAACTTTTCAAAACGAGTGAGTCCAAAGATCCATCAACATGGAGCTTCTTCATGCTTTTATACCAATATGACTTTCATGGCAAGTGCCACAAGTAAGTGGTACTATCATTACTATCTTATATCTTTTGGCATGAAAATGTGTATCACTACGATCGAGATTCAATAAACCATTCCTTTAGGTGCAAGACCATTGAAGGTATTATTCAAATAAATAGAGTAACCATTATTCTCCTTAAATGAATAACAGATTGCAATAGACATAATCCAATCATGTCTATGCTCAACGCAAACACCAAATCTCGATGGTAGAGGGAGCGTATGATGCTTGATCACATCAACCTTGGAAACACTTCCAACACATATCGTCACTCACCTTTAGCTAGTCTCCGCTTATTCCGTAGCTTTTATTTCGAAGTTACTAACACTTAGCAACCGAACCGTATCTAATACCTTGGTGCTACTAGGAGTACTAGTAAAGTACACATTAACATAATGTATATCCAATATACTTCTATCGACCTTGCCACCTTCTCATCTACCAAGTATCTAGGGTAATTCGCTCCAAAGGTGGTTCCCTTTATTACGTAGCACTTAGTCTCGGTTTGGGTTCAACCTTGGGTTTCTTCACCGAGCAGCAGCTGATTTGCCGCTTCATGAAGTATCCCTTCTTGCCCTTGCCCTTCTTGAAACTAGTGGTTTCACCAACCATCAACAATTGATGCTCCTTCTGATTTCTACTTTCATGTGTCAAACATCACGAATACCTCAAGGATCATCATATCTATCCTCGATATGTTATAGTTCATCACGAAGCTCTAGCAGCTTGGTGGTAATGACTTTGGAGAAACATCACTATCTCATCCGAAGATCAACTCCCACTCGATTCAAGTGATTGTTGCACTCAGATAATCCGAGCACAAGCTCAACGATTGAGCTTTTCTCCCTTAGTTTGCAGGCTAAGAAAATCGCCGGAGGTCTCATACCTTCGACGTGGGCACGAGCCTGAAATCTCAATTTCAGCCCTCAAACATCTCATATGTTCCGCGACGCTTCAAAACATCTTTGGTGCCTTAATTCTAAACCGCTTATCCGAACTATCACGTAGTTATCAAACGTATGTCCGATGTTTGCAACATCCACAAACGACGCTTGGGGTTCAAAGACATTGAGCGTGCATTAAGGACATGAGCTTTCATCGTCCGCATAATCGCTACTCTCAACTTTCAACTATATTTTCTAGGAACATATCTAAACAAAGGAACTAAAGCGCGAGCCATTTACATAATTTGCAAAGATCTTTTGACTATGTTCAGATAATTAAGTTCATCTTATGAACTCCCACTCGATAGACATCCTCTCGGTCATCTAAGTGATTACATGATCCAAGTCAACTAGGCCGTGTCCGATCATCACGTGAGACGGACTAGTCATCATCGGTGAACATCTTCATGTTGATCGATCTACTATACGACTCATGCTCGACCTTTCGGTCTCCGTGTTCGAGGCCATGTCCATACATGCTAGGCTCGCAAGTTAACCCTAAGTGTTTTTGCTGTGTAAAACTGTTTTACACCCGCTGTATGTGAACGTAAGAATCCATCACACCCGATCATCACGTGGTGCTTAGAAGTTTATTTAACCGTAGCAATGGTGCACGCTAGGGAGAACACTTCTTGAAATTTTGTAAGGATCATCTTATTTACTACCGTCGCCCTAAGTAAACAAGATGCATAAACATGATAAACATCACATGCAATCAAATAGTGACATGATATGGCCAATATCATTTTGCTCCTTTGATCTCCATCTTCGGGCTCCATGATCATCATCGCATGACACCGCATGACACCATGATCTCCATCATCGTGTCTTCATGAAGTTGTCTCGCCAACTATTACTTCTACTACTATGGCTACCGTTAGCAATAAAGTAAAGTAATTACATGGCGTTGTTCAATGACACGCAGGTCATACAATAAATCAAGACAACTCCTATGGCACCTGCCGTTGTCATACTCATCGACATGCAAGTCGTGATTCCTATTACAAGAACATGATCAATCTCATACATCACATATCATTCATCACATTCTTCTTGGCCATATCACATCACATAGCATACCCCGCAAAAACAAGTTAGACGCCCTCTAATTGTTGTTTGCATGTTTTACGTGGCTGCTATGGGTTTCTAGCAAGAATGTTTCTTACCTACGAAAACCACAACGTGATATGCCAATTGCTATTTACCCTTCATAAGGACCCTTTTCATCGAATCCGCTCCGACTAAAGTGGGAGAGATCGGCACCCGCTAGCCACCTTATGCACGGTGCATGTCAATCGGTGGAACCTGCCTCACGAAGAGTACGTAAGGTCGGTCCGGCCGCTTCATCCCACAATACCGTCAAACAAGATTGACTAGTAACGGTAAGCATATTGAACAACATCAACGCCCACAACTACTTTGTGTTCTACTCGCAAAGAATCTACGAATAGACCTAGCTCATGATGCCATCGCTGGGGAACGAGCGTAAATTCAAAATTTTCCCACGTGTCACCAAGATCTATCTATGGAGAAACCAGCAACGAGGGAAGGAGAGTGCATCCACATACCCTTGTAGATCGCTAAGCGGAAGCGCTCAAGAGAACGGGGTTGAAGGAGTCGATTGCCGTGATCCAAATCACCGGAGATCCTAGTGCCGAACGGACGGCACCTCGCGCTCAACACACGTGACAGCCGGTGACGCCTCCCACGCCTTGATCCAGCAAGGAGAGAGGGAGAGGTTGAGGAAGACTCCATCCAGCAGCAGCACAACGGCGTGGTGGTGATGGAGGAGCGTGGTAGTCCAGCAGGCTTCGCCAAGCACCGCGAGATATGAGGAGAAGGGGAGAGGTATGGCTGCGCCAACAGAGAAGAAACTCATGTATTGGGCTGCCCTATGCCTCCAATATATATAGGGGAGAGGGGCTGCGCCCCACCCAGGTTTCCACCCTAGGGGGGGCGGCCAGCCCTAGATCCCATCTAGGGGCGGCCAGGGGTGGAGAGGGGAAACTTGCCCCCAAGCAAGGCGGGCGCCTCCCCAAACCCTAGGTGCCTTGGGCCTTGGTGGGAGGGCACACCAGCCCATCCGGGGCTGGTCCCCTCTCACACTTGGCCCATGCAGCCCTCTGGGGCCGGTGGCCCCACTTGGTGGACCCCGACCTCCCGTGGTCCCAGACGCTACCGATAAAACCCAAACTTTTCCGGTGACCAAAACAGACTTCCCATATATAAATCTTTACCTCCGACCATTCCGAACTCCTCATGACGTCCGGGATATCATCCGGACTCAACAACATTCGTAACCACATACAAGCTTCCTTTATAACCCTAGCGCCATCGAACCTTATGTGTAGACCCTATGGGTTCGGGAGACATATAGACATGACCGAGACGTTTCTCCGGTCAATAACCAACAGCGGATCTGGATACCCATGTTGGCTCCTACATGTTCCACGATGATCTCATCGGATGAACCACGATGTCAAGGACTCACGATCCCGTGATACAATTCCCTTTGTCTAGCGGTATTTTACTTGCCCGAGATTCGATCGTCGGTATACCGATACCTTGTTCAATCTCGCTATCGCAAGTCTCTTTACTCGCTCCATAACACATCATCCCGTGATCAACCCCTTGGTCACATTGTGCACATTATGATGATGTCCTACCGAGTGGGCCCAGAGATACCTCTCCGCTTACATGGAGTGACAAATCCCAGCCTTGATCCGTGTCAACCCAAAAGACACTTTCGGAGATACCTGTAATTTACCTTTATAGTCACCCGCCATACGCCAGGACGCTTTGATACACCCAAAGCACTCCTACGGTATCCGGAGTTACACGATCTCATGGTCTAAGGAAGAGATACTTGACATTGGAAAAGCTCTAGCAAACTAACTACACGATCTTTGTGCTATGCTTAGATTGTCTTGTCCATCACATCATTCTCCTAATGATGTGATCCCGTTATCAACGACATCCAATGTCCATAGCTAGGAAACCATGTCTATCTGTTGATCACAACGAGCTAGTCAACTAGAGGCTCACTAGGGACATATTGTGGTCTATGTATTCACACGTGTATTACGATTTCCGGATAATACAGTTATAGCATGAATAAAAGACAATTATCATGAACAAGGAAATATAATAATACTTTTATTATTGCCTCTAGGGCATATTTCCAACAAGCAATATGTAAGTATGCAACAAAAGGATCGGAAGAGAAAAGCAAGACATTAATAGCACGATTCATGGTCCTACTAATAAATAGCAACGATTACATCTAAGTTGAACGACTATCCAAACCAAAGAGACATACGAATTCATTAAAGTTTAATTACAACATGAGCCAATAAATGTTTCAGAACTACACATCACTACTTTCGACTTGACTCATCGGACGGGAGCGTGGATGAAGCCGCCGTCTGTCGTGATGGTCATGAAATCGCGGTTGTTGTCACCCTGCATTTGTAGCATTCCATCTATCTCATTGTTGGACGGTTGATATCTGAGGAAGAACTGCCCCGAGGTATGAAGGACATCTTGATGGATGATGTCCGCAAACTCCAACTGGATGCGAAGAATTTTGTCTCGAGGTCCGCCCCGGATTGCCGACAAGTTCGCGGCCCAGCCTTTGAGATTATCTGGTAGCAGAAGTTGATGATGGTCCCTTACGATCGCCCGCATGTGATGGAGGGCGTAGTAGGCATCCTTCTGACCGCCAGACGGCTACTTGACACAGCAGAACTTCGTATTGTGTGAGAACATGTGCTTGCGGTACTTACGAAACGCCCTAGTGAAGGTGCCTCCAGATTGGGCGTAGCCAGGGAGAACATCATCAAGAACTTTCTTGACATTTGTGTAGTCTATCTTGGAGTTACGGTTCGGGTCGAAATACATGGCCATGGAATATTTCGGGCTTAAGAGGATGAGTGTGCAATGTGTGTCAATGCACGTAACACGTAATGTTAGAAAAAAGAACGATCAAATCTAAGAAATCATATGTTACGGGCGGTTAAGGGATGACTTACTCGAAAGTAAGCCACAAGGAAGTTATCCTTATCTAGGTTTGCCAGAATGATACCTTCGAGGTGTGAACTCGCAACTTGGCGGTCCCAGCGCTGCTCAAGTGCTTGGCACGCATGTAGAAGGGGTCGACTATCATGATGTCCGGGTCTTATCTCTAATAATCCGTGATTCCATACTCAAATGAAAACAGCCGAACGAAGGTGTAGTGCAAGCGGATGAAGGTTAAACATAGCAAAGATGTCATCAAACCGCAGGACGATCGCACTCTCGATGTTGCCATCCACAAAGCCCTTGCCCTCTCGCACCTTGGCCACGAAACCGGTATGCTACATCCTTCTCTCGAGACGCCGCTTCTCCAAAGAAAGAACACTGTCGTGCAGACCAGATAGCACCGTTGCAGCATTCAAGATATTTGGCGGTTCCCTAAGTTCAACTCCGATTTCTTTCCCCAATCGACTTGATTCGAGATTATTGCTCTCGACTTGATCTTGAACTCCTTGTACTCATCTTCGCCATCAAAGGATATTTTGCCTTGATCTTGTCATAACTACCACCTTTGTCAATCATTGCCTTCACCGTGCTTCTCCAAATAGACAGGGCCGTGCTCATCTTCGTGAGGGCGGCACTGTTCACTTTATTCCTCGAGAGGCGGTGTTTTCAAATTGGAGAGGAACTTGTATCGCTCGTGCAGCTTCGTGAAGAGGAGGTTGCGAAATTCCCGTGGTCCTTATTCCTAAGGTTATCGGTGTTGATCGAGACGGTGCTCGGAGAATGCACCCGAGCTGAAGCGCTGCACTTTGACTATATGTTTGGGCTCGTTGATTCCCGCCGGAGTTCACTTGAGTGAATTCCTCCTTGAGGGTGCGGAGCGCATCTGGCGCCGGTCCTTCCTTTGCTTCTTCGGTTGGCTGCCATCTGTGTGCGCCGCCATCATCTGTGGTGGCATCCTCGGCGGCACCATCGGTGGTGTCATCCCGACGCCACTAGGGGTTGTGTAGTCGATCGTGTCTTCCGCGGGCGCCCTCATAGCGCCGAGGTTGTTCCTCCATCTCCCGGACAGCTCCTGAATTGCTTGCCGCCTCAACCACCGGCCTCATCGTTGTGGGCCATGTTTCGCTCTAAATAGGAAAAAAGTTTGGTCAAAAAGTTGGTTATTGCCAAGGAACAAGATCATGGTCTCATCATTTAGGGTTTGTCGACGCTAAGGCACCCTAAAATCCTAAGCTTTCATCATTTAGGGTTTGTCGACGCCGAGGCACCCTAAAAGCCTAAGCGTACATCATTTAGGTTCTTATCGACACTGAGGCATCCGGGGCAGCCAAGTTAAGTTTTCATCATTTAGGGTTTATCGATGCCGAGGCACCCTAGGTTGGGCCTAATCACATGGCACTAATCACTTGGCTCTATTGCCACCTATGTTGGGTTTATCATCTAGGGTTTATCAATGCTAAGGAGAATTCTAAGTTGGGCCTAATCACTTGGCTCTATTGCCACCTATGGTTTAATGCAGCAAGAATAAAGGGGCAGTTGATCTACTTAGTTAAGTACTAAGATACCTGCCCATGCATTAGTCGCAGTACCTTTATATGTCCTATTTTTAGCAAAGTCATGCTAAAATTCACGGAAAATTTCAGCATGACCTTTGCTGAAAATAGGACATATGGAGTACCCGAATTTGCCGGAACGGAAGTTAATCGACATTCCGGCAAACTCAAGGGCCTCTCGGGGTACCTGCAAAATCATCACGACACGATGGTCGGAGACAAAACCCAGCAAACTAGCAAGATGATCATCATCTTTGCAAGACAGTAGCTCAAGTTTTCGACAGTAGCCTCTCAAGAAAACAGCATTGCAACATTCAAGTTCATAGGATAAAAAAATCATCCACATTCACCAACCCACATGATGTTAAAACCCACATGAGCTGTAAACAGACTTAAAAAACCCACATGATGTTATAACTGTACCTAACTGAATTTTTTGACAAGAGCTCAAGTTTTTGACAAGAGTTCTCACTGCTGCTCGCAACACTTTTTATGCTAGCAGCTCAAGTTTGTGCCATTGGAGCAAATAAGGGGAACCAACATATGTAAGGTTTCAACAAGACTCATCATCAAGATATATAAGGAGGATCTTTGTAAACAAACGAACACTAAGAGCGTAATGTTCTTGCAACAAACATTATTGTGTGACATCGAAAGGCATCACTCGCTTAAAGGGAAGGATGACTTAAGTGGCAGGTGTATATGATTGCACCACTTGATCTCGCACTTCTATATTATATGATGTAATCAAGAACTTGAGCAAAAAAGATAAATAGGAACATATTTCTCACCTTGGAGGTGTTGTCTTTGTCAAGACCGTTCTAACTTCACTTCCTTTACCTCCTCGGAAACCTGAAATATGCAGATGTTAGAAAGGTTCTAATTTGTATATGATGATTCTAATAAAAGGGAAAAGGACTATCAAGAACAGATTCACATGTCTGGTTGTTAGCCATTATAAATGAATAATAGTATTATAGTTCAGGACCAGGTTGCAATATTCCCCCTAATTGCAAGATGCATCATTTCTAATTAATTAGGAGAACCTACCTAGCGAGTCTCTGATTCGTTTATACCGTCAATAAAAAAAATTCTACAAGAAAAAAAAGGTAGGCCAAATATTCATGTCACTTCCATTAGGCATCATCTTCCTACAACTACTCATCTTCAAGAAGACATGATACTACTATCAGTATGTAATACAACAACATGACACTTGTTATCGTGATCTAATGTTCCTACAACTATCAGATTACAATAGTAGCACATGATATCGCTATCAGATCTACAACTACAACTACTACAACAACATAAAACTACTATGCATCATCTTCCTACTATAATTGCTACTCATCTTTAGAACCAAACACCAAAGAAAAATGTAACCAAACTACTATCCATCCATCTAGCAAGCAACTAGCACAACTCATCCATCCATCCATCAAGCATCATATACCTAACTATAAACCCCACAATGAGGAACATATGGAGCATGATAAGCCATTTGCTTATGGATTCACTCTCTTGATGGAGCAGGAGGAGGAGCAGGAAATAGGTGTTTGTCCTATGTTTTGCTCGTAAACAGACTCTCACATTACATATGTTGGTTGACAAGTAATTGTGTTGTTGCATTAAATAGGTACTAGCTGGGCTTATTGGGTTGGATTTAACCTAATCCATCCAGGCAAACCAAACCTACATAGTTGGCGACGAGGCTGCTAGCCATGGCCAGCAATTCTACCGCACGGAGATGGAAGAGGCAAGACACCCCGATCTGGAACCCGTGTCCCCAGGGCCGGGGAACCCTAGCACCCTTTCCCCGCCCCCAACCCAAATTCCAACAACGGCGTGGGCGTGGGCGCGAGATCTCTAACCAGGCCGGACGAACGATTCGATTCGAACCATGAGGGAGGGCACGCAACTGGAATCGGAATCAGAATCGGAGAACGGGTAGGGAAAGACGATTGCTGAATTTGAAATCGCCTACCTGGGCTTGAGGGAGGTGTGGGAGGCGAGGTCGCTGGAGGAGTACTTCTTGGCTCTGGGCTGGCTGGGAGGTGACCGTGGTGGAGGACGGCAGGGCAGCTGGGTAGCGTTGGTTCGGCCGGTCAAGGGCGCAGCCAAGTGGGCCGACAGCAGTGGTGGCGGCTAGGAACCCTAGCTGTCAAGGCCGGGAGGGAGGTTGACGCAGTGGCGGGGCTGGGGGGGACGGCGGAGGAGCGAGCAAGCGGGAGGAGGAGGGGACGGTGAGGGAGGTGGTCGGGACGGTGAGGGACGGCGGGGGACGGCGAGCACGGCGAGCACGATCGGGTGTGGGGGGAGATGAGGCAGGGGAGGGATTAGAGAGAAATGTGAGGTATTAGGGATTTTAATTTAGTGTGGGGGAGGCTTAGCAATGGCGCACCACCCGGGGGTGTGCCATAAGTACATCCATAGCAATGGCGCACCACCGAGGGGTGCGCCATAAGTAATTTAATCTAGCCCGACTTGTCAGGTTATATACCACCTAACCCTATATACAACAGAACCTGCCCACTAGCCCGACTGGTCAGTACGTAGCACCCACACCAGGAGGTCCTGGGTTCAATTCCCTGGCTCCCCAATATTTTTTTATGCATTTTAAATCCTGTTTGATATTTATTTGTGTTTAAATATGTTCAAACTTGTTTAAATCATAACGGTAATATTTTTTTTTATAAAAACAGCAATATTTTTTTTAAAAATATGTTCAAATTTGTTACTTGAAAATATCATCGGTGGCGGCGGTGGAGCGGGAGGGTGCGGGGGTGTCCGCTGGCGGCGGTGGAGCGGGAGGTGCGGGGTGTGGCTGGCGGCGGTGGAGCGGGAGGGTGCGGGGCCGGGTGCTCGGCAGCGGTGGAGCGGGGAGGGTTGCGGTGGGTCGTCGTGGCGGTGGAGCTAGCGGGAGGGTGCGGGTGGGATCGAGATCGAGATGGAGGGGGATCGAGATCAAGTGTCCTCATGAATTCAAAAAGTGCCCATGAAATTTATAAATATTCATGATATCAAAAAGTGCCCATGAAATACATTCGAGAAATGAAGACTACGATTTAAATACAATCAATCTTAGCTAGCTATCTGTTCACAATCTTCTTGCCCTTCTTTTTCGCAAATGGAGTTCTTCTGTGGAATGGACGTCCTTTAGGTAGGGTGGTCCTGCTTATTCTTGTGGTGTGTGCTGCTACTTCATTGTCGTCGTCATGTTCGATCTTCGGTCGCCAGATTTGTCAAGTCTTGCTCATTGGCTACTCCATCCATTCCGATGATCTTCCTTTTGCCTCTCCTCACGACAACACGACGGGCTTTGACGGGTCGGTAATGAAGAAGCATTGGTCCACTTGGGAAGCCGCATCCATGGCTCATTTTTTGCGGTGACGCTTGCACCATGGTCTTGATTTGGCTTCGGTATAACCATGGTGGTGAAATACGGTCTTCTTTAGGACGCCTTGGCCCATCGACACGGAACATCGACCTTCTCTCCAGCGTAGCTCAGCTCCCAGATCTCCTCAATCCTTCCGTAGTATCTTTCCTTGTCGTTGCCGGTGTAGGATTCCATCATTACCCCGGAGTTCTGATAACCATCGCTCTTCATGTCCTTGTTCTCGGTGTAGAATGTGTAGCCGTTGATATCGTACGCCTCATAGGTCGTCAGGTTGTGCTCGGCGCCCTATGACAAGGCGAATATGAGTTGTTCTTCCGCAGAAGAATCCTCATGTAAAGGGTACGACAGAAGCTTCTGCTTGAACCAACGCGTGAAACATGAGTTGTGCTCTTTGATTATATCTCCGTTCGTTCTTTGTTGGCCTCGGTCATTGTACGTCTTCTCAATAAAGGTTTTGTGCTCTACCACCCAAGGATCGACCACGTCTATGTGTTGTAGCGCGACTAGGTTTGCTCTTTCAAAGTCGGCGAGTCGACCCTCGGTTGACATGCATTTCGCGGCGACCCTCACGGTGACCCCATCTAGCGAGCCTACCGAGGTGCTCGCTGACGGGCGCACCAACGGGTTCTCGATGCCTAGATAATTCGTGCAGAGGAGATGCACTCTTCGTCGAAATCCCATGGCTATACTTCCTCTCGACGTGACATGTTGCAAACGATCCTTTGATGACACCATTCATCCTTTCGAACGGCATCATGCTGTGCAGGAACGCCGCCCAAGTTGATGATATCCTCCACGATATGGACCAGCAAATGCACCATAACGTCAAGAATGCGGGCGGAAGTACATATCAAGCTTGCATAGTATCACCACGATCTCTTCCTCAGTAGCCTTCGAGTTGCTTTCACGCCAATTGACTTCCGGAGATGACGTCAAAAAGTTGCATAGGCCAAATAGCATTTCACGGACGCAGCGCGCCCATGATCCCATGGATTGCAACCGGAAGTATTCTGCGTCATCAAGACGTGATACCGTGAGACTTCATCCCGCTGAACTTCGCTCACTGGGTCTAGGTATTCGCTTATCTTCCCCACGAACCGTGAAGGAAGTTTTACTCCTAGGAGGCAGGTGAAAACTGCTCAATCTCCTCCCGACTTAGAGTGAAGCACGCGGAGGGTAGTCATTTCCGGTCTTCTTGGCCTTTTGCCTTTGCGACGACTTTCGTGGTCTGCTTCGCCTCATCATCATCATCATCATCATCATCATCATCATCATCATCATCATCATTAGCGTGAAGCTCTGCCGATGCCCATTGATTTCAAGTCCGCCTTGCTTTCGCCCATCTTTGGTCCTCTCGCATGTTGAGCAGGGTACCAAGCAGACTCTCGCACATGTTCTTCGTGATATGCATGACATCAAGGCTGTGAGGCATGTGGTGGATCTTCCAAGACGGCAAGTCCCGAAAAATGACCTCGTTTTCCATACCTTCAGCAGCTGCTCTGGCGCCTTTCACTTTTTTCCTGCTCGCGCCTTTTGCTTTTTTTCCGGCAAGGCGTCTTTCCAATTTTTCAACAGCTCGCCTATTTCTCGCCGCTCCTCGTGACACGGGCGTTTTGGGTTCGGTTTCACCATCGAACAGATCCTTGCGTTTTCTCCACGGGTCATCGTCGCGAAGCCACCTTCGATGTCCCATGAACATAGTTTTCAAGACCCGGATCTCTATCTAGCCGGGCGATACGTTGTGTCATCCATGCACCTTACGATCCGAAAATCCGTGGACTACCTGCCCCGCGAGATATCCGTGAATCGAGATAGTCGTGGCACCGTCGTGAGCAAAGGCGGCTCTCATAGGGAAATACTTTTTCTCCGCGGCGCCCCACGATTGGTGGCGTTTTCACGGCGTGTCTAGCTCCTCCTTCAAAGAGCCCCAGACATGATTGATGTCGCTCCTGGTTGTTTCGCCCTTCAATTAGCATACTCATGTGAATGTACTTCCTCTTCATGCACAACTGTGGGGGAAGGTTGTACATCCACACAAACACAGCCAGTGCTATGTGTGCTTCTTCCGCTGCCAAACGGATTGACTCCATCGGTGCTCGCGCCCAACACGATGTTCCTTGGATCCTTCCCAAATTCCGGTATTGAAGTTCAACGCTGCCATCGCTCGCATCCTTAGGGTGACTCAAAGATCTTGTCTTTTTATTTATCTCTGGATCATTTCCGTCATCTTCCCGCCTCTTCTCCTCCCTATCCGCGTGCCAACGCAGGAGCTTTGCTACCTTAGGGTACGCGAAATACCGCTGCAGACAAGGAGTGATCGGAAAATACCACACTGATTTTCGAGGAGCTTTCTTACTCTTCTTGTATCGAGTGACGCTGCACACCGGACATATCGTAGACTCCACGTGCTCGTCCCGATAAATGATGCAATTGTTCATGCACACATGGTATTTCACATGCGGTAAATCTAGAGGACACACGATTTTCTTCGCCTCCTCGAACTAGTCGGGCACTTGTTCCCCTTGGGAAGACGTCGTGCGTAATGACATGTTCTCGCGAAGCACGCGCCGGTCATTTTGTGTTTTACCTTCATCTCTAGAGCCATGAGCGTTATTTTCAGCGGTATCCTCGGCCTACATCCTTCATACAATGGAGTAACCGCGTCTATCTCCAGCTTGATCCAGCTTGGCTTTCTTGGTGGCAACTCTTGCGTTATCCGCCCGCTTGAGAAGCGCTCTTGAATATGAGGGTCCTGCACCCAGCCTCCATCGCCGTCCCGCTCCAAGCATCTTCATCTTCATGATCATGCCCTTCGCCTTGATCTTCCTCATCGTCATGTACGACATCTTCTACATGATGATGTGGTACAACATCACCGCCGTGATCATGTCCTCGAGATTCTTCGCCTTCTCGCCTGCCCTCGCGGTGGTACTTGTCTTGTCGCCCTTCCTCATTTCTTGCCCGACCCCCATGGACGACTTCATAGTCATCTTCATCACCTTGCCACCGATAGCCATCCATGAAACCACACAAGAGCAGGTGGTCCCGACCTGCCCGAATCCGGGTCCGCAATAAGGCTCTTGACTTGCATCTTCGACACGGACATCTTATCTCCGCCTCGCTCTTTTGAAGCATCTCGCCTTCAAGGAGATCAAAAACCTATTCACGATGCCTTCGGTCATCGTGCGGACCATGGTCGCTATGGGTAGAGCAAAACAATATTTTAGAACCAAGAAAAATTTGGCATGACCTTCCCTAAAAATAGGACCAAAAAGAATGCATAGTGCCAAAATTTCGTCAAACAGTAAATGAATCAACATTCCGCAAAATATTGGCAACTATCGATTTCAAATACTAGTACCGCAAACACAAACATATATGCAACACCACAATCACAAGCAACACCACAAACATACATAGATCTAGCTAGGCCACAAAGTGCATGTGCACGTTGTTGGAGCGAGCTAGGAGAAAAAAGTAGATCTACATCATGAAGATAGCTTTCCCTTACTTACCTATCAAAAAAGGTATTTTCACCACTTAATTTTGATGAATCTATGGTGGAAATGAGGTGAGGAGGAGGAGGCAGCCGAGACAAGCTTGGAGGAGGAGGTGGAGAGAATGAAGTGGGGAAAGTGAGTGGGTAGGTGGGCTGTCCAAAATATCTTGTTGGTCCCAGGTTACTAATGGCGCACCAGCAGAAAATGCGCCATTAGTAACCCTGGTTACTAATGGCGCACCTTTGGGTGGTGCGCCATTAGTAGTTTTTGCAGAATAGTAAAAAAAAATATACTAATGGCGCACTGTGCAAAAGTGCGCCATTAGTAGTTTAAACTAGTAATGGCGCACTTTCACATGGTGCGCCATTAGTAGTTTTGCAAAAAAGTAAAAAAATATATACTAATGGCACACTGTCTATAAGGTGCACCATTACTAGTTAGAACTAGTAATGGCACACTTTGACATCATGCGCCATTAGTATGTATGGAAAAATGGAAAAAAATTCAATACTAGTGGCGCACCGTGTGTCTGGTGTGCCATTAGTGTCTTCCACACTAATGGCGCACCTACAACCGGTGCGCCATTAGTATATAGTAGTGGCGCACTACTTACCTGGTGCGCCATTAGTATCAATCCTATCTATAGCCCTTTTCCTAGTAGTACGCGGTGGGGGTCGACTCCACCGAAGGAAATGGAGAGGGACGACACGGAGACGGCAGCCTGCCAGAGCCCTCCCGCGGCGAGACGGTGCTGGAGAGACGAAGAGCACGAGCGAGTTGTGTGAATGGGTATGGGGGAGAAAGACAACTCCCCCTGCCCCAGCATAACCCCCAAGGCCCGCCCCGCAGCGGTAGTACCGCTGGGGTGGGCGGTAGTACCGCTTGAAGATCATCAGCAGTAGTACCGCGCACTTCCAGCGGTAGTACCGCTCAGTCGCAAAAAAGAGGACTGGACACAAAAGGCCTAGCTCACGAAAGAGAAAGGGACCGACTAGAAGAGAGAGCAAACACACAAGCAGAAAACACCAAAGAGAAGACAAGAAACACACTCCTCTCCAAGAGAGGGAAGTGGCCCAGGCCACCTATGTTTGAATCCGGAGGTATGGCGCCGCGAAGATTTTAACCTTGGGCCCATGACCAAAACTCATCTTTGAAGCACAAGTACCATAAAAATGGCTAATGTGAAAGACTTGATCAATTTATGCATAATAGGGGGAGGGAGAGTTCATGGAGAGAACAACACTCCCCCTATGTCCATGCCTACATCTAAACAAGATATCACGTTGAGTATGGTGGGGTGTGCAAGAATTCAGGCAACATTGCTCGAATCAATGATATTTAACTCATGACTTAACTCGTGAAATCTTGCTTCATCCAAAGGCTTCATGAAAATATCTGCAAGGTTATCATGAGTGTTGACATACTTGAGCTTGACCCCTCGCCTAATGTGATCCCGGATGAAGTGATACCGAATCTCAATATGCTTCGTCTTGAAGTGTTGCACCGGGTTGAGAGAGATCCTGATGGCACTTTAATTGTCACACCAAAGAGGCACTTCGTCACAAGTGACACCACAATCCTTCGAAGTTTGCCTCATCCAAAGGAGTTGAGCACAACAACTACCGGCAGCCACATACTCCGCTTCGGTGGACGAGAGAGACACAGAACTTTGCTTCTTAGATGACCAACTCACCAAAGAGCAACCAAGAAATTGGCACCCTCCAGAGGTGGACTTCCTATCCACTTTGTCTCCCGCCCAATCTGAGTCAGAATAGCCCAAAAGATCGAAGTTGGCTCCTCTTGGGTACCATAAGCCAAAGTTTGGGGTATGAGCCAAATATCGAAAGATTCATTTGATCGCCACAAAGTGGCTTTCCTTAGGTGCGGTTTGAAACCATGCACACATTTCCACACTCAACATGATATCCAGTCTAGACGCACAAAGGTAGAGCAAGGAGCCAATCATGGAGTGATATACCTTTTGATGCACTGCTTTACCATTGGGATCTATGTCAAGTTAGCATTTGACGAGCATTGGAGTGGAAGCCGGCTTGACATGACTTAGCTTGAATCTCTTGAGCATGTCTTGAGTGTATTTGGCTTGGTTGATGAAGGTTCCTTCTCTTCTTTGCTTGATTTCGAACCCGAGAAAGAACTTCAACTCTCCGATCATACACATCTTGAATTTTGAGGTCATGAGTGTGGCAAAATCCTCATTGAAAGCTTTGTTAGGGGAACCAAAGATAATATCATCAACATATAGTTGGCATACAAACAACTCCCCTTTGACCTTCTTAGTAAAAAGAGTGGGGGTCAATTTCCCAATTTCGAACCCATGATCTTGCAACAACTCGGTAAGATGCTCATACCACGCACTTGGGGCTTGTTTAAGGCCATAGAGTGCCTTGTCGAGTTGGTACACATGATCGGGGAAATAGGGATCCTCGAACCCCGGGGGTTGTTTGACATACACCAACTCATTAATAGGACCATTAAGAAAAGTACTCTTCACATCCATTTGTTGCAACTAGAAATAATGATGAGAAGCATAAGCAATCAACAAACAAATAGATTCAAGGCGAGCAACAGGAGCAAAGGTTTCACCATAGTTGATACCCTCGACTTGGGAGTAGCCTTGTGCCACCAAATGAGCCTTGTTGCGAACAATGATCCCATGCGCATCTTGCTTGTTCTTGAATATCCACTTGGTTCCAATGACATTATGATTCCCCGTTGGCCTTGGCACCAATCTCCACACCTGGTTGTGCTCGAAGTTGTTGAGTTCTTCATGCATGGCATTGAGCCAATCTGGATCCTCGAGCGCCTCATAGACCTTTTGGGGTTCAACACAAGAAACAA
This sequence comes from Aegilops speltoides, assembly GCA_021437245.1. Lineage (NCBI taxonomy): Eukaryota > Viridiplantae > Streptophyta > Magnoliopsida > Poales > Poaceae > Aegilops > Aegilops speltoides. Next base: position 75,313,875 of record CM038145.1, on the reverse strand, counting down.
ACACGTGATGTTCACAATAGTTTGCTAATTGTCGACGAGTGCTTACCCCTTTCTTAGGCTTCCAACCACATTCTCCATGAGATGACCTTTGGTTGTGAGCTTGGATGTGATCTTAGCGGCACGACGCTCTAATTCCTCCTCAGGAGTGAAAAGAGGAGCGGAAACTTGATCATCTTGAGCGCCATCTTGAGCTTGTTCTTGATCTTGAGCTTGCTCTTGATCTTGAACTTGCTCGGAAGGGAGAACTTGTCGGCGTTCTGGGAATGGGGGTCCCCAGACTTGCCTGCCTGCGGCGTGCGGCGTGGCTCAAGTGGTGGCCCAACATGGCCCATCTTCATCAGCGCAAGACACAAGACCCTCGCGAGGGGCCAAGCCTCGCGGGGCGGACGATGCAAGGCTTCCTCAGGGACGACCTCGCCAGGCAGGCTCGCGAGGAGGCGGAGAGATCAAGGTAGGGTACCTCGCGAGGTGCTCGTGACACAAGCCATGACGATTGAGGCCAGGCGGGCACCAGGCGGGCGCCGGCCTGCGTAGCATCCTTGTTTCCTCTTTGGTGCAAAGGGGGCAAGCACAGACGTGGAGTACCGAGGCATCAGGCAAAGGTTGCCATTTCAGTGCAACGAGACCAAGACCAGTGGAGCGGCAGGATGGAGGTCACCGTGGAGCCCAAGACGGCATCATCACCAGTGCTTTTGGCAGCCGAAGACCAACTTTAGTCAGGATAACTTGTACTAGATGTTCCCCTTCGAAATGGTCGTTGTTGGCGCCCTTCCTGCTCAATATTTGGGGAGAGGCCCGGGACCTCTATAAATAGAGCTAGCAACCACAGAGTAGAGGCATCTAGAAGAGACATTCAAAGAGGGAGAGAGAGAGAGAGAGGCGATCGAACTCACCCAAGCAGTTCATCGCACTAGCTCAAGAACACCTCTCGCGAGGCCATTCTTCCCTTGTATTGTTCATCATAAGCCCCAGAGGCAATCCACCACACCACACACTGGAGTAGGGTATTACACCACATCGGTGGCCCAAACCAGTATAAATCTCATGTCCCTTGTGTTGTTCATCGTTTCCAGCTTAGATCTCACGAGGCGATCGGACGTAGATCGGTAGGGGAGAGATCTTCATGCGCACCCCAGTGTTCGAACCTTAAGGGTCTGCCGGAACCCAACATCCGACATTTGGCGCGCTAGGTAGGGGTGCACCAGAATCTTTCTTCCGTTGTTCGCATTCGATCTTCCGTCGTGTCCATGGCCGATGCTCGCCGAGCTCGCGCCGAGCGTCGGGCTGCTCTCGCCGCCCGCGTCGCCCAGACGGTGCCCGTCGGTGAGTGCCCCCATTGTTCCCCGTCGCCTGCCGCCAACGCCGCCACCAGCCCGGCGGGGAACGAGTAGTAGGCCTCGTCTCTGCATCCATCGGTACGGCGGGAAGGCTGCACCACCACCCCGTCGCTGACTCCAGCCGGTTCGTCGTCCCACGCCCGACGCGCCCCCACGGACGTGCATGCCGTGTTGCTCCTGGCGCGTGAGCTCCTACACTACCGTCCCGTCAACGACCTCTACGAGGACTGGCTCGCCCGCATCACCGTGCTCGTCAGCGCTGCAGGGGGCTCTCCTATGCCGCCCCTCTCGCTGCCTCGCCCTTCATCCTGCACAGGAGGCGCATACCAGGAGGTACCTTCGCCTCCTCCTCCCCAAGAAGGCGCCCTGGCTCCAAGACGCACGGCCCCAGGACGAGATCCTCCGCGTCCGGCGCCCGCGCAACAAGAAAGGAGCTGCCAAGAAATCCCGCGTCCCCAAGAAGCTGCTCGCGTGCTCCCGGCACCGGTGCGCCATGACCGCATCCCTGCGCCACCACGCCAAGACCCGCGCTGCTCCAAGCGGCGGCGTGGAATTTCTGTGAGCAAGCCCAAGATCGCCAGAGGGCTCGGTGGCCACCGCAGCTGCCGCGCTTTCACCCCGAAGCCACGCAGATGTCGCATGGCCAGCAAGTTCAAGCCTGACCTGCCTCCTCGCTACAATGGCACTGCAGACCCCGCGGAGTTCCTGCAGCTCTATGAGTTGGACATCGAAGCCGCCAAAGGGGACGAAAAGGTCATGGCGAACTGGTTTCCCATGGCACTCAAGGACGGTGCCCGAACCTGGCTCCTAGCACGATCTCCTCCTGGGATGAGATGCGCACCCGCTTCATCGCCAACTTCCAGGGCACTCGTGACTGTCCGCCGGCCGTGGGTGACCTGCACCGTATCAAGCAGCAGCTTGGAGAGACCTTGCAGAAGTACATCCAGCGCTTCAACAACGCTTGCCTCAAGATCCCCATGGTGACTGAGGAGGCCATCATTTTTGCGTTCTCTGATGGTGTTCGTGATGTCAAGATGAAGGAGGAGCTGGCAATCCATGAAGATATGTGCACGTCTCTGGAGCTGTTCAACCTGGCAACCAAGTGTGCAAGGGCTGAGGAGGGATGCCTCTCCCTTCTCGAGCTCCCGGCAGCAGACCCAGAAGAGAAGAAAGCCAAGGCCAAGGATGTGAAGTGCAAGGGAGCAGCTATGCTCGCAGCAGAGCCGGACACCAAGCGCGGCAGGGACCAGCCGGAGTCGTCCAAGGGCAGCTGGTACTGTGTGTACCACGATCTCCACACGCACAACACCAACGAATGCCAAGAGCTCAGGGCCGTGCGGGAAGGCCGCGTCTGTCGATGCCCCGAGCGCAACGATCGGGGCTACGACCAAGGCGGAGCAAGAGGTGGAGGACGATGGGACGACCGTGGCCCTCGCCAAGGGTGGCGTGACCGACCTCGCGAGGACCGCTGGTAGGACCAGCCTCGCGAGGGAGCTTGGAGAGATCAGCCTCGTGAGGATCGCCCTCAAGGCAACGCGGGCCTTCCTCCTATGCCACCACCACCAAGAAGGAATGAAGACCATCATCAGGACGAGAGGGCTAGAGGCTTCCAGGAGCCATGTGCAATCGCTTGCATCCTGGGCAGTGCTCACGCCCTAGCCTCACAGCGCATCTTCAAGCAGTTTGCCCGCGAGGTGAATGCAGTCCTCCCCAAGCTTGAGGCCACACGCCCTCTCAGGTGGTCTATGTGCGCCATCACGTTCAGCTCAGCGGATCAGCTCAAGTGCGCGGCGACGGCCAGTGTCCTCCCAATGCTCTGTTCCCCAGTCATCAGCAATGTGCAAGTCACCAGGACCCTCATCGATGGCGGAGCAGGACTCAATGTTCTATTCGTCGATACGTTCAACAATCTCCAAGTGCCATATGATCAGCTTCAGCCAACCAAGCCTTTCTCACGAGTCATTGATGGTTCCACTATCCTGATAGGGCAGGTCCGCCTTCCTGTCACCTTTGGACAGCGCAACAACTACCGCACCGAGCTCATTGACTTCGACGTCGCTCACATTCTCCTGCCATACAATGCCATCCTCGGGTATCCGGCCCTGGCCAAGTTCATGGTAGTGACTCACCATGGCTACAACGTCCTCAAGATGCCAGGAAGTGGCGGGGTCATCACGGTCCCCTGTGAGGAGAAGGATGCGGTGTGCTCCCTCGAGCGCGCCTTCCGGGCCACGTTGATCGAGGACCTGAACAGCAAGGGTGGAAACCTCCCTGGAGCAGCCCCCAAGAAGAAGAAGACATCACCTGGATCGAGGCCTCAGGAGGCAGGCACCTCCGGAGGCGCCACATCGGGATCCGCTCCCGTCTAAGGGGCGCCACCATCCATCGCATAGGAAGGCGCGCCCGGCGCCCTCCTTGGGCAGGGCTCAGGGGCTCTCTCCTGGGGAGCCACCGACTTTGCCAAGGTCACGAGGGAGGCGCTTGGGCACAACTTGGAGGCGTGCTTCACGGGACGCTTCCCTTAGGGAGGCGTAAGGAAGGAAGGACCCAACCCTCAGGAGTTCATCACCAAGGCCGCTTAGGAGTTGGAGGAATCGAGGGTTATGCACGGCAACCGCCGTCTGCCCGGCGTAGCTCCCCATCCAGGCGAGGATGGCGGGCTACGCGTCTGCATCGACTACCCAGGGCTCAATCGAGTCGCTTCTTAGGAGTGCTTCTGGCCTTCGCACACGGGGCGCTGCGCGGGTCCACCGCACAGCTACGTTCGCATGCCCTTCGGCTTGCCGAACGCGGCTGCAACCCACTAGCGCCTGATGAGGAGCATTCTGGAAGCTCAGGTGGCCAAGCATCGCGCATTTTTGGAGGAGATGGAGATGGACCTTGTCAGGCCGCCCGGACCTCCTGAGTCTCCCGAGGCTCAGAGTCCCGAGGGCTCGTGAAGATCTGCTCCTTCACCGCGCATCATCAACTACTCCGAGAATCGTTCTGCGATAGTATCAGGTGACTTCTTTTCAGTTTTCGTTTCAGCTAGGAGCGCCCACATGGCTGCATCATTCCCAGGTCACGTGGGTCCGTCCCTGCAGCATGTATCTGTTTTGCTTATGTTCTCTACTTACCTTGTTGGGGGCGCCCCTCGGGCTGCATCATCCCCAAAGCTGCTCAGTCCTGACCCAGTGGTGTTTGCTTTCTCCGCGTCTATCTAAGTTGATTTGCTCCTTCATGATTAACCTGCTTGAGATAATCGCCTGCTCGATTGACACCTACCTTTGGGGCCGCTCGTTCTGGCACGGCGCTTGCGCATGGGTCCGTCCCTGCAACACCGAAAAATCTGAGTGGTCGAGCTCTGGCCACGGCAGCCCCGCATAGCGCCACCTCACCAGGCCCTCAGTGCCCTAATCACTCCCTTGGAGCAACCAATGGCTGGCTGGCAACCGTAACGACAGACCTTGTTTTCCCTCATGATTGGTGTGCAGGATCCACTTAAGGAGTAACGTGGGGGGCGTCGTGAGCTCCCTCTCCCTATCCCCCGTATGATCCGCTCCCACGTTAAATGGGGGGCGCCTGAGCATCGCGACTCATGGGCTCTTACTGGCTCTCCAGCCCTCACCCCTGGCCTTGACCCACGGCATCGCGACCTGTCATACCAGCGGCGGCTGAGCTCGCTCGAGGGCAAGGACCGAGGACGAGAGCATGAAGGAAAAAGGGAAGGGGAGAAGCTCACGAGGGCCTGACCCAGCAACACCCCAGCTGCCGACACGCAGCCCCGACATCTCACCGAAGAACTACTCCGAACCTATGAGATAAGTCACGCGAAAGCTAAATCAACTCAACGCCAAACCCACGACTAGTGCAGCTCTATCGCGGCAACGTTACCTACCTTTCTCGCCCAGCGGAGGCTGTGTTGGTGTACTAAAGTAGGGGTACCTTAGTACCCCGAACTTGTGCACGGGCAGTCGCAGCACCCCGTGGCAAGGCTTGCCGGGCGTCCGCCAAGACCCTCCGTCATTCTTATTCTACTGCCATTTAAGAACAAAGTATTAGCTGAGAAGACAAGGCCCCGGCAAGAGAAGGTTGCCGGGAAGGACAAAGCCCCGCCAAGAAAAGCTTGCGGAAGAACAAGACCCCGCAAGAGGAGCTTGCCGGAAGGCCAGCCAAGGCGCTTGCAGCGGCGGTTACCACTCTGCATACCGCGCCCAGCTCACCCGACGATGTGTCGCCGCAGATCACTCCCCCTGCACGTGGCGGTGGTGGTTGTGCAGCCTAGCGGTGCGAGGTGGCGTTTAAGGTGACTAGGAGGCCATCGTGGCGATCGGTGGCGCCTCTAACGGTCGCTTCTGACCGTTGGAACGACCGAACGGGCATTAAATGCTCTTGTCCCCTGCCGCCGAGTTAGGTAGGGACATCAGAGATAGTGGTTGTACCAACCCATGTTTTTACCTTTCTACCCCCTCTCTCTCAGATTGCCACACTGTCGGTGACCCCTTTAGACTATGAAAAGGAGGCCCGTGCGCACGTAGAAGGGGTTCACTGATTGGAAACAACAAGATACCCACGCCTCGAGCAAAGAACAAATACAAACACAAAGCAGCAGAGGAGTTTTATCTCTCGGAGAGCTCCGGTTGGGTAAAATCTCCCCGCGTGCTCTCGCCGATCTACTCAAGGCGCGCCCCCCGCCTCCCTTGCCGACTGAAGGGGCCCCGCCCCATAGGTGCTCGTGCAACCTGAGAGACACGACATCTTTGGCGCCAGTAGGGGGCGCCGAGGTCGTATCTGATCTCGATCCGGCCTCACGCACGCTACATGAACATCCTCGCCAACATGCCACCAAGAAGAAGGTTTCGAGGTGGCCGCCTGCTCGCGATCGTCCTATCGCCACCGGAGAAAACGGGCGGTGGGGTGGACGCCGCGGAGGAGCGGGCGCCAGTGATGGGACTCACGCCGTCACCAGTCAAGGACAAGGCCCCGCAAGCTTCAATGTCCGGATATCCACCGCGCTTCTCTCAGAGGTGCAAGATCGACAACGCCACGGTGCCCCTAGCACCGGGCTCGCTGGAACAAAGGCTGCCGCCGTTCGCGAGACGCTCAAGACCAGCGCGGCGCGCCAAAGATGCCGGCACGAGTGAGGTGCGGTCACCGACGGGTATCGCTTCCTTCCAACCCAGCTTGGGAGTCCGAGCATGTCCCGCACTCGCCGCCGCCACCGCCACCTAAGACTCCAGAGGAAGCGCCGCCCGAGCTCACCGCTTTAGACTACCTCCAGCGCCGCATAAGATCGACGATCGAGGATGACCATTCGAGCCTCGTCGGCCGCTTAACGCCGACAAGCCCGGCAACGAAAGCACATCGAAGCCCGGCAAGGCGCCAGCGCAAGCCGACGCCGACAAGACCGCTAAAAGTACCACCACAAGACTCCCGCCCAAGGCCAAGATCACCGACTCGCCGAGCCAACTCGACACCGACTCCACCGCTGCTGTCGGACCCCGCGAGCTCGCCGCGATCAACGCCACGCTCTCCAAGAACGACGACACGAAGACGCCAGATCGTGATCGAAGCGCAGAAGAGAAGCGGCGTCAATCTGACCAGCTACTGGGCCCATCGTTGATATGCATGCGCCAGGGAACCAGCGACTTGTCAGATAGTGTAGGTTGCCTTGCGCTCACTCGTGAGCTGCGGCAAGTCCAAAGGGCCCAAGACTAAGAACTTCGCCGACGCGTTCGAGAAGTACGATGGCAGGATACATCCGCCGAGTTCCTCAACGCCTACACCATCGCGTGCAAAGGCCGGGGCGGATGAGAAGATCCTCGCCAACTACTTCGGCTGGTGCTCAAGCCAAACATCGATCTTGGCTCATGCACTTGCCGGACAGCTCCATTTCTTCGTGGGCGGACTTATGCCATCGCTTTGTCGGCAAGATTCACCGTGGCCACAAGCCCCATGGCCGGAAAGCGATCTTCATTTGCTTGCCCGAAGGAAGGAGAATCCTCGCGCAAGTACATACAAGAGATTCAGCCAGTGCAGCAAGAACATCCCGTGACGTCCACCCGCCATGGGTTATCAGCGCTGCTCCATCGAACGCGCGAATCGCAGGATGAGGGAGGAGATGGCGATGTGCAAGATCGAGATGTCACGAGCTATATGCTCTAGCCGACAAGTGTGCACGTGTCAAGAGGGGAGGAAACTCCTCGGAGAGAATGTAGGAGCGTATGATCTCGACAAGGAGGATGCCCCTCCGAAGGAGGAACCAAGGCGGAATAATGTAAAAAGAAAGGCTAAAGATGTGCTAGTTGTTGAGCAGTCCCAAGAACGGAGGCAGCTCCGACAAGGCCAAAGCTGGCGACTCGGCGAGGCTGTGGTGGCCGCCGACAAGGTGACGGCTCCCGCAAGCAGTATTGCAAGATCCATCACACCAAGGGCCATGACCTCCAAGCATGCAAGAAGGTTGAGCAGATGGCGGAGCTACAGAAAGCTGAATATGAGCGCCGCGACAAGGAGAAGGCCCGAGAAGGTGGCGGAGGATCCGGCAAGAAGCTACCCGCCTGGGGGGGCGCGCAGGCAGCCCAAGCAGCGGCAAGGAGATAGACCTCCCCGTGGCCGCGACAAAGACGAAGAAGAAGATGAGGATGATGAGATGGATGAGGATGAGGCCGACGATCAAGAGTTTCAGAAGGCGACGGAGGTTTTGTGCGTTGACGGCGGTGCTTCGCACACCTCGCACCGCCAACTCAAACAATGGGTGCGGAGGTGAATGCAGCAGAGCCATCAGCCGAATCGCGCAAGCCCCTGAAGTGGTCCAGCACGCCCATCGTCTTTGACATTGAGGATCACCCTGATCGCATCACCGCGGTTGGGTGCTTGCCGATGTTGGTTTCGCCAACCATCCGCAACCTCAAGGTCACAAAGATGTTGGTTGACGGCGGGGCCGGCCTAAATCTGATCTCTTCCGCGGTACTCAACAAGCTCCAGATCCCCGACAGCGAGCTCGAAGAAACTGGTACCTTTCAAGGAATTAACCCGGGAAGGAGCAAGCCAAAGGGGAAGATCACACTGCCAGTGACGTTTGGCAGCGAGCTGAACTTCAGGACAGAGAGAGTCACGTTCGACGTTGCTGATTTCCCATTACCCTACAATGGGATACTCGCCGCCCAGCCGCTTGCCAAGTTCATGGCAGCCTCTCATTATGCCTACAACGCGTGCTCAAGATGCCTGGTCCGATAAGTGTCATTTCTGTCCACGGCGACAAGAAAGATGCACTTATCTGTACCGACAAGATCTACCGGGAAGCAGCAGCCGCAGCAGAGCGCAAACCACTTGCTGCTGAAGCTCTCGGGGGGAAGAAGAAGAAGATCAAGTCCGGCAAGAGTAGCCCTGATGCCCACTCCGGCAAGCGCACCTCTTCGGAGTGCTGCGCTACCGTCAAGGACGCACCATCGAGCTCCACCGGCAAGTGCAAGAAGGCAAAGACAGCTTCACCAAAGATCAAGTCCGGCAAGAGTAGCTCTGATGCCCACTCCGGCAAGCGCACCTCTTCGGAGTGCTGCGCTATCGTCGAGGATGCACCATCGAGCTCCACCGGCAAAGTAGAGCACAATCGTTTTTAAATTCTTATGTTATATCCCTTGAACGACCGTGCCTTGTATGGAAAGCCTGTGCGCGGAGGAATCGACTCGGGGCAAGTTGCGCCCTTAATTTGTTTCGAGTCCGCTCAACAATACAAGTGAGCTGCAACTAGCCCCGACAAGGTTTCTTGCCGGAGGCAAGATCGCCAAATGGTCTGCCGATGTTCCAGACTCAGCAAGTGTGCTTGCGCCAGCAAGTTCCCTGAAAGCATAAGGGTAGAAACATACAAGGGATGGAATCAAGTAAAGGAAATAACATAGCAGATGGCGTCGTTCAAAGAAATGTAGCCTTGCCGGAACGCAGAAGACAGAAAAGCTAAGTTGCCAAAGTTTGAGCACAGTCAGTTTTTAAATTTTTTTTATGTTATCTCCTTGAACGACCGCGCCTTGTATGGAAAACCTATGCGCGGAGGAATCGACTCGCGGCTAAGTTGCACCCTTGATTTCTTTTCGAATCCGCTCAACAATACAAGTGCGCTGCAACTAGCTGAAAGTGCAACTAATCCCCGGGTGGTTTTGGTAATTAATAACAACATATATATCATTGAACTAATAGTTACTTGAGAATCATTTCAGAAAGTTCAGTGATATGGGTATGGCAAGGACTCAAGAAGTGGACCCTCAAAATGCTAAGGCAAGCATTGGCAAAAGCTCAAGACTCCATTTTTGGTTTAGTGATCCAAGATCACATTGAGTCCATAGGAAAGCCAATACTATTAAAAGGGATGAGGTTATGATAATGATCCGTTGCTCAAAGTGCTTAGTGATACATCTCCTAAACTATCAGCAACTCTCACCGCCATATACACTCATAAGTAATCTTGGTCCCACCGATATTCCAAACTCACCACACCGAGATGAACCACCTCACCATATAGCCAAACCCTAGAAATCTCGGATTTTCCGATTCTCGAACTCGGTCTCACGAAACTTGAGTTGCCAAGCTTCAGAAACTTCATCATCAAATCGGTGTCACCGAGATGATGGAGTCGGTCCCACCGAGATTGGCAAGCTCTTGTCTTTGCATGAATCGGACTAACCGAGTTTGTATTTTCGGTCCCACCGAAAATCCCAACGTTCACATGATTTGAACTTTCGGTCTCACCGAGTTGTCAACTTCGGTCCCACCGAGATTGGTCAAATGTGTGTAACGGTTGGATTTTGTGTGGAGGCTATAAATACCCTCCACCCCTCTTCATTCGTGGAGAGAGCCATCGAAGAACTACCACTCCTACCTTACATTTCGAGAAGAGAACTACCTACCCTTGTGTTGAGATCAAGTTGCTCCACTCCCACCATATGAAGCTTGATCTCTAGCCTTCCCAAGTTGCTTTCCACTCAATCCCTTCTTCCACCACAGCCAAATCAGTGAGGAGAGTTGAGTGTTGGGGAGATTATCATTTGAAGCACAAGAGCAAGGAGTTCATCATCATCAACACCATCTATTACCTTTTGGAGGGTGGTGCCTCCTAGATTGGTTAGGTGTCGCTTGGGAGCCTCCACGAGATGTGGAGTTGAACCAAGAAGTTTGTAAGGGCAAGGAGATCGCCTACTTCATGAAGATCTACCCCGAGTAAGGCTAGCCTCCGTGGGCGTGGCCATGATGGCATAGACAAGGTTGCTTCTTCGTGGACCCTTCGTGGGTGGAGCCTCCGTGGACTCTCGCAGCCGCTACCCTCCGTGGGTTGAAGTCTCCATCAACGTGGAAGTACGATAGCACCACCTATCGGAACCACGAGAAAAATCACCGCGTCTCCAAAATTGCGTTTGCTCTTCTCCACCTCTCTTTACTACATGTGCAATTTACTTTCCGCTGCCTATACTCTAGAATTGCATGTGTAGGGTGATGCTTGACTTGATCATAATCATGAATCTGCCAAAACTTGTCTTTGTCAAAAGGCATAATTTTTATATTGTCAAGTAGTCTAATCACCCCCTCTAGACATACTTTTGATCCTACAAGTGGTATCGAGCTTTGGTCTCCATTGTATTGGTTTCATTGCATTGACTCCATATGCTTGGTTTCACAACCTAGGGGAGTATGGCGCCTAGTGAGGGTAATTTTCAGAGAGGTCCTTACTTTGATGGTACAAATTTTGCTAGTTGGAAGCATAAAATGAAAATGCATATTCTTGGCCATAACCCACCAAGATGGGGCATTATTTGTGTTGGTATGCAAGGTGAATTCTTCGAGGAAGGAAAAGTTCCGGATTGTGAAGCTACACGGAAGAATTATGGATGTTGCAAAACAATGCTCAAGCTTGTGACATTCTCTTCAATGCCTTGTGTCCCGAGGAGTTCAACAAAATCAGCCGCCTTGAGAATGCAAAAGAGATTTGGGATACTTTGGTTGAAATGCACGAAGGTACCGAGTCCGTGAAGGAATCAAAGCTAGATGTTCTTCAAGGTCAACTTGACAAGTTCAAGATGAAGGAAGGTGAAGGAGTCGCTGAAATGTACTCTAGGCTTGCTCTCATCACAAATGAGATTGCCGGCTTAGGAAGCGAAGAAATGACCGACCGATTCATCATCAAGAAGATTCTCGAGCTTTGGATGGAAAGTATGACACCGTGTGCACTTTGATCCAAATGATGCCAAACTACAAGAATCTCAAGCCAACCAAGTCATTGGAAGAATTGTTGCTCATGAGATGACACTTAAGGATAAGGAAGAGCTTCACAACAAGTCAAGTGGTGCTTACAAAGCTACAAGTGATGCTCCCACAACCTCAAGTGACAAGTTAGTTTCCAATGAAGAGATAAGCCTAATGGTGAAGAACTTCAACAAATTCTACAAGAGTAGAAGCAAAGAGAGAAGCTCAAAGTCTAGATCATATGATGAAAAGAGATCTTCTAGTCGTGATCGAATGCTACAATTGTGGAAGACCCGACACTACTCAAATGGGTGTTCGGCTCCCCACAAGAGAAGAGAAGAATCTCCAAGAAGAAGAAGCTCAAGAGATGAGTCACCTCGGAAAGAGAGAAGGAGTAGAGATGATCGTTATGAACGAAGACCTCTCGGAGAAGCAAGGATTCGAGAGGAAAGACAAGTCATCAAGGAGCTACACAAGAAGAAAACATCAAGCTCATGTAGGTGAATGGGTCTCCGCCCGATTCCGACAATCAATCCGAAAGAAGCTATCACTCCAACTCCGACTACAACCAAGATGAAGGTGTTGCCGGTCTTGCTCTCGTGTCCTCCAACTCCAACTCCTATGACTTATTTGATTCACCAAATGAGGGAATTGGAAGATGCTTCATGGCTAAAGGCCCCAAGGTATCACACCCTGAATTCATTGACTTTGATAGTGATGAGGATGACTTGCTTGGTGAAGATGAGCTCTTACATGATAAATCTAGTGAGCCTAGTAATGATGAACATGCTAGTAGTCTTTATAGTCGAGAAGAGTCGAATGACAATGCTATGAAGGAGATTGAGCGCCTAACTAAAGAACTAAACACTCTTAAGTTAGCTCATGAAACAACTCAAGAAGATCATAGAGAGCTCCTAAGATCTCATGAGAAGCTACGCTCGAGAAGCTCACTCTAGAGCAAGAACATGAGTTTCTAAAAGCAATCAATGACGATCTTCAAAGAAGAGTTCTTCATATCTTGCCAAACGACTTCTCTTGTCTAATTTCTTGCCACCCATTAAAACTAAGCATGACAAGCATAAGAAAAATTCTTTCTCTAGTAGTAACAATAACCATGCTAAATCCAATGTTGTTGCTTCTAGTAGTTCTCTTGATTCCACTAACAATGTTTCAAGCCAAGTTACACTTGAGCAAGAAAATAGTTTATTGAAAGGGATTATAGAGAAAGGTGTCTACAAGAGCCTTGCGGAAGCAAGAACTTTGAGGAAATTGTTCAAGCAAGGAAGGCACCGAAGAATCAAGGAATTGGTTTTGAGCGAAAGTTCAACGCCGAGGGTGTTGAATGGGAAGAAGGTCAATATCCTACTCCACAGCTTTGTTCTTCAAAAGGAGAAGTATGATCCTACTTCTTCCAATGTGGAACAAGCTCAAGATGACCTTCCACCACAAGACCACAAGCTAAAAGGCAAGGACAAGCTTCAAGAGGAGATTGATGCATTTGTTGAAGCACCTCAAGCCATGGTCAAGTGGGTTCCCAAGGAAACGCCAAGTTCTACTTCACAAGCTCAACTACAACCCCAAGGATTCCCATCAAGATGATGTGGATCCCAAGAAGAAGAACTAGAGAGTTCTTGAGGGTGACTCCGCCAACATACTTCACTCACATTCATTTTGGCAAAAACTTGTGCAATCAACTTCCACATTGTGCACTAGTTCATGGAGTCACAAACCCTCTTGTTGGTAAGTCAAGGGACAAGGTAATCATTGCTTTCATGGACATCATCTATTGTGAACTTCAATCTATGTCCATGGATATCCTTGTTTGTTCCTTGTGGGACTAACCCATGTAGGTATTGAAAGTGCCCGAATCCAAAGGATTGCTCCCAACTCTTGATGATCTTCATCAACATTGAGCATCCACATCTTCAACATCTACATGAAGTCTTCTACGACAACCCAAGGTTAGTTTGACCCTTTAAAAGGGTTCTCACATCTAGGGGAGCTTTGTTCTAAAAATTGAGCTAAAGCATCTTCAAATGATGTGAACACATTAATGCTTTATGTAAAAGTGGTAACCCCACTTGTGCTTAAACGATGAGTATGACCTATGATCAAATGTTCTCATTTGGCTCCTAAGTCAATATACTCATATAAAGATGACCTAGTCATCGACAAATTGTGTGTTAGTTGCTAGAGTTTTTGATTGTGCATGTTTGACACATATTTCATTTGCTATCTTATTGTGTGAGAATGGATGCATGATTTTATCCATTCGAGGACATCCATTTGTTGTTTTGGTTGTTTTGATTTTTTTGACCAAATGGATGGACAAGAATGCCTAAGTACCTCCCCTAGCTATCTATGCTTTCTTGTCTCAAATTCTATTCATGCTTACATCACAAACTTTGAACAAGTCATTTTCGGACCTCCGAGTGAGGAGCACTGAGCCACCGATCCGTCAAAGGCTAACTTCCAAAACCTTCTAAGTGATTTCGGTCGACCAACTCACTCAAACTCGGTCGAACCGAAAGCATTTAGACTGATCTAGGTTTTCACCTCGGTGAAACCGAAGTTGTGATTTTCGGCGTGACGGTGCATAACTGCCTGCAGTTATCCATCTCGGTGCCACCGAAGTTTTACAACTCGTCCCACCAACAGCAAAGGGGTATATATACTCCAAGGGCCGCTGCTGATTTCTCCTTCAAACGCTTCGCCCCCACACCCCCTTGCCGCCGCCGCTTGGTCTCCGGATCGCCTCCGCTCGCCTCAGGCACCTCGCGCAGAGTCTCCGTCGCCGCCAACGGACATCTTCTCGTGCCGTTGCCGCCAGAGAGAAACTCCACCAAGTTAGGGTGAGTTTTGATCCCACTCGTGCTCCCATCTCCGATTCAATGCACGCTTGGTTTGCCTAGTATCTTGCCACGATTGAAATCTTCCGAACACCGATTAGTTCGCTTGGACTAGATTCGAGTAAAAGTTTTAGGGTTAGGTTTCGCCGAACACATCTCGGTGAGACCGATTTACATTTTCGGTATGACCGATTTGGCCTATGGCCATTGATCGACTCCTTCGGTCCAACCGAGTTGTGCAAATCGGTGTGACCGAAATGACGATTCTGTGAAACCCTAGTGTTTTCGGCAGGACCGAAACCCACTTCGGTCCAACCAAAAGTGGTGTGAATGCTTCTGTTTGAACACTTCGGATTCACCGAATTTTAAACTCGGTCTGACCGAAATGTCTTCTGTGAAAACCTAATACTAGAATTTGAACTCATTTTTTTGCAAAATCTTCTGCAGTTTGTGATGACTCTTCTACTCTGCCTACACCTTATCTATTCACAGTTGTCACCATGTCGATGCAAGTGATAATGTAATAGGTCGAGACACCCATTGCAGATATTCCAGAGGCGAGCACTAGTCCCGATCCCAAAGAGCTCATCAGATGATGGTGAGAGGAGTACACCAAGTGGTTTGCCTCCTGCAGCCACCAGGGCTAGAAAGAAGAGGAACTCAGATGATGAGGATTCTGATTTCGTTGTTGAGGAAGAGGTAACCTCAAAGCCAAAGAGGAAGGTTGTTGCCAAAGAGCCTCAAGGTCAGCAAACTAAGAAGGGCACCAGAAAAGTCAAGCAGTCCACTGTTGCCAAGAAGCTAAATTTGGAAGAAGCTGCAAGCAAAGTGAAGAAAACTTCCAAGAGAAAGAGATTAGTGCATGATGATGCAGCAGAGGAAGATGAGGATGAGGAAGCACCCCAGCCTCCTCAGAAGCCTAAGCTCATGGGTGATGCCATCAGGGCTGGAGCCACTTGAAAGCCCAAGCAATCTGCTCCAGCCAAGGCAGCTCCAAGAAAGCCTGCCGCTAAGCCAAAGAAGACAACAGAACATTCCAAGATCCGAAAAGAACAAAGATGATGTGCCACCGGTTGTGTCGATGATGAAGCACCGCCTTGCTGAAACTTCACAAAACTGCCACTACATAATGATGCTCATCCTCAAGTCGAGAATATGAAGGAAAGGAAAGATAGAGGTCTCGTGCTATGGAGACAAGCTGACCCATATGCCGTGAGGAGAAGAACTGCCAGAGATCCCAGATTTCACACGAGAGCAGCAGACTTCTATGAGACCGTCTTGATGGACAAGAAGCCCATAGTCGCGACACACTCTATATGTTGACTGGAAGTACATTGACAGCGAAGAGCACAGAGATTTCTTTCCACATGTGCATGAAAGCTTCACTGCATGTGGTGTTGCAGACTTTGTAGGTCAGAAGTTGACAAATTGGAACGATGAGATGATTATGCAATTCTATGCTACAGCTCATTTCTATCCTGATGGAAAGATTACATGGATGACTGAAGGCCAAAGATTTTCTTCATCTGTTGAAGAATGGGCAGAACTTCTGAATGCTGTAGTACAAAGAGAGGATGATATTGATGTATATGGGATTCCAAAGAAGAATCATGAATCCATGAAGAACATGTACAAAGAGGTTCCAGCTAAGGATTTGGGAATCTGGAAGCTCGGCTCAGTGTACTATCTCCAGGCAGGTCTACCTACCACTAACACTATTCTGAGGCATACCTTGATGCCCAAGTCTGGAGATCATCGCATGATCATAGGATACTCTATCAACATGCTGCATATACTTGATGAGAAAGCACCTTTCAAGGTGATGGACTTGATGGTTGAGACCATTAAGAGGACTGCAGCTGACCAGAAAAGGTCATGTGGATTTGCCCCGCATATTCAGATGCTTATCAATGCCAAGTTTGGCACGGGCACATTCTTGTTGGATAGAGAACACTTACCACTTCAGCCAGAGCATGAGGACAATGTTGTTGTGATGAATGAGGAGGATCCAACATCAGTTGAAGGTCAAGCAAAGATTGAAGCTGCCAAGAAAGCCAAAGTCGACAAGGAAGCAAAGAGCAGCAGCAGCCTAAACCAAAGAGTGTCGGAGAGCAGCTCCTTGAAGCTACAAAGGATTGAACAATGCCCGCCAGCATTGTACAGCCTCAGAGAGCCTAGAGAGGATTGTTGAAGACAAGATCCACGCTCTGGATGTGAAGTCGATCAAGTGCAAGTGATGTCAACAAGCTTGAGGCGATATTGAGGAAGCAAAGAGGGAGAAGGAAGAGCTTATGCGTGAGATGCAGGATGACTTAGTCCAGATGCTTATCAACAGATCGCTCCGGTTCCCACAGACCCCGATCACTGCTATTCCAAAGGATGACACCAGACTACAGCTTCAAACCTCCCACAGTTCCATCAGTTGCTCCAACTCCAGCTCCAAAGGACCACTCCTCCAAAGATGACATCACTGAAGTCTTCGCCGATGTTGTCATATCAACTCCAACATCAACCCAGACAGAGCCGCCAACAGAGTCCCCAAGTGACGCTTAGCTCTATGCTTTTTCGAACTTTTGGTAACTTGTTGCCAAAGGGGAGAAATTGTATAGATCATAGGACTTCGAGAGAGAGAGTTGTTGTCTTTGCGCTTTTGCTCTTTCGTTCTTTTGCGGTTTCTTTGAGATACTTTTGGTTTTCGAGACATTCCGTGTGTTTGATACTACGCTTGATCCTACTTTAATGAGTGCTTGGTCGCATTTATGCTTTAATGTGTGCTTAATGCTTATCATATGCTATTCCTATCTTGTATGACCATTTACTCATGTCTTGGTGATTGGGTGCATGCTGTTCATTCTTATCATTTTGTGCGCTCCACCAAGATGTATGTGACATGGAAGAGTGACCCATGATCCTAATCGATTGTGCATTTGCATTCAAACGCAAATCTTAAATAATGCACAAATTTAGGGGAGCTCTTACTTATCACATACTTCTCAAAGCTTATTTATATTATTCATTGATTATATCCTTTGTCGAAGCTTTGATCTATATGTTGTCATCAATTACCAAAAGGGGAGATTGAAAGTGCAACTAATCCCCGGTGGTTTTGGTAATTAATAACAACATATATATCATTGAACTAATAGTTACTTGAGAATCATTTTAGAAAGTTCAGTGATATGGGTATGGCAAGGACTCAAGAAGTGGACCCTCAAAATGCTAAGGCAAGCATTGGCAAAAGCTCAAGACTCCATTTTTGGTTTAGTGATCCAAGATCACATTGAGTCCATAGGAAAGCCAATACTATTAAAAGGGATGAGGTTATGATAATGATCCGTTGCTCAAAGTGCTTAGTGATACATCTCCTAAACTATCGGCAACTCTCACCGCCATATACACTCATAAGTAATCTCGGTCCCACCGATATTCCAAACTCACCACACCGAGATGAACCACCTCAGCCATATAGCCAAACCCTAGAAATCTCGGATTTTCCGATTCTGAACTCGGTCTCACCGAAACTTGAGTTGCCAAGCTTCTGTAACCTTCTGTCATCAAATCGGTGTCACCGAGATGATGAAGTCGGTCCCACCGAGATTGGCAAGCTCTTGTCTTTGCACGAATCGGACTAACCGAGTTTGTATTTTCGGTCCCACCGAAAATCCCAACGTTCACATGATTTGAACTTTCGGTCTCACCGAGTTGTCAACTTCGGTCCCACCGAGATTGGTCAAATGTGTGTAACGGTTGGATTTTGTGTGGAGGCTATAAATACCCCTCCACCCCCTCTTCATTCGTGGAGAGAGCCATCAGAAAGTACTACCACTCCTACCTTACATTTCTGAGAAGAGAACTACCTACCCTTGTGTTGAGATCAAGTTGCTCCACTCCCACCATATGAAGCTTGATCTCTAGCCTTCCCAAGTTGCTTTCCACTCAATCCCTTCTTCCACCACAGCCAAATCAGTGAGGAGAGTTGAGTGTTGGGGAGATTATCATTTGAAGCACAAGAGCAAGGAGTTCATCATCATCAACACCATCTATTACCTTTTGGAGGGTGGTGCCTCCTAGATTGGTTAGGTGTCGCTTGGGAGCCTCCACGAGATGTGGAGTTGAACCAAGAAGTTTGTAAGGGCAAGGAGATCGCCTACTCATGAAGATCTACCCCGAGTAAGGCTAGCCTCCGTGGGCGAGGCCATGATGGCATAGACAAGGTTGCTTCTTCGTGGACCCTTCGTGGGTGGAGCCCTCCGTGGACTCTCGCAGCCGTTACCCTCCGTGGGTTGAAGTCTCCATCAACGTGGAAGTACGATAGCACCACCTATCGGAACCACGAGAAAAATCACCGCGTCTCCAAAATTGCGTTTGCTCTTCTCCACCTCACTTTACTACATGTGCAATTTACTTTCCGCTGCCTATACTCTAGAATTGCATGTGTAGGGTGATGCTTGACTTGATCATAATCGTGAATATGCCAAAAACTTGTCTTTGTCAAAAGGCATAATTTTTATATTGTCAAGTAGTCTAATCACCCCCCTCTAGACATACTTTCGATCCTACACTAGCCCCGACGAGGTTTTTGTCGGAGGCAAGACCGCCAATGGCTGTCGATGTTCAAGACGGCAAGTGTGCTTTGCGCCGCAAGTTCCCTCAAAGCGAGGGTAAAAACATACAAGGGATGGAATCAAGTAAAGGAGATAACATAACCAGCATTGCCCAGAATGAAGTTATATGACAAAGTAACTTATTACGGCACTGACTAAGTTGTTCTCACTACTAAAATAAAAACGACAAGGAAAGAGAAGAAGAGCGCGCCAGCGCCTGGGCCCCGGCAAGACAGTATTGCCGGGGGCTGCGAGCACCAAGATTCATCCGCGGCAAGCCAGAGTTGCCGGGGGCAGCGATATCAGATAAGTCTTTCGTACCTCATCATGCATCCTCTTATGGACTGGGGAATGCAAAACCGCGTTTCTTCCCGGAAACTGCCGTGCCTTGTATGGAAAGCTCTGTGCGGCGCTGAGGAACCGGCGTCATGGCTAAGTTAAGCCTTTGATTTGTTTCGAGTCCGCTCAACAATAGGTAAGGCAAGCAACTAGCCCAAACAAGGTTTTTGTCGGAGGCAGCACCGCCACTGAACTGCCGATGTTCCAAGACTTCAGCAAGTGTGCTTATGCCGCAAGTTCCCTCGAAGCGTAGGGTATGAACATACAAGGGATGCAACAGAATAAAGGATATAACCCGGCAAGCATTCCCCTTTTCATTAAAAAACATCCCACATAGATACAGTCCATAGAGGATGAAAAACATGAAAGAGAGGATTACAAGTTCTTAATGCAGCTAAGGCCCAAAGGCTTACAAATTGAAAAGATAAGATGCCCGTAATCCCTTCTCCTATCCCTCTTTTCAGGAGGCAGGTTAAGGAGGCGAGAAGGGCAAAAGGGGCGCCTAGGCGAGCTACGGGTGCCAGAAGACACCAAGAGAACATCCCGGGAGCCTCCGGGGGCTGGATGGTGATGGCGGCGCCGGAAGAGGGGCTCAAGACGGGCGCAGGATGTCAAGACGCTGCCGAGGGCACTACGCCAGATTCGACTTGACGGCCTTGCCGCCAACCCTCTTCCTCTTCCGCAGCTCCTCGCCAGCCGCCCAAGGAGACGACCCCGGGGAGTTCAAGGGGCCGACGACCCGGATGATGGGGTCGCCGGTGGCGCACGAGGCGGCGCCCGACACCTAGTCTGGCCCGTCATCCCGCCGCCCGCTACCCTCGTCGTGCGCTGCCGCTCTCCTCCTCGCTACTCTCGCCGATGGGGAGTTCACTGCCGGAGGAGCTGTCCACACAGCACCTCGCCCGGATGCCGGAGTCCTCGAAGACCTTGACGGAGAGGAGGTTGCCCTCCATTAACTTAAAATGGAGGGTAAACCCCGCCGTCAAGCTGTGGATACAGTCAAAGGTCTTCCACCCACGGTCAAGATACATCACATTAGGGGCTGGGGATACAACGTGGACTCGCGTACCGCTGATCCCGCAGCCCCTCATGTGCAATCTCAGCGTCTCGGGCGGATCCGGCTCCATCGCGCACGCAAACGGAGCTGGAAGCCGAAGGCGACGACGAGGCGCCCGACGCAGCCGGACGAAGAACTCGCAAGGGTCGCCCCAGATGGACCCCGGGAGGAGAGGAAACCGCCGGAGGAGGCGCCGCCGACGCCGCCACGCCCGCCTCTCCTCGGCGCCTCGGCCTCGCCCTCGACCTCGCCCACGACCTCGCCTCCCTCTTCCCCTTGTGGCTGGCTCTGCCACCACGAGCTGAGGTAGGGAGGCGCGTTACTGGCGGCGACCCTCGCCGCCACCGGCGAAGGGCCAGTTCCCTCCCTCCATGGCGAGATGAGAAGAGGGGGGAGCAGAAGTTGAAGAAGGAAGGAGATGAGAGAATGCGGGCTTCTGCGCTCCCTTTCCGCTCTTTTTAAGGAGCGAGGTGGGGGCTCGGCCGCCCCGCTCAGCCAATCAAGGCGCAAGAAGGGAAGAGAATCGGGGCCTACCCGCTGCCTCCGCTCGCGACGGCCCAGTTACCCACTCCCACCGCCCGTGGCCCCAGGCACATGGGAGCCGCGTGGTGGAGATGCAGGGCCGAAGCGACGGATGAGGTGACCTTGCCCCGCCCCGTGATCACGGGGGTGGGCACCTCGAAAATCGCACACGCCACCAACGTCTCCCATGACGCCGCGATTGACGCGCGCCGTTACGAGAGAGCGCGGCGGGCACGGAGTCAGATTTTGTGTGGACCCAGGCTGCGCGTGCCCGTGCCCTATTTTGGGCCTGGCCCAACAGCGCTCGACACCGTGTAAGGACCAGGCCCGGGGGCTCCTGTCGGTGTACTAAAATAGGGGTACCTTAGTACCCCGAACTTGTGCACGGGCAGTCGCAGCACCCCGTGGCAAGGCTTGCCGGGCGTCCGCCAAGACCCTCCGTCATTCTTATTCTACTGCCATTTAAGAACAAAGTATTAGCTGAGAAGACAAGGCCCCGGCAAGAGAAGCTTGCCGGGAAGGACAAAGCCCTGGCAAGAAAAGCTTGCCGAGAAGAACAAGACCCCGGCAAGAGGAGCTTGCCGGGAAGGCCAGCCAAGGCGCTTGCCGCGGCGAGGCCACCACTCGCTACAAGGCGCTCCAGCTCACCCGACGACGTGTCGCCAGAGGATCACTCCGGCACGTGGCGGTGGTGTGCAGCCTAGCGGTGCGAGGTGGCGTTAAGGTGACTAGGAGGCCATCAGAGCGATCGGTGGCGCCTCTAGCGGTCGCTTCTGCCTTTGTTGGAACAACCGGACGACATTAAATGCTCTTGTCCCCCGCCGCCGAGTTAGGTAGGGGACATCAGAGATAGTGGTTGTACCAACCCCGTTTTACCTTTCTACCCCTCTTCTGATTGCCACTGTCGGTGACCCCTTTAGACTATAAAAGGAGGCCCGTGCAAGACGTAGAAGGGGTTCGCAGATTGAAGCAACAAAGATACCCACGCCTCAAGCAAAGAACAAATACAAACACAAAGCAGCAGAAGGAGTTTTATCTCTCCGGAGAGCTCGAAGCTGGGTAAAATCTCCCCAGCGTGCTCTCGCTCGATCCGCTCAAGGCGCCCCCGCTCCCTTGGGACGAAGGGCCCCCGCCCCATAGGTGCTCGTGCAACCCAGAGAGACACGACATCTTTGGCGCGCCAGGTAGGGGGGCGTCGAGGTCGTGCGTATTTGATCCGGCGTCTACGCGCGCTACATCAACATCCTCGTCAACATGCCACCGAAGAAGAAGGTTTCGAGGTGGCCGCCCGCTCGCGATCGTCCTATCGCCACCGGAGCAAACGGGCGGTGGGGACGGACGCCGCGAGGAGCGGGCGCCGCGGGACTCACGTCGTCACTAGGTCCAAGGACAAGGCCCCGCAATCTTCAGCGTCTGGATATCCACCGCGCCCCTCTCGGGAGGTGCAAGATCGACAACGCCACGGTGCCCCTAGCACCGTGCTCGCTGGAACAAGGCCAAGCCGGCGTTCGCGAGACGCTCAAGACCAGCGCGGCGCGCCAAAGATATCGGGCACGAGTGAGGTGCGGTCACTGGACGGGTATCGCTCCTTCCAACCCGCTTGGGAGTCCGAGCATGTCCCGCACTCGCGCCGCCGCCACCGCCACCCAAGACTCCAGAGGAAGCGCCGCCCGAGCTCACTGCTTAGACTACCCTCCAAATGCATAAGATCGACGATCGGAGGATGACCATTCGAGCCTCTGCGGCTTCGCTAACACCGACAAGCCCGCAAACGAAAGCACATCGAAGCCCGGCAAGGCGCCAGCGCGTTTAAGGTGACTAGGAGGCCATCGTAGCGATCGGTGGCGCCTCTAACGGTCGTTTCCTGCACTGTTGGAACGACCGGACGGGCATTGAATGCTCTTGTCCCCTACCGTCAGAGTTAGGTAGGGGACACTGTAGATAGTGGTTGTATTAACCCACGTTTTTACCTTTCTACCCCTCTCTCTCTGCATTGCCACCTGTCGGTGACCCCTTTAGACTATAAAAAGGAGGCCCGTGTGCACGTAGAAGGGGTTCGCAGATTGGAAACAACAGCATACCCACGCTCTCGAGCAAAGAACAAATACAAACACAAAGCAGCAGTAGGAGTTTTATCTCTTCGGAGAGCTCCGAAGCTGGGTAAAAATCTCCCCCCGCGTGCTCTCGCCTCGATCTGCTCTGCGCGCGCCCCCCGCTCCCTTGCCGGACCAGAAGGGGCCCCCTGCCCCATAGGTGCTCGTGCAACCCAGAGAGACACGACAGGCTGCTTGAGTGCTAAGGGGGACCTCCTAAGCATCACGACTCAGGGGCTCTTACTGGACCTTGGGCCGCTCACCTCCTGGCCTTGACCACGGCATCACGACCTGGCATACCATCGATGGCTGAAGCCTGCCTGGGGACTGGGACCTGTCAGCGTAGAGCACCAAGCCCTCGTGAGGAAAGAAAGGGGGAGCCGAGCCGGGGCAGAACACGCATCTCGCATCGATTCATGATAAGGATGTACAATTCACAAAAGACATGGCAGGCACCTTACATACCCCAATGGGTGTCATTTCGATTCCTCGCAAAAAGGTGCTATCCTAAGGAGTGCTAACTACACGCGCCTCCGGAGGAGACGGCATCATCAACAGTGGGCCGCCAGGCGTCGGCGCCAACCCCATCTAGATCAGCTGCGTCAACGACCTGACGCAACTGCCTTGCTCCGAGCGTGAAGCGAGCTCGGGGGCTCGTAGCTGTCATCGCTTGTCTCTGGAGTCGCGTGAAGCTTGGCGGACTCGCTAGATCCTCTGGCTCCTCTGCTGGTGCCTGAGGAGCTGCTGGGGAGGCGATTGGCCGGCCTGGCCCTGGCAACGCGGTACCCCGGCTGCCTTTCTCGGGGCAGCACTCCAGCCGGCGGCCTTCCGCGTCGCAGACCTTGAGGAACATCAAGGAGGCGCCGTCGTATTCAAGATGATTTACAAGGGAGCCCCTTGTCTGGCAGACCCGGGCGATCTCGCCCCAGCCCCGGGTCATGAAGACCTTGCTCGGAGTAACGACCGCAACCTCCGCTCCAGTTGCAAGGGTGCTGCAGTCGGCGTGCTACAGCCAGAGCTCCAGAGACCTGCTCGGCAGCATCTCGAAGGCGAAGGAGGGAGGAAGACAAATCCAAGATCGCGGAGGCATGGCAGCGTGAAGCACGAATTTGTGGGAAGAGCCCTCGGCATGGACGCCTCCAGGGCCCTTGATTTGGGCGTACAAGGGCAGCGGGAACCCAGGCGGCGGCCGCTCGTACAAGGGCCGCGATGACCCTTGCCAAGCAACCACGTCGCGACGGCCGAGGATAGGTTGCTTCTTCGACGGAAGTGGGTCAGGGCCCTTTCGGGGGCCTTTCCCTTCTCTTCCGCAGAAAACCGGCGGATCGGCGCCATTGGCGTAAGGTGGAGCAAGGGAGAGGAAGAAGAAGAAAGGGAGTAGCAGGAAGGGATGGACTATGGGGGCTCTCGCCCGTTCGTACTTATAGTCTGGAGGAGGCCAACCGTCAGCCACCACGATCTCAGGTAATCATGACCCATTTTTGCATGCAGGGACTTGTCAAGTCGAGCAATTGCCGAGGCAGCGTGGGGAAGCAGAGACGCCCACGTCCAATCAACCGCCACGCGGCGCCCAAGGCCGCAGGCTGATGGGGCCCGCGGCGCTCCGCGCTTCCCCTTTGCTTCTCCGCTAAGCCAAGTCCGAGCGCGCCTTGGGCCCGGGGGCTACTGTCGGCGTTCTGGGAACGGGGGTCCCAAGACTTGCCTGCCTGCGACCTGTGGCGTGGCTCAAGTGGTGGCCCAGCATGACCCATCTTCATGAGTGCAAGACTCAAGACTCTCGCAAGGGGCCAAGCCTCGCGGGGCGGACGAAAGAAGGCTTCCTCAGGGACGACCTCACCAGGCAGGCTCGCGAGGAGGCGGAGAGATCAAGGCAGGGTACCTCGCGAGGTGCTCGTGACGCAAGCCATCACTACTAGGGAAAAGCCTATACACAGAATCTTATCAGCAGCGCGTCTCAAAATAACTCGCTGCTGCTAACTAGCAAGAGCGCGGCCATCAAACTCGCTGCCGATATAAATATAGCAAAGAGCGCGTCCACCCAAAGACGCTACCGCTGCTATAATTCCTACGAGGCCGCCACGAGGCTAGTTATAGCAGCAAGCGTTAACACAAGACGCCATCGCTACGTAGCATAGTAGCAGCGCATTTCGCATAAGCGCCATCGCTAAGTTTCCTACAAAAGTTTAGTCCCACCTCGCCCATGAAGAGAGTTTATACCACCTTAAATATGTTACTTCTCACACTTTGACAAGCACTTGATCTTCATTGAACTCTATGTGTAGAATTTGTGGCTGCAATATGAGTCTTCACTGCTCCTAAACGGTGAGGACTCATATTGTCGAATCAGATTGTACACAAAAAGATCGTTGATGATCAATGTGTATTTTTGCATGTCGACATATAGCAAGAGCGCTATCGAGAAAAGTGTTGTTGCTAGATAGCTTAGCAAGAGCGTGTTTTTCTCAAGAGCGCCATCGCTAAGCCATCCATCTCCCCGATCTCCTCCTTCGGATCCACTCACACACACAGCCACAAATTCTGCAATGCCCGCCCGACCGTCGCCCCTCTCTCCGCTGGCGTCAAGGCCATGCGCCTGTCGCGCGCTCCTCCGTGCTCAAGGCCGCCACCTCCTCCTCCTCCTTGGACTCGGCACCGGCCTCCTCCTCCATCCTCCTCTCCACTCTTGCTGGCCGACCCCTCCTCGCCACGCCTTCCTCTCCTCCGTCCTCCCTCAATCTGGCCGCGCCGCCCCCCTCCTGCTCCGCCTTCCTCCTCCATCCTACTCTCTTCTCCTCCTCGAGTCGCCTCCTTCTCCCTCCTGCTCATATGCAACATTTTGATTTAGTTGATATAATTTAGTTGACTTAGTAGGCTAGTTGATTTAGTTGACTTAGAACATTTTGATTTAGTTGATTTAGTAGGCTAGTTGATTTAGTTGCCTTAGAATATTTTGATTTAGTTGACTTAGTAGGTTAGTTGATTTAGTTGACTTAGAACATTTTGATTTAGTTGATTTAGTAGGCTAATTCATTTAGTTAATTTAGTTGTCTTAGAACATTTTGATTTAGTTGATTTAGTAGGCTAGTTGATTTAGTTGCCTTAGAATATTTTGATTTAGTTGACTTAGTAGGTTAGTTGATTTAGTTGACTTAGAACATTTTGATTTAGTTGATTTAGTAGGCTAATTCATTTAGTTAATTTAGTTGACTTAGAACATTTTGATTTAGTTGATTTAGTAGGCTAGTTGATTTAGTTGCCTTAGAATATTTTGATTTAGTTGACTTAGTAGGTTAGTTGATTTAGTTGACTTAGAACATTTTGATTTAGTTGATTTAGTAGGCTAATTCATTTAGTCGACTTAGGAACATTTTGATTTAGTTGATTTAGTAATCCTTTGCTCATATTGCTTTAGGAAGAATGGTGCCACCACCACCACCACTATGTCAATGTGTAAGTCAAGATGCGCCAAAGAGCCTTGCAACCGGCAAGCTGTTCTAAGATCTACTTCCTACGAAGTTTTCATCATATGCGTGTAAGAAATTAGATGAAAAGTAATAACTATTTTATTTTTAGTGTTGGCATTACTGCATTGTGTCATTTTGCTTAGTTTAAACAGATCGTCCCATGCAATGTGAGGTTGAAATTCAACAAGTCGACAGAGACACTGTGACATTTGAGGCTCCCTGGGGCCGTACACTATGGAGGTCGAGAAAGGACGCAATATGTCGCAGATTGGAGGAGATGGATGGGCCCGTTTGTCGCTCGCATGCATCTTATTGGTGGTGAGTTGATCAGCTTCAACTTCCGAGCGAAAGACCAAGCTAGCTGTCATTTATCTCAACCTGGTGGAAGATGATGAAGATGACGAAGATGATGAAGATGATGAAGATAATGAGGACCCACTGATGAAGATGATGAGGACCCACTTCATGAAGCCATCGAGCTCAAAGAACAAGGCTGAGTGAGGAGGAGGTGTCCAACTTTGTGGGACATAATTCGCCCGCGGTCGACTTTGTCGGGTGCCATTCGTGACCCGCTTGACAAATACCATGGTTGATCGACATGATATGGTATGTTATACTTACAAATGCAAATTAATAGTGTGAATTACTTAGTGTACAGTCCAATGTGGTATATGTTGTGTGGAATCTAGTCGATGATATATATGTTTTAGTGTAGAGTTCGATCACATGCTTATTAATTGATATGTTTTTCTTATTGAGAAATTGGCAAAGAGCATATCTCATGAGTTATGGTATCGAGCCCGATGAAGAAGGCTCGGTTGGACTACGCCATCGCAAGGGGCTCCACACAACTCAGACTTACCGCGTGGACACGGACGGTCGCACACACTTAAGCTCGGTTGGGTGGAAGAAATTCCTCGATGGCAAGAATCTTCGTGTTGGACAGGCCATCCTAATTACTATCAGAACACCAACCGCCCAGGCTTGAGGATGATGATTGTCTTGATATCATCTAGAACTACATATGTGTGTGTGGCTATATCATCTAGAACTACATATGTGTGTGGCCATATCTTCTAGAACTACATATGATGATCGTTGTATATCATCTAGAACTACATATGATGATGGCCGCTGATATGACCATGTCTTTGCTTGAGGATGCATGTTTGGCTATGCATGAAATTGTTATCTTAGTATTTTTCGTTTCCAAATTACTCGTCGTGGTTTGAACTAAAACCACGACGAGTAATTTGAAACGAGTACTACCGCATCTAGTAATGGTTTATGAATTTGATGAAAGATAGTACCTAGTTTCTAGCATCCGAAAGGAGAACCGAAAGGAAAATGATGAAAGATATAGCAATAGCATGGGATGAAGAAATCGCTACAGCTAGTTAATAGTAGCTGCTCCTAAAAGCGCTGCGATATCGCTCAACAAAGAGTAGCGCTGGTTGGGGGGGCGCTACTACTATGAGTTAGCTGTAGCGCCTTATTAGTAGCGCGGCCACCCGCGCTGCTGCTAGCCTGAAAACCCGCGCTGCTGCTAGCCTTTTCCCTAGTAGTGGATGATGATCGAGGCCAGGCGGGCGCCAGCCTGCGCAGTGTCCTTGTTTCCTCTTTGGTGCAAAGGGGGCAAGCACAGACGTGGAGTACCGAGGCATCAAGCAAAGGTTGCCATTTCAGTGCAACGAGACCAAGACCAGTGGAGCGACAAGATGGAGGTCACTGTGGAGCCCAGGACGGCATCATCACCAGTGCTTTTGGCAGCCGAAGACCAACTTTAGTCAGGATAACTTGTACTAGATGTTCCCCTTCGGAATGGCCGTTGTTGGCGCCCTTCCCGCTCAATATTTGGGGAGAGGCCCAGGGCCTCTATAAATAGAGCAGGCTACCACAGAGTAGAGGCATCTGGAAGAGACATTCAAAGAGAGAGAGAGAGAGAGAGAGAGAGAGAGAGAGGCGATCGAACTCACCCAAGCAGTTCATCGCACCAGCTCAAGAACACCTCTCGTGAGGCCGTTATTCCCTTGTATTGTTCATCATCAGCCCCAGAGGCAATCCTCCATACCACACATTGGAGTAGGGTATTACACCACATCGGTGGCCCAAACCAGTATAAATCTCGTGTCCCTTGCGTTGTTCATCGTTTCTAGCTTAGATCTCACGAGGCGATCGGACGTAGATCGGTAGGGGAGAGATCTTCGTGTGCACCCCAGTGTTCGAACCTTAAGGGTCTGCCGGAACCCAACATCCGACAGAACTTGACCTTGGGCATCACTTGGTGGTTCAGCACCATTTTGAGGTTGATCTTGTCCTTGATCTTGTTCACGAGGTTGAGGGCCTTCACTATGTTCTTCGGAAGCGTGTGGGTCTTGGGTCGGTGATGGCTCCACTTGAGTGGAGCATTGTCCTTCTCCTTCGGCCACAAGGGGTTCCTCAATGGGTAGGATATGACCAACACCCATTCTTCTTATGGCTTGGGGAGGAATTTCATCACCTACATCACACGTACCACTTTGCTCCACTTGGGGGCTGTTATTCTCGTCAAACTCCACATTACACGTCTCCTCAATGAGTCCCGTGGATTTGTTGAGGACACGGTAAGCATGAGAGTTTGTAGCATAACCGACAAATATGCCCTCATGAGCTCTAGCCTCAAATTTAGACAAACGAACACCTTTCTTGAGAATGAAACACTTACAACCGAACACCCAGAAGTACTTGAGGTTGGGCTTGTTGCCGCTGAGTATTTAATATGGAGTCTTGTTCAAGCCTTTGCGGAGATAGAGCTGATTGGATGCATGACACGCGGTGTTGATGGCTTCGGCCCAAAAGTTGTAAGGAGACTTGAACTCCGCCATCATGGTCCTTGCTGCATCCATCAACGTCCGATTCTTCCTCTCCGCAACACCATTTTGTTGAGGGGTGTATGGTGCAGAATATTGATCCTTGATCCCCTCATCACTAAGAAACTCATCCAAGGTGTAGTTCTTGAACTCGGTGCCATTGTCACCTCTTATTGTCAAGATCTTTGCATCGTGTTGATGTTGAGCTTCATTTGCAAAGTCGATGATAGTTTGTTGAGTTTCACTCTTCCTCTTGAAGAAATATACCCAAGTGTACCTTGAGTAATCATCAACAATCACCAAGCAATACTTTCTACCCCCAAGACTATCAAAGGATGGAGGCCCAAAAATATCCATGTGAAGGAGCTCCAAGGGTCTCTTCGAGTAGATGATAGTCGTGGGAGGGTGAGCCTTCTCATGTAACTTTCCTTCGATACAACCACTGCAAGCACGATCTTTGGCAAAACTAACATTTGTTAGTCCACGGATATGGCCCCCCTTGAGAAGACTTTGCAAAGATCTCATATTGACGTGGGCTAAACGGCGATGCCAAAGCCACCCCACATCAACTTTAGCCATTAGGCATGTCGCGGTCTTAGTGGGTCGCTCCGAAAAGTTAATCACATAAAGACCGTTCTCGACATGCCCAACAAAGGCTACTTTAAGAGTCTTGCTCCACAAGAGGGCCACAATATCAATATCAAAGAATGTGGCAAAATCCATGAGTGCAAGTTGACTAAAGGAAAGTAGATTGTATGCAAGGGACTCAACAAGCATGACTTTCTCGATCATGAGATCATGAGAAATGACAACCTTGCCAAGACCCAATACCTTAGAAGACGAGGCATCACCCCACTCGATGTTGGTGGGCATATATGGGATCTTGTGCACGTCCACCACCAAGTCCTTTCTTTCGGTCATATGATTTGTGGCTCCACTATCGAGCAACCATGATCCCCCACTGGAAGCAAACACCTACAAGAGATCAATGCTTGGTTTTAGGTACCCATTTTGTAATGGGTCCTTTGATGTTAGTAACAAGGGTCTTAGGAACCCAAATAGACCATTCAATGTACTCATAAGGAGAACCAACAAATTTAGCATAAACATGCCCATCACTAGCACAACACAACACATAAGAAGGGTTAAAGTCGCCGGCTTTGTTGGAAGGGTGGCATTGCCCTTTTTGACATCACCACCCTTCACATTGCTCTTCTTCTCCTTTGGAGAACCCTCTCCCTTCTTCAAAAAAGTTTTCTTGAGAGGAGGAGGTCGTTTGGTCTTGTCGTTCTTCTTCTTGTTCTTGGACTTGGGTGTGAACCCAACTCACTCCTTGGCCACAATTTCCTTTTGATTGCTCAAAAGGCCATTGAGATTCTTCTCACCTTGTATGCAAGACACAAGGCCTTCCTCAAGTTGCTACTTCAACTTTGCATTCTCCTCCACAAGATGCACATGCTCACAACACGGGTTAGTAGCATTTGCATATCAATTAATACCATATGAGCAAAAGTGGCTTTCTCCTTGGTTAGCTTTACTTGGAGTTGATCATGAGACTCCTTGAGGCAAGCATGAGCATGTTTCAAGACTTTGTGAGCCTTGTCAAGTATATCAAACTCCTCCTTGAGTCTAGCATGATCAACCCCAAGTTTAGCCTTCTCGGAAGTGAGCACACGAAATACAACAAGAGCATGATCAAGATCTTTCTTGAATTTAGCACTACAAAAAAAATACACATCCATGACATTTTGGGCCGACCGAATATTTTTTCTGTCATACATATGACACTTCTATGACGATAATTGTGACAAAACCCGGTATCATCATAGATGTGGTGGGCTCCTACATCTATGAAAAAAATCATGACAGAAAATGGGCTTTTCGTCCCGGCGGGCTGGAGACTTGTTGCATGACATTCTTTGGGCCGTCCATGATGGAAAAACCGTGGTAGAAGCGAGGGGAGGAAAATTTTGGGGAGTTACGGTTACGGTGGGAGGTCGGGGCGTGCGCGCTCGCTTTCTCTCATACGCAAGTAGGCGTTAGCTCTAATCAACCCGAGCGATTGCCGCAGTTACGCTGCTATCGAACTCGAAGCGATCGATCGATGGTCGTTAATCGATCCCGATGGAGCGATTCTTCGCTCATCGCTGTTAATCAAGCCGATCGATTGGATGAACAATGAGCATTACGGGGGTTGATGAATAAGTGAGTGGTGGCGTTGCCTCGGATGAATAGGACCCGTGGTGTGGAGGCTTTGGATGAACAGATGGCGGTGGAGGGGTGGCCGTGGAGGGTGGTTGAACAGACCCGTGGTGTGGAGGGCTGGATGAACAGAGACGGTGGAGGGTGGCCGTGGAGGGTGGTTGAACAGACCCGTGGTGTGGGGGGCTGGATGAGCAGAGACGGTGGAGGGGTGCCCGTGGAGGGGTGGTTGAACAGTAGCCGGCGGAGTAGCGCGCGGTGGAGGCTGGATGAACAGGAGCCCGTGGAGGCTGGAGGAGGTCGACGGTAGCCCGTGGAGGCTGGAGGAGGCCGACGGTGGAGATGAATAGTATCCCGTGGAGTCCCGTTTTGCGGTACGCCACACCCCTCCCGATGAATAGGACCCCTATTTCGACCGTTGGAGGTCCGTTTCGTCCGTTTTGCGGTACGCGACACCCCTCCCGATCAACAGGACCCCATTTCACCATAGGAGGTCCGCTTCTCCGCTTTTGCGGTGCACCACACCCCTCCCGATCAACAGACCCCGCTTTGACCGTAGGAGGTCCGCTTCTCCGCTTTTGCAAGACGCCACACCCTCCCGATCAACAGGACCTGCTCGACGTAGGAGGTCCGCTTCTCTCGCAGGCAAGACGCCAGCCTCGCTTCCATCGCTTTGTTCCGCCCAAGCGGTTGGCTCCCGCGTTCTGTTGCCTCCCGGCGAACACGGGCGATTCTGTTGCTTCCCCATGAACACGACGCATTCCGCTGCCTCCCCATGAACACGACGACGACGCTGTTTCTCCGTTCCGACCCAGCCATGTACACAAGCCACGCCGACGACGAGCGCGCGAGTAGGCGTTCAAACCCTGCCCGTATGTACGTGACGTGGTCAGATTTTCTTTCTTGCACCCTCGCCACAGACGCACGTATACATGCTACGTCGCGCGCTCTACTACGACACGCGTGCGTGCCTCTACAACGACCAAGATGTACGCATATCGCGACCGAATGACAACGTTACGTATGCTTCACCGGTGGGTCCCGACCGCCGAGCACTTCCTTGCCTCCGAAGATGTAGCTAGTGGGTCCCAGCGATCAGGAGGCTAATTGTTTTTGCCCGGACGCACTTCCTTGCGTATAAGATGTAGCTGGTGGGTCCCAGCAATCGTGGGGCGAATCGTTTTTTGCCGGGCGCACTTCCTTACGTGCGAAGGTGTCACTGGTGGGTCCCAGCGGTCAGGGGGCGAATCGTTTTGTTTTTTTGCCCGGACACACTTCCTTGCGTGCGAAGATGTAGCTGGTGGGTCCCAGCAGTCAGGGGGAAACATTTTTTCACGAAATACAGTGGCCCGTCCGGTGGGTCCCAGCTGTCAGGTGGAGGAATCATTATTTTCCGCGTAATAAGGAGGCACTTCCTTGTTGCGGCCGTGGACCCAGCTGTCAGCCTCTCCATGTGCAGTCCATGTTCGATTCCTTGACCACGTTGACCACGCCGCGCTAAGAGCACCAGGGCGGTGGACGACGGCGAGGCCTAGGAAGGGGACGACGGGGAGCCGGGGAAGACGCGGCAGTGGAAGCCCGCGCGGAGAGGAGTACGAGGGTTCACTGGTTCGGCTGCGGTGTGAGGCTGCCGTTGCCGCAAGGCCTGGCCAGCGGTGGGAATAGTAGGGGGCGGTGAGGCCTCTGTGGTAGCACAGCCGGCCACGGGAGGCAGGAGCATGCGGCACGACCGGCGCTGCTTTGGGCGGCTAGAGCAAGAAGACCAGAGGTTGAAGAAGCACTACGGCCATTGGATGGACATCGTACGGTCACTGGAGCTAGAATCGTTCATATTGACTAAAGTTGACAAAGGCCCCCGTCCCAGTCAACTTAGTAGGCCCACAAGTCAGCCTCCCACCATGGTGGGTCCTAGCTAGCAAGGGGAGTATTCATTTTTTTGTGCGTAATAAGGAGGCACTTCCGATGGGTCCGAGCTGACAGCGTGGGAAACGTTTTTTCACGAAATACGCTGGCCCGTCCGGTGGGTCCCAACAGTTAGGGGGGAAACGTTTTTTTCACGAAATAAGGTGGCCCGTCCGGTGGGTCCCTGCTGTCAGGTGGAGGAATAATTATTTTGCGCATAATAAGGAGGCACTTCCTTGCGGCCGCCTGGACCCAGCTGTCAGCATCTCCACGTACAATACTCTTCCGATGGAAGTTGGTCGTTGACCACATTGACCACGTCGCGCCGAGAGCACCAGGGCGGTGGTCTGGACGACGACGAGGCCTAGGAAGGGGACGACGCGGAGCCGGGGAAGACGCAGCAGTGGTAGCCCACGCGGAGAGGAGTACGAGGGTTCACTGGTTTGGCTGCGGCGTGTGGCTGTCGTCGCCGCAGAATAACAAGGGGTGTGGGTGAGTAGAGGGATACCCTGGGCCAGCGGTGGGAGTAGTAGGGGGTGGTGAAGCCTCCGCAGCATCACAGCCGACCACGAGAGGCAGGAGCACGTGGCACGACCAGCGCTGCTTTGGCTGGATGGAGCAAGAAGACCGGAGGTTGAAGAAGCACTATGGCCATTGGATGGACATCGTACGGTCACTGGAGCTAGAATCATTCATGTTGACTAAGTTGACAAAGCCCTCCGTCCCCGTCAACTTAGTTGGCCCACAAGTCATCCTCCCACTATGGTGGGTCCCATCTAGCAGGGTGGGTATTCATTTTTTTGTGCGTAATAAGGAGGAACTTCCTTGCGTGCGAAGATATAGCTGGTGCGTCCGACATGTCAGCGGGGGGAACATTTTTTTTGCGAAATACAGAGGCCCTTCCGGTGGGTCCCAGCTGTCAGGTGGAGGAATCATTATTCTGCGCGTACAGTCCACGGCCGATGGATGTCGTTCGTTGACCATGTTGACCAGGCCGCGCCGAGAGCACCATGGCGGTGGACGACGGCAAGGCCTAGGAAGGGAACAACACGGAGCCGGGGAAGACTCGGCAATGGTTGCCCACACGGTGGGGAGTACGAGGGTTTACTAGTCCGGCTGCCGTCGCCGGAAAACAACAGGAGGTGTGGGTGAGTAGAGGAATGGCTTGGCCAGCAATGAAGTAGGGTGGGGCGGTGCGGCCTGTGCGGCAGCACAGCCGGCCACGGGAGGCGGGAGCAGGCAGTCCCACCAGAGCTAGTTTGGGAGGCTGGAGCAAGAAGATCAGATATTGAAGAAGCAGCACGGCCGTTGGATTAACATCCAACGGTCCATCGCTGCTAGAATCGCTTAGGACTAAGTTGACAAAGCCAAAGTACACGCCAACCTAGTAGACCCACAAGTCAGCTCCAAATCTGTCCCAAACAAAGATACAGCCCAAAATTTCTAGCCGGATTCAAATTAATTTTAAATCTAAATATACCTTAATTTAAATTCAATGAAATTTTACCAGCACAAAAACAATGAAATTTAAAATATCAAAATCCAAAAGAAAACAGTATTTGGGAACTAATTGCCTGTTTGCTGTATTTTTTCATTTTACAGCCCATTTATTATTACTTATAGCCCATTTCTTAATACTTATAGCCCATTTCTTATTACTTATAGCCCATTTCTTATTACTTATAGCCCATTTTCTGGGCAAAATGCATCCCTCCTCGTCTTGAAAGATTTCCGGCCCAGCAGGGTGTAGAAAAGCAAGTAGGCCTATGTTGGTTATTCTGCAAAAAACAAAATAGCTGGCTAGCCATTTTTCAGAAAGAAAAAAACAAACTGTGCTGGTCATGTGCTAAACATATGAAATAAAAGCACAGGCTAGACGGGCCACGGTCCCAAGACAACCCAGCTTGATACCCTTCTCCATCCGAAAAAACAAAATTATCACTGGCTCTTTGGTCCCTACCGTCATCCTCACCATGTACAAATATCTCCTTATTCCTCTCAGTTGTTGACCATGTTGACAACACAGGAGGGCGGCGCCGCGGCGAGCGCGGAGGATGATGGTGAGGCCTCGGACGGGAACGAACAGGAGCCAGGGAAGATCATAGCCAGCTGTGGGAGGCAGGAGCAGGCGGTCCCGCCGGCGCTGGTTTGGCTTTGGCGGCTCGAGGAAGAAGAGAGTGAAGAAACACGACAGACCTTGAATGTCAATCGAACGGTCAAGGTTGGCACAATTGTTTTTTGACTAAGCGAACACCAAGTAGCATACTTTTTTATATATAGGAAGAAAACTGCGAGGAAAATGCGTTCATCTGCCGTCCTCCTCATAGGGAACGTTCGCCACATAAGTGACTAGCACCCTTGGTTTTCAACCAAGAGGTCTTGGGTTCGAGTCCGAGGAACTCTCAATTTTGTCCTCCTTCCTTCCTCGCAAAAAAGGGAAAGAAAATCAAAGACTTGGAAAGGCGTACAGAACAAGCTAGTGTGCCAGTAAAGAGACGTTGCCGAGTTTTAGAAAAAAGAAAGACGTGCTCCTGTAGCTGGTTCGAATCCAAACCTAGACTATGACTATATATGGTGCTATGCTACTCTGCAAGTAATGAAACTGACATATCCAACGTTCGCTTCTCCTCTTCTCTACTTACTCGCTTAGCATCGAAGCTCGCCGCAAAGCAACCATGTCCGCTGGCTGCTCGTCCACCTACTCTTCAGCAGGCACCAACCAAATATGCGCCAAGTCGCCACCTGTACCATCGCCTGTGGGTCTCATCACACCCCCGCCGGCACGCGCACCGCAGCCGATTGCTCATCGCAACCCGCTGCCGTTGGTGTGGTGCCACTGCTGCAAATCACGCAGAGTCATCCGTCGTGTCTCAACCACAATCCGCAACCCTGGCCGAGTCTTCTACAAATGCCCGAATCATGGGGTAATAATATGTTTAAGTGTTGTTCTGCTGCTTTCAGTTGCTGATTTTTTAATAGTTTGGTTGATGATCTTCCAATTTGATTTGTGCAGAAAAGGAAAGATTTGTGTGATTTGTATTTCTGGGAAGTTGCTGATGTGGGGGAATGCAACTACGCTGATTATTTGGTTAGCCGAGGAATCCCAATACCAGCAGGTTGGGCTGTTGGACAAGTGGCAAGGAACAACGGAAGAGGAAGATGCAGAGCGAAGGTTAAAGATGTAGTTCCTCGATCATGGCCAAGCAACAATGCTGAACGGCCTTGACAAAGAATGAGGAGATGAAAGAGCTTGTGAAGATAATGGGCAAAATTGATGTGCTCAGAGGATGATTGTCTCTTTATTTGCGGTGTATGTAGCACTCGTGATGTATTCAATTGGCTCGACATGAGCACTTTCTTTGAAACTAGTAATGAATGAAACCATGTAGCAGGTGTGGCGTAGTGTTGTGAACATCTAATGATTTCTATTAACGGAAATCAGGGGGTATCCCCTTTTGCTCATATAGATAAATAGATAGCAGAGGCCTTGTCGGGTGAGCTTTGTTCTCATTCGAAGACGTCGAGCAAATTGCAGTCCAACAGCAAACTATGTCATCAAATTCAAGTTTCACAGCCAAATATGAGTACAACTAAACAACAATGTCATCATGTTTTAGTTGTCATACAATCACCAAACACAAATCAGCATACATAACAAGTGATGTTCTCACAAAGAAAATACTAAACAACATGTTCATCGGGTTTCAGCTTGTCATAGCAAACACAATTTCACATAGTAGATAAAAAACGTCTTCGACAGTGCAAATCGACAAAAGCAATGTAATCATCATCCGCAGCAGCAGCGTCAACATCTTCGCCATGTGTATCAGTCTGAATCGTAATTCCCCACGGTGTCATCTTCTTCTTCGTCCTGAACGTCCTCGAACGTTGGCTTCTTCTTGATCAACTCTTGTATGTCCACAGCACGACATGCAATCTTTTTGCCGGCGTCATTGACATGATGGTTCTCAAAGATATTAGGAACATCTGTGTTATCTTGTACATCAGGAGTAGTGTAAGCATCATCTTGTTGTGCAACTTCATTCAACGAATTCCTCTGCTCAAACCTTTGTAATACTCTCCAGTCATCGCTACGTGCAAATGTGTCTTCCAAGAAAAATATCTGTGTTGCTTGATTTGCCAAAATAAAATGCTCGTTGGTGGTACGACGCCTTGACATTGATGGATTTGAAATAATCATCAGCTCTGGGTTTTGCGATCCTAGAAAACAGGTTATACCAACGACAACACAACAGAACCACACACCGATGATCCTCGAAACTGGAGATATACTGCAACTGAACAATGTTTGTTATGTTAGCATACATTTCAGTTATCTCTTTGTCATACGTATCCGTGCTCATGATGGCACTGTTTTGTGTCTTCCTGCCTTCGTCTCGTGCAAGGGTGTTGTAGCGCACATCTCCAACAATGCAAGATTCATAATGTCTTACCCGAGTATCAGGACCCATTGCTAGTGAGTAAAGGGCATCATCAACTGCCGCCCATCCTCCCGCATCTTCTTAACCTATGGTTAGAAAATAGACAAGCTGATCATCTTATGTACTCAATATATTAAAAAACCGTGATTGCACTTCAAAAGCTTACATGGTTCTTGAACCATTTCGCAAATCCTGCCATAACCAGGTTTGTCAATGTTTCTTGGATTTTGCGGCAAGAACTCCTCTTTGTAGATGCTGCACAACATAGTGATCGCGTCAAACATCTAAATATATAAGAATGTGCTGCAAGTTTAGTAGATTACGATGTATAAGCTGCGAGATCGCACTTACTTGATATAAGGTAGTATCTCGGGACGGTTATTCAACACATACCAAACCATTTTGTCCA
Organism: Aegilops speltoides; assembly: GCA_021437245.1. Taxonomy (NCBI): domain Eukaryota; kingdom Viridiplantae; phylum Streptophyta; class Magnoliopsida; order Poales; family Poaceae; genus Aegilops; species Aegilops speltoides. Next base: position 75,275,597 of record CM038145.1, on the reverse strand, counting down.
AATCTTTAGGTTTGTCCTCTTGTCGACTCTTCCACGTAACTCGAGCAGAATAATCGAAAACATTGAGCCCGGATTGTCTTCACCCACCTCTTTGCTAAGCTGATCATTTGTTTCAATGTATTTTGAGCAGAATGTCAACGCTTCAGTAGCAATGTAGGCCTCGCAATGGAACCCTCGGGTCTAGCTCTGTTCCTAACATAGCCCTTGAAAGTGCCTAGCCGCCTTTCAATAGGGTACATCCAGCCATCTTGTCTTGGACCTCTAAGTAGTGCCTCATCAGGTAGATGAACAACCAAATGCACCATCACATCAAAGAAGGCTGGAGGATATATCTTCTCAAGGTCGCATAGGATAGTTGGTATCTTGTCTCTAAGACGCTCCAAAGCATCTATCCTGATATTTCTAATGCAAAGTTCCCTGAAGAATTGTCCCAACTCTGCAACTGCTCTGTATAAGTCAGGGCGGCCCAATCCTCTAAGGATAACAGGTAACACCCTTTGAAGTAGGACATGGCAGTCATGAGTTTTCAACCCTTGTACCTTGTTTCCATCTGCAATGACTCCCCTTTCAGGGTTGGAAGCAAATCCATGTGGGAATCTCACACGTGACAAGACCTCGCAGAATTCTTTTCTTTTTACCTTGTCCAAGACGTACACAGCTGGTGCCATATCCCGTGGTTTACCTTCATCTTGCACCCGCAAATCCTTTCGATACCTGTGTGTCAAATCAATCCTAGATTTTAAGGTATCTTTTGTCTTGCCTTCAATGTTAAGAAGTGTGTCGATAATGCTGTCACATATATTTTTCTCGATGTGCATCACATCAAGATTATGCCGCAGATCCAAATCTTTCCAATACTCCAAGTCCCACAAAGTGGACCTGCGGGTAAACAATAATCTCTCTTCTACCGTGCCATGCTTCCTTTTCCGCTACCATTACGGGATGGTTTCACGTGTAATATGCCCGACCTTCTCTAATTCCACTTGCAACTCATCGGCGGTGAGCCTCTTTGGCGCATCACGGTTTTCATGCTTTGCATTGAACACATGTCTTCGGTATTTTCTAGGATGCGGCTTGTCCTTGGCAAGGAAACAGCGGTGTCCAATGTAACAGATCTTGCTAAGTATTGCGATGACAATGATTCTGTCACAAATAACACATGCATTGTAACCATGTGTCGTTCGCCCTGACATAGTGCCCAAAGCCGGATAATCATGGATGCACCAAATTACAACAGCACGCAGAAAGAAATCAGCTGGTGGGCTGCTATATAGGTCTCGAGTGAGAACACCCTTCCATAGCTGTTGAAGTTCCTCCACAAGAGGCTCCATGAACAAACCAAAATCCTTTCTAGGACTATTTGGACCTGGGATGAGCAAGGCCATCATGTAGTTTGATTCTTTGGTGTAGACATTTGGAGGCATGTTGTAAGGGATAACAAGCACTGGCCACATGCTATATGTGGCGCTCTGGTGGCCAAATGGGTTAAATCCATCTGAAGCTAAGCCAAGTCTAATGTTTCTCGGGTCAGCAGCAAACTCTTTGTGTTTATCATTGAAGCTTTTCCACTCACTACCATGAGATGGATGGCTCATTACATTCTGATCTCTGTACTCCTGGTTCCTAGAATGCCACAATACATCCTCTCTTGTTTCAGCATCATGAAACAACCTCTGCAATCTTGGTGTAATTGGAAAATGTCTCAGAACATTATGAGGAACCCTCTTCACAGCATCGCCATCTTTCCATCTTGATGATTTGCATTTGGGCATTCACTTAAGTTGGCATAATCCTTAGGAATGAACACAATTATTCTTACAAACATGGATCATGTCATATCCAATTCCAACCACACGAAGGAAATTCTTCATTTTACTGTAGGTGTGTGGAAGCTCAGACGCATCTGGGAAAGATTTGCGGAAAGCATCCAACATCGCATTGAATGATTTGTTAGTCATCCGCTCAGATGTCTTCACCTGAAGAAAGGTGACCATAGCTGAGAATACTGACAGCTTATTTCCTGGGGTGACAGCAACGTTGCATTGTTCCAACATGCGGGCCCACTGTTTTTCTTCTGCAGGTGAAAGTTCACGGAATGCACGAGCATTTCGTAGCATTGTTTCAATGTTGGTCAAACTCACTGGCTCCGCCACCACCACCTCCTCCTCCTCTTCCACCTTGAGCATCAGGCAGATCAAGATGGTGATCTGTTGCTTCCATGTAGTTAATAACATTGACGTTCATAGCTTCACCATGATGAGCCCACCTAGTATATGTGACCGACATCCCATACAAGTGTAGTTGATTTTGCACAGTTGACTGGGGTCTTGTAACTGAATTCATACAAGCTGCTACAGGCAGAGCACATCTGATTTCGACCACCGTACTCAGCTCGATAAAGTTCATGAAGTTTTCAACCCCTCGACATATGCAGCGGAGAATCTTGACGAAGTTATCCAAGTCCTGTCCATCTGTTAGACATACAAATTAGTTCTTCTACTAGATATTACAGGAAAAACATATATGCTTTTTTATGAAGTCCAGAAAAAATATACCTAGGTCGATGTCTAAAGCTATGGCAAGATATTTGGACGAGCAGATCTAAGTAACAAAATATATGTAAAGCTAATTCAGCAAACAGATTTGAGTGCTAAATTATGGCAGGCTATTTCAGCAGTCAATGAGGCCATCGCAGCAACAAAGATCGAGTATAAAATGGCGTAGAGCTATTTGACCTAACAGATCGGCTACTAGACCATGGCAATCTATGTCACAATAAATATATGGCAGGATATTTTAGGAACTAATCGGCCTTGGCATGCCATCTCAGCTAAGCAGATTGAGTGCAGAACAGGGCAAGGAAGCTTCTTAAGCAGAGCATATTGACAGTAAACTACTTCGGTAAACAGTGAGATTAACAGCGTCTATCAGCTAACATTCAGCGCTACACTGACAAGAACGGGGCCTCAGTCTAGAATGCACGTACCATGGGAGAAGCTGACTGCCGTGTGTCTCCACACGAATGTCGCTAGCAATGGCGGCGCTGAACGCCGTGCGCCTCCACAAGAACGTAGCCAGAGGTGGCGGTGTGGCTAGAGGACGACAGTCTACGCGATCATACTGTGGGAGCGAGAGGATCCCCGTGCGTCCCCTCGACGAACCGCGGCGCCGACGTATTGGCGCGGCGGGGAGCGCGACTTTCTCGGAGTGAATGGAGTGGAGGGGGGACGGGGGGAGGGGGTTTGGGGAATATTTGGCCGAAGGGCGATTGAATCGAATTTGGGGGGAATTTTTGTTTGTGGGGGGGGGGGAGGGAGGATTTTCGCGCGGTGGGCGGGGGAAGTTTGGCGCATGGTCGGTTTCTCCAAGTGCAGTCCCACGTGTCAGTGAAGAGGCAAGCCGAAGCACATTCCGTTTGTGTGAGCCGTGTGTAGGACCGAACGTGTGTGGGGTGCAATGCGACCGCGACACGAGTGCTGTGAGTGTACCGCCTTTTTCCTTTTAAACTAGGTGCTTCGCCCCCTCAAAAAAAATGTTGCTTCGCGCGATCCATCGATACTACTACTAGTAATCCGGTAATCCCGACTAAAATGGCGCGGCTGGGTCTTTTCCCGCGCGATATGCTGGGAGGTTGGCTTAGTTGGTTTTTTTAGATTTGTCTTAGTTCAATAAAAAGCAGAGTTGGTGATGATGGTGTGCCTGTCATCCTGCAATACAGGCCGTCCAATCTATATCTAACGGATAGGAAGGAAACTATGACAATTTACCCGCACTCCTCTCCACATTTGCAGCTAAGGCTTTCCCTCGTTCATCATTTTCTCCCACAAGATCTTGATCTTCCGTGCAACGCACGGGCATCTTGCTAGTACTCCTACAATATGTATATTATTGTGAAAGTTCATATACACCGGCTGAGATTAATGCAAACACGACAGATTTTCATTACATTTCAAACTTTTATAGGACAGAAAAATAAAAGAAACCCAACCCTAAACCTATTCTACGGCAGCAACTAACGTCCTCCATCTGTGATCTCTATGTACGGGGGCGGGGTTCAAGACCCGTGAAGTGAAGGTGCGGTCTCTGGCGAGGAAGAGTAGAACACGGGATACGGACCGGCCAGTTGGCACACCATGCCCCGCCGCCTCCCATGCCCTACTCATCCTCGGAGGAGTCCCCGACCTCGGCGGTGCCGGATGTTGGACGGCGGCAAGTAGGACGCGTGGCTGACGGTGCTCCCGTCGTTGGCCGCCAGCGTGGCCACCGCTTGTGCGGTCGCGTCCATGTGCGGCTACGCTGCTATTGCGTCGCGGGAGGCAACTTGAGCGAGGGCGGCGACCTCGAGCTTCATCCCCGAAGACAAGCTCTCCCGCAGAGCGTTCGCACTTGCAGTCATGGCGGATGTGGTGCCAGGTAGGAGGACGATGCGCTATGGTGTGGATGTTAGCTGGGCGTTGCCGCTTTAAGTAGCGCATTCCGGTGAGGCCAAGCATCCGGGTGCGTCATTAAGTCGACGGAGTTGGTTCCTCGGGCACCGAGCCTCTTAACGATGACATACAAACGGATGTCATGAATGTGGGAAGCTGGCGCCGGCTGGGAATGCACTACGCGACGGCACGAGGGACGAGGGCTTTGGTGTGCCAGGGTAGTCAGCTACGGTCGTGGCAACGTTGGAGATGCCCTTTGCTCAAATGCGATCCCCGCATGTCATTGAAAAACAAAGACGACCAGGCATGGTCTCAGGTCCAGAGGATGCAGTTGGTCACGCTACACCACTCCACGGATGCGGCGCGGCGCCCCATGCATCCTCGACGAGCCGGGTGTTGGGGTGTGTTTGGATTGTGGCCAAAGTCCACCTTACCAAAATTTTGGTCATGACCCAAAGATTGGTCTTTGTTTGGATGGTTGCCATTTCTTTGGCATGCCAATGAACTCTAGCCAACTCTAGTTCATTTTTCTTGCCAATGTAGGCCAAATCATGGGCAACCAATACCTTAACCAAAATTTTGGCTACCCAATGCTTTGATGGGGCAACCTTGGGCACAAACCAAACATACCATTGGTCGTGCCACAGCACTAACGCCACCCTCGGCACACTGAAAACGACCGTGTCTATCAATGATATGAGCGTGTCGCTCACCGCGGTCGCCGTGTCCAGAGGCGGTGCTGGAGCTGCGCCCCGTTGTTGGCCCCAACGACCCACATGAACGGTTGTCGGTGGCGAGGAGGTCGTGGGCCAGCTCCTCCATTGGACTAGTCTGCGCTACGTCGTCCCAGCGGTGTGCCCCACATGTCGGTTTCCTGTTTTCCGGCCATATTCGCGTCGGTGCTCGCGTTGCAAGATTAGGCCTTTCACTATGTAGGCCAAGCGAGACAACTTATTGTTTATTTGAGCCGTTTAATTGTAATCATGTGGCGTTTGCTTATTTCTCATTCCTCTCCAATCCTCTTCTCCATCAATCATGTCGCCCTCCAGTCGAGTCCATCCTCCCGCATGCCTCATTTGAACATTCCGCCGAGTATCATTCGCATGTACCCACCCTAGTCCTCTTTCAATAGATCTTCGGACACCGAGATGAAATCGACAGGGAACGAGTGGGGGCACGTGATACCTAAGGCGGATTCAAAATTTTGAACCGTTGATCATAGCATCCACAAATCATATATAGAGGGCATTCAATGTTCGTTCCGTTTTTGAACGTACAATATACTCCCTCCTATCCTTTCTACTTTACATATAAGTTTTATGTGTAGTCAAAGTATCTCTACTATGATAAAAAGGTATCAACATTCAACAACGCCCAATCAATATTGTTAGATTAAAGACGTACTCCTAGATTTGTACTCGAGATGGTTTCCAATTTGACTATTGACAAGATTAATAGTACTCCTTTCACATAGGTGAGTAAGTCATCTTAGGCTGTGCACCGTGACCAAGGAGGAGGGGAAAATGAGAGACATTAATGTTTATTTGCTAATTAATAGTATTGCATGCAATGAACTAACCACTGCATGTCATGTTTGATAGTCTTAGGTCATTAAAAGCATGCACACCCTCATCTCTTATTGGTTCATATGTCAAGAAACAAGAAACGAGGTAGAAGTTAATGCACCGCGCCTACGTGTTTTTGGATTATTTGGTTTTCGTAAGATGACTTACACACCTAGACGGAGGGAGTACATGAGATGTATAATGTGAAAATTATATCATTGGAAACTCCTTTCACATACGAAATTGACCATATGCTTTGTGTAAGTTGCATGTCATATATTATTACTCTAACATTTGGTCAAAATTAGCCTTGAAAAATGCATTAGACCATGTATGCTTTGTGTAAGTTGCATGTCATATATTATTACTCTAGCATTTGTGTAAGTTGCATGTCATATATTATTACTCTAACATTTGGTCAAAGTAGTATAGTGGAAGTGGATCCCTCGGCGAGGTATCCTGCCTTACCCTCCCTTTCGGTCACTTATGGCGGACCCCATGCTTGCTAGGCCCGCATGTCGGTTACTCAATGGGTTCGCCACGTCGAGGATCCTCATCCGTAGTATACTCCCTCTGCTTTTTTATTTACTCCGCATAAAAGCGGAGGGAGTGGTGGTATAATAAATTACGCTGGCGGGGAGGGAGGGACGTCGGTTTGCTCTCAATGCGGTCCCAAGCGGCGAAAACGCAAGATGAAGCGCGTTCCATTCGGTGAGCGGCGTGGAGGGTCCAGCGTGCGGGCTGCAACGCGAACACGACAAGAGCGATGTCTGATCAAAACCGATTGACCGGTCGTCACGGAACCACTATTCACACCGAACCTTCTTTGCCGGCCTACACCAGCCATCGCACTAAAACCACACCAAATCTCTGCCCATTCCCCACCTTCGATCCCCAGCCCGCATCAAGCGCCCCTAGTTAAATCGGAAAGACATGGTGCGCCGCAAGATCACTTACTACAAGATCTTCGGCGCGGGCGCCGCGCAGAAATTGCGGCGGCGGTCGGTATCCTGCACCTCCGTTCCCAAGCCCGCTTTGCGGCGGGCCAATCCCCGAGTTCTCTAGAGCCAAGCTACGAGGAGGAGGAAGCCGATCCAATGTTCACTGCGGAGGTCGTGGTGCAGAAGGCCCCCGATGGGTTTGAGACGATGGACGTCGACTTCGTGCCGGCGTCCGAGTCCCCCTTGGTGCAGGCGGACCAGCGGTTCAACGTGGCGATACTAAAGGAGGACTGGGAGGCAGAGGCTCAACTCGACGCGGAGCGCGCGCATGCCACTGCCATCGAGGCTCTCCTGCAGGCGAAACCGGATGTCGTGGATGTGAACCGGGCGGCGGAGGCTCAACTTGAGAGCGCGCGGATGCCGCAGCCATCGAGGCCCTCCTGCAGGCGGAACCAGACGTCCTGTACATGAACCAGGCGGCAGAGGCTCGACTCGACGCAGAGCGCACGGATGTTGCTCTCATCGACGCCCTCCTGCAGGCGGAACCAGAAGTCCTGGACTTGAACCGGGCGGCGAAGGCTCGACTTGACGCGGAGCGCGCGGATGCTGCTGCCATCGAGGCCCTCCTGTAGGCGGAACCGGACGTCCTCGACTTAAACCGGGTTGTGCTCTCGTCCGTGCAGAGCGCCCGCACGCTCCGCTTGAACGAGTAGCTGGAGGCCGAGGACAACCACGGTGCGGAGACACACGTCGACAGCGATGGCTGGTTCGGCGTCGGCAGCCAAAGACGATGTGGCCGTCTCTTTCCGCGATCAGTGATAGTTTTTCTTTATGTTGTTGTTATTATTATTATGGATCTTTTGCTGTGTAAAAACATACTATTTGTTATGCAAGTCGCCTGACTTGGGTCAGTCTACCATTTCAAGCGGTTGGATGAATATCCTACATCTCCTAACCCTTCTTTCCTTCTTCCTCACCTCTTCTTCTTCCCCAACAGACCACCGCACGGGCCGTATGGATACTCCGGTTGGATAAACATACTCTATGAACGAAAATTATGTGTCAGCGATAGGATGGCTGAGTTTGGTTTGTTCAGATGCGGGTCTTGCTCGTTCTTGGTCAGTACCTGTTTATGTTCTGAACGGTAGGAATACCATACCAAACCCGGTTGGTAATGAGGATGCTCCACCACTTCTGAATGCTTCTCCACACCCATACCAGCTCCCTTACTATACCCTCATTCAACAAGCAAGAATCGATGAGATGGCTGCTCAGGATGCTCTGAATGCGGCTGCCTGGAATGCCCCAGAACCGGCCAATGAGGTTCAGAACAATGGGTGGGGTCTGTGGCCTGTGGTGCCTCCTCCGTACACTGGCTTCAGCTTTAGGACCTTCTTTCAGTATGATGGTCCGTCACTCATGGATGGTGTGGACCCGGAGCATAATGTGCAGGATAATTTATCTGATATTTGGTCATCTGACTCGGAGTTTCAAGCAGTAGAAGCTTTGGCTGATGGTTTCGTGAATGGCAATCAGGCAGCTAGGATGGAGTTCGTCAGGGCTGGAGGAACCTCTGTCTTTCTTCAGATAGCAGCTGATAATGAGTTCCTGCTCTGGATTGGGGGTATGCTTAAACGCATTTATACGCCAGCTCTCACCCTGCAGCACAACTCTCCTGTGATGATGCCCCTCAACGCCTTTCAAATCATTCAGAATCATCTTAATGCAGCTGCTACAGCTTGGATTGAGTGCATGATGCCTGAACCTGACATCTTCTCAAGGATCTTCCCTTCTGTAATTCAGTGGGGGACAGTCACTGTCCCATCTGATATGCTGTCTCTTGAGCCTAGGGCGCGGTCCACTGCTGCGACCTGGGATCTGCCTGAACATTCTCCTGGACTCAAGGCAATTACACAGCTCGTCTCTGCGGAAGAGGTTACTCAGATGGTGTTCTCATCAGACCAGCCTACTGCGCTCCAGGTGATTGCGTCCTCCTCTGTGTTCAATGCTAATCAACACCGTAATGTGTTAGTGCCCTTGGACACAACCACTGTCAGACGGAGCAACCGATCCAACAAGTACGATGGCTTCAAAATCAACCATGCCCCGGATGCTAGGCGTTCCAAAACAAGGGTGAAGCCTAGGGACATTCCTTTTGTCAATGCTGTTTCTATGGCTGCTGCTCCTGTGCAGGTGATCACTGCTGATTGCCCCCCTCCAACACCGATCGAGGATCTCCAGCAAATGGGGAGCAAATGCGGAATTGCTCCGGAAGCCCTCTCTCGTGATAAGCTGCTAGATGATCAGAGCTCCTCGGGAGAAGCTGATCGCTGAAGCCTTCCCACCTGATGAATAAATCGTGGAATGTGTTGTCGTGGAACATCAGAGGCATAAACTCTGATGAAACTTTTGGCTATTAGGAATGCGATTGATACTAGCGGTTGTTCTGTGCTATGTATCCAGGAAACTAAGCGTGAATCCTTCGACCTTGCGTTTATTAAAACCTTCTGCCCTAAGCGCTTTGATAAATTTGTTTTTGCATCGTCAGTGGGGGCTTCTGGGGGCCTCATTGTTATCTGGAATAGTGCTGTTTTCACTGGCACATCTTGGTTTGTGGATTCTTTTGCCATTGGGATTTCTTTTGTGTCCACGCAGTCAAATGATTCGTGGAATCTAATCAATGTTTACGGCCCATGCTCTGGCCAGCGTAGACTGGACTTTACTAACTGGCTTTTTGATTTGATTATCCCTGATGACGACAACTGGCTAATACTTGGCGACTTTAACTTTATTCGGTCCACGAATAATAGAAACAAGCCAGGTGGCGTTGCAGTGGACATGCTCCTATTCAACGAGATCATCCGTGCACAATCACTAATGGAACTACCTGTGAAAGGACGAGCATAGACCTGGAGTAACATGCAGGATGATCCACTGCTTGAACAGCTTGACTGGTTCTTCACGTCGTCTGCTTGGACCACCAAATACCCCAACACAATGGTCATGCCCCTGGGGAAGCCAGTGTCTGATCACATCCCATGCGTGCTCACGATTGAATCAAGCATACCACGGTCCAAGCTGTTTAGATTTGAGAATTTCTGGATAGATCATGAGGGGTTCATGGAGGTTGTTGCTGTGTCATGGTCCAAACCATGCTACGCACCCAATGCTGCGGCTCGAATTTGCAAAAAACTAAAAACCCTGTGATATGACCTCAAACGTTGGAGTAAGGGTGTCTCGAAGCTTAAAGTTCTGATTCAAAATAGTAATGAGGTGCTGGCCACCATGGAGGCACTCGAGGACAGGAGACCCTTATATGTTCAAGAATCAAATTTCAGTAAAATACTGAAAATCCATTTACGGGCGCTGCTCAAGTACCAGAATGAGTACTGGAGAAAGAGGTGTACGATCAGGTACTTTCGCTTTGCTGATGAAAACACAAAGCTCTTTCAGTCTTTGGCCACAGAGAGGTATAGGCACAACGCCATTGCCATGCTCAGAGTTGGCGACGTTGAAATACATGACCATGTTGGCAAGGAGGGGGTGCTGTTCAATGCATACAGGGACCTTTGGGTTCTTGTAAACCAACCAACATGAAGTTTGACCTCTCTAGGATCATTCGCAGAATTGATGGGCTGGATCATCTGAGTGCTCCTTTCTCTAATGACGAAATAGATGCTGTTGTTAAGGAAATGCCAAATGACAGAGCACCTGGCCCGGATGGTTTTAATGGCTGTTTTCTTAAGAAGTGCTGGCAGATTGTCAAGACTGAGTTCTATGATCTCTGTCATGCATTTCATGCAGGTGATCTGGATATCACTAGCATTAGCGAGGGTTACATCACCTTGATTCCAAAGATATCCTCCCCGGAGACGGCTAATGACTTCAGACCAATTACCCTGCTAAACTGTTGTCTGAAAGTTATTACTAAGATCTTGGCAAATCGACTGCAGAAAATCATTCTAAAAATCATTCACAGGAACCAGTATGGGTTTATCAAAGGTAGGACCATCCAGGATTGCCTTGCGTGGTCGTATGAGTACATCCATCAGTGCCACTCGTCTGGGAGGGAGATTATGCTGCTTAAACTAGATTTTGCCAAGGCCTTTGACACGATCGAGCATGCCCCCATGTTGGAGATCATGAAACACATGGGGTTTGATGATAGATGGCTGGGTTGGATGGAAACGATATTTGGCTCCGGAGTTTCATCAGTCCTATTAAATGGCGTTCCTGGCCGGAAATTCAAATGCAAATGTGGGGTGCGCCAGGGTGACCCTCTCTCTCCGCTGATTTTTGTCCTTGCAGCTGATCTGCTACAGGCTGCGATCAATGATGCTTACGCCCAGGGATTGCTGGAGCTTCCCATTCCCAGTGAATGTGCAGGTGACTTCCCAGTGGTTCAATACGCTGACGACATGATCTTGGTGATGCAAGCGTGTCCTACACAGGCAGCCCGCATGAAAATGATCTTGGAGGATTATGCGGCCTCGGTGGGGCTCAAAATTAACTTCCATAAATCGACCCTCATACCCATCAATGTTAATAGCTAGAGTGCTAGTGGGTTAGCGGAAGTGTTTGGTTGTTCGGTTGGTTCCCTGCCATTTACATACCTTGGACTGCCCATGGGGACAACGAGGCCGACTGTTCTTGAGCTCATGCCATTAGTTCATTCGGTGGAGAGGAAGACTTCCACTGCCCTATCACTAATGTCGTCGGGGGCCAAGTTGATGCTGGTCAATTCGGTGATCACCTCCATGCTGATATATGCAATGTGTACGATCAAACTTCACCCCAGAATAGTTGAACACCTGGACAAACTTCGCCGATATTGTCTGTGGGCGAAGAACTCTGATGACGGGATCAAAGCCAACTCCCTTGCTGCCTGGGAGCTTGTCTGTAGACCCAAACGGTGCGGTCGCCTCGGTGTCATTGATATCAGAATACAAAATGCCGCGCTTCTCCTTAAATACTTGTTCAAACTCTATAACCGTGAGGATGTGCCCTGGGTTCAACTGATCTGGGAGGCATACTATCAGAACAGGGTGCCACACGCCACTGAGCCGATGGGTTCCTTCTGGTGGAGAGATGTAATGCAGCTCAATGGAACCTTCCGTGGGATCACCAGGGTCATTCCGGGGGATGGCCGAAGTTCTCTGTTCTGGAAAGATGTCTGGTTTGGAGACCATAGCTCAGCACTCATGGATACGCACCCGCGGGCGTTCTCGTATGCCCTGAGTGAGGATGATTCTGTCGCCAAGATCCTCAGAACCACTGATCCTGCCGCGATATTCAGTCTGCCGCTTTCGGTCCAAGCCAGGGAGGAGATCAGAGAGATGCAGCAAGGGTCTGCCCACGTCGGTGCGGACGGTGGTTGGTTGATTCTGGTGCGTGACACAGGAAGATATTCATCAAAAAAATACTATATCCACTGTTTCAGGCAGGTAATGGCTGATAAGGCCTCTGGGTGGCTGTGGAGATCCAAATTCCCCATCAAATTCAAGATGTTTGGGTGGTTGCTTATGGTTGATCGCTTGAACACCAGGAATATGCTGAAGCGGAGACATTATAATGTGGCTGGGAATAACTATGCTTGCATGCTTTGCCAAAACCCACCTGAGGAAACCGTGGATCATCTCTTCTTCACGTGCCCTTTTGCCCAACAATGCTGGAGTAGGATTGGTATAATATGGCCGGGAGGAACCAACAGACTTGCCATCTTGCATGCTGGTAGAGACGGCTGGCGTCGACCGCTGTTCATGGACATTTTCTTGCTTGCGGCTTGGAGCCTGTGGATGGAAAGGAAGAACCAACATTTCAGGGGGATCCCACATTCGTTCGGTGCGTGGTTAGCTAGATTCAAACATCTGCTGAGCTTGGTGACCCATAACTGCCCTGAGAAAGTTCTTCCCTTTCTCTCTGATTTCATTGTTAGTTTAGGCAGCTAGTCTCTGTACTTGTATCCATCATGGCCGAGGGGCCTAAAACCCCCCTTGTAACATACATGTAACAGTCCTGTTGTGAGTAATACAAAGTCAGTGGTAGCCTCTCCCACTGTCACTAATTCTTCAAAAAAAAAACACGTGTTAGTGAGAGTGCGTTCCCTTGATTGGGTTTGCGGCGTGCAAGAGCGGTCGTGTGAGGTCTTGGTGCGACATGCGCGCGTGCGGAGCGACCGTGTGAGGGTGCGGTGCGACGCGACAGCCGGCGCAAGTGTACCTCCTTCTCATTTTGAAAACTTTAGGCAAGCTTGGCAAAAATGTGTGGCGAAGTTTGGCAATGCAAGGCCTAGACCCAAAAAGGATAAGTACGTACGTACTAGGAGTAGTAGTGTTCAAAAAGAAAGGTGGGGTTCTCCTTCGCGGGATTTAATCGATACAAATCCTCGTTTCACGTGTCAATTAATGCGTATTTTTTCTCGAAAGACCGAAGAGCTAACCATCTCACTCCTCATCGCTTGATTAATGCAGCGCCATGCAAACGAACCTTCTCACTTCTGCATGCATGCAGGGGATATTAATGTCCTTGGTTGCTAACCCCATCATTTTTGCCTCGATTAGTGTTAGTTGCCCTTTGCAAATTGTAATTTTGATATACTGGCCTTGTGTACAGAAAAATTGAGGTAGTAACTATATTTGAATTCCTTGCCCATTGCGGTGACGTCGATGACTTTTTTTGTGTGGTTTGTCGAAGTGCGTTCGACGGAGAATACCATTGAGGGAGACCACGGTAAGTTGTTCGCAAGTGCTGCCTGCAAGCCGAGACAACCGCCTTATTTGCATCCAGGAAGTCCTTTACTAGTACTACTACTAGGAGTACTAGTGCGGTGAGATGGTTTCTCGAAGAAGACGATGGAGAAGCGGAGTCAGCGAAGAGTGAAATGATAGTTGCTTCGTCCATTCTTTGTGATTTGACACCTCACTGCTTTGTGATTTGTGATAGAAGGGACAGGGGAGTAGACTCTATGCTCTATATTGTACTACATCGTCCAAGCATGGGAGAAAGAGGAGATACATTGCATTTTTCTATTCCTTCAATCAATCAATCAGGGAGCTTCGGTTCCATCTTTTTGGCTTTGGCAACACCATCCACAATGGTTCCCATGATGCCAAAAGCTATTTTCACATTTGGCTACACATTGTGGATGCCCTTAACCGTACCACTTGGTTTTGCTCCTATGTGCTATCTATACAAATCTCAATTATATTGATCTAAAAAATTATAGAATCAAAGATTAGTAAAAAGGAGGTGATTTTGCCGCGCGGATGGCGGGGGAGGTTTCTTATTTTCGGAGGATGTTGTCCTGGAGGTTTGCTAACATGCGGTCCCACGTGTCAGTGCTTTACCAAGCTGATCCGCGTCCCACATGAGGCAGAACAACGGCAGAAGCAACACGTGGTTAAGTTCAAGAAGATGAGGGAGAAGCGGATTCAACAACGAGTGAAATGATGGTTGCTTCGTCCCTCCAACTTCTTTTTTTAGCATTATTACTTCGTCCCTCCAACTTAACTGCGGGAAAGGTGCAGCTTTGTGATTTGATGCCTCATTGCTCATTACTACTGGCGCCATGGTAGGGTGCTTCACCGGCTGCTCTGCTTGTATTCGGTATGCACGTGGACCCGGTAGCTTGATGTCCCACATGTCGGCGAAAGGGACTAGAAGATTTATGAAAGCGAGGGCTCCACTCTTACGACGGAGGAGTAGACGACACGACGGCCTAGTGAACTGTCACTTGTACTGTATAGTACTATAGTTTTGCTGTTTCGCACGATCCATCGATACAAACGCGATTAAACATGAAAGGACGGGATTTTTCCCGCGCGGTAGATGATACTGGCCATACATTTCAAAGTTAATTTGAATGTATGCAAACTGAATAATTATAAGTAACAATATGATATCTAGTAAAACTAAAAACACATATGATTTATTGTGTTAGAGTGTAGTAGTAGTGCTGTATTGCATAGTTGTTAGATGTAACATGCGAGAACGTGTAGAGATGTAGTTTTGGAGGGCCTACAGAGAGAAAAGCATAATACGGTCACCGAACTTCAGAGTAAGCTGATTACGGTCACTATATACGTTTTGCGGTGATTATCCGGTCAGTGCTCACAGTTCAGCATCGGATTGCACTCTGTTGACCGGCCAAATAGTCTGCGTGGCGCCATGTTGACTAGCTAATTTGACCACGTTCCTTGTGGGTCCCACCTGTCAGTTCGCATAGGGAAAAGGTCAGATAAACACAAATTTACGCAGCGTAGCGACAAGGCTCCAACCCGTGGCGGAATCACTGGTTGTGTATGTATGCATCGGGGCCTGATGTGTGCGCATGCACCTGTAGGTTGAGCACTTGAGCGTGAGAGTGTGTGTTGATCGTGTGGTGTACTGGTGTGTGCATGCATGCGTGCGTGTGTGTGCGTGTGAGTGTTGCGTGCGTGCGTGGCTGCATGTGTACGTGTGAGTGTTGCGTGCGTGCGTGGGTTCATGTGTTTGTGTGAGTGTTGCGTGGATGGAGTTCGTGTGCATGCGTGCGTGTGTGTATAATCACCACACCAGCTCCTGTGTGTTAAAATAGATGGCTCAACATATCAATACAAGGCCACCTTGTTCGTTGTGCCCGCGGTCATGACTTCGCACCACCGTCAAAATATTTTTTTGTCGTTTGTTTTCATTCTTACTAGCAAGATGCCCGTGCGTTGCACGTAACATCAAGATGCATTTGTATGACTTATTTATCTTGTGAGAGAAAAGGATGAACGAGGGAAGGCCTTTGTTGGTGTCAAAACCGGCGGATCTCGGGTAGGGGGTCCCGAACTGTGCGTCTAGGCGGATGGTAACAGGAGACGAGGGACACGATGTTTTTACCCAGGTTCGGGCCCTCTCGATGGAGGTAAAACCCTACGTCGTGCTTGATTAATATTGATGATATGGGTAGTACAAGAGTAGATCTACCGCGAGATCAAGGAGGCTAAACCCTAGAAGCTAGCCTATGGTATGATTGTTGAGATGTAATGTTGTCCCATTGGACTAAGGCCCTCCGGTTTATATAGACCTTTGAGAGGCTAGGGTTACAGAGTCGGTTAAAATGGTAGGAGATCTACATATCCATATCGCCAAGCTTGCCTTCCACGCCAAGAAAGTACCTTGGGACACGAGCCGAGTCTTCAATCTTCTATCTTCGTAGTCTTGGAGTCCGGCGGATATTGATAGTCCAGCTGTCCGGACACCCCCTAGTCCAGGACTCCCTCAGTAGCCCCTGAACTAGTCTTCAATGACGATAAGTCCGGCGTGCATAATGTTCGGCATTGCAAGGCGGGTTCCTCCCTCGAATAATCCGGAGAAGATAATGAACACCAGGATAGTGTCCGACTCTGCAAAATAAATTCCACATTCCACCGTAGAGAGGATAAAACATATACACTGATTCAATCTGCTGACGTATTATGCGGCGCGTCATCACACCGCTACCGAGCCTTTGTTTGAATTGCTCTTTACTTATTCCACCTCAGCACGTTTAGCGAAGCGGTTTCCTTGGCACGTCTTATCGAAGCAGAGATCGTGTCCCCTTTATTCCGGGATCCTCATCAATACGTGCGTGGGTAACCCAACCGTTCCCGTCGTGTCACATCCCTAGCTTCTGGTGCTGCCTAGTGTTTGCATCTTGCTTGCATCATGTTTAAATTTTTTTAAACCTGAATTGAGGAAATTTGGAAGCCTCAAGATTTAATTCAAGAAGGGCAAAGAACCCTGGGAAATTGCATTCAATGTTTCTCAAAATGATCTTATTAACTGTTTAATATTTTTGGCAAGGCTCTTGCACCAAACCAAAAATAATGAACATTTGTAAGGAATATTTTGGGTCTTTGAATTTAAATCATTAGCTATTTGAATTTGGATTATATTCATATATTAGAATATAATTTCAAATACCCCTGAATTATTTTATGAGCTTTTGGAAAAGTCCATCTAGCAAAATAAAAATATTCAGAGGAGTTTTTAGCATTGTTTGAATTTGTTTGAATTCAAAACAGTGGCAAAATTTTAACTAAAACAGATAATGATAATAATAAAAGAACGAAGCGCACTGGCGGCCCGAATCAGTAGCTTGGCCCAGCTCTGTCAAGAGCCCAGCCGGGCAAAGCCAGCCCAGCCCAGCTCCACCTCCTGTCGTCTTCCACCTCCTGCCGGTGGGGGGGCGTGTGGTCATGCGCGCAAGACGCGCCGCCACCTCTTGCTTGCCGCCACCTGGCCTCTTGGGTGATGCCACGCGCTCCTCTCGACCCTCTCTCACTCTCCCCGACCTCGTCCCTCCTCTATTCCGCCTCTCTCCCACGAGCAGGCTGCCGCCACTGCCGCCAATCGTCGTGGCCACCGACCTCCCCACGCCAAGCCAGCTAGCCCACGAGCACCGCCTCGTTGCGGTGCACCTCTACGCCCAGTCCCACGAGCCCGGACGCCTTGAAGAGATGCCTTCGAGCTCGTCTCCTACCTCGGACTTGCCGGTCGCCGTCACCCGATTCGTTGAACTCCGGTCGCCTCCGAGCTCGCCGACCACCTCTTCCTCTCCACTGTGAGCTCCTACGCCTCCCCTCTCTCTCCCCGTGCTCGATTTCACCGCGTAGCCGTCGCCTCTATCGATCCCGAGAAACCGTCGCCGCCGGTTGTGTTGCCACTGTGGCTAGAGCTCACGCACGTCGCGTCTGAGCATACCACCATGCTCAGCGCGATGCCAAAAGCCCAAAAACCCCACCCACTGCTCCGCCGTTATTTGTGGCGCTTTCGCCGACGCCCGAACTCCGGCGCCGCCCTTGGCTTCGTTCCGCGAGCTCCGGCCACCCGATCGCTGCCGCTTGCCCGATTGGATGCGGCGCACCTTGACCACCGTGAAGCGCAAACCACGCAAAAGCTGCGCCCGTAGCGAGTTTTCGGCGCGCCTCGCCAAGTTGGATGGTCGCCGACGGCCACATTCCGGCGTGATGACGTGGCAGCGCGATTAGTGCTAATCACTGCTAGCTAACCAACCTATAGTCACTGACTAGTGGGCCCAGCGCCCTAATAGTTTTACCTTAATCACTAATTAGAGCTAGTGCCACTGACATGTGGGCCCAGGCCTTAACAAATCTAGATTAGGTTTAGTTTAATTTTAATTAACTCTGTTAGTTAACGTGTCAGCGGCGTGTGGACCCCACACGTCAGGTTTGACCCGACCGAGCCGTTGACCTGCTTACGTCCTTTGTGGCGTCCACGCCGCATAATAATTCCTTTCGGAATTTACATAAATCTTAAATGATTTATTATTTTGAGAAAATGTCCAAAACTTCTAAAATTCATATAAAATCAACCGTAACTCGAGAATGAAATAATTTATATATGAAAATGATCAGAAAAATCCAATCTATCCATTGGTACTGGTTTCATGCATGATAAAGCAACTTAACCTTGCTGTTCATACCAAAACATGATAATGCACGTTATAAATTCATAACTTGAGTTTGAATTTGAACCCTTGGTTCAAATTAGCTCAAACCTTTCTGTTCCTAGTTGCATTAGGTCAAACACATTCATTTTGCCATGTCATGATCATGCATCATATTGTTGCATTGCATTGATTGGGTTTCCTCTCTGTTGCCGGTAATTGTTCCCCCCTCAGTAGACGTGGTACCGACGATGAGTTCGATGACACCGATGAAGAGATATACTATCTTCAGAAGTGCCAGGCAAGCAAAACCCCCTTGTTCATTCCGATACAATCCCACTCTCTCGCTCCTGCTCTCTTTTACTGCATTAGGACAACAACGATTCAATGTTACTTGCTGCGGTAGTTGAACCCCTTTATCCTCTGCATGACCTGTCATTGCCACAGTAAATAGATGAAACCCACTAGCATGAGTAGGAGTTGTTTGAGCCCTGATGTGCCTACTCATTCATGCTTGTTTGTCATGCCTGCTATTGCTTAGAGTTGTGTCAGGTCTGATTCATCGGGAAGGAACTAGAGGTGTGTGAACATGTCCTACCGTTGAGAGCTAAGTGTGTGAACACGATTTGGTAAAGGTAGCGGTGAGAGGCCATGTAGGAGTACATGGTGGGTTGTCTCATTGCAGCCGTCCTCAGGAACTGAGTTCTGTGTTTGTGATCCATGAACAGCTACTACCACACATTGGGTTCCGGTAACTCGGCCCCTCTCGGCTTATTAATCAACTTGATCTCTGTCCGGGGAGTTGCAACTAGTTTCGGTGTTTGTAGGTAGTGTTAGTAGTCTACCAAGTGGCACCCGATGCAGGTGGGCTTGGGATGACTAGGCACCGTGTACGGTGTACCAAGCGTACATCCACTGTCGAGGTGGGCTTGGGAACCCTGCTCACATCGTTTGGGGTCGTGAGTGACACCCGGCGGATCTCCTTGCGGATGGAACCCAAATAGGCGATAAACACGGACGAGAGACTTGTGTGGTTAGTCGGTCGTGGCCGACTCCCTCGCCCGGCTTCCGCTTGAAGGTTGCCGAGGTACATGGCGTGTCTGAGGCGATAAGTGGCGAGGCGTGTGTGAAGAAGTACACCCTGCGGGGTTATCATTATCTATTGAATAGCCGGATTCCTCGGATATGGAAACTTGGACCTTATGCAGTTCATAGACAAGTGAAAGTGGATACTCTAAAATGCGCAAGATAAGCGTGAGTGCTATGGATGGCGTTCTCGTGAGGGAGGCGGGGCGGATCCATGGTGGAGTATTGATATGGTGAATATGTGGACTCGTGTGCCACCTCAAAGAGTTACATTGCGATCGTAGTTCGGGTTAGCCACCGAGTCAAAGCTGGCTTGCTGCGGTTAAACCCCACCATCCCTTTGTTGATAATGATGCATATGTAGTTAGTTACGATGTAAGTCTTCTTGGGTACATTTGTACTCACGTTTGCCTATTTTATGTTTTTGCGAGAGAGACTTCAGTCTCGCTAGTAGTTCCACGTGGACTTGACGTTTAGCTTGTTACCTCAGCTACGATCTTGTGCCCTCGGCAGATCTCGGTAGATAGTCGGGCTTCAAATTTTTTCATTTGTAGATGTCCGTACTCGGACATGTTAAGCTTCCGCATGTGCTTTGATTTGTATGCTCACGAATGTTGGGTCATGAGACCTATGTTTGTAATTTCTCGCTCCTCGAGCCTAATGAATAAATACTTGAGTCATAGAGTCATGTTGTGATGCCATGTTGTATTTGCACATATCGAGCATATTGTGTGTATGTTATTGAAATGCTTGGTATGTGTGGGATCGACTATCTAGTTGTTTATCCTTAGTAGCCTCTCTTACGGAAATGTCTCCCAGTGTTTTCATTGAGCCATGGTAGCTTGCTACTTGCTCCGAACACTTAGGCTGGCGGCATGTGTCCTTCTTCGTTCTCAGGTATACATCCCTTCGGGAAATGTCACGCGAAGAATACCGAGTCTGTTAGCCCTTCTGCCCGGTTCACGAGTCTGCTAGCCCAGTGCTACAGCCGGATTCACTCGCGATGACCGACACGTTCGATCTTTGGGTCATGGATGCTGTCCACGTAAGTTCGTGCCACTTTGGGTTTACGACTAGCCATGTCGGCCGGGCTCCTTATCATATGGATGCTAGCGACACTATCATATCGTGTGCCAAAAGCGCATAAGCGGTCCCGGCAAAGGTAAGGCGACACCTGTGGGAATACCGTCGTGAGGCGCAAAGTGATATGAGGTGTTACATGCTAGATCGATGTGGCATTGAGTCGGGGTCCTGACAGCTTTGGTATCAGAGCTTGACTGCCTGTAGGATTATCAAGCCAAACTGGTCGAAGTTGTGTCTAGAAATGCTTTAGTTATGTAAGGGAATTGATTGTGGGATGGAACGTAAGGCTCTTTTTACTCCTTTACCTTATGGCCTTCTGATCTGAGTCATCCTATCTTTCCTACGGGGTTAAGGAACTAGGCTATCTCTTCTTTCTATTAGGATCACGTGTTACTAATCCGTAGACCTATAGGATTGATGGATTTAAGCTTCAGTTCTGTTCCTACTACTTCCGTATGTTAATTGTTGATCTCGAAACCTTGATATTGTGCTTCTGAGTGGTTATGCCACCATTTTTGTAGCATGTCTCAAATCTTTTTGAGCATTTACAGCCGTTATGCTGTCTGAGTCATCCCAGGTTTCTAAACAATCTGATGCACTTGCAAATCCTTTCCCTCTAGTTTTGATGTTCCTTTGGGCCAGGTTAATCACACCAATTGCTAAGTTGAGGTATTTACTACCTCGTCATATATGTTGGAGTTAGTATTATGACCCTAGGTGTTTTAGGGAGTCACCTAGTAATCTAGCCATGTTTTGTGTTCCCAGTGTGATGATTCTGGCCACCAATCTCGAAAGCATCCCGTGATGCCATTTAGTTAGTAGGCTTTCTATTCCTGGGTTTTTGAACCCGAGATTCACCCTACTTACTTCATGTTGATAGTGTTTGATAGTTCCTTTATGTTATTAGTAACCTTGCGATAGTTCTCGAGGTTCGTGGTATATCGTTCTTCCAAATACCATGAACTGCTTATGGCAGAAGTTCCTCGCTGATCAAAAGATCACAATCAGAGTGCTCCTGATGAGTTCTCAATTCTAATTGTGACTCTGTCAGTTCTACCTTTCTGCATGGGTTATCCGGAAGAAATGTTGAGCTTTGCTCGACATTCTAATCCATGCGTCCACAACTCAGAAAATCATATGTTCCTTTGAGTTGTCCCTCTTTAGTTGTTTTCTGACCTTCGTCTATCAATTGATAGTCAAGAGAATGCGTGCATTCGTCCATCGATGCCTATTACTCTTGTGGTCCGTCAAGCCATTCTATCCCGGAATGACTAGGAGAAACAAACTCCAGTACCTTGTCCATTTCCAGGATTGGGTCAAAGCAGTCGTACTCCGCAGATCAAGTTGCTAATCTGGCTTTTGCTCTGTTCTACCTTGGAGTATTACCATCTTTATATCAAGAATGTCATGGGAATTGCACACCATCCTATGAACTCTTGACACAGTGATACTTCTTGCCATCATTGTTCATTCCTCGGTTACATGTTGTTGTCAACGGAATGCCGACAAGTGAACTGTGATGTGCGAAATTAATACTCCGAGCAACTTGTTGCTTGGTAGTAAATGGACAATATTCTCACTCTTAGCGTGTTGGTTATTGAATCATCATTCTAAGATTGATCGTGCTACCTAGTCCTTATTTCTGGTGCACTCCTGATCAATGAGTTAGGATTATCCAATTCCTTGCTTATTTCACCATATCATCTTGCCCTGAAAAGCAAGATTGTTCTCGAGCTTAGTGACATATCGGTGGTTCGTTATTTTCCGTATATCTTCTCGGAAGTATTACCAGGTTGTCACCTGACCGCTATGTTGAGCTCGTGATCAAGTTGGTTTCTTGTAAACCCCCCCTTCTCCAAGAATCCGTGTTGGATACCCCTGAGCTAGTTGGTCAAGCTAAACAACAACTTGGAGAGTTGGAAGATAAAAGCTTGTCCTACTTAGTTCATTTTAAGGGATATCTTGTATGTGTGTTGAAGAAAGATGATATCTTCATCGATTGATCCTCTTGACCAGTTGTTGGAGCTATTGTCTTGCCAAAACTTTGGTTTGAGTATGGGCTATCCTCAAATCAAATTAGAACCAACGATGTTCGTAATGTTGTTTTACTCGTGGATTTTCCTCGAGCATACACCATTAAATCTTTTGAGTCTGACCAGTGCTATCACTTGTTCACATAATTACGGAATTCCTTCTTCATGGAAACCGGGATGAATTGTTGTTGAGCCCATCAGCAACATATTTAACCTCTCCATGATTGTGTTGAACATCCAACTAGTATTGGAAACTTATATAAGCATTATCTTCATGACCCGCTCATGGAGCATATGTCCGGATGAAAGATGTGACTTTCTCTAATTCACGTGCACTTGGTGTAAGTTGCCGCCGTGGATCCGAGAAAGATTGTTTTTGCTTCCTTTGGAATCATCCCAAGTCAGTCATGCATGTGCAAAGTATACATTGGATTGTGAGATTAGCTACCTCCATTCTATATGTGTCCCTAGCACGCCAAGCCACTGATTGATTTGTTCAAGATAAACGAGTCTGTTCTAAAGTGTTAATCCTTTAGACTTCCGCGCGGAGACTTTGATATCATTAATGATGGTTCCCCACCTGAACTCGGTAGTGTTTTGTTGTAAGACTACCATGTGGACATGATTGTCTGGGACAGCGTGCTCACATGCGTTTAGCAGAACCATCTCATGTTTTGGAGCTTACTATCGTAGTTCATTTCCCGAGAATCTTGCAACGTCATCTCGTCGATTTGTGTTGCAAATTTTCATTTTTCCTTCTAGACTCGATGAGTCTGGAATATCCTGACACCAACCAGATCTGAATCTCAGGCAGATATGATGGTTGGAATGTTCGCAAGAACTATAATAGTGGTCCCTTGTAACTCGGTAAAGTGGATGTCGTGGCCAACACACCCAACCGGAAGACCTATTATTGTAGTATCTTGATTGAGGAAGTTGTCCACATCCCATAAAGATTTTGTAGGATTTATTTCTTAGTTGTCCCATATGGATTTTTGTGCTCCCGAAGTCTGACCTTTTACTTGATGTTCTAGATATCGAACCATTTCTATGAATGGGTTACGCTAGCACATCAAGGAGAACATTAGAAGCGGAGTGCTAAATGTCTCTCGGTCGATCATCCGGATTTTGTTCCCTTGGCATTGCTAAGGTAAATCTGAGAAGGTGTTGTCTTCCTTTGCATCTTCACCGTCCATCACTGTTCATCATGGTAGTACGTTGTGTTGCCAGGATCCTTGACATGGATGTTGGTAAGACCCTGATGAATATGGAAATGCTCAAGTTCTTGAGAGCACGCACAAGCACTAGGTGCTATCCTAGTTACCAACTGGGATTGCTTCTAGTTTCCTCGGTTATGCTATAAATTTTCAATAGTGGACCCACCCTCTACTGTTGAGCCTCTCCCCAGCTACTAAAATCATCCCTTGTGTTGTTTTCAACAAGGTAGTCCACATCATCCATCCTAGTCCGAGTATGTCATTCTTTCAAACTTCTCCAAATGATCGATTGTAATTTGCCTTAAGCTGGTATAAAGAGTTTCAATGATATTTGAATCAAAGCTAATTCTTTTTGCCACTTAAGGGATGATTCTACGAGTCACCTCCTCTAAGATGTCTCGTTATGGTATCATGGCAATTCAACTCCTCGCTACGTTGTCAACTGTTCACCACCTTTTTAAGTGTGAAATTGTTGTCTACCTAATGAACCTTCCTCATCTGTTTCACCCCATCCCTTTGGATGTTCGCTTCGTGTCTCAGCCCGCGAGATGTATTAATGTCTCACTCCGTGAGTTGATCCTGAGTTGTTCGGTCTTCTAGAAGATCGATCCTGCTAAAGTTTTCCTTTCCTTTCATTTTTATGTTAGTTGGAGTTCCCAAAGCAAGGCGTCGAGACAAAGATGGTGATCGAATCAACGCCCTATGAAGTGCAACCTGGATCGTGAAGATTGTGTTAGTTTGTGTCCCCCTTCATCTTACCCTCGCTTGAATCTCGGGACGAGATTTTTTTAGCGGGGTGAGTTGTCACATCCTAACTTCGGTGCTGCCTAGTGTTTGCATCTTGCTTGCATCATGTTTAAATTTTTTTAAACCTGAATTGAGGAAATTTGGAAGCCTCAAGATTTAATTCAAGAAGGGCAGAGAACCCTGGGAAATTGCATTCAATGTTTCTCAAAATGATCTTATTAACTGTTTAATATTTTTGGCAAGGCTCTTGCACCAAACCAAAAATAATGAACATTTGTAAGGAATATTTTGGGTCTTTGAATTTAAATCATTAGCTATTTGAATTTGGATTATATTCATATATTAGAATATAATTTCAAATACCCCTGAATTATTTTATGAGCTTTTGGAAAAGTCCTAGCAAAATAAAAATATTCAGAGGAGTTTTTGGCATTGTTTGAATTTGTTTGAATTCAAAACAGTGGCAAAATATTAACTAAAACAGATAATGATAATAATAAAAAGAATGTAAACGTGCTGGCGGCCCTTAGCTGTAGCCGGCCCAGCTCTGTCGTGCAGCAGCCCAGCCGGGCAAAGCCAGCCAGCCCAGCTCCACCTGCTGTCGTCTTCCACCTCCCGCCAATGGGCGGGAGGCGTGTGGCTGGCCCGCGCGCGCCTCGCCACCTCCTCGCTTGCCGCCGCCTGGCCTCTTGGGTGATGCCACGCGCTCCTCTCGACCCTCTCTCACTCTCCCCGACCTCGTCCCTCCTCTGTTCCGCTCCTCTCTCCACCGAGCAGAGCCGTCGCCACCGTCGCCATTAAATCGGCCACCGACCTCCCCACGCCAAGCCAGCTAGCCCACGAGCACCGCCTCGCTGCAGTGCACCTCACGCCAGTCCCACGAGCCGGGACGCCTTGAAGAGACGCCTTGAGCTCGTCTCCTACCTCGGACTCGCCCGATCGCCGTCGCCCGATTCGTTGAACTCCGGTGCGCCTCGAGCTCGCCGACCACCTCTTCCTCTCCCTTTGTGAGCTCCTCGCCTCCCTCTATCTCCCGTGCTCGATTTCACCGCGTAGCGTCGCCTCTGTCGATCCGAGAACCCGTCGCCGCCCGGCTGTGTTGCCGCCGTGGCTAGAGCTCACGCTGCGTCGCGTCTCGAGCATACCACCGTGCTCGGTAGCGATGCCAAAGCCCAAAAACCCACCCATTGCTCCCCGTTATTTGTGGCGCCGTTTCCGCCGACGCCCGAACTCCGGCCGCCGCCGCGAGCTCGTTTCCCGCGAGCTCCGGCCACCCCAGTCGCTGCCGCTTGCCCAGTTGGATGCGGCGCACCTTGACCACCGTGAAGCGCAAACCACACGCAAAAGCTGCGCCCGTAGCGATTTTTCGTAGCCGCCGCTTGGATGGTCGCCGCCGACCACATTCGGCGTGATGACATGGCAGCGATTAGTGCTAATCACTGCCAGCTAACCAACCTATAGTCAGCGACTAGTGGGCCTGACACCCTAATAGTTTTACCTTAATCACTAATTAGAGCTAGTGCCAGCGACATGTGGGCCCGTGCCTTAACAAATCTAGATTAGGTTTAGTTTAATTTTAATTAACTCATTAGTTAACCGTGTCAGCGGCGTGTGGACCCCACACGTCGGGTTTGACCGGACCGAGCCGTTGACCTGCTTACGTCATCTTTGTGACGTCACGCGACATAATAATTCCTTTACGGAATTTAAATAAATCTTAAATGATTTATTATTTTGAGAAAATGTCAATACTTCTAAAATTCATATAAAATCAACCGTAACTCAGAATGAAATAATTTATATATGAAAAATGATCAGAAAAATCCAATCTATCCATTGGTACTGGTTTCATGCATGATAAAGCAACTTAACCTTGCTGTTCATACCAAAACATGATAATGCGTTATAAATTCATAACTTGAGTTTGAATTTGAACCCTTAGTTCAAATTAGCTCAAACCTTTCATTCCTAGTTGCATTAGGTCAAACACATTCATTTTGCCATGTCATGATCATGCATCATATTGTTGCATTGCATTGATTGGGTTTCTCTCTCTGTTGGTAATTGTTCCCTCGAAGAGGCGTGGTACAAGCGATGAGTTCGATGACACCGATGAAGAGATATACTATCTTCAGAAGTGCCAGGCAAGCAAAACCCCCTTGTTCATTCCGATACAATCCCACTCTCTCGCTCCTGCTCTCTTTTACTGCATTAGGACTACAATGATTCAATGTTACTTGCTGCGGTAGTTGAACCCCTTTATCCTCTGCATGACCTGTCATTGCCACAGTAAATAGATGAAACCCACTAGCATGAGTAGGAGTTGTTTGAGCCCTGATGTGCCTACTCATTCATGCTTGTTTGTCATGCCTGCTATTGCTTAGATTTGTGTCAGGTCTGATTCATCGGGAATGAATTAGAGGTGTGTGAACATGTCCTACCGTTGAGAGCTAAGTGTGTGAACACGATTTGGTAAAGGTAGCGGTGAGAGGCCATGTAGGAGTACATGGTGGGTTGTCTCATTGCAGCCGTCCTCAGGAACTGAGTTCTGTGTTTGTGATCCATGAACAGCTACTACCACACATTGGGTTCCGGTAACTCGGCCCCTCTCGGCTTATTAATCAACTTGATCTCTTTCCAGGAGTTGCAACTAGTTTCTGGTGTTTGTAGGTAGTGTTAGTAGTCTACCAAGTGGCACCCGGTACAGGTGGGCTTGGGACAGACTAGGCACCGTGGCACGGTGTACCAAGCGTACATCCACCCGTCGAGGTGGGCCTGGGAACCCTGCTCACATCGTTTGGGGCCGTGGCGACACCCGGCGGATCTCCTTGCGGATGGAACCCAAATAGGCGATAAACACGGGACGAGAGACTTGTGTGGTTAGTCGGTCGTGGCCGACTCCTCGCCCGGCTTCCGCTTGAAGGTTGCGAGGTACATGGCGTGTCTGAGGCGATAAGTGGCGAGCGTGTGTGAAGAAGTACACCCTGCGGGGTTATCATTATCTATTGAATAGCGGATTCCTCGGATATGGAAACTTGGACCCTTATGCAGTTCATAGACAAGTGAAAGTGGATACTCTAAAATGCGCAAGATAAGCGTGAGTGCTATGGATGGCGTTCTCGAGGGAGGCGGGAGCGGATCCATGGTGGAGTATTGATATGGTGAATATGTGGACTCGTGTGCGCCACCTCAAAGAGTTACATTGCGATCGTAGTTCGGGTTAGCCACCGAGTCAAAGCTGGCTTCTCGCAGTTAAACCCCACCATCCCTTTGTTGATAGTGATGCATATGTAGTTAGTTACGATGTAAGTCTTCTTTGGGTACATTTGTACTCACGTTTGCCTATTTTATGTTTTTGCGAGAGAGACTTCAGTCTCGCTAGTAGTTCCACGTGGACTTGACGTTTAGCTTGTTACCTCAGCTACGATCTTGTGCCCTCGGCGGATCAGTAGATAGTCGGGCTTCTCGGCCTTTTTCATTTGTAGATGTACGTACTCGGACATGTTAAGCTTCGCATGTGCTTTGATTTGTATGCTCTGAATGTTGGGTCATGAGACCTATGTTTGTAATTTCTCGCTCCTCGGGCCTAATGAATAAATACTTGAGTCATAGAGTCATGTTGTGATGCCATGTTGTATTTGCACATATCGAGCATATTGTGTGTATGTTATTGAAATGCTTGGTATGTGTGGGATCGACTATCTAGTTGTTTATCCTTAGTAGCCTCTCTTACCGGAAATGTCTCCTAGTGTTTTCCTTGAGCCATGGTAGCTTACTCTTGCTCAGGAACACTTAGGCTGGCCGACATGTGTCCTTCTTCGTTCTGTATACATCCCTTCGGGAAATGTCACGAAGAATACCAGTCTGTTAGCCCCTACAGCCGGTTCACGAGTCCTGCTAGCCCAGTGCTACAGCACTGGATTCACTTTCCGATGACCGACATGTTCGATCTTTGGGTCATGGATGCGGTCCCTGTAAGTTCGTGCCACTTTGGGTTTACGACTAGCCATGTCAGCCGGGCTCCTTATCATATGGATGCTAGCGACACTATCATATCGTGTGCCAAAAGGCATAAGCGGTCCCGGGCAAAGGTATGGCGACACCGTGGGAATACCGTGCGTGAGGCGCAAAGTGATATGAGGTGTTACATGCTAGATCGATGTGTCATTGAGTCGGGTCCCGACACGCCGCCGCCTCCTCTATCGCGGGGAATCCTAAGCAGTCACGCGAGGCGGCCCTTGGTATTTCTTCCCCTTTATAAGAGGACCAAGGCCTGTCCTTGTCTTTCAACCTCGCGATCGAATCTTTCCTCTGCTCCCGGTTCCAACGCCTAGAGCTTCAGATTCGGCGCCGGATCCACAACAATGTCGGCTCCGACCTCCAGGGCTGGTGGGTGCCCTCCTCCGTCACGGAGGAGGACATAATGAAGTTGCGTGAGGCCAAGCACGGCCTACGATGTTTCGATGAGGTTGCCTGCCCGGGGCAGGCCGTGCCGCCCCTCGAGCCTGGCGAATCGTCGTTTCGCATCTCACCTTCGTCGGGATTAGGCTTCCGACGGATCCCTTCGTGAGGGCTCTGTTCTACTACGGGCTGGACTTCCACGACTTGGCTCCGAGTCCATCCTCCATATCTCCGCATTCATTATTCTGCGAAGCCTTCCTCCGCGTCATCCCCACTTGGCCTGTGGCTGAAAACATTTAAAGTGGGCCGAAGATGATCGGGGCGTAAGCGGAGTCTTGTGGGCGACCATAAGCAAGAAGGTTGATGCCCGTGGCTCAAGGTTCCTTCAAGAGGAGGCGGGATTGTGGCAGCAGGAGTGGTTTTACATCACTGCTCCAAGGGGCGCAAGCAAAGCCTCCGCCCTCCTTCCGCCCGGGACCTCCACGCCAACTGATGTCGTGGGTCAACCAAGGGCTCAATTGGGGGTCGTCCAAGGACGTGCCCTCACTGCAGGGCCGGATCCGAGAACTCCAAACGAGGGAGATCGACCTGGTCAAGGTGATGCAGGTCATGCTAATAAGGCACCTCCTACCCTGCAAACGCCGTCCTCTCCGTCTATGGGAATTCAATCCGGAGGGACCTCGTTGAGGGAGTCCTGGACTAGGGGTGTCCGGATAGCCGGACTATCAATATCCACCAGACTCTCAGACTACGAAGATAGAAGATTGAAGACTCCGGCTCGTGTCCGGAAGGTACTTTACTTGGCGTGGAAGGCAAGCTTGGCAATCTGGATATGTAGATCTCCTACCATTGTAACCGACTACTGTGTAACCCTAGCCCCTCCGGTGTCTATATAAACCGGAGGGCCGTAGTCCGTAGGACACAACATTACATCTCAACAATCATACCATAGGCTAGCTTCTAGGGTTTAGCCTCATTGATCTCGTGGTAGATCTACTCTTGTACTACCCATATCATCAATATTAATCAAGCGGGGCGTAGGGTATTACCTCCATCGAGAGGGCACGAACACAGGTAAAAGCAGTTGTGTCCCTCGTCTCCTGTTACCATCCGCCTAGGCGCACGATTCGGGACCCCCTACCGAGATCCGCTGGTTTTGACACGACATTGGTGCTTTCATTGAGAGTTCCTCGTGTCGTCACCAATAGGCTCAATGGCATCTTCAATCTTTGGCGCTGTCCGGCGAGACTTTCCTCCCGGACAGATCTTCATATTCGGCGGCTTTGCCGCTGGGCCAACTCTCTTGGCCATCCTGGAGCAGATCGAAGCTTCGCCACCGGCCGTCGAGTCAGATTTGAAGCCCTAAACTTCACGGCCGGCGACCGCGGAGACTTGATCTTGACGGACTCGAGCCCACAAGCCAAGCTGCGCGCCTTTGTGGCGATGGGCATGATCTAGCTCTTCCGCCGCCTGAGTGCTTTGGCGGCGCGCTTGAATCCGCCCGGCTACTTGCGGAGCCGATCGCCCATGGCGAGGGTCGGTGGATAGGCGCCGCCCGGGGCTTCAATATCTACGGTGATGGAGCTGAATACCAATTTTGTCCCCATGAAACTTCGTGATCGAGGCGCGGACTCCTTGCGGACTCCGAGCCTCCCGCCCCGCCAATTAAACCAGATTAGGCGCGGTTATGGAATTCACGCCGCGGACATCTTTCAACACTCGCTTTTGGCGATATCTTGAATTCTCTAAAGAATCTCTCGCTATCGAGAATCTGGCGGACTATGGCAGGACGGTTGGAGTTGGACGGCGAAGAAATTGAGCCCACCGCCACCCACTTTGTAGCCAGCTGCCGAGGATCTAACCGACATGCTAGACTACGACTCCGATGACATCGGCGCTATGGGCGGCGATGCGGAGGCGATCGAGACCAGCGCCCACGGACCTTTGGAAGGCCGCCTCGTCATCTGACGTTTACATGGTGGATACCCCAAAAGAAGGGATGGCGAAAGCAGCAGAGGAAGATTCTTTAAAAAAGCAACCCAAGCGCCCGGCAGGCGCCGCTCTAAATCCGCCACAAAGCAAGAATGGAGAATCCGGCATGGGAGATAATAACACTCCGGAGAGTGCGAAGACAAACCCCTCCGGCAAGAATCAGCGAAGGAGGATGAAGAAATGCGCCCTCACGAAAAGGCGGCGGAGAAAAAGGTTGAGGATCAAAACTCGTACCACCCTCCGAGGGCGAATCAAGCCCGATGACGACGAACTCGAAGAGCCCGTCGAACAAAATCTTCGCAAAGCGCAGCTCATCGCTACTGACAAGAAGCTGAAGGAGGAAAAGGAAGCTCAACACACGGAAGGAAGCGCTCCGGATAAGATGGAGCAAAGTGCTCAAAACCGCAGACAAACAAGGCAACAGCCACCAACCGAAGAAGCTACCCAAAGCGCAAGCTGCTCCTGAAATTGACGAAGAGGGCGTAAAGCCCCCACCGTCCAATGGCCTGCCAGTCCATCTATGGACCCAAAAGGAAAGCCCCAATAAGCAAAGGAACACGTCAAGTGTCCGGCGACAGCACGCATACAAATCTGGGGTGCCGCACACCCACTATGCTTCACAGATGAAGTCTTTGGAACATGAATTCAGCGAGGGTTTAAACCCATAAACATAGAAGCCTACGATGGAACAACGAGACCACAGAGTGCGGATAGAAGACTATATATTACATATACATATGGCGGAGGAGGCGATCTCCACGCCATAAAATATCTACCCCTCAAACTCAAAGGGCCAGCTCGTCATTGGCTCAAAAGCCTCCCGAAAAAACTCTTGTTGGAAGTTGGGAAGAGCTTGAGGAAGCGTTTAGAGCAAACTTTCAAGGGACTTATGTCCGGCCTCCGGATCTGAGCGACTTAAGTCACATAACTCAACAGCCGGAGAGTCGGTAGCGGAAATTCTGGAACAGGTTCCTCACCAAAAAGAACCAAATAGTCATTGTCCGGACGCTTGAAGCCTTAGCAGCTTTCAAGCACAATGTCAAGGAGACGAATGGCTTGCGGACACCTCGGTCAAGAAAAACCGAGGACAATGACTGCATTAACAAGCCTCATGACCCGCTTTTGCGAGAGAGGACAGCTGGTTGGCAAGAAGCAGCACCAATGACCCAAATACATCCGAGATAAGAGATGGAAGCGGAAAATCACGGCGCGAAAAGATCAGCGCTGGAATAAAGAAAAGCCAAAAACACGGCGATCAGCGCCGAATAATAAAGCTCAACCCATCAAGGACGACAGCGATGAACTGTCTAACCTACACAAAATCTGGGTCGGATCTATCAAATCCACGATACCCGGAAGGCACGCAAATCACACCCACGAGGATTGTTGGGTTATCAAACAGTCCGGCCGATTAAGCGCCCGAACGCAAAGGGGCTCGCAGCGTCAGCGAAGAAGATAAACCTCATGAGCGAGGGCACGGAAAACAAAAGACTTTCCCACAAGGGGTCAAAGCAGTAAACTCACTTCATGTGAGGATCACGGAAAAACAGTCTGCACTTTCTAAAAAGAGCCGCATGGTCCGGCCCCACAAACCGTAGAGATTGGATATCAAAACCAATCACTTTCGACCACGGGATTATTCCAAAAGTGTTGAACCACGGGGACGGACTCACGATATTGAATCCGATAATAGGCGGACTACAATTCACAAGCGTCCTAATGGGACGGAGGCGGTGACTTAAACCTGCTATATTCAAATACAATCCGTCGGATGAGGATAGACCCTACCAAAATTCGACACAGCCGCACTTCCTTCAAAGGAGTTCGCCGGCCCTTCGCCAAGTGCACGAGCTTGATATTACTCGAAGTCGTGTTCGGATCACGAACAATTTCCGGCGAAAAGTTAATTTTCCATATCGTCCCATTTAAAAGTGAACATCAAGCACTATTAGGATGAAAGGCTTTTGTCGCTTCAATGCCATACCACATTCGCATCTCTTACACTTAAGATGCCGGTCCACACGGCACTATTTGGTCGAGGTCATAAAGCCCCGGACTCGGATAGGCGAATCCGGACTCAAGCGAGCTAGGGGCTCCTAGCCGCACACCCTTTCACAAGGGGCTGCGCGCTAATTAATACGGTTTCATATAAACCTACCCTTAATTATTTATGCTTATTCTTTTGCATTATTTTACGCACGAACTGTTTTGAAATGTTCCTCTCTTTTCTCTGAGATGAGCAACGTGCGTGCCGTCGAGATAACGGCTGCGCGGAACCACAAAGCGAGGCGTGCGTGGGACCCGTCGCAAGGTTTCTTTTGATTAAGACCCTCGTGGACCTTTTATTCTGTCTCTTGTTGCTATATCAGCCTCGGCTTCTTCCTATAGCGGCGAACTCAACGATTTGGCGTTGGCGCGTCGGAAGACAACGCCCATACACGGACACAAGGGGCTTAGGGTATAATTCTGCCCGTTATCATAAAGTCCGAACACCTCGGGGAGTGTTGGCGTCTCAAGATTGGGCACTATATGCATCAGCTCGAATCATGTCTTTTGTCAAATGTTGGGTTTGCCCGGCTCACGTGTTTTGCTGCCTTACGTTCCGTATCATCCGGCTAAGCGGCACCGGAGAACTACTACGATTGTGCCCCAGTTAATTTGGGTGAGCACCTCGATGAAAGCGGCGGCTGTCATGATATAGCGAGAGTGCAGTCGACCACTTGATTGACTACGGAATGTTTAGAATTCCCGCTTTGCGAAGGGCGCTTCGGTCAGGCACATCGCACCGAATCCGGAGATGTGCGGTGCCATTAGGGGCTATGTCGTAGCCCACCCTCGAGCTCCATTGGCTAAGTGAAAGAGATAAAGCACTATAGTCCGGATTGCCTCGTTAAAGCTCGCTACCACCTCATTATAACAGGACCGAGGCGTCGGATTAAAGTGTGAAAAAGCGCTATTTTGCGAACACCCCAGCACCTTGTGCATGGGAAATTTGGCGAAGACTGCATCTTCGGGTTATACACAAGTATACTTAAAGCGGCCGCAAGGAGAAGTACTATTACTTGGAAGCACAAGTATAAAAAGCATTCATACTATAATCATTCATAAACAAGTTAATGCGTTCAATTGAGCGTTACATTCTTGAAACTGCGACTCTATTATCTGGCGCGCCGCGCATAACTTCCCGAAATAATGTTGGCGGGAAGCGGTTCCCATCGAACCACGGGCAGCAATAGTGGTGGCATCCATCTCCGGACATTGCGCCTTTACGGGCGAGCCATCCGCGCGCCCTCTATGCAGGCCGACCGCTTCATCTCCTTGATATGCGGCACGCCCCAAGGAGGCTGCTGCGATGAGCCAAAATAGCTCGTTGCCTTGGACCTCTCGGCCACACATGGGCCACGATGTCGATCATAGCCAGCCGGACAGTCTATTCAGTTTGGCCCATTCGGCCAACTTTGTCCGACGATGGAAGAGGACGATCCGGACTGTGGAATTGAGTCAATATAACTCTTCCACCTCGTGATCCCCGGCTCGGAAGTGCTTAGCGGCGTCGGCTGCACTCGCAGCCAAGTCCATGTAAGGATCCTCCGAACTCCTTTGCTTTTCAAATTGGGCATACGGCATCCATAAACCGGCGACGCGAGAAATGGCCTGCCAGCCGTGATTTCTCGGCTTGGCGCAGCTCCTTCTTCATAGCCCGCATTGCGAGCGGGCATCCTTGGTCTCGGCGGTGGCCTTCTTGAGCCTTCCGCTCAATAAGCGCTCCTTTTCAAGAGCCTCGCTACGATCGGTAGCATCCTTTAAATTTTTAGCCAATTCGGCCACTTCCGCCCTGCTTAGGCAGTGCGCAGCCTTTTCGGCCTTCAACTCGTCGGCCGCCCTCGCGGCAGCCGAATTACTTCTTCGGGCTTGCTCCCTGGCTTGTGCAAGCTCGGCCCGAAGTCTATCCACAGCAGCAGCACTATCTGTATAAACAGCACATAACTTATCATAGGAGGGCTTTAACCCACTCAATAAAACAGCTATGGAGAATTTATTTACCTTGCGACTCATCAAGTCGCTGATTGACAAGTGCCATGTCAAGATCGCCATGTCCGATTGCCGACTCGATTAACAAAACCGATCAGTCCGGCTGGCCCCGGACTATCCGCCACCAGATCGGGGCGGCGTTATTTATTACCGAGATGTCTAGATTTTTCGATCCTCGACGCGCTGTCGTCTTCGACAACCTACCGAGTCTCGGGGCTACTATCTATCTGAGCGCATCTTTTATATGCACAGCTGTTAAAAAAGCAAAAGTGCGCTATTTTCGCATACCTCAAAGCCCGCTGACAAGCTCATGGCAGCATCACGCAATCCGCTTTCAGCGGACGAAATCCTTCCAATCACCATACGCATTAACGCACGGTGATCTTCTGAAATGGACGCCCTCTCAAGCAAACTCTTCAGTTCTCCCGACCGGGCTCTGGTAGGTGTTGAAGTCTTCGACCCCTCCGGACTCGGGGACGCCCACCGTGACGACACTTCGGGCTCGCCCGCTTCATCTGGTGGCGCGTCGAACGGAGGTGTATCGCTCTCCATCATCTCCGGAAGAAGATCCCCCGAGGACGAACTCATCTGAGACGGCTGCAGATCCGAACTGCGATATAAATATTTCGATTACCTACAGAAGCATAAAACGAAGGTACTTTCTTATTTAACTTCTTCTTTCATACTCACGGCTCGTTGGAGGGCTGGTCCTTGGGCGATGATTGTGCGTCCGGATTCTCTCGGACGCCGGACCTCCCAGTGAGGATTTCTTCCCACGCTTAGGGGCTTTGACCGGATCTTCGGAGGCGGCCCTCTTTTCCCTCGAGGAGGATCCTTGGTCCTCTCCTCTTGATCGCCTCTTTGGACCAGTATTAGCTCCTTTATCTCCCCATCGCCCCTTACGTAGGTGCGGCCTCCAACATTCGACCGGCCACGGGCTCAAAGACGGTCTCTCGGGAGGGCGGACACCTTATCAGCCTTGATCGCTCCACCCATTCCTGTAAAGAATAAAAAGGGTTAGGAGATGATCTTTTGAAAACATACAAGCAGGATGTCCGACTCGAGCTATTTACGAGTATCCGGACGATCGCGCTTAGTCCCGCATCCTCGGCGAATCCGGACACGCCACTTGCGGTCGAAGAACAGCTTCGTACATCTCGGGGTGTCGCCCCCATGAAATCTTTGGAGGATCGAGGTCCCTCCAGATTGAACTCCCATAAGCGGAGAGGGCGGCGTTTGTAGGGTAGGAGGTGCCTAGTTAGCATAACCTGCATCACCTTGACCAGATCGATCTCCCTTGTTTGGAGGTCCCGAATCCGGCCCTGCGGTGCGGGCACGTCCTTGGACGGCCCCCAGTTGAGCCCTTGGTTGACCCACGACATCGATTCTTTGTGGAGGTCCCAGGCGGAAGGAGGCGGTGGCTTTGCTGCTGCCCCTTGGAGCGGTGATGTAGAACCACTCCTGCTGCCACAATCCCTGTTCCTCTTGGAAGGAACCCTCGAGCCACGGGGCATCGACCATCTTTCTTATGGTCGCCCCGCCACACTCCGCTCGACGCCCCGATCATCTTGGCTCCACCTTGAATGTTTTCAGCCACAGGCGAAGTGGGGATGACACGGAGGAAGGCTTCACAGACAATAATGAATGCGGAGATATGGAGGATGGACTCGGAGCCAAGTCGTGGAAGTCCAGCCCGTAGAAGAACGAAGCCCCCTCACGAAAGGATCCGTCTGGAAGCCTATCCCAGCGGAGGTGGGATCTGAAAATGACACATTCGCCGGGCTCGGGGCTGGCACAGCCTGCCTGGGGCAGGCAACCTGTCTTGAACCGTGGGCGGTGCTTGGCCTCACGTAACTTCAATATGTCCTCCTCCGTGACGGAGGAGGGCACCCACCGACCCCGGAGGTCGGGCGGACATTGTTGTAGATCCAGGCGCTCGAGTCTGAAGCTCTTGGTGTTGGAACTGGGGGCAGAGGAAAGATTCGATGCGAGGTTGAAAGATAGGGACAGGCCTTGGTCCTCTTATAAAGGGGAAATAATACCAAAGGCCGTCTCCATAACCGTTCGAGATTCCCCTTCGATAGAGGCGTGGCGGCGGAGCAGTTGGGTTACCCACGCGTATTGATGAGGATCCCGAAATAAAGGGAACACGATCTCTCGCTTGACGGGGCGTGCCAAGGAAATCGCTTCGCTAAGCGTCTTTGAGGTGGAATAGTAAAAACAATTAAAAGCGAAGGCTTGGCTGCGGTGTGATGTCATGCCGCATAATCGTCGCAGATTGGATCGGTGGATGTGTTTTATTATCTCTCGTTGGAGTGTGGAAATTATTTTGCGAGCGGACACTATCCCTGGTGTTCATTATCTTCTCTGGATTATTCAAGGGAGGAACCCGCCTTGCAATGCCGAACATTATGCACGCCGGACTTATCGTCATTGAAGGCTGGTTCGGGGGCTCTTGAGGAGTCTGGACTAGGGGTGTCCGGATAGCGGACTATCAATATCCGCCGGACTCCCGGACTACGAAGATAGAAGATTGAAGACTCGGCTCATGTCCGGAAGGTACTTTACTTGGCGTGGAAGGCAAGCTTGGCAATCTGGATATGTAGATCTCCTACCATTGTAACCGACTCTGTGTAACCCTAGCCCCTCCGGTGTCTATATAAACCGGAGGGCCGTAGTCCCTAGGACACAACATTACATCTCAACAATCATACCATAGGCTAGCTTCTAGGGTTTAGCCTCATAGATCTCGTGGTAGATCTACTCTTGTACTACCCCTATCATCAATATTAATCAAGCAGGACGTAGGGTATTACCTCCATCGAGAGGGCACGAACACAGGTAAAACATTGTGTCCCTCGTCTCCTGTTACCATCCGCCTAGATGCACAGTTCGGGACCCCCTACCCGAGATCCGCCGGTTTTGACACCGACACTCGTATTCTCCAGCATTTTATGGGTGCGACACCCATGGAGATGTACAAGCTGTTTTTCGGACCGCAGGTGGCGGGTCCGGATTCAGCCGAGGACGCAGGCCTGAGCCACGATCGCCCGGATACTCAGGTAAATAGCTCAGAGCCTGGACACTCTATTTGTATGCCTTTCAAAAGTTCGTCTCCTGACCCTTTGTTCTTTACAGGAATGGGTGGCGCGATCATGGCTGATTAGGTGTCCAGCCCCCCTCCCAGAGACCGCACTGGAGCCCGTCTTTGGTCGAGAATGTTGGAGGTCGCGCCCACGAGGGGGGGACGGGGAAATAAAGAGCTAATACGCCCAGGAGGCGATCAAGAGGAGGAACCAAGGATCCCTCCCTTCAGAGGGAGAAGAGGACCGCCTCCGAAGATCCGGAGGCCAAAGCCCCTAAACGTGAGAAGAAATCCTCACCGGGGGGTCCGGTGTCCGGAGAGAATCCGGACGCGCGATCATCGCCGAAGGACCAGCTCTCCAACGAGCCGTAAGTATGAAAGAGGAAGTTAATTAATAAAGTACCTTCATTTACGCTTCTGTAGGTAACCGAAATATTCATATCGCATTTCGGATCTGCAGCCGTCTCAGATGAGTTCATCCTCGGGGGACCTTCTTCCGGAGATGATGGAGAGCGTCGCCTCCGTCGCAGCGCCCGCCAGATGAGGCAAAGCGAGCCGAAGTGTCATCACGGGCGTCCCGAGTCCGGAGGGGCAGAGAGTTCGGCCCCGATGGAAGCCGGCGGGAGAACTCAAGAGTCTGCTGAGAGGGCGTCCATTTGAGAAGATCACCGTGCGTTAATCGTATGGTGATTGGAAGGATTTAAATCCGCTGAAAGCGGATGCGGACGCCGCCATGAGCTTGCTGGTGGGTTTTGAGGTATCTGAAAATAACACACCCTGTGTTTTTAACAGTTGTGCATATAAAAATGCGCCTGTATAGATAGTAGCCCCGAGACTCGGTAGGTTGTCGAAGGCGACAGCGTCGAGGATCGAAAATCTCAACATCTCGGGTAATGAATACCGCCGTTCGAAACAGGTGGCGGATAGTCGGGGCCAGCGGACTAATGAGTTTGCGAATTGAGTCGACAACTTGGCGTGGCGATCTCGACATCGCACTTGTCAACCAGCGACTTGACGAGTCGCAAGGTAAATAAATTCCCGCAGCTGCTTTATTTAATGGGGTGAAGCCCACCTCGATAAATTATATCTGTGTATACAGATGGTGCTGCTGCGGTGGAGAGTCTTGGGCGAACTTGCTCTAGCTAAGGAGCAAGCTCGAAGGAGTGACGTGGCTGCCTCTAGGGCGGCCGAGGAGTTGAAGGTCGAAAGGCGCCTTTGCCTAAGTAGGCGGAGGTGGCGAATTGGCCAAGAAATTAAAGGATGCTACCGACCGCAATGAGGCTCTTGAAAAGGGCGCTTATCGGGCGGAAGACCTGAAGAAGGCCACCGCGAAGCCAAGGATGCCCGCTCTGCAATGCGGGCGATGAAGGAGGAGCTGCACCAAGCCGAGAGATCGCGGTGGCAAGCCTTTCGATCGTCGCCCGGTTTATGGATGCCAAGTACGCTCAATTTGAGCGGCAGTGGAGTTCGGAGGATCCGTATATGGACTTGGCTACGAGTGCGGCTGATGCCGTTAAGCACTTCCGGAGCCAAGGGGATCACGAGGCGGAAGAGTTGTATTGGTCTCAATTCCACAGCCCGGATCGCGCTCTTCCGCTGACGGACAGGTTGGCCGAATGGGCCGTACTGAATAGACTGTCCGGACTGGCCATGACTGACATCGTGGCCCATGTCTGGCCAGAGAGGTCCAAGGCGACGAGCTACTTTGGCTTATTGCATCAATTCCTTGGGGCACTGCCGCATATAAAGGAGATGAAGCGGTCACCCTGCATCGAGGGCGCGTGGATGGCTCTTGCCCGTGTGAAGGTGCATTATCCGGAGATGGATGCCACCGCTGTTGCCACCCAGGGTCCGGATGAAAGCCGGCTCCCTGCCGAGCACTACTTCGGAGAAGTCATGCGCGGTGCTCGTAAAGTAGAGGCGTAGTGCTCAAAGAATGTAACGTTCAAATGAACGCAGTACCCTATTAATCAATGATTATAGTATGAATGCTTTTTATACTTGTGCTTCCAAGTAGTAAAACTTCTCCTGTGCGGCCGTTTAAGTATACTTGCGTATAACCTGAAAGATGCAGTCTTCGGCTTCGGCCCCTTCGCACAAGGTGCTGGGGTGTTCACAAAATAGCGCGTTTTCACGCTTAATCCGACGTCTCGGTCCTGTTCTAAGGAGGTGGTAGCGTAGCAAACGAGGCAATCCGGACTATAATGCTTTATCTCTTTCACTTAGCCAATGGAGCTCGAGGGTGGGGCTACGATATAGCCCCTGATGACACCGCACATCTCCGGATTCGGGGTGCGTATGTGCCTGACCGGGAAACGGTCCTTCGTCAAAGCGGGGAATTCTAAACATTCCGATAGTTGATCAAGTGGTGACGGACTCTCGCTATATCATGACGATCGGTTTTGGCTTTCTCTCTTGAGGTGCTCGCCAGCTGAACCGGGGCACAATCGCAGATAGTTCTCCGGTGCCGCGTTAACGGATGATACGGGCGAAGGCAGCAAAACACAGGAGCCGGGAAAACCCAACATTTGACCAAAGACATGATTCGGATGCATATAATGCCTAACTTGAGACGCTGAACACTCCCGAAGGTGTTCGGACTTTATGATAATGGGCAGAATTATGCCCTAAGCCCCTTGTGTCCAGGTACGGGCATGGTATTCTGACACGGACGATGCCAAAGCGTCAGGCTCCGCTTTGGCTATAGGAAGGAGCCAAGGGAGATTAACAACAAGAGACAGTAATAAAAAGGTCTACGTAGGGTCTTAATCTGAAAAGAATCCTTGCAACGGGTCCCTACTGCACGTCTACGCCTGTGTCTCCATTGCGCCGTTATCCTGGACGGGTACGCACGTTGTTCATCTGTAGAAAGAGAGGAACATTTTAGTTTTAGAAACAGTTCGTGCGAAAAATATGCAAAAGATTAAGTATAAATAATTAAAGCTAGGTTTATATGAAACCGTGGTTAGTTGTGCGCGCAGCCCCTTGTGAACGGGTATGCGGCTAGGGAGCCCCTAGCCTGCTGAGTTCGGATTCGTCTATCCGAGTCCGGGGTCTTTAAATGACCCGCGCACTGAAATGGTGCCATGTGGGCCGGGCATTTTGAGTGTAAGAGACGCGTAATGTGGTATGGCATTGAAGCGGATAAAAGCCTTCCGTCCCAACAGTGCTTGATATTCACTTTTAAATGGGACGATATGGAAAATTAGTTTCTCGCGTCGACAGTTGCTCGGCGATCCGAACACGACTTCTAGTAATATCGAGCCTGTGCACTTGGCGTAAGGGCCAGGCGTCATTCCTTTGAAGGAAGTGCGGCTATGTCGAATTTTAGTAGGGTCTATCCCCATCCGACGGATTGTGTTTGAATATAGCAGGTTTAAGTCGCTGCCTCCGTCCATTAGGACGTTTGTGAATTGTAATCCGTCTATGATCGGAATCAATATCAGGGGAGTCCTTCCCGCGTTTCGAACGCTTCTGGAATAATCCATGTGGTCGAAAGTGATTGGTTTTGATATCCAATCTCTATGGTTTGCTAGGCTGGACCGTGCGAAGCTCTTCTTAGAAAGTGCCGCACTGTTTTTCCTTGTCCTCAGGCGAAGTGAGTTTACTGCTTTGACCCCTTGTGGGAAAGTCTTTTGTTTTCGGTGCCTATTTGGCGGGTTTATCTTCTTCATTGGACGCGTTGAGCCCCTTGTGTTCGGTGTTTAATCGGCGGACTGTTTGAAACCCAACAATCCTGTGGGTGTGATTTGCGGGCCTTCCGGGGTAGTCTTGTGGATTTGACATATCCGACCCGTAATTTTATGTAGGTTAGACAGTTAAATCCTTTGTCATCCTTGAGGGGCTGAGTTTTGTGACCGGGCGCGAGCTTTTGAATCGGCGTTAACTGCCGTGCTTTTTGGCTTTTCTCTTTATTCCGGCGCTATTCTTTTCTGCGCCGTGATTTTCCGTTTCCATCTCTTATCTCGGATGTACTTGGGTCGCTGGTGCTGCTTCGTGCTAGCCAGCTATCCTCTCCCGCACAAAAGCGGGTCATGAGGCTTGTTAGTGCGGACATTGTCCTCGGTTTCTCTTGGCCGAGGTGCCTGGCGAGCCATTCGTCCCGGACATTGTGCTTGAAAGCTGCTAAGGCTTCGGTGTCCGGACAGTCGACTATTTGGTTCTTTTTGGTAAGGAACCTGTTCCACAATTTCCGCGCTGGCTCTCCGGGCTGTTGAGTTATATGACTTAAATCATCAGCGTCTGGGGGACGGACATAAGTCCCTTGAAAATTTGTTCTGAATGCTTCCTCGAGCTCTTCCCAACTTCCAACAGTGTTTTCTGGGAGGCTTTTGAGCCAATGGCGGGCTGGCCCTTTGAGCTTGAGGGGTAGATATTTTATGGCGTGGAGATCGTCTCCTCTGGCCATGTGTATATGTAGTATATAATCTTCTATCCAGACTCCAGGGTCTATTGTTCCATCGTAGGCCTCTATGTTTATGGGTTTAAACCCTGCTGGAAATTCATGGTCCAGTACCTCATCGGTGAAACATAGTGGGTGTGCGGCGCCCCTGTATTGAGCAATATCGCGATGCAGCTCGAGGGAGCGCTGTTTGCTATGTTCGGCCCGGCCGGCGTTATGTCCGGCGCGACGGTGTTCGTCGTGGGTTGTAGGGCGCCCACGTGATCCATAGATGGATCTGGATTGTTTTGCTTTGTCCTCAATATATCTCGCAAGTCGGTAGCGTTCCCTCTTGGCCGCGCTTTTAGAGCGATGCAGAGTGCGTGTTGGTCGAGGGCACGGGCCTTTGTCATCACGACCACGAGGTGGTCGGTCACCATATCGTCTTCGTGATGAAGGTATGTATGCTTCCTCCTCTAATCGGGGAGCAGCTTGCATCTTAGGTAACTTTTGGAGGCGTTCGAGTTTATACTCTTGACGCGAGGACCTCGGTCCATCGATCGGCAGCGAGATCTGATCAGCTTGGAGCTGTTGTTGCTTTTCTTTAGGCTGTTTGCCGTGGCTATGAGCCTGCGCTGAAGCATTCTTGTTTGCGGGATCCTCGGGTATGGCGAATTCATCATCGTTGAGGCTTGCTTCGTCTTGGAGGGAGGCATATAGTTATCATCCTCAACCCTTTAAATGCCGCATACGTGGTGGGGCTTGCTTCTGCATCCTCCTGCGCTGAATCTTGCGGGAGGGGATCGTCTTCGAGACTTTCAGGAGTGTTATTGTCTCCCGTGCCGGAATCTCCATTCTTATTGTGGCGGGATTTAGAGCGGCGCCGCTGACGTCGGCATTTGGGCTGCTTCTTTAGAGAATCTTCCTCCGCTGCCTTTTCGCCATCCCCTTCTTTTGGGGTATCCACCATATATACGTCATATGATGAGGTGGCCTTCCAAAGGCCTCAGAGGCGCTGGCTCTTGTTAAATCTCCGGCATCGTCGTCCATAGCGTCGATGTCGCCGAGTCGTAGTCTAGCATGTCGGTTAGATCCTCGGCGGTGGCTACAAAGTGGGTGGTGGGTGGGCTCTGAATTTCTCC
Organism: Aegilops speltoides; assembly: GCA_021437245.1. Taxonomy (NCBI): domain Eukaryota; kingdom Viridiplantae; phylum Streptophyta; class Magnoliopsida; order Poales; family Poaceae; genus Aegilops; species Aegilops speltoides. Next base: position 75,232,049 of record CM038145.1, on the reverse strand, counting down.
ATCGTCCGAACTCCAACCGTCCCAGCCATAGTCCGGCCAGGATTCTCTGATAGCGAGAGATGCTTGATGAATTCAGGATATCGCCAAAAGCGAGTCTTTGGAAGATGTCGCGGCGGTGAATTCCATAACCGCGCCCAATCCGGATGTCGGCAGGGCGCGGGAGGCCCGGAGTCCGGCGAGGAGTCTGGCGCCTAGGGATCATGAGTTTCGCAGGGGACAGGATTGGTATTCGGCTCCATCGCCGTAGATGTTGAAGCCCCCAGGGCGGCGTCTATCCACCGGCCCTCGATATGGGCGATCGGCTCCGGGCTAGTGGCCGAAGCGGATCCGAGTGCAGCCACCAAAGCACTGTCCGGCGGTAGAGCTAGATCATGCCTATCGTCACAGTGCGGCGCGCTTGGCTGTGGCTTGAGTCCGTCGAAGATCAAGTCTCCGCGGTCATCAGCCGTGAAGTTTAAGCTTCCAAATCTGACCTGACGGCCAGGGGCGTAGCTTTCGATCTGCTCCAGATGGCCAAGAGAATTGGCCCGCAGTGCACAGCCGCGAATACAAAGATCTGTCCGGGGAGAAAAGCCTCACCCAAGACAGCGTTGTTGGTTGAAGATGCCATCGAGCCTATCAGGGACGACATAGAGGAACTCTCAATGAAAGCACCAATGTCGGTGTCAAAACCGGCGGATCTTGGGTAGGGGGTCCCGAACTGTGTGTCTAGGCGGATGGTAACAGGAGACGAGGGACACGATGTTTTTACCCAGGTTCGGTCCTTCTCGGTGGAGGTAAAACCCTACGTCCTGCTTGATTAATATTGATGATATGGGTAGTACAAGAGTAGATCTACCGCGAGATCAAGGAGGCTAAACCCTAGAAGCTAGCCTATGGTATGATTGTTGAGATGTAATGTTGTCCTACGGACTAAGGCCCTCCGGTTTATATAGACACCGGAGAGGCTAGGGTTACACAGAGTCGGTTACAATGGTAGGAGATCTACATATCCATATCGCCAAGCTTGCCTTCCACGCCTAGGAAAGTACCTTCCGGACACGAGCCGGAGTCTTCAATCTTCTATCTTCGTAGTCTTGGAGTCCGGCGGATATTGATAGTCCGGCTGTCCGGACACCCCCTAGTCCAGGACTCCCTCAGCCTTATTTGCAAATGTGGAGAGATGTGTGGGTACCTTTTTGCAAAATTGCCATAGTTTCTTTCCTATCCATCAGATATAAATCGGACGGCCTATATTGCAGGATGGCAGGCACACCATCATCACCAACTCTGTTTTTTATAAGAGTGTATATTATGTATTTTATAATAGTGTAGATGTAGAGTAGATACAAGTCGACAAGTGGGCACGATGTTAGTGAGATAATGTGATGCAACACTAGAGGTGCCATGTGGAGCGTTTAACTGGTCAACTAGTCAAGTCATTAGCAAATACAAAGTTGTACGGTGAGCCCGTGACTGTATAATAACCACTAAACGTAAACGGTGACCGTAATGAGTGGATTATGAAGTCCAATGTCTGTATCGTTCTTTCGCTTCAAATACAATGATCGTCATTGCATATATCGCAAGAGAAAGATGAAACACGCGTGAATTTTCTGGGGGCTTACTTTTAGAGGACCTGGAGATAGTTTTGTGTGCATATGTGAAAGGGGTGTACAGGGGGGGGGTATGCGATGGAGAGAGAGATGCTCTTCGTTTCTCTTTATTATGACTAACTTTGTATATAGTATAAAAATATACAAATTCACAGTGCGGAATAAATATCATTGTGGGCACAATGCAATGCAAATTACTGTTCGTACTCCTCCATATAACTTTGTAATGTTGTATATATGTAGAAAATCTAAAATAATTTTTTGGCCACACTTTATTCAGAAGGAATGTTGTATGCAAAATAAACGTGAAGACAGGGCTTTTTAGATCAATGGGGTACATGATGTAACATGTGTGAATGTGTAGTTGATGCATTTGGCGGGGCCTAGAGAGGTATGTGTGTGTATTACGTATTCGAGAGAGGCATGGATAGAGGGGCCGACGGGGGGCGGGGGGTGGGAGAGATAGCACGAGAAATGAGAGTGATCTAGAGAGAGAGACGAATATGACGTCTAGAGAGAGTGTGTATATGCAAGGGGGTGGGAATAGAGGCACCAGGAGAAATTTTCTGTGTGTGTGGTGTTTGTGTTGGTATGTGTGGGTGTGAGAAGATAATGAGACATGGGGGCAGAGGGTGTGTCACCACATGATGTCCGGTGGTTTGAGGTGAGGCCCTTCGTTCGGTTCCGTCCTGCGCCACATTGGTCGGCCCATGACACATTTAGGAAGACCCATGGATGACTAGTCGTACAAGACAAAGAGAGCAGAATTGTGAAATAATGCGTGAGAGAAAGGCGTAAAGATAATGTGCATACATGAGACACGTAGGCAGGTCCATGTATATAGAAAGGGTCGATGAGGATTGTGCGTGTGTATGTTTGCGAGAGGAAGAGTGCTTGTGATAAAGTTAGCGAAAACAGTTGTAAATGGTTACGAGAGGGAGGGAGGGTTATATCTAGAGAATGTGTGCGAGAAAGACACCTCGGGAGAGAGTGTGTGAGCATGTGTGAGAGACCACCGATGGAGAGTGAAACTACACGTAAAAGACTGCTCTACACATTGATTAAAGATATAAATTGTATCCAAATATTAGGATGGGATCATGATATTTGCAATTCGTGCAAGGAGCGGTCATTGATCCATCAGACATCTAGATTCTATCGAATTTGAGCATGTCTATGTTATTATTCGACACAATTGATCCACATAGTTAGTATTTTGAACTCCAGACAATGCATCGCTTTAGCAATCGAATATAAACGTGAGTATAGTTCATGTTGTGTCTGTAAAGCACATTATACATACGAAAGTTACACAATGGACATTTATAAATAGCTACGTATGAACTAGCATACATTTGAATTCAACCTAAGGTGGTTTAAAAAATCGAATTCAACATGAAGTCCATTCAATTATTTGAATTTGATATCATGGAATTTGTAAACCATACCTAAACTATGGGGGTACCAATCTTTGCTCTCATTTTGTACATAATAGCATATGTAGTCGTGTGCAAAATAGATTCAAATTTAGCTCCTCCATTCCAATATAATCGTTGTTATAGGATTTTCAAGTGTCAAAATTTCAAAAGGAAGCGGATAATTTAATGAGGTTTTCAAACATACAAGGTCAAATATAACGTTGTCTATTTAGGTCAATCCTCATAGTTCAAGAGTACTCTAAACGTGAATGCTTGTGTTTCAAAATTATGAACGAAGCGCCAAAAGAGCCTCTACTCGCCCGAAACTGCGTGAGACCAATATTTGGTAGTACAAGGAAATTACTTTTCTAATAACTCCGACCTGTGAAACCTACCAGCCCGACGTCCAAAGGTCTAAACCGGGGTAGGTTTGTAGCTTCATCTAGACGCCACGCAACCGCCTCCGAAAAACATTCATACACAATGGCTGCCTAAGCACACATGCTGTGTCAAATCGCCCCGCCCACTATTTGGGACACAGGATTACCATCCTACCCCGACCATGATGAGGTCCGAAATTTAAGAGGGGGCAAAGTTTGTACTTTCCCCAAATTTCAAACAAGCGCATCCCATCTTCTGTTCAAAAAAACCAAAAACAAGCGCGTCCCAGACCGAAACATGGTTCCCCCCACCCGTCTGATTCCCCATTCGTACTCCGTGGGCACCAAAACTACCTCTCCACCAGCCGTGAAACCCTAGCGTCCTCCGTCCGCCACCCCATCCCTCCCATCAACCGCCGCCCTCCTCCATCATGCCGGAGCCGATACCCCGACGTCGTCGTCCACCGCAACCTCAACCGCAACGCCCTCCACGACAAGTAGTTGAAGCCGAGGCCGAGCCGTCCGTACCCGAGCCACTTCAACCACGTCGTCCTGTGCCTCACCGCTGCCGCTCCAACTTCGCCACCCTCCACCGCACCGGAGTTGTTCCTACTACGCCATCCTTCGCCGCCTCGGATCTGCTTCCCCTCCGCCGATATACGGCCATGGCAACACGGTCAACAATTTGGCCATGGGTTCGTCCAAGCCTGCACCCTCCAGAACATCGGTTTCCCTGGTAAAAAGAAGAAGATCAGCGCAACATGTGGAGGTGACCACACCGGCAACCGAAGAAGGTACTCCTCTTCCCTTATTCATGCAGATCTTATGTCTCTTCTTGCACGGTATTCATCCCATAGAAGACACTAGTTGACCACTTCTTCTTGATACTAGATGTTCCTAGTAACTCGCGATGCACAAGGTTTCTCCTCATATACTATTTCACCTTAGCTAGAGGTCCGTTGCCCCCCTGAATTTCAATTTCTGGCCAGTTGATTCCCAATTAACGGAAGCATTCCCCGGCGTAACAGGCGCTAGTACGACTATTACGCCGGGGAAGCAACGCCTTGGTGTTTATCTTAGGGGCGTGTGCGGCCTAGAGCTACTGGCGCCCGATCTGGAGGTCGGCCGGGATTAAAGGGATGGCTTGGGGCGTTGCCAAGCACGACGGTGATGTGAGGTCGACGGGAGGGCGGGGCGGCGGAGGCACGGGTCTGGGCCGATGGTCGCTGGCGGTTCGAGAAAGATTGTCAACAGTGACTGGCGGGAGGTAGACGAAGGCCATCTGCCCGTTCCTTATAGATCGGACGGTTCATTAAAAAAACGACTAACCTATTTATTTTCAGTCGACTGTTATCTTAGATATGACCACATGTGGTGGTGTGTTGGAGGAGTACCTGCATTTCCTGTGCTCATATATTACAAAATCATACGGGGTAGAATCTAATTTTGTTTGCCATGCAATGTTGTAGAGCTATCATATGTCTCCTGTCATTTATTTTTCAGCCACCTGCTATCTGCTACTTTTACAGTGCACTAGTTCTGCACATACTTCATCCATACTCTCACTATTGTGTTTTTATACAAGGGTATTTCAGAGTCTGCCGAAAGCGAAGCAAAAAAGAAAAGAGACAAGTCATGCCAGCTTTCTATGCGGCTAGGCGCAACACGTTACAGCGCTTTAAAGGGTGCAGTGTCAGCAAATGGAGACGGTAAACGTTGCTCTGGAGTTGATGACCTCGCTCGCAATGAACCACCATCCCAGGTGCTTGCTTTAACTTCGTGGTGTCATATGTGGTTGCATGTTCCATATGGTGTCTAGCTTGTATTCGAAAGGCCGAAGTCGGTCTTTATTAAGATAAGGAAAGATATTTTTTACATGAACCACCATCCCGTGAGCACCACAAGACAAATAGCTAGTCAGGGCACCGGGCGAGCTAGTGACAAGCCCAGCGAAGACAGGCATCACCTGGAAGCCAACTAAAAGGCCGCGATGGTGGTGAAGTAGCCCGCCTCCCACCAGGCTCTGAGGTCCTAGATGATCATGTTCACCACTCCAGTCGGATATCTAGCTTGTATTGCTTCCAATTTGGTTAAATTGCATCTGCTTAGCTTACACATTATACCTTTGAATATGACATGCCTTTCTATTTTTGGTACATACTAGTACATCTGTGTATTAACCATGTTCTTATATCAAACTAATGTTCTTGTGTATCCCTCATCAATCACTTATGACGAGGCAGGCAGGCAAGGGGACTACTCATTTAAAGAATGCAGCATCAGCCTCCCGACATGATTCTCAAGAAATAGAAATGCTAGATGAAGATAGTGAACGTAGCTCTGTAGTTGATTACAACATTTCCCCTACACTAGCATTGCAGGTGCTTGCTCTAACTTGGCAGCGTGATATGTGGTTGCATGTTGCATATGGTGTCTAGATTGTAATTCTTCCAATCTGGTTAAACTGCATGTGCTAGTCTGCTTAGCTTATACTCCTGTAAATGTGACATTATACCTATTAATGTGACATGCCTTCCTGTATTTAGTACATAGTACATCTGTCTATTAAGCATGTCCTCACATAAAACTATTGTTTTTTTGTATCCCATATCAATCAATATGACGAGACACCTTTAGTATATGCAGTGCGATATTAGTTGCATCTTTCATATGATTTGTAGCATGCGCTGCTTCTAATTTGTTGAAATTCTATTTATGATGGGACGCTTTTAACTTGGCAGAGTCATATTGGTTGCATCTTTCATGTGGTGTCTAGCTTGCATTGCTTCTTATTTGCTGGAATGGTTTCTGCTTAGTTTACACAAACAGTTGTGAACATGCCATGCTGTCCTGTTTTTCGTACATATTCCATCCTGGTATCATGTGTTTGCCTTACATCAAAGTAGTGATTGTCAGTATCATGCATGAATGAGTCCCGAAGAGAGAATTTTATTGCCTTTTCTTGTTGGTTTTACTTGACAATTCAAAATCAATAAAGAGGAAGGAAGTTAGCAAGGAAGCAGATAAAGGTGCTCCTTCCAAACGGAGGGCCTCTACAGTTTCTACTCCTCCACACCCCCAAGATGATTTCCAAGACAACACATGCATAGACACTCAACAAAGCTGTGTTTATGATGAGCACATCTCCCCTAGTGCAGCATCACTAGTGCTCCCTCTAACTTGGCACTGTTATATGTGGTTGTATGTTATGTGTGATGTCTAGCTTGTATTGCTTCTAATTTTGTTGAAATCCATCTGCTTACTTTACACATTATACTTGAATAAGACACGTGTTCCTATTTCTAGAACATACAATATCTATCTATCACACCATGTTCTTACATCAAATTACTACTGTTGTGTAACTTGCAACAATCACTTATCATAAGACACGTTTGACTTCGGAGTGTGATATAGGTTACATCTCACATTCTTTTCTAGCTTGTACTACTAATTTGTTGAAATGGCACTTATGACGAGACAGTTTTAACTTGGTAGCGTGATATTCGTTGCATCTTTCATATGGTGTCTAGCTTTCATTGCTTCTAATTTGTTGAAATGCCTTCTCCTTAGTTTACACATCATAAGTTGTGAATATGCAATGGCACTAATGACGAGAGACCTCTAACATGGTAGTGTGATGTTGTTTGCATCTTGAATATGATTTATTTCTTGTACTACTTCACATTTGTTTAAACGCCATTTATCTTTGAGACACTTTATTAACTTGGCAGAGCGATATTTGTAGCATCTTTCATATGGTGTCTACCTTCCATTGCATTGCTTCTAATTTGGTGAAATGTCTTCTTCTTAGTTTACACATCATAGTTCTGGTTATCTCTTCCGTCCTGTTTTTCATACATATTACATCCTCCTATCATGTGGTTGTCTAACATCAAAGTTCAGTTTGTCTGCATCACGCATCAATTTGTTCTGAAGAACTAAATTGTTATTCATTTTTCTTGTCGGCTTGACTTAACATGGCACAGAGAAAGAGGAAGAAACAGAGAATGGCAGGGAATGAGGAGCGGATGAATCCTGCAGATTCTGCTGGTACTGATGGTGCAATAGAAGGTGAAAGTCCAGCGGAAAATTCTATAAACACGACATCCCATGCTACACAAGCTGCAAGAAAAGCCAAAGAGAAACAAATAGCTGCCACCAAACAAGCAGAGACAACCCTAGTTCTTGCAACACCTACCACAGTACTACCAGCTGCACGACATACTCGTGCATCAACTGAGCTAGCAGCACGTTCCCAAGCTCCCTTGCCACCTGACACTACTTCCCAAGCAATCTTGACACAAGACGAGTTGGCAATATAAGATGAACCTTGTGAGCTTCAACAGCAAGAAGGTAGTTGCTAGAGTCAAGTTACAGTTGCATGCTTCTTTATATGTAGTCTCACAGTTTGATGTACACTAACACTTCCTATGTTTGTTGTTGGACTAGCACCTAGGTGCAAGAGGAAACAAACATCAGGGATAATGCTCGATAGGTTAACTAAATTTAGAGGAGGAAGAATGGAGATCCGTTTTGAGGCAGGTTTAAAAAGGCCACGTGATGCTACAGAGTCAGCCAAGTTAGTATCAGAGACAGCGGTTGCCGTTAGGTGTCATGTACGTATCATCCCAACATGGATTCAGTACAGGAATGACAAAGACGAAACCCAGTTCAACACCTTCCTCGACCATTTATCTGTAAGTATGGTTATGTATGGAAACTAGTAATATCGTCTTGCTCTGTCCCATACTTTTTAGGTTGCAGATAATGAGACTCCCATAATTTTCAATAGATGAGGTTCAAGTTGGATAGCCAAGATGATGCAACCAGACAAGCTTGCACCCATGTTTTCAAGTCTGCTCTGCGACAGTATCGGTATAACTTGAGGAAAACTCAGTTTCAAGGCAAGGCTAACAGTGAACTTTCCCAAACATCTCCAGTGGGAAATATACCAGATAAAGACTGGAGGGGCCTTGTTAAACACTGGTCTGATCCGAAGTATCAGGTACATTATATATATGTGATCAGATCACATGTTGAAGTCCTATTGACGCATGTGCCACACAAATATATCTTCTTGTAGGTGAACTGTTCAAAGAACAAGGCCAACCGTACGAAAGTGAAATTCCAACAGACGACAGGATCTCGTAGCTATATTGCACACTGCGAGGCTCTTGTAATTAGCTGTTGTTTCACTCTTTTCATTGTACCATATTATCGGATCTATATTGACTTGTTCGAAATGCAGAGGAAAGCCTGCAAGGACCAAAAAGTACCTGAACCAAATGCTATGGAAATCTTCAAGGACTGTCACACCAGCAAGAAGAAGGGCATGACTACACCAGTCAAAGCCGCTGTTGTAAGTCCTTAATCCTCATGCCTTTTAACTACTACTTACTCTGACTTGTGCCTTGAACTGCATGGTTTGCAGCCAATGTCTATTACTCTTTTCAATTTTATACACAATTGTCTTAGCGTATCATTGCACCTTACAAGGTTTAAAAGGGAGGAGCGATGTTCCTTTGATCTTGACCCGTAATCTAGTTCCGTCTTTGGACTTGCCCACACAACGTTACAATTGCTGTTTATGCATTCTCGGTTGTTTTGTGATATGAATGATGTCATACTATGCTTACCTTATTATAAACTTCGTCTCTTTATCCTTAGCCCTCAATACAATGTGAAGAAATAGACAATACATTAGCGATGGTACATGGTCATATGTTTGGAACCTGGTTTTATTATGTACTTTGCAATAAAATACAACTAATATTTTACATGGGTTCACCAGAATAAGTTCTATATAGAGAGCAAAGCTATTTTGTTTGGTTTTGCTGCCTCCTTAATATCTTCTGTTCTGGTACTACTAATGTAAAACCTCAACTTTTCAGCGAGCTATGGAAAAAATGGTGGAACCACCACCTTCTGAAGGTGGCGAGGCAACTATAACCGCAATGTTAGCTCTTGCTGCAGTGGGTCAGTACCTGTCCACTAACAGTGCCAGAAGCACGTTCCTGCATAATACTGGGTTGGTTGTTAAGGCAATATCGTCCAAACTGCCTCATGATCAAGATATGCAAGCTCAAAGCTATGTTGTATCTGCGCTCCAGACACAAGTCCATTCCCTAACAGAGGCCCTTTGTGAAACAAGGAGAAACATTGCTCAATGTCGTCAAGATATGCATGGTTTTGAAACCAGACTATCAGACATTTGCTATGTTGTTCAGGAGCCTAGGGGAAATGAAGGCGAGGGTTATGGTGTTCCATCGGACAATACAACATGAAAATGTAACAGTCAGGTCAAATGAACCGAGCTTCTGAACTTCTGGTGGTGCATTTATCTGCTAGACTGTTATGTTTTATGCCAACCTTCCTTTTGTTATATAGTTGTAATTTGTTTTGGTGCGATACAAAATTTATTCTTAACGTGCAGCCACCGGTTGAAGAAAACAGCAAGCCATTTTTGTATAGTGTAGGGTGTTTCCTATATTTGCACTAGTGGCGATCTTTGATGCCGAGTCGATGTAATATGCGCAATCGCCTTAATAGCCTAGCGTTAGTTTGGTCCTTATTTATTTCCTAGTCTTCTTTTTCCCTGGTTTGCTAGTGGCCGCAACTACCCATGGGCCATATACGGGCCGTAGGATCCATGGGTCTTCTACGGGCCATCGATAAATGGGCCTACAATCGGTGGGCCTCGGGCCGTCGGATAAATGGGTCTACATGGGCCGTAATCGGGCGTAATTGGTATCGGCCCAGCACGTTAATGGACCGTTAACAAGCCGTAGGACTGCAAAAGCTTAATTCTGTCACAGGCATAATGGGTCGTTAATGGGCTAGAATATAGGACGAGCTGGCCAGAAACGGGCCAACTCTTGCCATGGGCTGAATTTGGCCCATTAGGGTAACATGCCAGTAACGGGCCGACTCTTGCCATGGGCCGAATTTGGCCCATTTGGGGAACATGCCGATGTGGTCGACTCTTGCCATGGGCGAATTTGGCCCATTAGGGAACATGCGAATGCGTCTGGAAGTAATCGAGGGCGAAAAGGAGCCCAAGAACGTATGGGCCGTCAATAGGCCGAAAGCTAACACGGGCTAGAAACGGCCCATGTAAATCACGAGCCGTTAACAGGTACAAAGAAAATTATTGTTCATTATGGGCTAGAGTCACCGTGGGCCTGTAAAGGGCCGAAAGATATGAAGGCCTCATATGGGCCGAAAGACGTCGTGGGCCATACATGGGCCGAAAGTGAAATGGGCTGGTGTTATATTCGACGGGCCACATGATGTTGTTGGGCTGATTTCCTTTAGTGCCTAATGGGCCGTGAGTTAACGGGCCGTAAAATGGGCTATTTGCGAAGAGACCGTTAACAGGCTTTTCATGGGCCAGCCCGTTAACTTTTGACCAAGTCAAACGGGCCGGCTTTGTAAGCTAAATGGGCCAGTGGTAGGCCGTGGCACGTGTCGACATATCATAGGCGCCTACTTGACCCACTAACGAGCTGACACGTGTTTCGTTCGGCCAATAAGAATTTTACACGTGGAAATTTCCCATTGGTCGGGGCTGTTAATGGGTTATCGGATCCAAAACCCGACCCGATAGCTTAATGGCGTTCCGTTACGGTGGATACCACGTGTCGGTCACCCTTGACGAAAGCACTACGTGGACGCGATTTATTGTCATGGAAGTGGACACTTCGTGATGATAATTTTGGTAATGTCATGGAACACTTCTCGACAAAGACATGTATGACTATCTTGATTACGTCATAAATTTGTCATGGATGTACATGCATGACAAAAAACACGACCTACTGTGACAAACACGTATCATCACGGAAGTGTATTTTTTTTGTTGTATAGCATGGTCATCGTTCTGTGACTCCTCAAGAGCCAAACGATGAACGCGCTCTTCCTCAAGTACATTAGAGAGATCTGATATCTCATCAGCATAGTCATGACTATGACCTTCCATCTTAGAGATGGTTTCTTCATGAGCCTCGATCATGTCATTGGCTTCACCAAGTTGTTCCAAGAGAGCAACGAAGTGCTTCTTGGATTTGCCCTTGAGCTTACTCATAAAAGACTCAAATTCATTTACTTCCTCATTAGACCCCTCACTTTCATCAATGCAATCCGTCAAGGAGGGATTATTAATGATGGTGGTTTTGATGTTGGGGTTACCTTGTTGGTGGCTTTAGCCAAGAGGAACTTGGTGGTGATGTTCTCGTTGGGTGATTTAAAGAGAGACACCGTGGAGTTGTGGCAATGGCAACGGAGGCCATGGCCATGGCTTCACCATCTTGATCATCATCATCCTCCTCATTGTATTCTTCTTGTGCCACCAACCCTTTGGTCGGTGTCTTCTTGGTGAAGTTGTTCTTGTTGGGGAAGGACTTGGCTTTGTCATTTCGGATGAGCTTGCCACCATTGTCTTCCCGCTTCTCGTAAGGGCATTTCGTAACAAAATGGCTGACATTGCCACAATTGTAGCATGTTCTCACACGTTGCTTGCCCTTGAAGCCACTTGAGTTATTCTTGTTGAAGTTGGGCCTTGTGTTCTTCTTGCTCCAAAATTGCCTTGAAGCAAGAGCAATATGCTCATGGTAATCATATTTCGTATCTTCGGGGTTGCTCTCCTCATCTTCCTCTTACTCCTCTTCTTCCACACTAACCTTGGACTTCAAGGCAACGTTGGGCTTCTTTGCTCTTTGAGAACGCAACACCGCATTGTCGGCAGTCTTGTCCAAGATCCTCATTGCCACAAACTCGTCCAACACTTCACTTGAGGACAAGGTGTGCAAGTCCGGGCTTTGACGGATGATGCAGGACATGGCCTTGTGGTAAGGCATCATGGCCTTAAGGAACTTGCGCTTGATCCAATTGTCATATGTATCCTTGCTCCCATGATCTCAGAGTGAGACCGTGAGAGTAGTTAATTTCCGGTAAAGCTCCCGAGGTTCTTAATCTTCATTCATTGCAAACTCATCGGCTTCATCTTGCACCACCTCATAGTTAGAGCGTTGAATGCTTGCGCTTCCCTTGTAGAGGGAAACAACATGGTGCCATGCTTCCTTGGCCACGGTGAAGGGTCAGAGATGCGCAATGTCTTCTGGAGGAATTGCATCTTAGATGATGAAGAGAGCATTCTCATTGGATTGATTATCCGCGGCTTCTCTATGGGTGAAGTTGCTTCGATCATGCAGATAGAAACCTTCCTCAATGATTCTCCAAATATTAGTATTAACATGATTTAAATGACATTTAGAACGATAAACCCAATAGTCAAAATCTTCATTCTTCACAATCTTGGGAGGAGAACCCGCATGATTTAAATGAGTGGAGGGAACCGGTCCTCCATAAGTAAGAGGTGGTTCAACATGAGCATAGATGCCATTTCCACTTTTACCACTAGGCAAAGGAACTTTCTCATTGAAGCTTCCCCCTTATCGGAGTTGGCATCCGCCACCTTGTTAGTGGGAGCGACCACTTCCAAAGGTGCGGTGGATAATTTAAGACCATCACGGAACTCTTTGAACATGCCTTTGACCTCGGTCGTCATGGAGGTTTTCAATGTGTCCAAAGCCACATTGACTTCCTCACGTGAGACCGGGGATCCCCCATCGTCCGTAGAAAAGGATTCACTCTAGGGTGCTCCTCATCACCGTAGTGTCAACCATACTCTTAGGACGGTAAAGCCCTTAAATAAGAGACGAAGCTCTGATACAAATTGAAAGGATCGATATAGTTGACTAGAGGGGGGGGGGTTGAATAGGCAACTAACATTTTTTAGCTTTTCTTTACCAAATTAAACTTTGCATCAAAGTAGGTTGTCTAGATATGCAACTAGGTGAACGACCTATATGATTCAACAACAATAAGCACACAAGCAAGTAAAGGATATAACACAATATAGCTTGCACAAATAAAGGAGAGAAATAACCAAAAGCGGAACCGGTGGAGACGAGGATGTGTTACCGAAGTTCCTTCCTTTTGAAGGGAAGTATGTCTCCGTTGGAGCGGCGTGGAGGCACAATGCTCCCTAAGAAGCCACTAGGGCCACCGTATTCTCCTCACGCCCTCACACAATGCGAGATGTCGTGATTCCACTATTGGTGCCCTTGGAGGCGACGACCGAACCTTTACAAACAAGGCTGGGGCAATCTCCACAACTTAATTGGAGGCTCCCAACGACACCACGAAGCTTCACCACAATAGACTATGGCTCCGCGGTGACCTCAACCGTCTTGGGTGCTCAAACACCCAAGAGTAACAAGATTCGCGAGGGATTAGTGAGGGAATCAAATTTCTCTTGGTGGAAGTGTAGATCGGGGCCTTCTCAACCAATCCCTAGAGAATCAACAAGTTTGATTGTCTAGGGAGAGAGATCGGGTGAAAATGGAGCTTGGAGCATCAATGGAGCTTGGGGGAAGAGGTAGGTCAACTTTGGACAAGAAGACCTCCTTTTATAGAGGGGGGAAACAATCCAACCGTTACCCCCCAATTAGCCCCGCAAAAGGCGGTACTACCACAGTGGGCAGCGGTACTATCACTCCCCCTCGCGGTACTGCCGCGCAGATTGGGAGGTCTAGATGATGAGTAGGAATCAGACCTAGGGTGGTACTAGCCGCGGTGGTAGGGTGGTACTACCGCTTGCGAGCGGTACTACCGCTTCTACTGCCGCTACCAGTGCCGCACAACCCGACACGAGAGGTGACCCCCTCGAGTCGAGGCGGTAGGAGACTAGTACCGTAGCGGTACTACGGCTGAGGACCCCCAAGCAGTACTACCGCTACAGAGCGGTACTGCCGCATGTGGCTCTTGAGCGGTACTACTGCTGGGACCAAAACACACTCAGGGAACCAAAGAGGGAACTCCATCAAAGCGGGAAGGCTCTGTGGGTGCAAAGAGGATGTGTACGTGTTGATTCCACCCTAGCCTTACCAATGCGGACCCCCACTTGATAGTACGGTGACTCCTACGAAACAAGTCCACCAAAACTGAAACGAAAGAACTACACCGTATTTGATTAATACTCCGAGAGGAAGGAATCGTCTCATGCCAAAGGATGAATCTATGAAATTCTCAATGCACACGATTAGTCCATAAAAGCGTTGTCATCAATCACCAAAACCACATAGAGAGAGATATGCCTTAACACACGTCGAACATGCACTTCTCCGGGTTGAGCTTGATCTGGTACTGGTGCAGATTGGCTAAGGTTTCCTTGAGGTTGTCCTGGAGCATGAGGTGTTGCTTGGTATTCACCACAATGTCGTCGACGTAGACGTGGATGTTGCGGCCGAGTTACGATAGCAGGCACTTTTGCATGCAACACTGGAAGGTGGCGCCGGCATTCTTCAAGCGGAACGACATGGTGATGTAGCAGTACGCCCTAAAGGGCATGATAAAGGACGTCTTCTGGGCGTCGGCCGGGTCCAGCTTGATCTGGTGATAGCCGGAGTAAACATCCAAGAAGGATAGGAGCTCATAGCCAGTTGTGGAGTCAATCACTTGATCTATTCGCAGGAGGGCAAAAGGATCCTTGGGGAATGCTTTGTTAAGGCTGGTGTAGTCGATACACATGCGCCAAGTACCATTCTTCTTCAGGATGAGGACTGGGTTGGCCAGCCACCCCGGGTGCAACACTTCTATGATGAAGCCGACTACGTGTAGCCAGGCGACTTCTTCACAGATTGTTCTTCTCTTCTGAAAAGCAACGTAGGGGTTGACGGACAGGCTTGGCATCCTTGCGGACGTGTAGTTTGTGCTCGCGTACTTCCTCGGAACTCAGATATCCCGATTCTCAAGGAGGAAGTCGACGAGCTCGCCTTCCTATTTGTTGTTGCGGCGGGTGCCCACAACAACGTACTTGTTGCAGCCGGGGTCATACGGGTTGAGAGGGGTCTTCTTGGTGTCCTTGGACGGCTGGAATGAGGCTTCATCATCCGACTCCTTAGCTGGATCCGGCACAGCTGGCTGCTCGCCGGCCAAGGCGATGATCCGATCGAGCTAGCACTGCTCCTCAGCTATGACTAGCGACTCGGCTAGTTTGGCGCCGGCACAGGCGCACTCCATGTATTTCTTGTAGTCACCAATAACAGTGATGAGGCCCTTGGGACCTGGCATCTTCATCTTCAGGTATGCGTAGTGGGGGACCGCCATGAACTTGGCAAGTGCGGGCCGGCCCAGCAGCGCGTGGTACGGGCTAGACAACTCCACCACCTCGAACTAGATGGGCTCGTGAAAACTTGCAGGTGCACTTTGCAGCAACTACGTTGGGGTCGAGGACGAGGGCGTAGCCACCCAGCGTGGGCATATGACGGCCGGGTGGTCTTCCCGGGTCCAGGTGACCGGGCACTCCGACCAATGCATGTACTTCGGCACGGCCGGGATGATGGTGTTCACCTCCTACGGAAGCAGGCGCTCGCTGCGCTTGTCGTCGCCCATGCTGGTGAAGATGATGCAGCAGTCATTCGGGTTGGGGAAGGCATCATCGCGTATGGTGCCGACTGCTATCTCTTGAGCTTGCGTTGGTTTCCCCTTGAAGAGGAAAGGGTGATGCAGCAAAGTAGCGTAAGTATTTCCCTCAGTTCTGAGAACCAAGGTATCAATCCAGTAGGAGACAACGCACAAGTCACCGAATACCTGCACAAACAATCAACAACTTGCACCCAACGCGATAAAGGGTTGTCAATCCCTTCACGGTCACTTGGAAACGTGAGATTTGATAGAGATAGATGAACGGTAAAGTAAATATTTTTGGTATTTTTGGTTCATAGATCGGAAAGTAAAGATTGCAAAATAGTAGATCAAAAACTAGTAAGATGTAAATGAGATTCAATAATATGGAAAAGAGACCCGAGGGCCATAGGTTCACTAGTGGATTCTCTCAAGATAGCAAATATTATGGTGGGTGAACAAATTACTGTCGAGCAACTGATAGAAAAGCGCATAGTTATGACGATATCTAAGGCAATAATCATGAACATAGGCATCACGTATGTGTCAAGTAGACCGAAACAATTCTGCATCTACTACTATTACTCCACACATCAACCGACTCTTGCCTGCATCTAGAGTATTAAGTTCATAAAGAACAGAGTAACGCGTTAAGTAAGATGACATGATGTAGAGGAATTAACTCAAGCAATATGATGAAAACCCCAACAATACAATATGTGCCTTGCTGCCCCTACTGTCACTAGGAAAGGACACCGCAAGACTGAACCCAAAGCTAAGCACTTCTCCCATTGCAAGAAAGATCAATCTAGTAGGCCAAACTAAATCGATAATTCGAAGAGACTTGCAAAGATATCAAATCATGCATATAAGAATTCAGAGAAGAACCAAATAATATTCATAGATAATCTGATCATAAATCCACAATTCATCGGATCTCGGCAAACACACCGCAAAAGAGTATTACATCGAATAGATCTCCAAGAACATGAATCAAAGAGAGAGAAGAAGCCATCTAGCTACTAGCTATGGACCTGTAGGTCGGTGGTAAACTACTCACGCATCATCGGAGAAGCAATGGTGTTGATGAAGAAGCCCCCTGTGATTGAATCCCCCTCCGGCAGGATGCCGAAAAAGGCCCCTAGATGGGATCTCACGGGTACATAAGGTTGCGGCGGTGGAAAAGTGGTTCCGTGGCTCTCCTGGATGTTATTAGGGTATAGGAGTATATATAAGCGAAGGAGCTAGGTCAGGGGCGCGCCCTACCCTGTGGGGCACGCCCTCCTGCCTCGTGGACGCCTCGCTGCGTCTCCAACTTCATCTCCAAGTCTTCTGGTGTCCTTCTGGTCCAAGAATGATCACCGCGAAAGTTTCATTCCGTTTGGTATTCCTTTTCTGCGAAACTCTAAAATAGGTAAAAAAAATAGAAACTGACACTGGGCTCTCGGTTAATAGGTTAGTCCCAAAAATAATATAAAATAGCATATAAATACCTATTAAACATCCAAAACAGATAATATAATAGCATGGAACAATAAAAAATTATAGATACGTTGGAGATGTATCAAGCACCCCCAAGCTTAATTCTTGCTCGTCCTCAAGTAGGTAAATGATAAAAACAGAATTTTTGATGTGGAATGCTACCTAACATATTTATCCATGTAATTTTCTTTATTGTGGCATGAATGTTCAGATCCGGAAGATTCAAAACAAAATTTTAATATTGACATAAAAACAATAATACTTCAGGCATACTAACAAGGCAATTATGTCTTCTCAAAATAACATGGCCAAAGAAAGCTTATCCCTACAAGATCATATAGTTTGGCTATGCTCCATCTCCATCACACAAAATACTCAAATCATGCACAACCCTAGTGACAAGCCAAGCAATTGTTTCATACTTTGATGTTCTCAAACCTTTTCAACTTTCACACAATACATGTGCGTGAGCCATGGACATAGCACTATGGGTGGAATACAATGGTCTTTGTGGAGAAGACAAAAAGAGGGAGATGGTGTCACATCAACTAGGCATATCAACGGGCTATGGAGATGCTCATCAATAGATATCAATGTGAGTGAGTAGGGATTGCCA
Source organism: Aegilops speltoides (assembly GCA_021437245.1). Lineage (NCBI taxonomy): Eukaryota > Viridiplantae > Streptophyta > Magnoliopsida > Poales > Poaceae > Aegilops > Aegilops speltoides. Next base: position 75,214,090 of record CM038145.1, on the reverse strand, counting down.
TGCAACAGAAGCACTAGAGCTATAAGTGTATGAAAGCTCAAAAAGGAACAAAGTGTGTGTGCATCCAACTTGCTTGCTCATGAAGACATAGGGCATTTGAGGAAGCCCATCATTGGAATATACAAGCCAAGTTCTATAATGAAAAATTCCCACTAGTATATGAAAGTAACAAAATAAGAGACTCTGTATCATGAAGATCATGGTGCTACTTTTGAAGCACAAGTGTGGAAAAAAAGGATAGTAACATTGTCCCGCCTCTCTTTTTCTCTCTTCTTTTTATTAGGCTTCTTTGGCCTCTTTTTTTTATTTCCTCACATGGGACAATGCTCTAATAATGATGATCATCACACTTCTATTTACTTACAACTCGAAAAATTGCAACTCAATACTTAGAACAAAATATGACTCTATGTGAATGCCTCCGACGGTGTACCAGGATGTGCAATGAATCAAGAGTTACATGTATGAAAGAATTATGAAATGTGGCTTTTCCACAAATACGACGTCAACTACATGATCATGTAAAGCAATATGACAATGATGAAGCATGTCATAATAAATGGAACAGTGGAAAGTTGCATGGCAATATATCTTGGAATGGCTATGGAAATGCCATAATAGGTAGGTATGGTGGATGTTTTGAGGAAGCTTTATGGTGGGTGTATGGTACCGGCGAAATTTGTGCGGTACAAGAGAGGCTAGCAATGGTGGAAGGGTGAGAGTGCGTATAATCCATGGACTCAACGTTAGTAAAAAAGAACTCACATACTTATTGCAAAAATCTATTGTCATTGAACGAAGTACTACGCGCATGCTCCTAGGGGGATAGATTGGTAGGAAAAGACCATCGCTCGTCCCCGATCGCCACTCATAAGGAAGACAATCAATGAATACTTCATGCTCCAAATTTGTTACACAATGATTACCATACGTGCATGTTACGGGACTCACAAACCTCAACACAAATATTTCTCAAATTCACAATTACTCCACTAGCATGACTCTAATATCACCATCTTCATATCTCAAAACAATCATCAAGAATCAAACTTCTCATAGTATTCAATGCACTTCATATGAAAGTTTTTATTATATCCATCTTGGATGCCCATCATATTAGGACTAGTTTTATAACCAAAGCAAATTACCATGCTGTTCTAAAAGACTATCAAAATAATATAAGTGAAGCATGAGAGATCAACAATTTCTATAAAATAAAGCCACCGCCGTGCTCTAAAAAGATATAAGTGAAGCACTAGAGCAATATTGCCTAGCTCAAAAGATGTAAGTGAAGCACATAGAGTATTCTAATAAATCATGATTCATGCGTGTCTCTCCCAAAAGGTGTGTACAGCAAGGATTATTGTGGAAAACTAAAAAGCAAAGACTCAAATTATAAAAGATGCTCTAAGCAAAACACATATCATGTGGTGAATAAAAATATAGCCTCAAGTAAAGTTACCGATAGACGAAGACGAAAGAGGGGATGCCTTCTGGGGCATCCCCAAGCTTAGCCTTTTGGTTGTCCTTTAATATTACCTTGGGGTGCCATGGGAATCCCCAAGCTTAGGCTCTTGCCACTCCTTATTCCATAGTCCCTCAAATCCTTACCCAAAACTTGAAAACTTCACAACACAAAACTCGACAAAAAATCTCATGAGCTCCTTTAGTATAAGAAAATAAATCACCACTTTAAGGTACTATTGCAAACTCATTATTTATTTATATTGGTGTAATATCTACTGTATTCCAACTTCTCCAAGGTTCATACCCCCCAATACTACCCATAAATTCATCAAAATAAGCAAACAACACGCGAAAAACAAAATCTATAAAAAATAGAACAGTCTGTAGTAATATGTAACTCTCGAATACTTCCGTAACTCTAAAAATCCAACCAATTATGGAAAAGCTGAGAAATTTGTGTACCAATCGAGATCAAAAAGAATCAGATCAAAATCACGTTTCTATGAATTTTTGAAACTAATTTACTAAGCGCAAAAGTTTCTGATTTTCAGCAGGATCAACAGAACTATCATCGTAAGCTATCCTAAAGGTTTCACTTGGCACAAACACTAATAAAACATAAAACCACATCTAACCAGAGGCTAGATTATTTATTTATTACTAAACAGAAGCAAAAAGGAAAGAACAAAAAAAAATTGGTTTGCCTCCCAACAAGCGCTATCGTTTAACGCCCTTAGGTAGGCATAAAAACGCGAATAGATCTAGGTATTGTCATCTTTGGTATACAATCCATAAGTGGCTACCATAATAGATTCATATGGCAATTTAATTTTATTCCTAGGAAAGTATTCCATGCCTTTCCTTAATGGAAATTGGAATCTAATGTTTCCTTCTTTCATATCAAGAATTGCACCAATCGTTCTAAGGAAAGGTCTACCAAGAATAATAGGACATGTAGGACTGCAATCTATATGAAGAACAATGAAATCTATGGGCACATAATTCCTATTTGAAATAATAAGAACATCATTCCTTCCCATAGGTTTCTTAATAGTGGAATCCACAAGATGCAAATTTAAAGAACAATCATCAAATTCATGGAAACCTAACACATCACACAAAGTTTTTGGAATCGTGGAAACACTAGCACTCAAATCACACCAAGCATAGCATTCATAATCTTTAATGTTAATCTTAATAGTAGGTTCCCATTCTCCATAAAGTTTTCTAGGGATAGAAACTTCTAATTCAAGCTTTTCTTCAAAAGATTGCATCATAGCATCAACAGCATGTTTAGTAAAAGCTTTGTTTTGATTATAAGCATGAGGGGAATTTAACACGAATTGCAACAAAGAAATACAATAAATTAAAGAACAATTATCATAATTAAATTCCTTGAAATCCAATATAGTGGGTTCATTGATACTTAAAGTCTTGACCTCTCAAATCCTAGTTTTATCAAGTTTTGCATCTATATCTAAAAACTCCGAATCATTGAGACGCCTTTTAAATAAAGTTGACTCATCTCCAGTCCCATCTTTATCAAGATTCATAATGGAAAAGAAAGATTTGGTATGAGTCACATCAATCACTTTTAGATCTTAATTATTATTTAGAGCCTCAGGTTTAGCGGCCATCTTATTAACTAAGGTGGCTTGTTTATCAAAAATTTGGCCTACTAAATTTTCAAGATGAGCAAACTGAGATTTCAAACCATAAAACTCTTTATTCATATCCTCCATAAAACTTTTTTGTTCTTTAAGCTCATTTCTAAAGAAATTATTATGCTCAAATTGTAAAGACATAAATCTTCTAACATTATTTTCAATCTCTTCCAACCTCCTAAGGTGAGGATCAACGCTTTTTGGCTGTGCCATCAAAGCAAACAGGCACACCAACACACAAGCACACAAGAAGCAAGCGAAAAGAGATGAACGGAAGAGGGGCAAAGAAAAGGCAATGGTTTATGAAAATTGTTTTAGAAGTGGGGGAGAGGAAAATGAGAGGCGAATGGCTAATAATGTAATGCAAGGGAGAAGAGTTTATGATGGGTACTTGGTATAGCTTGACTTGACGTAGATCTACCCGTTAACGGCGCCAGAAATCCTTCTTGCTACCTCTTGAGCTTGCGTTGGTTTTCCCTTGAAGAGGAAAGGGTGATGCAGCAAAGTAGCGTAAGTATTTCCCTCAGTTTTGAGAACCAAGGTATCAATCCAGTAGGAGACAATGCACAAGTCACCAAATACCTGCACAAACAATTAAGAACTTGCACCCAACGCAATAAATGGGTTGTCAATCCCTTCACGGTCACTTGCAAAAGTGAGATCTGATAGAGATAGATAAATGGTAAAGTAAATATTTTTGGTATTTTTGGTTTATAGATTGGAAAGTAAAGATTGCAAAATAGTAGATCAGAAACTAGTAAGATGTAAACGAGATTCAATAATATGGAAAAGAGACCCGGGGGCCATAGGTTTCACTAGTGGCTTCTCTCAAGATAGCAAATATTACGGTGGGTGAAAAAATTACTGTCGAGCAATTGGTAGAAAATCGCATACTTATGACGATATCTAAGGCAATGATCATGAACATAGGCATCACGTCCTTGTTAAGTAGACCGAAACGATTCTGCATCTACTACTATTACTCCATACATCGACCGACTCCTACATGCATCTAGAGTATTAAGTTCATAAAGAACAAAGTAACGCATTAAGTAAGATGACATGATGTAGAGGAATTAACTCAAGCAATATGATGAAAACCCCATCTTTTTATCCTCGATTGCAACAATACAATACGTGCCTTGCTGCCCCTACTGTCACTAGGAAAGGACACCGCAAGCAACCCACTATAAGCGAATCATGAACATATTGCAACACCCTACAGTGGGAATTCCTCACGCTTCCGCGACACGGAGGGCACAATAGGACAGCAACATAACCACAAGCAAATTAAACCAATCATAGCAATTCACCAATCATCGATAGGACAACGAAAATCTACTCAGACATCATAGGATGGCAACACACCATTGGATAATAATATGAAGCATAAAGCACCATGTTCAAGTAGAGGGTACAGCGGGTTGCGGGAGAGTAGACTGCTGAATATAGATGGGGGAAGCTGATGGAGATGTTGGTGAAGATGATGGAGGTGTTGGTGTAGATCGCGGTGATGATAATGGCCCCTGGCGACGTTCCCGCGCCACTGGAAGCAAGGGGGAGAGAGCCCCCCCTCTTCTTCTTCCTTGACCTTCTCCCTAGATGGGAGAAGGGTTTCCCCTCTGGTCTTTGGCTCCCATGGCGTGGGAGGGGCGAGAGCCCCTGCGAGATTGGATCTTTCTCTCCGTCTCTCTCTGTTTCTGCGCTCTCAAATTCTGCCCTGGCACCGTTTCTCTATATCTGGAGATCCGTAACTCCGACTGGATCAAAACCTTCGCCTAGATATTTTTCCAAAAATTAGCTTCTTGCGGCCGAAGAAGGGCGTCAACCTCCTTACGAGGGGCCCACGAGGGTCAGGGGCGCGCCCAGTATAAGTGGGCGCGCGGGCCACCCTCGTGGCCACATCGGACACCGTCTCACGTTGATTTTTCTTCCCAAAAATCATAAATATTCCAAAAATAAGCTCCGTCCGTTTTTATCCCGTTTGGACTCCATTTGATATTGGATTTATGGGAAACATAAAACATGCAACAAACAGGAACTGGCACTGGGCACTGGATCAATATGTTAGTCCCAAAAATAGTATAAAAAGTTGCCAAAAGTATATGAAAGTTGAATAATATTGGCATGGAACAATCAAAAATTATAGATACGATGGAGACGTATCAGCATCCCCAAGCTTAATTCCTGCTCGTCCTCGAGTAGGTAAATGATAAAAAAGATAATTTTTGATGTGGAATGCTACCTAGCATAATCTTGATCATATGTCTAATCATGGCATGAATATTAAGACACGAGTGATTCAAAGCAATAGTCTATAATTTGACATAAAAACAATAATGCTTAGGGCATCCCAACAAACAATCATATCTTTCAAAATATGAATGCTTCAGAAAGTTATCCCTACAAAATCATATTGTCTTGTATGCTCCCATTTCTTAACACAAGGTACCCCGCATGCCTATCCCAGTGTCAGCCAAGAAATTGTTTCATAATTTAGTATTCTCAAACCTTTTCAACTCTCATGCAATACATGAGCGTGAGCCATGGATATAGCACTATGGGTGGAATAGAATATGATGGTGGAGGTTATGTGGAGAAGACAAAAAGGGAGAAAGTCTCACATCGACGCGGCTAATCAACGGGCTATGGAGATGCCCATCAATTGATGTCAATGCGATTAGTAGGGATTGCCATGCAACGGATGCACTAGAGCTATAAGTGTATGAAAGCTCAAACTGAAAACGAAGTGGGTGTGCATCCAACTTGCTTACTCATGAAGACCTTGGGCATTTGAGGAAGCCCATCGTTGGAATATACAAGCCAAGTTCTATAAACAAAAATTCCCACTAGTATATGAAAGTGACAACATAGGAGACTCTCTATATGAAGAACATGGTGCTACTTTGAAGCACAAGTGTGGAAAAAGGATAGTAACATTGCCCCTTTTCTTTTCTTTTTTTTCTATTTTTTTGGATGGGCTTCTTTGGCCCCCTTTTTTTATTTAGGCTTCTTTGGCTTCTTTTTTTATGGGGCAATGCTCTATAATGATGATCATCACACTTTTATTTACTTACAACTCAATATTACAACTCGATACTAGAACAAAGATATGACTCTATATGAATGCCTTCGGCGGTGTACCGGGATGAGTGCAATGATTGTGATGCCCCCGATTCAATCGTACACTAATCATACACGCAAACGTGTACGATCAAGATCAGGGACTCATGGGAAGATATCACAACACAACTCTAAAAATAAAATAAGTCATACAAGCATCATAATACAAGCCAGGGGCCTCGAGGGCTCGAATACAAGTGCTCGATCATAGACGAGTCAGCGGAAGCAACAATATTTGAGTACAGACATAAGTTAAACAAGTTTGCCTTAAGAAGGCTAGCACAAACTGGGATACAGATCGAAAGAGGCGCATGCCTCCTGCCTGGGATCCTCCTAACTACTCCTGGTCGTCGTCAGCGGGTTGCACGTAGTAGTAGGCACCTCCGGTGTAGTAGGAGTCGTCGTCGACGGTGGCGTCTAGCTCCTGGACTCCAGCATCTGGTTGTGACAACCAGAAAGAAAGGAAAGGGGGAAAGGGGGGGAGAAAGCAACCGTGAGTACTCATCCAAAGTACTCGCAAGCAAGGAGCTACACTACATATGCATGGGTATATGTGTAAAGGGGCCATATCAGTGGATTGAACTGCGGAATGCCAGAATAAGAGGGGGATAGCTAATCCTGTCGAAGACTACGCTTCTGGCAGCTTCCATCTTGCAGCATGTAGAAGAGAGTAGATTGAAGTCCTCCAAGTAGCATCGCATAGCATAATCCTACCCGGCGATCCCCTCCTCGTCGCCCTGGTAGAGAGTGATCACCGGGTTGTATCTGGCACTTGGAAGGGTGTGTTTTATTAAGTATCCGGTTCTAGTTGTCATAAGGTCAAGGTACAACTCAAAGTCGTCCTGTTACCGAAGATCACGGCTATTCGAATAGATTAACTTCCCTGCAGGGGTGCACCACATAACCCAACACGCTCAATCCCATTTGGCCGGACACACTTTCCTGGGTCATGCCCGGCCTCGGAAGATCAACACGTCCAGCCCCACCTAGGCACAACAGAGAGGTCAGCCCGTCGGTCTAAATCCTATGGGCGCAGGGGTCTGGGTCCATCGCCCATTGCACACCTGCACGTTGTGAGGGCGGTCGGAAGCAGACCTAGCAACCTCCATTACAAAGGAAGTCACGTTACGCAGTCCAATCCGGTGTGCGCCGCTCCGTCGCTGACGTCACGAAGGCTTCGGCTGATACCACGACGCCGAGTGCCCATAACTGTTCCCGCATAGTTGGTTAGTGCGCATAGGCCAGTAGCCAGACTCAGATCAAATACCAAGATCTCGTTAAGCGTGTTATTATGAAGCAACCACGAACGCCGACCAGGGCGCCCACCTATCTCCTAGGTGGTCTCAACCTGCCGTGTCGCTCCGCCACAAAGTAACAGTCGGGGGCCATCGGGAACCCAGGCCCACCTCTACCGGGATGGAGCCACCTGTCCTTTCAGCCCCCACATCGGGATCACTTGCGGGTACTCAACGAGCTGACCCGAGTTTAGTCACCATCTGTATAATATGTATGTATGTATAGTATATACCCGTGATCACCTCCCGAGCGATCACGGCCCAATAGTATAGCAAGGCAGACTGACAAGAATGTAGGGCCAATGATGATAAACTAGCATCCTATAATAAGCATTTAGGATTGCGGGTAGGGTATCAATGACTATAGCAACAATGACAGGCTATGCGACAGAATAGGAGTAACCGAACAGTAACATGCTACACTACTCTAATGCAAGCAATATAGAGAAGAATAGGCGATATCTGGTGATCAGGGGGGGGGCTTGCCTGGTTGCTCTGGCAAGGAGGGGTCGTCAACTCCGTAGTCGAACTGGGGGTCGCCGACAGTCTCGGGGTCTACCAGAAAGAAGTAACGAAGGGGGAACACAATAAATAACAAAGCAATCAAAGCATGACTTAGCGTAACATGGCAATACACGGTGCTAGGTGTGGCCTAACAAGGTAGTAGGTGATATTGGAGAAAGGGGGAAACATCCGGGAAAGTATCCCCGGGGTTTCGCGTCTTCGGACAGATGAACCGGAGGTGAAATGTTGCAGGTTCGCTATGCTAGGGATGTGTGACTGACGAACGGGCTGTGTATTCGTATTTGTCTCGTCATTCTGAGCAACTTTCATGTTTAAAATAATTTAATCCGAGTTACGGTTTAAAAGATATGATTTTCTAAAGATTTTATTAATTTCTAGAATTTAATTAATTATTTAATTTAATTCGAAAATGGATTTATGACGTCAGCATCATGTCATGCTGACGTCAGCAGTCAACATGGTTGACTAGTCAACCTGACCAGTGGGACCCACTGGTCAGTGACACATTTTAATTAGTCATCTTATTTAACCTAATTAGTATTAATTAGGGGGGGCACTGTCATTGAGTAATTTATTAATTGACTAACCGTTTAGTTAGTTTAGTTATTTGATTAGTTTAATTAATCAAACTTAATTATTTCTTTAATTAATAAATAAATAAATTAATTATTTTTATTTTTATTTTATTTTTTGTAAACGTTCTGTGGGGGTTGGGGCCCTAGCTGTCATAGGCCACATGGGCTTTAACGGGCACGTGCACACGTTAACGGGCGATGGTGCGGGTGCCCAAACGGACGGGTGCCGAGGGGCACCGAGCAGGCCCGACGACGCGGCGGCGCGGCGCCGCCGGAGCTGTGGGAGGCGGCGAAGGGGGCTGACCGCGACGGCGGAGGTGGCTGCAGCGAGAGCCTGTGGTGGTGGCGGGCACCGTAGGAGGGTTGCACGGAAGGGCAGCGAAGCGATGCGACAAGGGCCGCCACGGCGTCGAACAAGGCGGCATCGAGGCGGGGCGGCGCCGAGCACGTAGCAGCAGGGCGGGAATGCCGCGGGCGGCGCCTGATGGGACGCCACGGCCGAGCGAGGCGAAGGCACGAGCGGGCGTGTGGCGCGGTGGATGGGAGAGCAGCAGCGGCAATGGGAAGGAGCAGCAGGGGGAGCAGGCGACGGCCAAAGCGGCGGCGGTGCTCGTGGTTCGTCGCGAAAAGTCTTGACGCTGGCAGAGTGCAGCCACGGCGGCGTGAGCGCGTCGGGAGAGGGACGGGAAGGGGCGCGATAATAGCGCGTGCGGAGCGCGCGTGTGCTGTGCGCTGGTAGCAGCGTCGATCGAGGAGGAGAGGAGGAGGTCGGGGCCTCACCATGGTCGTGGGGTCTAGGCAGTGGGCGTGAGGAGGAGGACGGTGACGAGCGGCGGAGGGGAAGCAGGCCGGCGGGGAGGAGGAGGAAGTCCGGCGGGGGAGCTCCGGGCGCCGTCGTCGGCGTCGACGTGCTGGGGCGAGGGGATCGGGAATCCTCCCGATCCAGATCCAATCGAGGGGGGAAGTGGGGAGGAGCGAGTGGGGCTACGTGGGGAAACGGCTAGGCTTTCGGGGGGTTATGGGGAGTGCGAGGGTGGCCGGCTGGGCTCTTGCCCAATTGGGCTGGCTAGCTGGGTCGAGGCCCAATTGGGCTGGGGGTTTTTGGCCTTTTGTTTTCCTTTTCTTTATCTTTTGTTTATTTTTCCTGTTAATAGTTTTGCTAGTTTATTTACTACTCATTTTAGTTTTGTTCATTATAAAAACAACAACTAATGTAGTATTACCAGTTATAACACTGACAATACTAGTTAGGCATTTAATTAAAAATAGTTTGTAACCTTATAACTTGAAAAGGTATTTAATTAATTGTTCTAGTTGCTGTTTTAGTTAATTTAGAGCATTTAAATATTTTATAAAAATGTGGTTTCTCCACCATTACTACTTACGATTTATTTGACACAACCCAAACATTTTACTTTTAGTTTTTTGAAAACTTTTCTTGTTTGCCTTTAATTCAGTTTTGAAGTTGGATCGATTTCGGATTAATGTGAGATTAGCAATAGTAATCGAAGTGACATGTCACCATTAGTATAGAATTACTGTAGCTTAATTATTCGGGCGTCACAATGATCTAGCGTAGCAATGACATCAAAAAACAGACAAGCCAGGAAAACATCATGCTAGCTATCTTACGATCATGCAAGGCAATATGACAATGAATGCTCAAGTCATGTATATGATGATGATGGAAGTTGCATGGCAATATATCTCGGACTGGCTATGGAAATGCCATGATAGGTAGGTATGGTGGCTGTTTTGAGGAAGATATAAGGAGGCTTATGTGTGATAGAGCGTATCATATCATGGGGTTTGGATGCACCGACGAAGTTTGCACCGACTCTCGAGGTGAGAAAGGGCAATGCATGGTACCGAAGAGGCTAGCAATGATGGAAGGGTGAGAGTGCGTATAATCCATGGACTCAACATTACTCATAAAGAACTCACATACTTATTGCAAAAATTTATTATCCATCGAAACAAAGTACTACGCGCATGCTCCTAGGGGGGAGGTTGGTAGGAGTTAACCATCGCGCGCCCCGACCTTCACGCAAAGATAAACAATCAAAATACAATGCGCGCCAATTTGGTTACATAGTTAGTAGCCCATACGTGCATGCTTCGGGAATCACAAACCTTAACACCAACATCCTTACTAAACACAACCATCTACTAGTGCCTCCCACATATTATCATCTATATCGCAAAACTATTGCAAGGTATCAAACATATCATATTCAGCGATCTAAAGTTTTATGTAGGTTTTTATGACTAACCATGTGTAGGACCAATTCATGTCATCTCTCGAAATAGATATAAGTGAAGCAAGAGACTTTAATTCTTTCTACAAAAGATATGCCCATGCTCTAACAAATATAAGTGAAGCGAAAGAGCATTCTACAAATGGCGGTTTTCTATGTGAAGAGAAACAGACAATCCAAACTTCAAATGATATAAGTAAAGCACATGAAGCATTCTATAAAGCCATACTCAAAAGATTTAAGTGAAGTGAAATGAGCATTCTATAAATCAACCAAGGACTATCTCATACCAGCATGGTGCAAAAAAGAAAAATGAAAACTAAATGCAAAAGACGCTCCAAGACTTGCACATATCGCATGAACGAAACGAATCCAAAAACATACCGATACTTGTTGAAGAAAGAGGGGATGCCTTCTGGGGCATCCCCAAGCTTAGACGCTTGAGTCTCCTTGAACATTTACTTGGGGTGCCTTGGGCATCCCCAAGCTTGAGCTCTAGCCTCTCTTCCTTTTCCTCATATCGAGACCTCCTCGATCGAACACTTCATCCACACAAAACTTCAACGGAAAACTCGGTAAGATCCATTAGTATAATAAAGCAAATCACTACTCTAAGTACTGTTGCAAACCAATTAATTTTTTTTTCATTGTGTCTACTGTAATATAAATTTTTCATGGCTTAATCCACTGATAGAAATTGATAGTTTCATCAAAACAAGCAAACTATGCATCAAAAACAGAATCTGTCAAAAACAGAACAGTCTGTAGCAATCTGAACATTCACCATACTTATGTTACCCCCAAAAATTCTACCAAAATTAGGAAAAATAAAAAAATTATATAGCAAGACAGTGCAAGAAGAATCAGAACCGTTTAACATTCCAGTAAAAAATGTAAAATCGCGCACAACAGCCAACATTTCTGTCCTACACCGTACAAACCAACAAGCATGGCACATTATTTTTATAATACACTGAAATTGTACAAGGGGATAATTATTTTTGATGAAAATTTTCTGTAATTAAGATTCACAAAGTTTCTCTGAGCATGAACAAAGTTCAAGGAGCTCGCCCACTTCAACAATGCTTGTCTTTCTCACTTTCACTTTCCTTTTTGAAAAGTTTTAGGTTCCCCTCTTTATTTTTTTGTTTTTGGACTATATAAAAGCACTCAACAGAAATAAATGACTCTCTAAAACTACCGGGTTGTCTCCCTAGCAGCGCTTTCTTTAAAGCCATTAAGCTAGGCATAAAGTGCTCAAGTAATGAATCCACCCGGATCCCAAGGTATATCAAAGCCAATTTTAATTAACAATGATTTGTAATTTAGTAGTGAGCACAAAGTAACATAAATCAAGCAATGACAAAGTCTAACTCTCTTCCTATGCATCGGCATGTCATAAAAGAACAATTCATGCACACTAAGTAAAGGCCAATGCATAGTATAAACAGTTTCTTGCAATTCTGTAGTATTGGAAACATAGAGAGGTGGAGATAAAGTTCCTCTCTCATAATAATTGCAAGTAGGAGCAGCAAGCACATGCATATTATATCTATCAAAATCAGCATGTGCAATAGTAAAAGGCAACCCATCAATATAATCCTTAATAAGCACAAACTTCTCCGATATAGTGTAGTCGGGAGAATTCAAAAAGATAATAGGACTATCATGCGTGGGTGCAATAGCAACAATTTCATGTTTAACATAAGGAACTATAGCAAGTTCTGTTGGGGAACGTAGTAATTTTAAAAAAATTCCTACGCACACGCATGATCATGGTGATGCATAGCAACGAGAGGGGAGAGTGTTGTCCACGTACCCTCGTAGACCGAAAGCGGAAGCATTAGAACAACGCGCTTGATGTAGTCGTACGTCTTCACGACCCGACCGATCAAGCACCGAAACTACGGCACCTCCAAGTTCTAGCACACGTTCATCTCGATGACGATCCCCGTACTCCGATCTAGCAAAATGTCGGGGAAGAGTTCCGTCTGCACGACGGTGTGGTGACGATTCTGATGTTCTACCATCGCAGGGCTTCGCCTAAGCACCACTACAATATTATCGAGGACTATGGTGGAGGGGGCACCGCACACGGCTAAGAGATCAAGAGATTAATTGTTGTTGTGTCTAGAGGTGCCCCTGCCCCCGTATATAAAGGAGTGGAGGAGGGGGAGAGGGCTGCCCCCTATGGCGCGCCCTGGAGGAGTTCTACTCCCACCGGGAGTAGGATTCCTCCCCTTCCATGTAGTAGGAGTAGGAGACAAGGAAGGAGGAGAGGGAAGAGAAGGAAGGAGGGGGTGCCGCCCCTCCCCCTAGTCCAGTTCGGACTAGTCATTGGGGGGGAGGGCGCGCGGCCTGCCTCTCTCTCTCCCCTAAAGCCCAATAAGGCCCATATACTTCTTCCCCCGTATTCCCGTAACTCCCCGGTACTCCGAAAAATACCCGAACCACTTGGAACCTTTCCGATGTCCGAATATAGGTGTCCAATATATTGATCTTTATGTCTCGACCATTTCGAGACTCCTCGTCATGTCCCCGATCTCATCCGGGACTCCGAACTCCTTGGTACATCAAAACTCATAAACTCATAATAAAACTATCATCGAAACCTTAAGCGTGCGGACCCTACAGGTTCGAGAACTATGTAGACATGACCGAAACACGTTTCCAGTCAATAACCAATAGCGGAACCTGGATGCTCATATTGGCTCCTACATATTCTACGAAGATCTTTATTGGTCAAACCGCATAACAACATACGTTGTTCCCTTTGTCATCGTTATGTTACTTGCCCGAGATTCGATCGTCGGTATCTCAATACCTAGTTCAACCTCGTTACTGGCAAGTCTCTTTACTCGTTATGTAATGCATCATTTCGTAACTAACTCATTAGTTATATTGCTTGCAAGGCTTATAGTGATGTGCATAACCGAGAGGGCCCAGAGATACCTCTCCGACAATCGGAGTGACAAAACCTAATCTCGAAATACGCCAACTCAACATTTACCTTTGGAGACACCTGTAGGGCTCCTTTATAATCACCCAGTTATGCTGTGACGTTTGGTATCACACAAAGTGTTCCTTCGGTAAACGGGAGTTGCATAATCTCTTAGTTGTAGGAACATGTATAAGTCATGAAGAAAGCAATAGCAACATACTACACGACCAAGTGCTAAGCTAACAGAATGGGTCAAGTCAATCACATCATTTTCCTAATGATGTGATCCCATTAATCAAATGACAACTCATGTCTATGGCTAGGAAACACAAGCATCTTTGATCAACAAGCTAGTCCAGTAGAGGTATACTAGTGACACTATGTTTGTCTATGTATTCACACATGTATTATGTTTCCGGTTAATACAATTCTAGCATGAATAATAAACATTTATCATGAAATAAGGAAATAAATAATAACTTTATTATTGCCTCTAGGGCATATTTCCTTCAGTCTCCCACTTGCACTAGAGTCAATAATCTAGTTCACATCGCCATGTGATTTAACACCAATATTCATATCTGTATATGATTAACACCCATAGTTCACATCGTCATGTGATCAACACCCAATGGGTTTACTAGAGTCAATAATCTAGTTCACATCGCTATGTGATTAACACCCAAAGAGTACTAAGGTGTGATCATGTTTTTCTCGTGAGAGAAGCTTAGTCGTCGGGTCTGTCACATTCAGAGCCGTATGTATTTTGCAAATATTCTATGTCTACAATGCTCTGCATGGAGCTACTCTAGATAATTGCTCCCACTTTCAATATGTATCCAGATTGAGACTTAGAGTCATCTGGATCGGTGTAAAAGCTTGCACCGTTGTAACTCTTTACGACGGGCTCTTTTATCACCTCCATAATCGAGAAATATTTCCTTAGTCCTCACTAAGGATATTCTTGACCAATGTCCAGTGATCTACTCCTAGATCACTATTGTACTCCCTTGCCAAATTCAGAACAAGGTATACAATAGGTGCGGTACATAGCATAGCATACTTTATAGAACCTATGGTCGAGGCATAGGGAATGACTTTCATTCTCTTTTCTATTTTACGTCGTGGTCGGGATTTGAGTCTTACTCAATTTCACACCTTTGCAACACAGCAAGAACTCTTTCTTTGACTGTTCCATTTTGAACTACTTCAAAATCTTGACAAGGTATGTACTTATTGAAAAACTTATCAAGCGTCTTGATCTATCTCAATAGATTTTGATGCTCAATATGTAAGTAGCTTTACTGAGGTCTTTCTTTTAAAGAACTCCTTTCAAATACTCCTTTATGCTTTCCAGAAAAATTCTACATCATTTCTGATCAACAATTTGTTACTCACATATATTTATCAGAAAGGCGGTAGTGCTCCCACTCACTTTATTGTAAATACAGGCTTCACCGCAAGTTTGTATAAAACTATATTCTTTGATCAACTTATCAAAGCGTATTTTCCAACTTTGAGATGCTTGCACCAGTCTATAGATGGATCGCTGGAGCTTGCACATTTTGTTAGCACCTTTAGGGTTGACAAAACCTTCTGGTTGCATCATATACAACTCTTCTTTAAGAAAACCATTAAGGAATGCAGTTTTGACATCCATTTGCCAGATTTCATAAAATGTGGCAATTGCTAACATGATTCGGACAGACTTAAGCATCGCTACAGTTGAGAAAATCTCATTGTAGTCAACACCTTGAACTTGTCGAAAACCTTTTTGCGACAAGTCAAGCTTTGTAGATAGTAACACTACTATCATCATATGTCTTCCTCTTGAAGATCCATTTATACAATATGGCTTGCCGATCATCGGGCAACTCCACCAAAGTCCACATTTTGTTCTCATACATGGATGCCATCTCATATTTCATGGCCCCAAACCATTCCGCTGAATCTGGGCTCATCATCGCTTCCTCATAGTCCATAGGTTCATCATGGTCTAGTAACATGACTTTGAGAACAGGATTACCGTACCACTCTGGTGCGGACTGTACTTTGGAAGACCTACAAGGTTTTGTAGTAACTCGATCTGAAGTTTCATGATCATCATCATTAGCTTCCTCACTAATTGGTGTAGGAATCACTGGAACTGATTTCTGTGATGAACTACTTTCCAATTCGGGAGAAGGTACAAATTACCTTATCAAGCTCTACTTTCCTCCCACTCACTTCTTTCGAGAGAAACTCCTTCTCTAGAAAGGATCCATTCTTAGCAATGAATGTTTTGCCTTCGGATCTGTGATAGAAGGTATACCCAACAGTTTCCTTTGGGTATTCTCTGAAGATGCACTTCTCCGATTTGGGTTCGAGCTTACCAGGTTGAAAACCTTTTTCACATAAGCATCGCAACTCCAAACTTTAAGAAACGACAGCTTAGGTTTACTGCTAAACCATAGTTCATACGGTGTCGTCTCAATAGATTTAGATGGTGCCCTATTAAATGTGAATGCAACTGTCTTTAATGCATAACCCCAAAACGATAGTGGTAAACCGATAAGAGACATCATAGATCGCACCATATCTAGTAAAGTACGATTACGACGTTCGGACACACCATTACATTGTGGTGTTCCAGGTGGCATGAGTTGCGAAACTATTTCACATTGTTTCAAATGAAGACCAAACTCGTAACACAAATATTCGTCTCCACGATCAGATTGTAGAAACTTTATTTTTCTTGTTACGATGATTTTCCACTTCACTCTGAAATTCTTTGAACTTTTCAAATGTTTCAGATTTATGTTTCATCAAGTAGATATACCCATATCTGCTCAAATCATCTGTGAAGGTCAGAAAATAACGATACCCGCCGCGAGCCTTAACACTCATCGGATCGCATACATCGGTATGTATTATTTCCAATAAGTCAGTAGCTCGTTCCATTGTTCAGGAGAATGGAGTTTTAGTCATCTTGCCCAAAAGGCATGGTTCGCAAGCATCAAATGATTCATAACCAAGTGATTCCAAAAATCCATCTTTTATGGAGTTTCTTCATGCGGTTTACACCGATATGACCCAAACGGCAGTGCCACAAATAAGTTGCACTATCATTATTAACTTTGCATCTTTTGGCATCAATATTATGTATATGTGTATCACTACGATCGAGATCCAAGAAACTATTTTTATTGGGTGTATGACCATTTGAAGGTTTTATTCATGTAAACAGAACAACAATTATTCTCTCACTTTAAATGAATAACCATATTGCAATAAAGATGATCAAATCATATTCATGCTCATCGCAAATGCCAAATAACATTTATTTAGGCTTAACACTAATCCCGAAAGTATAGGGAGTGTGCGATGCTGATCATATCAATCTTGGAACTACTTCCAATACACATTGTCACTTCCCCTTCAACTAGTCTCTGTTTATTCTGTAACTCCTGTTTCGAGTTACAAATCTTAGCAACTAAACAAGTATCAAATACTCAGGGGCTACTATAAACACTAGTAAGGCACACATCAATAACTTGTATATCAAATATACCCTTGTTCACTTTGCCATCCTTCTTATCCACCAAATATTCAGTGCATTTCCGCTTCCAGTGACCATTTCTTTTGCAGTGTAAGCACTCAGTTTCAGGCTTTGGTCCAGCTTTGGGCTTCTTCATGGGAGTGACAACTTGTTTGCCATTCTACTTGAAGTTTTCCTTTCTTGAAACTAGTGGTCTTGTCAATCATCAACACTTGATGCTCTTTCTTGATTTCTACCTTCGTCGATTTCAACATCATGAAGAGCTCGGGAATCGTTTTCGTCATCCCTTGCATACTATAGTTCATCACGAAGTTCTAGTAACTTGGTGATGGTGACTGGAGAATTCTGTCAATCACTATCTTATCTGGAAGATTAACTCCCACTTGATTCATGCGATTGAAGTACCCAGACAATCTGAGGACATGCTCACTAGTTGAGCGATTCTCCTCCATCTTTTAGCTATAGAACTTGTTGTAGACTTCATATCTTTGAACTCGGGTATTTGTTGGAAATATTAACTTCAACTCCTGGAACATCTCATATGGTCCATGACGTTCAAAACGTCTTTGAAGTCCCGATTCTAAGCTGTTTAAGCATGGTGCACTAAACTATCAAGTAGTCGTCATTTTGAGCTAGCCAAATGTTCATAACGTCTGCATCTGCTCCTGCAATAGGTTTGTCACCTAGCGGTGCATCAAGGACATAATTCTTCTATGCAGCAATGAGGATAAACCTCAGATCACGGATCCAATCCGCATCATTGCTACTAACATCTTTCAACACAATTTTCTCTAGGAACATAACAAAATAAACATATGAAAGCAACAACGCAAGCTATTGATCTACAACATAATTTGCAAAATACTACCAGGACTAAGTTCATGATAAATTTAAGTTCAATTAATCAAATTACTTAAGAACTCCCACTTAGACAGACATCTCTCTAGTCATCTAAGCGATCACGTGATCCAAATCAACTAAACCATGTCCGATCATCACGTGAGATGGAGTAGTTTTCAATGGTGAACATCACTATGTTGATCATATCTACTATATAATTCACGTTCGACCTTTCGGTCTCCGTGTTCCGAGGATATATCTGTATATGCTAGGCTCGTCAAGTTTAACCTGAGTATTCCGCGTGTGCAACTGTTTTGCACCCGTTGTATTTGAACGTAGAGCCTATCACACCACGTGGTGTCTCAACACGAAGAACTTTCGCAACGGTGCATACTCAGGGAGAACACTTCTTGATAATTAGTGAGAGATCATCTTATAATGCTACCGTCATTCAAAGCAAAACAAGATGCATAAAGGATAAACATCACATGCAATCAATATAAGTGATATGATATGGCCATCATCATCTTGTGCCTGTGATCTCCATCTCCGAAGCACCGTCGTGATCACCATCATCACCGCCGCGACACCTTGGTCTCCATCGTAGCATTGTTGTCGTTACGCCATCTATTGCTTCTACGACTATCTCTACCGCTTAGTGATAAAGTAAAGCAATTACAGGGCGCTTGCATTTCATACAATAAAGCGACAACCATATGGCTCCTGCCAGTTGCCGATAACTCGGTTACAAAACATGATCATCTCATACAATAAAATATAGCATCACGTCTTGACCATATCACATCACAACATGCCCTGCAAAAACAAGTTAGACGTCCTCTACTTTGTTGTTGCAAATTTTACGTGACTGCTACGGCCTGAGCAAGAACCATTCTTACCTACGCATCAATACCACAACGATAGTTCGTCAATTTAGTGCTGTTTTAACCTTCGCAAGGACCGGGCGTAGCCACACTCGGTTCAACTAAAGTTGGAGAAACAGACACCCGTCAGCCACCTGTGTGCAAAACACGTCAGTAGAACCAGTCTCGCATAAGCGTACGCGTAATGTCGGTCCAGGCCGCTTCATCCAACAATACCGCCGAACCAAAGTATGACATGCTGGTAAGCAGTATGACTTGTATCGCCCACAACTCACTTGTGTTCCACTCGTGCATATAACATCTATGCATAAAACCAGGCTCGGATGCCACTTTTGGGGAACGTAGTAATATCAAAAAAATTCCTACGCACACGCAAGATCATGGTGATGCATAACAACGAGAGGGGAGAGTGTTGTCCACGTACCCTCGTAGATCGAAAGCGGAAGCGTTAGAACAACGCGGTTGATGTAGTCGTACGTCTTCACGGCCCGACCGATCAAGCACCGAAACTACGGCACCTCCGAGTTCTAGCACACGTTCAGCTCGATGACGATCCCCGTACTCCGATCCAGCAGAATGTCGGGGAAGAGTTCCGTCAGCACGACGGCGTGGTGACGATCTTGATGTTCTACCGTCGCAGGGCTTCGCCTAAGCACCGCTACAATATTATCGAGGACTATGGTGGAGGGGGGCACCGCACACGGCTAAGAGATCAAGAGATCAATTGTTGTTGTGTCTAGAGGTGCCCCCCTGCCCCCGTATATAAAGGAGTGGAGGAGGGGGAGAGGGCCGCCCCCTATGGCCCGCCCTGGAGGGGTCCTACTCCCACCGGGAGTAGGATTCCTCCCCTTCCATGTAGTAGGAGTAGGAGACAATGAAGGGGGAGAGGGAAGAGAAGGAAGGAGGGGGCGCCGCCCCTCCCCCTAGTCCAATTCGGACTAGTCATTGGGGGGGCGCGCAGCCTGCCTCTCTCTCTCCCTAAAGCCCAATAAGGCCCATATACTTCTTCCCCGTATTCCCGTAACTCCCCGGTACTCCGAAAAATACCCGAACCACTCGGAACCTTTCCGATGTCCGAATATAGTCGTCCAATATATCGATCTTTACGTCTCGACCATTTTGAGACTCCTTGTCATGTCCGCGATCTCATCCGGGACTCCGAACTCCTTCGGTATATCAAAACTCATAAACTCAAAATAAAACTGTCATCGAAACCTTAAGCGTGCGGACCCTACGGGTTCGAGAACTTTGTAGACATGACCGAAACACGTTTCCGGTCAACAACCAATAGCGGAACCTGGATGCTCATATAGGAAGATCTTTATCGCTCAAACCGCATAACAACATACGTTGTTCCCTTTGTCATCGGTATGTTACTTGCCCGAGATTCGATCGTCGGTATCTCAATACCTAGTGCAACCTCGTTACCGGCAAGTCTCGTTACTCGTTTTGTAATGCATCATTTCGTAACTAACTCATTAGTTATATTGCTTGCAAGGCTTATACTGATGTGCATAACCGAGAGGGCCCAGAGATACCTCTCCGGCAATCAAAGTGACAAAACCTAATCTTGAAATACGCCAACTCAACATGTACCTTTGGAGACACCTGTAGAGCTCCTTTATAATCACCCAGTTACGTTGTGATGTTTGGTAGCACACAAAGTGTTCCTCCGGTAAACGGGAGTTGCATAATCTCATAGTTGTAGGAACATGTATAAGTCATGAAGAAAGCAATAGCAACATACTAAACGACCAAGTGCTAACCTAACAGAATGGGTCAAGTCAATCACATAATTTTCCTAATGATGTGATCCCGTTAATCAAACGACAACTCATCTCTATGGCTAGGAAACACAACCATCTATGATCAACAAGCTAGTCCAGTAGAGGCATACTAGTGACACTATGTTTGTCTATGTATTCACACATGTATTATGTTTAAGGTTAATACAATTCTAGCATGACTAATAAACATTTATCATGAAATAAGGAAATAAATAATAACTTTATTATTGCCTCTAGGGCATATTTCCTTCAAGTTCATCTCCATAAGCATAATTCGTATTGGCATCTTGGCCACAAGCATAGCAAGCATCATCAAAAAGGGATATTTCGGGAAAATCAACGGGATCATAACAATCATCATAGCAATCATCCTTCAGTAAGCATGAAGGGGAATTAAACAATGTATGAGTTGAATAGTTACTCTCATTAGAAGGTGGGCACGGGTAGCTAATCCACTCTTCCTCCTTTTGTTCTTCACTCTCCTCATCATCTTTTTATCAAATGAGCTCACAGTTTCATCAATTTCTTCTTTCATAGCTTCCTGCAAAATATTAATCTCTTCTTGGACAGCGGAGGAGTCCTCAATATATGGTTCAACATAGGCATTAGAAGCATAATTATCATAACAATATTTAAATATGGCAAATGTTTCAGATTTATAGACAGTAGCATCATACTTTTCAATCAAATAAGCAATTTCATAAGCACCCTTAAAAGCAACAAATTCTTCAATGTGTTGACCATAGTAATTGTAAACACCCTTAGCATATGAAGATACGATTCCATTATCAATAAACTCACATTGGTAGGGAAGTTGTTTCTTAGGGTTTTCAGAACAACAAGTAACATCATATATTTCACATAAATTCCAAGCATAACATTGCTAAAGATGATTTTGATCTAGTAAAAGTTTCCCTTTTTTAGATATACGGCGTCGCACATAACAAGCATGCTCATCTAAAGATTTTCCCTCAACTAAGGTAGTTGGGGTTTCAGCACGAGCACAAAGGGATCGAAGATGATCCAAGTAAAAAGCTTCAGGAGTGTGATAGATTTTGAGTGGTTCTTCAACCATTGGTGTAGTAGGTACAACTAAATTTTTTGGTATTTTGCGTTTCCTACCCATAACTAGATATAGAAAACAACTAAGAACAGCAAATAAAAATTACTTAGTGATAAAGCAAACAAGCACACACGAGAATGTTCACCCCACGCTATGACTCCCCGGCAACGGCGCCAGAAAAAGGTCTTGATAACCCACAAGTGTAGGGGATAATTGTAGCCTCTTTTGATAAGTAAGAGTGCCGAACCCAATGAGGAGCTAAAGGTAGAACAAATATTCTCTCAAGTTCTATCTGCCACTGATACGACTCTACGCACGCTTAGTGTTCGCTTTACCTAGAACAAGTATGAAACTAGAAGTACTTTGTAGGTGTTGTTGGATAGGTTTGCAAGAAATAAAGAACACGTAAATAAAAGCTAGGGGCTGTTTAGATAAAGAAGCAATAAAGTAAATATAGCGAGTGTGGAAAAGTGGTGGTAGGAGTTGTGAAATTGTCCCTAAGCAACTGACTACTTTACTAGACCGACAGCAAGTTTTATGTGGGAGAGGCATAAGCTAACATACTTTCTCTTCTTGGATCATATGCACTTATGATTGGAACTCTAGCAAGCATCCGCAACTACTAAAGATCATTAAGGTAAAACCCAACCATAGCATTAAAGTATCAAGTCCCCTTTATCCCATACGCCACAACCCCCTTACTCGGGTTTATGCTTCTGTCACTCAAGCAACCCACTATAAGCGAATCATGAACATATTGCAACACACTACAGCGGGAATCCATCACGCTTGCGCGACACAGAGAGCACAATAGGACAGCAACATAACCACAAGCAAATTAAACCAATCATAGCAATTCACCAATAACCGATAGGACAACAAAAATCTACTCAAACATCATAGGATGGCAACACACCATTGGATAATAATATGAAGCATAAAGCACCATGTTCAAGTAGAGGGTACAGCGGGTTGCGGGAGAGTGGACCACTGAATAAAGATGGGGGAAGGTGATGGAGATGTTGGTGAAGATGACGGAGGTGTTGGTGTAGATCGCAGTGATGATGATGGCCCCCCGGTGACGTTTCGGCACCACCGGAAGCAAGGGGGGAGAGAGCCCCCCTTCTTCTTCTTCTTCCTTGACCTTCTCCCTAGATGGGAGAAGGGTTTCCCCTCTGGTCTTTGGCTCCCATGGCGTGGGAGGGGCGAGAGCCCCTCCGACATTGGATCTATCTCTCCGTCTCTCTCTGTTTCTGTGCTCTCAGATTCTGCCCTGGCACCGTTTCTTTTATATCTGGAGATCCGTAACTCCGATTAGATTGAAACCTTCGCCTAGATATTTGTCCAAAAATTAGCTTTCTTGCGGCCGAAGAAGGGCATCAACCGCCTTATGAGGGGCCCACGAGTGTCAGGGGCGCGCCCAGTATAAGTGGGCGCACGGGCCACCCTCATGGCCACCTCGGGCACCGTCTCGGCATTGATTTTACTTCCCAAAAATCATAAATATTCCAAAAATAAGCTCCGTCCATTTTTATCCCGTTTGGACTCCGTTTGATACTGGGTTTCTGCGAAACATAAAACATGCAACAAACAGGAACTGGCACTGGGCACTGGATCAATATGTTAGTCCCAAAAATAGTATAAAAAGTTGCCAAAAGTATATGAAAGTTGAATAATATTGGCATGGAACAATCAAAAATTATAGATACGATGGAGACGTATCACTCTTCTCCATTGCAAAACCACCTCCACTCCTCTCCATCATCTCCATTCCAAAACCACCGTCTCGCCTCTCCCTCTTCTCTATTTCAAGACCACCGTATCTCCTCCCATCTTACAAGGCTAGCACCGGACCACTCGGAAGGACATCTATGGAGAGGATGCAGCAGCGAATCAGGCAGATCGCCGGTGGCGACAGGGCAAAGTTAGCCAGGTTGAAGGAGATCCTTACTTGGTTTGACAATGAGTGGGCGATTTCGAGGACGGTGAGGGCCATGTGGCAATGTATGTGAAAGAGCAAGACGACGATGATGAGGGCGGCGATGTACATGTACTCCTCGGCGGCAGTCATGCCGCAGTCCTCCGAGTTCATCGAGTATCTCCTCTGGGCGATGGAGCAGACAGATTTGCTCGAGGCGACAGTCAGGCAGAGGTGGTGGGTGTACAGGTCGAAGGTCGAGAATCCAGAGGGTAACGAATCGATCGAGTACGGTGTGCCGTTCGTGAGGGTGCAGAGCCAGCCGGAGCCACAGGAGTATTCGTTCTCCCATCGCAATAGGAGGCCGGATGACGCGACGTTGCTTCCCTGCCGTTCTCCACGGTTCCCTCGATGCTCGCCTTGTTTCAACGACGGCGGTAGGGTTTAAGGTAAGCTTTGCACTAACCTAATCTTCCACGTGTTCATGCTTACAATCAGTGTGACAGCTAATGAAAATCATGCTTACAATCAGTCTCCGAGTACTGCGCCAATATCTCTAAAATAGCTCTGGACCTTTGGGTCAAAGTTGTGACACTGTGTATAAATAAAGAAAAATAGATTGGTGCTTCTATCAGAAAAGAGTACTCCCTAGAAAACTGCCAATATAAGCTACTAGTATTTGGTTAGAGAATTTGCTGCCGAGAAAGATCCGTCCACAGCGGAGCATGGTTGGTGTCGGTAATTTTTACTTGGCACACCTTGCACTCTGCATATATGTCAGTTCCATACGTACATTTGTGCAGTTCCACCAAAATGCAGCTGAATAACCCTATTTGCAAAGATAATGAAAAAGCATGATTACATTATAGTGGCACTAGTTGATGAAAGACACAAAATAAATAGAAGAAAATATTGCGATAGTATCATACTATGCCATGCTTCGAGGGCGAGATGGGCCCTGCGACGCCTCATACGGTACGCCTCATACTTGAAATCGTCCCAAGTCTCCCAGATACACCTTCTGCCAGTGATGAACATCAGTGTACAATGGTAGTACAAGGAGGGGCCTTGAGACATTCAAATCACTATTTTTGTGTAGATCAACTAAAATTAAGCACCACAATTTGCAGAAACACGTAAACATTAACAATGGGACTAGTTGATGAAACATACATTAACAAAGAGAAGCACTTTCTTTATCTACAATGGAAATGAAATGATAGAGAGGACACTCGCTCTATTTTAACTGTATTATTACTTCATTTTATCAGTGACACTAGGGTCGAGTAGGTGGCAAACGAGGTGTACCGTGAGTCGCAAGGATGGAGGCCGGGGGTGCTTATACTGGGATGTTGAAGCTGGCTCTTTCAGTCCCTATCTTCCCCCTGATGTTTCCATGGCAGCATTTGGGTTGTAATCCAAACTTGATCAAGCTGGTGCTACGTCCCCCTACCTGCCTAGCTTATGTAGCGAACTTGTCTCCTGCTAGTACTCAGTCTGTTCTAGTAGTAGTTGCATAACTGCCCGTTTACACTAAGATGTTGTTGGATAATGGTTCTCTATGGTTGGATTTCTTTAATGAAATCAGAGGGAACCCCCTCTTTTGATATATAAGAAAAACAGTGGCACTAGTGGTGCCAAAACATTGCCTCAAATTAATAGTGCCACTAGATTAAGGTGCAAAATAATAACATTACTGCTTTATCATGGCAATGCCAAAACAGTATCTTTGGCAAACGGCCAGACCAAAAAGGAACATACCTCGTGATGGGAACCATATCTACAGGCAACGCCATGGTATAAGGGATGACACCAGTCACCAACATGGATGATTCAATTCATGGGACCTTTTGGTGCAGTTCACCTAATATGAAGCAATGTCACATGAGCTAGTAGCTTCTTCTCTTTTTTTTTAAGAAAAGGGCTCCAGCCCCAGTTCCATTTCCATCAGAAAACGAAACCCATAGAGCTTCTTCTTCATTAGTTGCAATAAAGTTGAGCAATATCAAGGTTGGTTGTGAAGCTCCTGGAATGTTCAACTATAATTTGGATATCATTTGTGCAGTTCAACTAAGATCGAGCGTGAAATGTATATCTCTGTTTGCACAAAAAAGGTGGAAAGGAGGGTGACTAACAAGTGATGAAACATGCATCAAATGAAAAGAAGCATGTTCCTTATCTGAATGGCAATCCTACAAGGACAGTAGCAATTTCTAAAGCAGCAGCATTGCTAGATATTAGTGTGGGCATTAGGATTAACTATGACAACCGTTAAATATGACATTACTTTAATGGTGCCATTGCTTCATTTTACCAGCAACATTACATTAACAGGTGCTACAGAGTCGGTATTTGGGAACGGGAGAGTAGGCGGATCAGGATAGTTGCATTTCTAACGAAAAGAAGCAACTTATCTTAATGGGAAATTTAGCAGGACATGTAAAAAAGTGCCATTGATTCATATTACTGGAGGCATTACATTGAAAACAACATTGGTTTAACGTGTCCTTACTTTTAACAGTGCGACTGCTACATTTTACCAGTGGCATTACATAAGAGTGGCTCGGGGCAACAAACATCAAAATAGGATATCTGGGTTGGTCCCATTTTTGTTCGGTATAGCCACCTTATACTGTGTCAGGCTAGCAAATCTAGTGCTGGACTTACTCTGTTGACTTGTCCCCAAGTCCCCACTTTCTTTCCTTTTTCAACCAATAGATCGGGTTTATTTTGAGTTTGTACTGCGTTTCCCTTTATTTTCCTATTAGACCAAGAGACCAGTTGGATAGCCAGTCTCTGCTACTTTTCGCCCCCATTATTTCCTCTTTCTCCCAAGTCCTAGATTCAGGTAACACATATTCCCCACCCCCACCCTATTTCTTCCTTGTTTGAACCAAGTAGTACTAGATTCGAGTGCATGAACTAGTTTTACCTCTTAACCATAAAAATTTAGGTGGTTTTCGAACAGCCGATCGATCTTATCTACGAGGGGGCCTGAGAAATAGTAAAAGATACAAATGAAGCAACATCAGGAGTTCGGGAAGTAGAGCAAGGCCGGTTTCAAAGGAAGTTATACCTGAGGGTCGCCAGGATGTCGCTAGGTGGGCGGCGGGAGGCCGGATCTACCCACACTACGGCAGCGGGGAAGAAGGGGTTGGAGGCCCTCCCTCGCCAGCGGTGCTTGGGAGAGAACAGCAAGGCACGCTGATCGGGACGCGCCGGTGATAACCCACAAGTATACGGGATAGTTGTAGCCTCTTTTGATAAGTAAGAGTGTCGAACCCAATGAGGAGCTAAAGGTAGAACAAATACTCTCTCAAGTCTTATCGGCCACTGATATGACTCTACGCACGCTTGACGTTCCCTTTACCTAGAACAAGTATGAAACTAGAAGTACTTTGTAGGTGTGATAGGATAGGTTTGCAAGATAATAAAGAGCACGTAAATATAAACTAGTGGCTGTTTAGATAAATAAACAATAAAGTAAATATAGCGAGTGTGGAAAAGTGGTGGTAGGAGTTGTGAAATTGTCCCTAAGCAATTGACTATGATACTAGACCGGTAATCACTATTGCAATTCTATTTGAGGGAGAGGCATAAGCTAACATACTTTCTCTACTTGGTTCATATGCACTTATGATTGCAACTCTAGCAAGCATCCTCAAATACTAAAGATTCATTAAGGTAAAACCCAACCATAGCATTAAAGTATCCCTTTATCCCATACGCAAACAACCTACTTACTCGGGTCTGTGCTTCTGTCACTCAGGCCACCCACCATAAGCAAATCATAAACATATTGCAAACCCTACATCGGGAATCCCTCACGCTTGCGCAACACGGAGGGCACAATAGGACAGCACCAATAATAAAACATGCAACTCAAACCAATCATAGCAATTCATCAATCACCCATAGGACAACGAAAATCTACTCGGACATCATAGGATGGCAACACATCATTGGAAAATAATATGAAGCATAAAGCACAATGTTCAAGTAGAGGGTACCGCGGGTTGCGGGAGAGTGGACCGTTGGATATAGATGGGGGAAGGTGATGGAGATGTTGGTGAAGATGGCGGAGGTGTTGGTGAAGATCGCGGTGATGATGATGGCCCCCGGCGGCGTTCCGGTGCCACCGGAAGCAAGGGGGAGAGAGCCCCCTTCTTCTTCTTCCTTGACCTTCTCCCTAGATGGGAGAAGGGTTTCCCCTCTGGTCCTTGGCTCCCATGGCGTAGGAGGGGCGAGAGCCCCTTCATGATTGGATCTATCTCTCTGTTTCTGCGCTCTCTGATTCTGCCCCTTCACCGTTTCTTTTATATCCGGAGATCCGTAACTCCGATTGGGGTGAATCTTTCGCCCAGATCTTTCTCATAAAATTAGCTTTCTTGCGGCATAAGAAGAGCGTCAACTGCCTTACGGAGGCCCCAGGAGAGTCCAGGGTGCGCCCCCTGTCTCCTGGCCCCCTCGGGCACCGTCTCGTGTTGATTTTACTTCCCAAAAGTCACAAATATTCCAAAATAATTCTCCGTCCATTTTTATTCCGTTTGGACTCCGTTTGATATTGGGTTTCTGCGAAACAAAAAACATGCAACAGACAGGAACTGGCACTGGGCACTGGATCAATATGTTAGTCCAAAAAAATAGTATAAAAAGTTGCCAAAAGTATATAGAAGTTGTAGAATATTGGCATGGAACAATCAAAAATTATAGATATAACGGAGACGTGTCAGCATCCCCAAGCTTAATTCCTGCTCATCCTTGAGTAGGTAAATGATAAAAAAGATAATTTTTGATGTGGAATGCTACCTAGCATAATCTTGATCATATGTCTAATCATGGCATGAATATTAAGACACGAATGATTCAAAGCAATAGTCTATCATTTGACATAAAAACAATAATACTTCGAGCGTACCAATAAAGCAATCATGTCTTTTCAAAACAACAAGGCCAAAGCAAGCTTATCCCTACAAAGTCATATAGTTTGGCCATGCTTCATTTTCTTCACACAAAATGCTCCCATCATGCACAACCCCGATGACAAGCCGAGCAATTGGTTCATACTTTTTAACGCGCTTCAGCTTTTTCAACCCTCACGCAATACATGAGCGCAAGCCAAGGATATAACACTATAGGTGGAATAGAATATAATGATGGAGGTTATGTGGAGAAGACAAAAAGGGAGAAAGTCTCACATCAACGTGGCTAATCAAGGGGCTATGGAGATGCCCATCAATTGATGTCAATGTGAGGAGTAGGGATTGCCATGCAATGGATGCACTAAGAGCTATAAGTGTATGAAAGCTCAACAAAAGAAACTAAGTGGGTGTGCATCCAACTTGCTTGCTCATGAAGACCTAGTGCATTTGAGGAAGCCCATCGTTGGAATATACAAGCCAAGTTCTATAATGAAAATTCCCACTAGTATATGAAAGTGACAACATAGGAGACAATCTATATGAAGAACATGGTGCTACTCTGAAGCACAAGTGTGGAAAAAGGATAGTAACATTGCCCCTTTTCTTTTTCTTTTTTTCTCTCTTTTTTTCTTTTTGGGTGGGCTTCTTTGGCCCCCTTTTTTATTTAGGCTTCTTTGGCCTTTCCTTTTTTTTTCTTTTTTTTCTTTTTTTTCTGGGGCAATGTTCTATAATGATGATCATCACACTTTTATTTACTTACAACCCAATATTACAACTCGATACTAGAACAAAGATATGACTCTATATGCATGCTTCCGGCGGTGTACCGGGATGTGCAATGATCTAGCGTAGCAATGACATCAAAAAATGAACAAGCCATGAAAACATCATGCTAGCTATCTTACGATCATGCAAAGCAATATGACAATAAATGCTCAAGTCATGTATATGATGATGATGAAAGTTGCATGGCAATATATCTCGGAATGGCTATGGAAATGCCATGATAGGTAGGTATGGTGGCTGTTTTGAGGGGGATATAATGAGGCTTATGTGTGATAGAGCGTATCGTATCATGGGGTTTGGATGCACCGGCGAAGTTTGCACCAACTCTCAAGGTGAGAAAGGGCAATGCACGGTACCGAAGAGGCTAACAATGATGGAAAGGTAAAAGTGCGTATAATCCATGGACTCACATTAGTCATAAAGAACTCATATACTTATTGCAAAAGTTTATTAGCCCTAGAAGCAAAGTACTACTACGCATGCCCCTAGGGGGATAGATTGGTAGGAAAAGACCATCGCTCGTCCCCGACCGCCACTCATAAGGAAGACAATCAAAGAAACACCCCATGCTTCAAATTTGTCACACAACAGTTACCATACGTGCATGCTACGGGACATGCAAACCTCAACACAAGTGTCTCTACAATCCACAACCACCCACTAGCATGACTCTAATATCACCATCTTTATATCGCAAAACTATTGCAAGGAATCAAACATATCATATTCAACGATCTACAAGTTTATGTAGGATTTTATGACTAACCATGTGAATGACCAATTCATGTCATCTCTCTAAATAGATATAAGTGAAGCAAGAGAGTTTAATTCTTTCTACAAAAGATATGCCCATGCTCTAACAAATATAAGTGAAGAAAAAGAGCATTCTACAAATGGCGGTTTTCTATGTGAAGAGAAACAGGCAATCCAGACATCAAATGATATAAGTGAAGCATATGAAGCATTCTATAAAGCCATACTCAAAAGATTTAAGTGAAGTGCAATGAGCATTCTATAAATCCACCAAAGACATCTCATACCAGCATGATGCATAAAAGAAAAATGAAAACTAAATGCAAAAGACGCTCCAAGACTTGCACATAATGAATGAACGAAACGAATACAAAAACATACTGATACTTGTTGAAGAAAGAGGGGATGCCTTCCGGGGCATCCCCAAGCTTAGACGCTTGAGTCTCCTTGAATATTTACTTGGGGTGCCTCGGGCATCCCCAAACTTGAGCTCTTGCCTCTCTTCCTTTTCCTCATATCGAGACCTCCTCGTTTAGACACTTCATCCACACAAAACTTCAACAGAAAACTCGGTAAGATCCGTTAGTATAATAAAGGAACTCACCACTCTAAGTACTGTTGCAAACCAATTCATATTTTGTATTTGCATTGTGTCTACTGTAATAGAACTTTTCCATGGCTTAATCCACTAATATAAATTGATAGATTCATCAAAACAAGCAAACTATGCATCAAAAACAGAATCTGTCAAAAACAGAACAGTCTGTAGCAATCTGAACATCCACCATACTTATGGTACCTCAAAAATTCTACAAAAATTGGGAAAAATAAACAAGTTGTACAGAAAGATAGTGCAAAAGGAATCAGAACCATTTGATGTTCCAGTTAAAAATGTAAAATCGCGCACTACAGCCAAAGTTTCTGTCCTGCACCATACAAACCAACAAGCATTGTAAACAAACCTAAAGGCAAACCTTGGCACATTATTTTTATAATACAATGGAATTGTATAAGGGGATAATTATTTTTGATGAAAATTTTTGGGTTCCCCTCTTTATTTTATTTTTTAAACTATATAAAAACACTCAACAGAAATAAATGACTCTAAAACTTCCGGGTTGTCTCCCTGGCAGCGCTTTCTTTAAAGCCATTAAGCTAGGCATATAGTGCTCATGTAATGGATCCACCCGGATCCCAAGGTATATCAAAGCCAATTTTAATTAACAATGATTTGTAATTTAGTAGGGAGCACAAAGTAACATATATCAAGCAACAACGAAGTCTAACTCTCTTCCTATGCATCGGCATGTCATAAAAGAACAATCCATGCACACATAGTAAAGGCCAATGCATAGTATAAACAGTTTCTTGCAATTTTATTATATTGGAAACATAGAGAGGACGAGATATAGTTCCTCTCTCATATTGCAAGTAGGAGCAGCAAGCACATGCATATTACATTCATCAAAATTATCATATGCAATGGTAAAAGGCAACCCATCAATATAATCCTTAATAAGCACAAACTTCTCCGATATAGTGTAGTTTGGAGAATTCAAAAGGATAATAGGACTATCATGCATGGGTGCAATAGCAACAATTTCATGTTTAACATAAGGAACTATAGCAAGTTCATCTCCATAAGCATAATTCATATTGGCATCTTGGCCACAAGCATAGCAAGCATCATCAAAAAGGGATATTTCAAGAGAATCAACGGGATCATAGCAATCATCATAGCAATCATCCTTCGGTAAGCACGAAGGGGAATTAAACAATGTATGAGTTGAAGAGTTACTCTCATTAGAAGGTGGGCACGGGTGATCAATCCGCTCTTCCTCCTTTTGTTCTTCGCTCTCCTCGTCATCTTTTTCATCTAATGAGCTCACAGTTTCATCAATTTCTTCTTCCATAGCTTCCTGCAAAATATTAGTCTCTTCTTGGACAGCGGAGACTTTCTCAATAAATGCATTAATATAGTAATTATATTCGTAATTTTCATAGAAATATCTAAGTATAGCAAGATTTTCTGGGCTATAACTGAATCATCAAAATCATCAAACGCTTTAAACATAGATTCAACCTCATAAGCACCCATAAAAGCAACAAATTCTTCTATTTGTTCCACATCATAGTAATCAAATATACGATTAGCATAAGAAGCTAAGGTTTCATTATCATTGAATTTGCATGAAAAGGGAAGTTGTGGAGCCTTCATTCTAGAGCAACAAGTATAATCATGTATCACGCATAGTTGACGAGCATACCAACGCTACATAGAAATTTGATCCCATAATAGTTTCCCTTTTTGTGTCAAGCAATAATCCCTAAAGTATTCACGTTGATCCAACGTGTCTCCCATAACATAACGGAATGGGGTTTTCTCAGGATTATTAAAGTAGTACATAATTTCTTTCACATAACGAGCATCGAGGGTTTTAGGAGGTTCCCCATCTCCATGAGTAGCATCTACACCTAATTTTTTGGTATTTCGTGTTCCATATCCATAACTAATGATAAAGAACAACTAAGAACAGCAAATAAAAACTACTTAGTGATAAAGCAAACAAGCACACACAAGAATATTCACCCCACGCTATGACTCCCCGGCAACGGCGCCAGAAAAAGGTCTTGATAACCCGCAAGTATACGGGATAGTTGTAGCCTCTTTCGATAAGTAAGAGTGTCGAACCCAATGAGGAGCTAAAGGTAGAACAAATACTCTCTCAAGTCTTATCGGCCACTGATACGACTCTACGCACGCTTGACGTTCGCTTTACCTAGAACAAGTATGAAACTAGAAGTACTTTGTACGTGTGATAGGATAGGTTTGCAAGATAATAAAGAGCACGTAAATATAAACTAGGGGCCGTTTACATAAATAAACAATAAAGTAAATATAGCGAGTGTGTAAAAGTGGTGGTAGGAGTTGTGAAATTGTCCCTCACCAATCGACTATGTTACTAGACCGGTAATCACTATTGCAATTCTATTTGAGGGAGAGGCATAAGCTAACATACTTTCTCTACTTGGATCATATGCACTTATGATTGGAACTCTAGCAAGCATCCGCAAATACTAAAGATTCATTAAGGTAAAACCCAACCATAGCATTAAAGTATCAAGTCCCCTTTATCCCATACGCAAACAACCTACTTACTCGGGACTGTGGTTCTGTCACTCACGCCACCCACCATAAGAAAATCATAAACATATTGCAAAACCTACAGCGGGAATCCCTCATGCTTGCGCGAGACGGAGGGCACAATAGGACAACACCAATAATAAAACATGCAACTCAAACCAATCATAGCAATTCATCAATCATCGATAGGACAACGAAAATCTACTCAGACATCATAGGATGGCAACACATCATTGGAAAATAATATGAAGCATAAAGCACCATGTTCAAGTAGAGGGTACCGCGGGTTGCGGGAGAGTGGACCGCTGGATATAGATGGGGGAAGGTGATGGAGATCTTGGTGAAGATGGCGGAGGTGTTGGTGAAGATCGCGGTGATGATGATGGCCCCTGGCGGCGTTCCGGCGCCACCGGAAGCAAGGGGGAGAGAGCCCCCTTCTTCTTCTTCTTATTCCTTGACCTTCTCCCTAGATGGGAGAAGGGTTTCCCCTCTGGTCCTTGGCTCCCATGGCGTGGGAGGGGCGAGAGCCCCTCCCTGATTGGATCTATCTCTCTATTTCTGCGCTCTCTGATTCTGCCCCTTCACCGTTTCTTTTATATCCGGAGGTCCGTAACTCCGATTGGGGTGAATCTTTCGCCCCGATCTTTCTCATAAAATTAGCTTTCTTGCGGCAAACTAAGAGCGTTAACCGCCTTATGGGGGCCCCAGGAGAGTCCAGGGCGCTCCTGCCTCCCTGGGGCGCGCCCCTATCTCTTGGCCCCCTCTGGCACCGTCTCGCGTTGATTTTACTTCCCAAAAGTCACAAATATTCCAAAATAATTCTCCGTCCATTTTTATTCGGTTTGGACTCCATTTGACATTGGGTTTCTGCGAAACAAAAAACATGCAACAGACAGGAACTGGCGCTGGGCACTGGATCAATATGTTAGTCCAAAAAATAGTATAAAAAGTTGCCAGAAGTATATAAAAGTTGTAGAATATTGGCATAAAACAATAAAAATTATAGATACGACGAAGATGTATCAGCCGGCAGTGGGTAAGAGCCGTCGTCGAGGACAACCGCGTGAACGTTGCACCTTCTCACCTTCCCTGGCGGAGAGGATCCGGCTAGATCTGTGACCAGCGGTGAGCAGAGAGAGAGAGTGTGGCCACCACTGTCGTGTTTAGATCTAGAGAGGACAAGACAGTGTGAAGAGAGCAACACTAGCAAGCAAGCACGGAGCCTCCTGCCTGTATAGTGGAGTACTAGTTTTCTTTTGTCTACCGGAGCAGGCTTGACCTTGTCAATGACTGTCGAGAAGTCTTCATGCACGTGCCCCGGAGGCGCAGTTGTCGTCATTTTGATCTACAACACCGGATTATAACATATAACATGAAAAAATTCCACATGATAAGAAATCATAACCTCACTGCCCAAAGGAGACAACATGAATCCCGACGGACAAACTAGACGATGATCAAAGCTCAAATTAAAGATAAACTCATAGAAAAGGGGTCCGTCGATAGATGTCCTAATTAACATAGCCGGCTTGGCCTAGATGGCAGCCGAGTAGTCTTCGTGCATGTGCCCCCAATGACTAGCCCAACTCAGTTGTCGTTGTTTAACCCTCGCAGTGATCCGAAGCACATGACACCTAATTTTACGAGATGACAAGAAACCATTTTTTAGATTTCTCACCAGAACTACAGCCCTGTACAACACAGCCTGCACGATATGTAGACGATAGCCAATCCAAGCGTGTCTGCTGGAGTCTGGTCACATGCATGGACGAACTGATCTTCCGTGTCTTACAGGGATCGTCCAGGCACCAACGTAGTACAACACTTTGCTAGTACTATCGCTCATCTTTCTCTTCTATTAAGTCACCCGACTTGCGGGGCAAGGGAGTGTGCCTATGGTCGGTTCTCAATTGTGGTCCCACATGTGCGTGCAAACACAATATGACGCGTGTTCCATTCGGAGAGCAGCGTGCTAGACCGACCGATCGTATGGGGTGCGACGCAAACGCGATGGGCATGCTGTATACTCCGTACATGTGTACCACCATTTTCTTGAGGCTTTGCTCCATGGCGCAATCCATGGATACAAAATTAGTATATTGTACTATTTAAAAGTCGAGGGCGGGGCTTTTGTTGCGCGGTAGGCAGGGCAGTTCCGCCTAGTCGGTTTGACAGAGACACGAGAAGATGAGGGAGTATGCTACTGCAAATGTAGGGCTGTGTGATTTGACAGTGAGTTACTGTTGGACAGGTGGAGCCCCGTGATTTGACTTGCCATTATCATTTTAACTACGGTGCTACGACCGGCGTGGGTCTCCTGATTCCTGACCACCTCCATACAGGTGCCTCTCCCAATGCTCGACCATGCAGAGGCTGGCTCTTGCATGAGAGCCAACTTCTCCACTTTTTCCTTGCCTCTTTCCTCCACATATGCAAAAATGCCATGTAAAGCGGGCTTATAGCCCACTATTGTACTTACTTGCTCCTACAGGTGCTAAGCTTGCCACATAGGCATAAAGTCTGATGTGGCAAGTTAATTAAGAATAGAGAGACTAGTTTGGTGACCCAAGGAAGAAATGATGCTAAGTGTGTGTACCTAGGTGAAAAGACAATTTTGAGTCTATAGCTAATTAAATGAAGCAAACTTAGCAACAAAATACTAAGCACCTATGCATTGGGGACTTGATTGCTAAGCCATTTAATGCCCTGAGCACCTCATCTAAGCAACATTTCATTGGAAGAGGTCACTCCTTGGCAAATGCAATAAATACTACAAAGAAAGAGATAGAGAGAAGTAAAAAAACACTTATAGCCAACCTTATAGCTAACCTTGTTGTAGTATGAGTGACTAAGTGATGACTATGTATGACATGCCAACATCAGATAGCCTAAAACACCGTGTTAAATATCTAAGGGCGCGACCACGCGAGCGAGGCGACGGTCGTGGTAGGCGCGACCATGATACGGCTGCTGGCAGCCCTTGGATTTGAGATCGAACGGTCGCGTGCTAAGTTGCTGAAAGTTTGCAGAATAACCCTCCAGAATAGGATATTCACCCATAGGTCTAGAATCACGCCATGCAACCGTTCGATCTCAGATCCAAGGGCTCTAGGAAGCCCGTATCATGGGAGAATGGAATGCCACTACCCTGCCATTCGCACGCCACACTTAGCATTTTTACAATCGAAAAACCGCTGGCAGTTCGGTCCTACTCATCTCCGGACGTCCTTTAACATTACGGCAGTTTGCTCCCATCCTTTCACATTACGGCAGTTCCACTAATCCTAACCCTCCTCCCAAATCCATGGCGTCCCAAATCTCCATGATTGGCGGTGAGTACAAGGTTAGAACCATCACCGACGATGAGTTCAACGTCATCTACACCCGTTCTTCCGCGACGGTGAAAGGATGCCTTGCTTTCTTCAGACGCATGTTTGAAAACTCGAATGACGAGTGGGTCGCTGGGCTAGATGTTGAGTACACCACAGTCCTAGGACGAGAGAAGGATCTATAGGAGGAAGAGAAGAAAAAGCCCGCTATGATCCAGGTTTGTGTGCATGACTTATGCTTGGTCTACCACATATGCCATGCCGACATTGAATGCCAGGATTTTAGGAACTTCCTCAAGAGAACCCTAGTCAAATTCGTTATTGTAGACTTTACGAACGACGAAAGAGTCCTGGGTCAGATAGGCCTCGTTGTAGGCAACCCCTTCGACCTCCAGAAGAATCGGCTGCTGCCCTCCAATGGTCAGCCTTCAATGCCGACCCTGGCAGGAGCCATGGTTCATCCTTCGTACGGTAAACTGGAGAAACCTATGTACACGTTTCATGGTCATGCATGGCAGTGGAATGTACTAGATATAGACCACATCCACTAGCTGCAATGGATGGCTACCTTTGTTTCAATATCTACAAGGGTTGGATGAAGAGCAAGAGCCAAGTGTGCGGTTCACGGAAAGAAGTATCGGCCAAGAGGAAGATGGACAAGGACGAAGTCGAGGACGTGGACGAGGACTCCGAGTAAGGTGGCAGTGTCGTTGCTCATGGTGGTTCTATTGCAATGTCTACCGGATTAGTTGCATAGTTTAATTTCAGGTGTGCTTAGTTTAATTTGAGGGGTGTGTTGTGCTGAGCCCCCAGCAGAACTATGTTATGTTTCTTCTCATTACTTTAACTCTGTAGTACATACAAACTAGTATTTCTTACATTTCATCTTTTAGTTGGTATAGTACTACCACTCGTTTCTTCACATGATATACGTACAATTTATATGGCCAACATCATATAGCCAGGAGTTTAGTTGTCAAAAAATTTCAGGGTGCTTAGTTTTGTCAAAGAATTCCAGGGTGCTTAGTTTTATTTGAGGGGTGGGTTGTACTGGACACCATTATTGTGATTCAAATCTCTTTTGCCATGATATGCATAATTTGGTGACGAGCGCTCTCTATATGTACCACCTTTTTTTAATTTCAAGTTTTGCTTCATGGCGCAATCCATCGATACTACTACTGTACAAAAGTATACATTTTTTAAAAGGCTAGAGGGCGGGGCAGTCTAGCTTGGTCGGTTTCACGAGAGGCGAGGGCCTTTGTGATTTGATGGCTCATTACTACTGGGAGGCGGGGCCTTGTGATTTGACTGCTCTTATAAATGTGATGACGACCTGAGGAGGAGCAAAGAACCGTGCGGTATACTCAAGTTTTCCATTGGAGTAGTACTACGACGGAGGAGCATGAAACACGGCAACCCAGTGCCATATGGCGATAAAAATGATCTAATTTGCTAGTCATCTAATTGTTAGCATTGTTCTATTCATACCTCATAGAGAACATGACACGTGCGGCGAAACACTCGAAGCAAAAGATGAAACACATGAGCAAAAGAAGAAGTAAGATTATCACCCCAAATGATCTAATTCATTGTGGAGTCGTAACTACTTCTTCATCGCCTCCACGACCTCCATCTCCTTGCGCGTCTCCTCTGCCATCTTCTTCATTTTGTCCATGACGCGGGATTTCTTGACGCGAGCCTTCATCGTCTGTTCCACAGCCGCATTACGTACCTTGACAGCAGCCGAGTGCTTGATGTGGAGCTTCGCCCACTCCTCCTTCTGTTCCATGACGAGGGCCTGCAGCATCTTCATCGAGGAACTACTATTCTCATGCAGCTTCTTCTAGTCGGCATTATTCTCCTTCAACAGGTCGAGCTCGTGGCAGAGCTTCGCCTTGTCCTCCTGAAGTTGCAGGATTTCGCCGGTCGCCTTCTTCTTCGAGGCAATGCTCTTCTTCAGCAGTATCACCAAGCTGGCGGTTAACTCCCCCTGCTTATTGAGCTCAGCGGGCATGTCGTCGAGGCTCTCCTTCAGCAGCTCCACCAAGCCGTGGATGAACTCATTCTACTTATTGAGGTGCTTATTGAGCTGATCGGACATGCTATCGAGGGATAACGACTCCAGCACCGCGGGCTCAGCATGTTCGCCTCCGCGGCTAGGGCTCTCCTAGGAGCCATCGCCTGCCCATGAGAGATCTTTCAAGGTCTCTGCGTGGCGGCGAGCCCGCTCTTTTTTTTCACAGCCTTGGTTTCCGCTCCCTTGTTACGAGTAGTTCTCGACCTAGAGCTCTACTCACCGGCCATGGCAAGGACGGACGAAGAGGAAGCACTTATGAGAGGGAAAGGTAGAGTAATTTTCGGTCAGGTAGTTCCCCTTTTTATAACCTAAGTACTAGCACTATTACTAATACCTGCATAGTGGGAACATGTTCAGGTTTGGTATGTACTAGTAGGTGTGAGCAGGCTTGCACTTAATTGTAGCACTAGTACTTTCGAATGTGATGGGAACAAGGTAAAGATTAATTGATGGTTTTGGTTTCGAGGCCAGAAACTTCTCCCGATGAGTTTAGTGGAACATAAATTTCAAGTAGACTACACTGCTCAAATGCGTAAATATTATGTTACTGTCAAAAATTGGCACAAAGTACAAAGGAGACCAATGGAAGTACTACTAGCAACCCATGATTTACCTACTCGCATGCGCGCAGTGGAGTAGTAATGTCTTTCTTCCACCCTCACGTCCACTCAATTTGCATGCGCTATATTAATTGACCATCAATGAAGTGAACGACTTTACATGCATCAAATTATCACATGGGGTGGATCTTGGTACAAAATTGTGTCCGCCCGTGTACCCGCGTGTGCGTGCGAGGTAATGAGTGCATGCGTGGCGTGCGTGCACATCTTCTCTTCGTGCATGTACCGCCAGTATGGCTCAGGGAGGACGAGTACATTCTTCTGGAACCAGCAACACGTCACTGTGATCAATCCACACAAGGAGGTCGCGACAACGCCTCCACATGTGCCACGTGGCTTCATGAACTGTAAGAGAGACACTGTGTAGCGTTCCATTGGAATTCTAATTTACGTGTTTTGCACATACTCGCAGTACTAGTAAGGTACGCGTGCATTGCACGCATCAGATTCTGCAACCAAATTATGAATAAATACCACACTATAGCATGTAAGCTCTGAGTCATATATGCCTGATGTAGACCATCTTTTAATTATTATAGTTCATCTCATTCAAAATCAATTAGTTTTTATAAAAAATCTAGGGCTTCATGGATTCGTAGGATTTCCAAAACGCGGGAATAGGAAAAACATGGGATTATAGTGGAATGTCATCTTGAATCCTAGAGGATTGTACGAGTGTTTGATTGTGCCTAGAAAAAACGCAGAATTCTTTCAAAGAGGTTTGAGTGGATGGGATGTTTCCTATGAAATCTAGTGCAAATGAATCATATGGAAAAATTCATGTGGTTTACAATCCTATGAATCAAACAACCAAGATAGGAAAAATTCCTAAGGATTAGAATCCTCCAAAATTCCTTTGAGAATCCTTTGAATTAAAGAA
This sequence comes from Aegilops speltoides, assembly GCA_021437245.1. Lineage (NCBI taxonomy): Eukaryota > Viridiplantae > Streptophyta > Magnoliopsida > Poales > Poaceae > Aegilops > Aegilops speltoides. Next base: position 75,173,697 of record CM038145.1, on the reverse strand, counting down.
GCCCTTAATCTATTTTATGATTCATGGAATTGTGCGTTGTAAAGCATAAAGTAAAAAACAAATAATGGCAATTCAACTAGAAAAAAGTTTGGGCAGTTATGATACAGAAGATTCTAGAACAAAGGAGAACCACTGGTTTTTTGAGGTTTGTGCATTATGCTTAAGTTCAACCATGGAGTCTGCTAGATTGTACATGTGGCAAAATCCGGTGGGGGGCTAGAAGATGGTGCGAGGGGCCGAGTGGAAGGAGACTATGAAGGAGTGCACAAGTGCGAGATCAATATTTAGAGAGAGTGGGCGAGAACGTGCGTTGTTGCACGCAGTGGCGGAGCCATGAAAAATAAATGCGCTAGGGGGGGAAGCATTGCTAATCCTTTACGAGGAGGGCCAATTCATGAACTTAAACCATTTTTACTAGAAATTGTCTAATGATCACATTCATATTAGCCTCGATATATAGTAATGTTAGGGGGGCAGGGCCCTTGCTGCCCCCTTAAATCATTGTCTTGCGTCGAGAGATGAAGCGGAAGGCATGGATGATGAGAGGGGGACGTTGGATATATAATTAATGTGGGTGTATTAGCTATATATGTTGCCAAACTTGCCTAAGGTTAGTTCTTCAAAATGAGAGCCACAAGTTGGCAAGCCTAAGGGAATATTGCCACACTTGTTGTGTGTATGTGATGTGGGACCATAGTGTGGCTTGCCTAAGATGTGGCTTGAACCAAACACACACCTAAGTTGGTCAAATTTGCCTAACCTTAGGTGTGGCAAGCTTTGGAAAACTTAGTCTCGAACCAAACAACCCCGTAATCCTATATAGAGAGGTATAGATTGATTGATGTGGACGTGGGAAAGAGGGTGAGACCTCTAGATATATAGATTGATCAGTTTGTGTGGAAAACTTTGAAAGACCTAGCTATACACACACACACATAGAGGAACATCGATCGTTGTGCATGCACGCGTGAGAGATAAAGAATGCCCGATATGATGGAGAGGGGGATGTGTGTGTGTGTGTGTGTGCCTTCATGTGAGACCGACCTGAAGAAAAAAATTGCATGTGTGCGATGGATAATGCCGACTGGTAGTGTGTGTGCATGCATGCACGAGAGAAAGTTAGTGGTACAATTATAAAGAGAAGACGACTGTGTGGGTGTAAAAGACTAGGAGAGGTCATAATCAATGTAAAGTTGAATTCAGGTATTTGAATAAGAGATCATGATGTTTGAAACCCATGCATGCATGAATATAACGGAGATCTATGCGGTGTGGTTTGGAAACGAGCATGTTGTAATGTATACACATTGAACAAGGTTAGACTAATTTGAATTTGAGATACTGATGGCAGATATCGTTTGGCCACATTGCATCTGTGCATGGACACACTATTCTGATTGGAGATGATGGGTGGCTTTCACATCACATATCTATATCTATAGCCCTATATATATTATACTTTATATTTTTTATATTGTGTACGGGTAACTTTAACTTTGAAAGATGGTCGTTGGATGAGGCGAATCCGATGGTGCAGAGATGGCAAATTTCAGCACTACTGGCCATTGGATATCATCTAGATTCCACCAGATTTCACCACATGTACAATCTCGAAGACTCCATGGTTGAACTTGAGCATAATGCACAAACCTCAAAACACAAGCACTTCTTCTTTGTTCTAGAATCTTCCGTATCAGAATTGCCCAGATGTTTTTGTACATGATTTGCCATTATTTGTTTTTACTTTATATCTTACGACGCACAATTCCATGAATATTAAAATAGATTTCTTATAAAAACTAGATGATTTTGAATGAAATGAACTATAAGAATTAAAAGAACATTTACATCATGCATATATGACTCAAAGCTTTCATAATTTGGTTGCCAAATATCATGCGTGCAATGCACGTGTACCTTACTAGTCTAAATGGTGTTTGTGTGTGTGTTGTGTGTATTGAGGTGCGAGTTATCTTTTTTTTGGGTACACGTTAAGCTTGTTCTCTCGAAATTTCAAGACGCGCCTTGTTATGCCGAAATTTCAAGCTAGTGTCTCTGTCTATCGTGCTGCGAAACTCCCGCCTCTTCAACCCGCGCCTTGTTACCCCGAAATATTTAAGATATATCTTTGTCTCGTTGTGCTCCGACAACTCCCTCCATCTCAACCCACGCCTTGCTATTCCAAAATTACAACGCGCACGAAAACTCCCACCTCTTATTAAATCCCGACACGCGAAATGCCCATGGTACCCCTGAACCGAAAGAACCGCCTCAAATCGGCGGGGGTTCTTTCGTAACTTACCCCACATTTCGGACAAGCGCGTCCCTAAGCCATGGTTCCCCACTCCCATCCCATCAGCCCACCCATTCATACATCGAGGCCGCGAAAACCCGTGAAGCCCCACACCCTCCTCCATCTGCCACCCAGCCGGAGCCTCTTCCCCGATGACGTCGTCCATAGCAACACCTCGACGTCCCTCATCCACCGTACTGGATGAGGATCCGTCGTCGATCTCCTCGTCCCGCCGGTTCAGCCACCCCGTCCTCCACCTCCAAGGAGCTGCCCCGATGTTCCCCTCGTCTTTTGCACCACCTCCATTCCCACACCGCCGTCTTCACCTGCACCACCGGAAGATCAGCATCATCACCGTTTCTTCGGATGAAGCTGCGGCCTAATCGGCGCCCAAAAGAGGTTGTACACTAATCGCCGCATTTTCTTCTTGATTCGATCTCACGGTGCTGCCGGTGCTCGGTCCCGGGCCGACACGGCGCGGCTCCATCCACGGCGGTGTCGCCGGCCACTTCCTCCTCGGCGTCGCTCCCTCGGCAGCGACGTCCACATCAGTAGGAGCTCTTGCTTGATGTCTACTACACAACCTTCTTCTTGTAGACATTGTTGGGCCTGCAAGTGCACAGGTTTGTAGGACAGTAGCAAATTTCCCTCAAGTGGATGACCTAAGGTTTATCAATCCGTGGGAGGCATAGGATGAAGATGGTCTCTCTCAAGCAACCCTGCAACCAAATAACAAAGAGTCTCTTGTGTCCCCAACACACCCAATACAATGGTAAATTGTATAGGTGCACTAGTTCGGCGAAGAGATGGTGATACAAGTGCAATATGGATAGTAGATATAGGTTTTTGTAATCTGAAAATATAAAAACAGCAAGGTAACTAATGATAAAAGTGAGCGTAAACGGTATTGCAATGATAGGAAACAAGGCCTAGGGTTTATAATTTCACTAGTGCAAGTTCTCTCAACAATAATAACATAGATTGATCATATAATAAGCCCTCAACATGCAATAAAGAGTCACTCTGAAGCCACTAATAGCGGAGAACAAACGTAGAGATTATGGTAGGGTACGAAACCACCTCAAAGCTATTCTTTCGGATCGATCTATAAAAGAGTTCGTACTAGAATAACACCTTAAGATACAAATCAACCAAAACCCTAATGTCACCTAGATACTCCATTGTCACCTCAAGTATCTGTGGGCATGATTATACGATATGCATCACACAATCTCAGATTCATCCAACCAACACAAAGTACTTCAAAGAGTGCCCCAAAGTTTCTATCGGAGAGTCAAGAACGTGTGCCAACCCCTATGCATAGGTTCCCAATGTCACGAAACCCGCAAGTTGATCACCAAAACATACATCAAGTGGCACATGATATCCCATTGTCACCACAGATAATCACGGCAAGACATACATCAAGTGTTCTCATAAAAGACTCAAACCGATAAGATAACTTCAAAGGGGAAACTCAATTCATCACAAGAGAGTAGAGGGGGAGAAACATCATAAGATCCAACTACAATAGCAAAGCTCGGGATACATCAAGATCGTGCCATAGAGGGAACACGAGAGAGAACACAAGAGAGAGAGATCAAACACATAGCTACTGGTACATACCCTCAGCCCCGAGGGTGAACTACTCCCTCCTCGTCATGGATAGCGCCGGGATGATGAAGATGGCCACCGGTGAAGGATCCCCCCTCCGGCAGGGTGCCGGGAAGGGCTCCCGAGAGGTTTTCGGTGGCTACAAAGGCTTGCGGCGGTGGAACTCCCGATCTATCTTCTGTTCTGGAAGTTTTAGGGTACGTAGGTATATATGGGTGAAAGGAGTACGTCGGTGGAGCTACGGGGCCCCGAGGGGGGGGGCGCCTGGGGGCGCCACCCTCGTGAGCACCTCCGTATCTTCCGACGTGGGGTCCAAGTCCATCGGTGGGTTTCCTTCCAAAATAACTTCTCCAGTTGAGTTCGTTCCGTTTTGACTCCGTCTGGTATTCCTTTTCCTCGAAACACTGAAATAGGCATAAAACAGCAAATCTGGGCTGGGCCTCCAGTTAATAGGTTAGTCTCAAAAATAATATAGAAGTGGATAATAAAGCCCAATATTTCCTAAAATAGTAGATAAAGTAGCATGGAGCAATCAAAAATTATAGATACGTTGGAGACGTATCACGCATCCCCAAGCTTAATTCTTGCTCGTCCTCGAGTAGGTAAATGATAAAAAAGAATTTTTGATGCAAAGTGATACTTTGACATAATTTCAATCTAAATCTTCTTAATTGTGGCATGAATATTCAGATCCGAAAGATTCAAGACAAAAGGTAATATTGACACAAAAATAATAATACTTCAAGCATACTAATAAAAGTAATCATGACTTCTCAAAATAGCATGGCAAAAGAAAGTTCATCCCTAGAAAATCATATAGTTAGGCTATGCTTCATTTTCGTCACACAAAGATGCTCCCAACTTCTATAGCCCCGATGACAAGCCAAGCAATTGTTTCATGCTTAAATAATCTCAAACTTTTTCAACCTTCACGCAATACATGAGCGTGAGCCATGGATATAGCACTATGGGTGGAATAGAATATGATGATGGGGATTGTGTGGAGAAGACAAAAAGGGAGAAAGTCTCACATTGACGAGGATAATCAACGGGCTATGGAGATGCCCATTAATTGATTTCAACATGAGGAGTAGGGATTGCCATGCAACGGATGCACTAGAGCTATGAATGCTCAACAAAAGAAAACTAGTGGGTGTGCATCCAACTTGCTTGCTCATGAAGACCTAGGGCATTTGAGGAAGCCCATCGTAGGAATATACAAGCCAAGTTCTATAACGAAAATTCCCACTAGTATAAAAGACAACTTATGAGACTCACTACATGAAGAACGAGGTGCTACTTTTAAGAACAATATATGAGACTCACTACAGGAAGAACAAGGTGCTACTTTGAAGCACAAGTGTGGAAAAAGAGATAGTAGCATTGCCCTTTTTATTTCTTTTCTTTTTTCCCTTTTTTAATCTTTTTATTGGGCCTTTCTTTTATCTTTCTTTTGGCCTTTCTCTTTTTTTGGGCAATGCTCTAATAATGATGATCATCACACTTCTATTGATTACAACATAAGGATTACAACTCGAAACTTAGAACAAGATATGACTCTATATGAATGCCTCCGGCGGTGTACCGGGATGGTGCAATGAATCAAGAGTGACATGTATGAAAAATAATGCATGGTGTCTTTGCCACAAATACGATGTCAACTACATGATCATGCAATGGCAATATGACAGAAGTAATGTATGTCATGATGATGATGATGGAAGTTGCATGGCAATATATCTTGGAATGGCTATGGAAATGCCATGATAGGTAGGTATGGTGGCTGTTTTGAGGAAGATATAAGGAGGTTTATGTGTGATAGAGCGATCGTATCACGGGGTTTGGATGCACCGTGAAGTTTGCACCAACTCTCAAGGTGAGAAAGGGCAATGCAGTGCATCAAGAGGCTAGCAAAGGCGTAAAGGTGAGAGTGCGTATAATCCATGGACTCAACATTAGTCAAAAGAACTCATATACTTATTGCAAAAATTTAGAAGTCATCAAAAATCAAGTACTACGCGCATGCTCCTAGGGGGATAGATTGGTAGGAAAAGACCATCGCTCGTCCAGACCGACACTCATAAGGATGCACACGCCAGGTGCACTTCATGTTTCGAATTTGTTACAAAACTTTAACCATACGTGCATGCTATGGGACTTGCAAACTTCAACACAAGCATTTCTCAAATTCATAATTACTCAACTAGCACGACTTTGATATTATCACCTCCATATCTCAAAACAATTATCAAGCATCAAACTTATCTTAGTATTCAATTCACTCAAAAGAAAGTTTCACATATCTTGAATACCAAGTATATTAAAATTAATCAAATTACCATGCTATTTAAGACTCTCAAAATAATATAAGTGAAGTATGAGAGTTCATCTATTTCTTCAAAATAAAACTACCACGATGCTCTAAAAGGTATAAGTGATGCACTAGAGCAAATGACAAACTACTCCGAAAGATATAAGTGAAGGTCAATGAGTAGCTAAAAAGTTGTAGCGACCCGACCCGAATGGTTCAAGTCTCTGTGCTTATGTGTCATCCCTGGATCGGTATGCTGACACACACAGTACTCGAGGATTTATAACAGAGGTAAATCACATGTATAAAGTAGCGTAAATACTATTACCTCAATCCAAAATAGCGGAAGTAACAAGGTTCTGGATTCCCATCAACACCAACGCAAAGTTGAGTGTAGAAATCGAACCCTAACGTATCACTTACTGTCAGAAGATCCACCGCAACATGAGACGTTGCAGCCACAAAGGGTCAGTACATTGAATGTACTGGCAAATTCACACCATAGAGCAATGATGAATAAAGGCTATCACTACATGCATATTTGGCTGGTGGAGGCTCTACGGTTATTATGTTTTTGCGAAAAGCCAATTTTTCCCTACTGCAAAGGAATAAATTTATTTAACTATCATGGTGGTTGTTAAACATTGAGAATGGTTGACAGCATCCTCAATCTCAATTAGAAAGTACTCATTAAAACCCAACAATATTGATTATAGTAACATGATGAGATTCACATGATAATCAAGTACTAGATACTCAAGATGTCCATAATCGGGGACACGGCTAATCATGATTAGTTTGTACACTCTGCAGAGGTTTGCGCACTTTTCCCCACATGACTCGATCGCCTCCATTTGGTTTCTCGCACTACATGGTGTTTGAGAAACGGATGACCGAGACATAGTCTTTCAGAAGCGCTAGCACCTTACATGTGGGGGAGACCGTACCAACCTACATCCCCTACATCTGCTAGTCCACCCCGTAAGAGTTCGCACAACTTAGTCAACTATGCTAGAGCCCATAATAGCATGTGGCTGCACATGTAGGTTTCTAGTTTGAATAATCTCATGATCCCTTTGAGCCTGGGTGGCGGTCCGAAGAAATACAGGCAAGTCCTGCTAGAAAACAGGTGCCTCAATCCATCCAGATGTGTGTTTAAGTTGCCACCTTAAATAAACCAGTAATTAACAATCTCACATCTATCATGGATATTCACTCACCCAATCCACGTCTACTAGCATAGCATGGCATCATAAGCAAACGCAGAAGTAACTCCCAAGGGTTTGAAAATAAAATAGGTAATAGGTACTACCTCAACTACTTCCCATCCCACAATTTAATTAGATCCTAATCATGCAATGTGTGAGGATTGATCTAATGCATAAAAACTGGGTATGAAAAGGGATATGGTCAAAGTGTGAACTTGCCTGCAATGTTGATGAAGATGATTCGCACTCAAAACTCTTGATAGTTCTATTCGTCACACTCCGGTCAATCTATCGTGAGCAAGCAATGGTAACCACACATAAGCAATCACTCAAAAGATCGGAAAGAACGAAGAAGACGATTCGGAAAACATCTAAACCAACAATAACTCTTGCAGCATAAAACAATTTCTGATAGTACCAAAATTAAGAGAATTTGGCCTTATCAGAAAGTTTAGGTCAAGTGCTTCGATTTGCAAAAAGAATCAACTCAAACGGAGTTATAAAACTCAAGTTATGATCAAACAAAGTTCAAATTCAAATCTGATCTAATTCAAATTTTAAATTTTCAAAAACATGTTTGAGTTGTTTACTGGATAGAGGAGATCATAAGGAAGACGTGGGTGTTGGTTTCGTTGGATTTGGATAAACGAGTAAAAAGTTGTGAGCGTTAGAAAACCAGGGGCTAATCTGTAAATAAAATATTCACGGATGGGTCCCTGGCCGAAAATAACAGAAAAGAAAAAGACTAAAAAGCGAACGTTTGCTGCCGAACGCTAACTAACGAAAACCGTTCACTAAGGAGATCTAACCGGAGAACATTCGTTAAATAACTAGATTTTAGAAAACCGGGTTTTTAAACGGTAAACCGAAAAAAAACTAAACCCTAAATAAAATCGGCGACCGGGATCGGGTATTACGGACCAAGTGAACCGACGGCGACGGGCGGTTTCAGCAAGTCCGGCGGCGGCGGCGACTCCGGCGAAGCTCCGCGATGGCAACGGCAGCGGGGCATGGGCATAGGCGGCGGTGGTGCGAGGGCGATGGTGGTGCGGCTTTGGCCTTGGTGAGTGCGGTGGGCGGATCTCACCGGGCGGCGGCGGTGATGCGATCTGCCCGAGGTGGGCGAAAACGGGATCGGGGGTCCGAGGCGCTTTATAGGAGGAGGGCTCGAGGCGTGGAGGAGGGGGGGAGAGGCGGCGGGAGAGGCCAGGTGAGAGCACTGGTGGCTGGCGCAGGGAGTCGGTCTTCGACTGAGGGTCGGGGACGACCGGGAGGTGGGCTGCTGGGCCGCGGCCTGGCCGGTTGGCTGGGCAGGCCCAGTTCGGTCGGAAGAGTTTAAAAAAAACATTTTGCAGAGAGCAAAATAATAGAAACAAATTAAATAACCAATATTATATAGGCATATAATATATCGAAATTTTCAGAAAAATGTTTCCTACAAGCTGAACATTTTTCTAAAGTCAACTAAAATACACACAAGTTCAAATAAAGCAAAGAGTGCTTCTGCCCTAAAAAAAATCCTGTAAATATCATTTTAAAAATACCAAAATTAATTCAAATTTATTTCTCTCCAATTTTCTGATGTAGGGAATCATGTTACCCTATTTTCCATATATTTTATTTTTGGAGGAAAATAATTTGAATAAAACTCATATAACTCCAAATTGAAAATAAATTCAAAAGAACTTTGAATTTAATTCTTTGAAACTCCCAACTCATATTTCATATGTTTTGAAGAAGTCATTTTATCTTCGCTCGTGAAAATCATTGAATTGCATAAAGTTTCTGAATTTGAAATATTTCCAAATGAAATTCAAATATTTTCAAATACCCTTTCATTTAAATAAATGGAAGAAGTCATATCATCTTCGCTCAAGGGTTTTGTGGTGAAAAGAATTTGAATTCATGAAGATCAAAAAAGAAAATGAAAGTTTGGGAAAGTCCTTTTATTCCCTCTCATTGAACTTTCAAAAAGTTTCGAATTCACTCACTTTCAGTCAATCAATCAAAGAATCAATCAAAACTATCTATTTAATATAACATTCTAAAATTTAGAATTTTGGGATGTTACACACCTACCACCCTTAAAATGAATCTCGTCCTCGAGATTCGGAGAGGCTAGCAAGAAATAGGTTAGGGTTTGGGGGTCTTAAAAAAATCCATCGATCATCTCAGGAGGTCTGGGGTGCTACCACCCTTAGAAGAATGGTTACGGTTCCATCAAAACTCAAATACTCCATCCTTATTCATGACTGTGTCGGTCTTCCCAGATCTCGGGAAATTCCATCTCTGGGCTCTTCCGGTAGTGGCATAGCTTTTCCTCAATACTTATGTCCATTCCATCTTGGTAAGGTTATTCCACGACTGGGTCTTCTTAGCTGACGGGTCTGGCGCCGATACTAAACAACTATCGAAATCTCCTGATGGTCAACAATTTATGGTCTCTCCTGCAGGAAATGGGTCTGGTTGATCCTCACCGTATAACCTACGGTTGGCAAAAACTACCTTATACAAGGGAAAAATACTTATACCATTCTAAGGTTTTAAACAAGGTTTTGATCGTCATCTATCTACTATAGGTAAGTCACTCAGATTTACCATCCCACATAGCAAGGCGAATAATAAGAGTAAGTCGGTATGGTGATCAATCCATCCCGCACCCAAATCATTATCTTGTATATGGTTTAGAGAATCTCGCATTCTAACACTCGGTCATCCTCACAAGCATTGTAGAATTTCTCTTGTCGATGAACCAAGTTCGGATAAATCCATTGATTCTGCAAGCCAAACAAACACCTATCGTTCCTTAACAACTCTCAGGTTTTGCGTTGCTCCTATAAAATCGTTGGTGGGTAAAGGCATATCCTCTTCCAAGGGTTTTCCTTTAGCAAGAGTGTGCTTGCTTCTTGGCAGGTCCTGGGGCCTGTGGGTTATGGCCCATCTCATCACTTGTAAACCTTGAAATCATCCTCGGGGCAACTGATCATTATTCCAACTTCCAACTTCCTAGTATTCTTAAATCCATCAAATTGTGATGTCTTGCTTCCTTCTATTGGCACCAAACTAGGACATGATTACTCAGACTCATCATGGAATTTCCATTGATCCATATCTCCAACATCATACCTCCTTTACATCCAATAGTAATACTTCTCTTCATCCTCGTGGGATATCCCACATACCGAGATAAAAACTTATACTTATGAAGTCCATACTCCACTTCGTGGAACATCATTATCCTTTCCAGGGTCAAGCGTCCTTACAGGGGAATATTGGCCATCTCTGCATGGCACTTCTTCAACTGGGAAACGTGAAACACATCATGAACTCCTGACAGTCCTTCGGGTGACTCCAACTTGTTGGCCACTTCTCCCATACGCTCCAAAACTCGGTATGGTCCTACAAATCTCGGGGCTAATTTTCCGTTAACTCCAAATCGTTTAACTCCTCGCAGAGGAAACACACGAAGACATGCTCTATCTCCAATTTCAAAGACTACCTCCTTGCGTTTTTGAGTTTGCATAACTCTTCTACCAGGACTGAGCTACCTTCAGTCTATCTCGAATCAACTTAACAATCTCTTTTGACTCCTTGATCACATTTGGTCCAAACAACTGACGGTCTCCAACTTCATCCCATATCAACGGTGTCTGGCTCCTTCTCCATACAAAACTTTAAAAGGGGCCATCTTCAAACTAGCTTGGTAACTGTTGTTGTATGGGAACTCAGCATAAGGTAGATTATCATCCCTACTAGATCCATAATCTAGCGCACACGCTCTCAACATGTCCTCCAGAATCTGATTGACTCTCTCGATTTATCCATCTGTCTGCGGATGAAAGGCTGTACTCAACTCTAGCCTACTACCCAAAGTGTGGTGCAGCTGATTCCAAAACTTTTAGGTAAACTGTGTTCCTCTATCTGATACGATGGTCCCCGGAAATCCATGCAGACATATGATCCTGGTCAAATATATCTTGGCCCACTTCGCATTTGTATAGGTGGTTTTCACTGGGATAAAGTGAGCCACTTTGGTCAAGCGAATCAACTACTACCCAGATAGAATCATATCCCAATCGGGTTCTGGGAAATCCGGTAATGAAATCCATGCCAAGCTTATCCCACTTCCATTCGGGTATCGGCATAGGCTGTATTAATCCTGCTGGCTTTTAATGCTCTGCTTTCACTCTCTCTAGCATACGTCACCTACGACTACATACTCCGCAATATCCTTCTTCATACCAGTCCACCAGAAACACTCTTTCAAGTCCAAATACATCTTGGTGTTTCCAGGGCGAATCGAGTATGGTGGGTCATGAGCCTCCTGAAGTATTAACTTCCTAATCTGTGCATTATTGGGTACATGTGCACTATCCTCAAACCATAAGGTGTCGTGCTCATCCTTACGAAAACCTTTGGCCTTTCCATTGCTCATCCTCTCTTTTACCTTAGCAATCTCTTTGTCATCCTTCTGAGCTTCACGGATCTTTCCCAACAATGTAAACTGAACTTCCATTGCTGCAACAAAACCTTTGGGAACAATCTCCAACTGAAGTTCCCTGAGATCCTCGGCTAACTCCTTTGGTAAATCCCCCGCTTATGAGGGTATTCGTCCTTGTTTTCTTTATGGTTGTGTCCTATTTCTCCACAAAGCTTTGTATGCACAGGGTTTCTTCATATCACTTCCATAAGGCTTCAACTTCTGGGACACAAACTAAGACTTTAGCAAAGTCAACTTAAATTCCTTCCAAGTGGTTACTCTTTGCCATCCATTGATGTTTTGGTACATCCTCCACCAAGTAGCAGCACCTCTTTTCAAAGAACGGAAGAGCATGCTGGGCCATATCCTTTCTGACTATAGGGTTATTCTTCATGTGATCCTCCATGTTCTGAATCCATCGGTCCGTCTCAAATTGACTCATCGGTCCAGAAAATATAAGCTCATCTCCATTCATCCTCTATTGGGTCCATGGGTTTGGGGTGGGATAAGAGAGATCGAGAGGGATGCACACAATACAAACAATGGTTTTGAAAATACAGATTTTATTGTGGCTGTCAGAAAAATATCAAACAAATGACAGCTCACAATCGCCGCATCTAACGTAAGTATAAAACAGGGGTTTGGTCTTCTAATGGTCTATAGATCTCATCGTCATCAAACTCTTCAAGTCTTGGTCATGTCTACGATGGCTCCTTCTGATCATGCTTGTCCTTCTCAAGTTCTTTTGCCAAATCATCTCTATTGACGCGAAGTCTCTCCTGACATCCTTTAATATTTATGGGGTTGCATTCCAAACTTCTGGGTTCCAACATCCTTGGCATGAACAATGCCTTACTGTCCTTCAGTTCCTGACAAAAACTCCGGTATCTCGAGGTCTTACTCCTCCAGTTTGGCTACTTTCAGCCCCTGTGTCCTGAGTTGTTCACGAACTGCTTCCTTATCACATACAGCTTCCCGAAGGTCCATCTTAAACTTCCTGATGTAATACTCTAGATCCTGGCGATACACCAGCTATGTTAAAACTGCATCCTTTGCTGACAGATGATCCATCAACCTTCTACCATCCAATCCTTCCATGCATATGCATGCTTAACTCCGCACGATGACACAAAACTTTGGGTTCTAATGCTCCATGTTCCGGTCTTTCTCTGATACACCTTGACAGCTTCCATAGTCTGCCAAGTTCCTTAAGGGTAGCCTTCCTTGGTCATACTAATCTGGAAATTCTTCAGAGCCTTCAAATTCTCATAGTCTTCAGAGTCTTCAACCGTTGTAGTTTCCATCATCATAATGTATGGTAAAATCCTCTTCATTCCGAATGGTCTTAGTTGTCCGATATCTTGTACTCCTTGGAGTGGTCTCATCATACGAATCTTCAAGGGGTCAAAAGGGAAGAGGGGTATGGCCTCACTAGAAGGGAATATTTGAATAAGCTCAAAAGAGAAGAGAGGTAAAAGATCCGTTTGAAAAGAAAGTTGTAGAGAAAAATCTTTCCTATTGGCTTGCCAGTTTCTAGGGTCACGTCCTACAGTCAACATGTGCTCTGATACCATCTTGTAGCGACCCGACCCGAATGGGTCAAGTCACTGTGCTTACGTGTCATCCCTGGATCGGTATGCTGACACACACAGTACTCGAGGATTTATAACAGAGGTAAATCACATGTATAAAGTAGCGTAAATACTATTACCTCAATCCAAAATAGCGGAAGTAACAAGGTTGTGGATTCCCATCAACACCAACGGCAAAGTTGAGTGTAGAAATCATAACCCTAACGTATCACTTACTCGTCATAAGATCTTGCAACATGAGACATTGCAGCCACAAAGGGTCAGTACATTGAATGTACTGGCAAATTCACACCATAGAGCAATGATGAATAAAGGCTATCACTACATGCATATTTGGCTGGTGGAGTGAAAGCACATTTGCTCCCTAGGTGGTTTTGGTAATTAATGACAACATACTTTGTGGTTGGTCTAATGCTTTCATCAAGTATGTTTCAGGAAAGTCAATCACTCTGGCATGGCAAAAGGACTAGAAAGGTGGACCCCTAGGATGCTAAGGAAAGGATTGGCAAAAGCTCAAGACTCCATTTTGTTTTAGTGATTCAAGATCACATTGAGTCCATAGGAAAGCCAATACTATTAAAAGGGGATGAGGTTATGATGATGATCTGGTTGCTCAAAGTGCTTAGTGATTTATCTCTCAAACTATCAGCAATCTTTCATTCCAACATAAACCCATAAGTAATCTCGGTCCCACCGATTCCATAAACTCAGTCACACCGAGATGAACCACCTCAGCCATATAGCCAAACCCTAGTAATTTCGGATTTTCCGATTCCAAACTCGGTCTTACCGAAATTGGTGTTGCCAAGCTTCTGTAACCTTCTGTACTCAAATCGGTGTCACCGAGATGAGAAAGTCGGTCCCACCGAGATTGGCAAACCCTAGACTTTGGAAGAATCGGACTAACCGAGATTGTATTTTCGGTCCCACGAAAATCCCAACGCTCACAAGATTTGAACTTTCGGTCTCACCGAGTTGTCAACTTCGGTCCGACCGAGATTGGTCAAATGTGTGTAACGGTTGGATTTTGTGTGGAGGCTATAAATACCCTCCACCTCCTCTTCATTCGTGGATAGAGCCATCGAAAGAACTACCACTCCTACCTTACATTTTGGGAAGAAAACTACCTACCCTTGTGTTGAGATCAAGTTGCTCCACTCCCACCATATGAAACTTGATTTCTAGCCTTCCCAAGTTGCTTTCCACTCAATCCTTTCTTCCACCACAGCCATATCGGTGAGGAGAGTTGAGTGTTGGGGAGATTATCATTTGAAGCACAAGAGCAAGGAGTTCATCATCACCAACACCATCTATTACCTTTTGGAGGGTGGTGCCTCCTAGATTGGTTAGGTGTCGCTTGGGAGCCTCCGTCAAGATGTGGAGTTGAACCAAGAAGTTTGTAAGGGCAAGGAGATCGCCTACTTCGTGAAGATCTACCCCGAGTAAGGCTAGTCCTCCGTGGGACGAGGCCATGATGGCATAGACAAGGTTGCTTCTTCGTGGACCCTTCGTGGGTGGAGCCCTCCGTGGACTCTCGCAGCCGTTACCCTCCGTGGGTTGAAGTCTCCATCAACGTGGATTGACGATAGCACCACCTACCGGAACCACGAGAAAAATCTCCGTGTCTCCAAATTGCGTTTGCTCTTCACAATCTCTCCCTTACTACTTGTGCAATTTACTTTCCGCTGCCCATACTCTAGAATTGCATGTGTAGTATGTTGCTCGACTTGTATGCATGATGCTTGACTTGATCTTCATTGTGAACTTGCTAAAAACTTGTTCAAATCAAAAGGCTAAACTTTTATCTTGTCGAGTTGTCTAATCACCCCCCCCCCTCTAGACACTCTTGCCTTCAACGATCCTACAATTGGTATCAGAGCTTTGGTCTCCATTGCTTTGGTTTGCACACCATTGGAGGAAGATGGACGGTTCACGTTTGGGAGTGTTAGTCATAGAGTGCCTATTCTTGATGGAGTGTCCTATAACTCGTGGAGGATTGAAATGCTTGCTATCTTTAAGATGTACAACTTATGCAAATATGTTGAAACCCCATATGTACCACCATTTGACCCTTGCACCCTACTATGGATGAAGAGCTTGATTTGCTTCAGAACCTTAGAACTGTCAATCTTATCATTAGAGGCTTACCTGATAACTTACTTGAGCTTGTCACAAACTTTGAGTGCGCCCATGCTATGTGGAAGTTCTTGGAAGAACTTTATCCGGACTACTCTTTGAGAGGTCTTGATGAAATTCTATACAAGACTGTTGAATTTGATATGATGCGCCCCAAAGATCCCAACTTTGATAAATGCTTCTTTGAGCTTCGTGATCTTATGAAAAAGAAGGGTGATTCCGGTTTTATCAATGTTCGAATTAGAAATGCTCTTGTATTGCATTCCGATTATTATCGTCACTCTGACAAAACTGATGCAAGTCATTGTCAAATTGACCTAGGTATTGATGATGAATTATCTATGGGTCAATATGATGATGAGCATGAGCATGATGACGATTACTCCGATTCGGACATAGAGCTAGACAAGATCATGAAGAGTCTCAGTCTTATGGCAAATCTGAGAGACTACATATCCGGAGGAAAAGAGTGGATTCTTGATAGTGGATGCACCGATCACATGACCGGAGATGAAGACATGTTTCGAGAGCTTGCAAAGAACGATGGTCCACGCAAGTATGTGACTTTTGGAGACAACTCCAAGGGTAAGGTACTTGGCCTTGGTAAGGTGGCCATATCTCATGATAGCTCCATTAAAAATGTCATGCTTGTTGAATCACTTGGATACAATTTACTTTCCGTGTCTAGATTAGCTGACTTTGGATTCAATGTGCTATTCACCAAAGTAGATTGCCAAGTTTTTCGTCGTGACAATCATAACATGGTCTTTACCGGTATCCGTAGAGGAGATTTATATATCGTTGATTTCACTAAGAAAGCTCAACCTAGAACTTGCTTTATTGCTAAATCTGCTAAAGGTTGGCTTTGGCATAGAAGGCTTGGACATGTTGGTATGCGTAATCTAGATAAGCTAATTAGAGGTGATCACATTCTTGGTGTTAAAGATGTTTTCTTTGACAAAGATCGACTCTGTAGTGCATGTCAAGCAGGAAAACAAGTAGGCGGAAGTCATCCCGTGAAGAATATCATGACCACAAGGAGACCGCTTGAGCTTCTTCATATGGATCTCTTCGGTCCCAATGCTTACAAAAGCCTTGGTGGTAACTCCTTTGTTCTAGTTATTGTTGATGATTTTTCCAGATTTACGTGGGTATTTTTCCTTGATGACAAATCACAGGTTCAGAAAATCTTCAAAACCTTTGCTAGAAAGGCCCAAAATCAATTTGAGGTGAAGATCAAGAAAGTTCGGAGCGACAATGGAACGGAGTTCAAGAACGCCCATGTGGACTCTTTTCTCGATGAGGAAGGGATTCTACATGAGTTCTCGGCTACATACACACCTCAACAAAATGGAGTTGTTGAGAGGAAGAACCGAACGCTCATTGAGATGGCGAGAACGATGCTTGATGAATACAAGACACCGAAACACTTCTGGGGAGAAGCCGTCGAGACAGCTTGTCATGCTATCAACAGGCTTTATCTTCACAAGCTCCTCGGCAAGACTTCATACGAGCTCCTTACCGGTAACAAACCCCAAGTGGGATATTTTCGTGTCTTTGGTTCAAAATGCTATATCCTTGATAAGCATCGTCGGTCTAAATTTGCTCCTAAAACTCATGAAGGCTTTCTCCTCGGTTATGGATCAAACTCTCACACCTACCGTGTCTACAATAATTTCACCCGAAAGGTTGAAGAGACGGTAGATGTGAAGTTTGATGAATCTAATGGCTCGCAAGTAGAGCAAATGCCTATTGATGTAGGAGACAAGGACCCATCGGAAGCCATTCAAGATTTATCCATTGGAAAGATTCGCCCCATGGAAGTGAAGGAGAGTACCTCATCTACATATGTGGAGCCCCCTATCTCACGGAGAGATGAACCTCAAGGCAACATGGAGGCTTCCACAAGTGGAACTCACCAAGATGAGGAAGTGCGACAAGAAGATCCACCACAACCTCCTTCTCCACCACCTCAAGACAACACCAACAACAATGATGAAGAAGAAGATGAAGATGATGAGGAAGCTCAGCCTCGACCACGACAAAAGCTATCCCGAGTTCGAGCAAGAGTCAAGAAGGACCATCCCGTGGAACAAATGATGAATGACATCGACTCCGGGAGAATCACTCGCTCTAAAACTCGTTTAGCTAACTTTTGTGAGCATTACTCATTTATTTCCAGTCTTGAACCTATGAAGGTAGAAGAAGCGCTTGAAGACCCGGATTGGGTGAACGCTATGCATGAAGAGCTACACAACTTCGAGAGGAACAACGTTTGGACTTTGGTAGAGAAGCCCAATGATGACCAAAACGTCATTGGAACCAAATGGGTGTTTCGGAACAAGCAAGATGAAGATGGACAAGTCATCCGCAACAAGGCTCGTCTCGTAGCACAAGGTTACACACAAGTCGAAGGTATGGACTATGGTGAGACCTATGCCCCCGTTGCTAGACTTGAGTCCATTCGCATTCTTCTTGCTTATGCCAAGCACCATGACATTACTCTCTATCAAATGGACATTAAAAGTGCTTTCCTAAATGGAGAAATTGAGGAGGAAGTATTTGTGAAACAACCTCCCGGATTTGTGAATCCTAAAAAGCCTAATCATGTTTACAAATTGCACAAAGCTCTTTATGGTCTTAAACAAGCCCCTAGAGCTTGGTACAAATGCTTGACTAGCTTTCTTCTTGAAAAAGGATTTGAGATTGGAAAAATAGACTCAACGCTTTTCACGAAAAGGGTTGACAGTGAACTATTTGTGTGCCAAATATATGTTGATGATATTATCTTTGGTTCAACTAACCCCCATTTTAGTGAGAAGTTTGGAAAGCTTATGTCGGAGAAGTATGAGATGTCCATGATGAGTGAACTCAAGTTCTTCCTTGGGTTGCAAATCAAGCAATCTAAGGAGGGTACTTTTGTCTCACAAACAAAGTACACTAAGGATCTCTTCAAGAAGTTCAACATGCAAGAGAGCAAAGGTATGAGAACCCCATGCCTACTAGTGGACATAATGACTTGACTAAAGATGGAGAACCTGTTGATCAAAAGGTTTATCGATCCATGATTGGTTCTCTACTATATCTCCGTGCTTCTCGTCCCGACATAATGTTGAGTGTATGCATGTGTGCTCGATATCAAGCAGCCCCTAAGGAATGTCATCTTAAAGCTGTTAAAAGAATTGTGAGATATTTGATACACACACCTAACTTTGGCATTTGGTATCCTAAGAGGGCCTCTTTCGATCTTGTTGGCTACTCCGACTCGGACTATGCCGAGACAAGATTGATAGAAAGTCAACTTCGGGTACATGTCAATTCCTCGGTCGATCCCTTGTATCTTGGTCATCCAAGAAACAAAATTCGATATCATTATCTCTGCGAAGCGAGAATATATTGCTGCTGGTTCGTGTTGTGCTCAGTTGCTATGGATGACACAAACGCTTAAGGATTATGGGATACATGCGAGACATGTTCCTTTGCTTTGTGACAATGAGAGTGCGATTAAGATTGGACACAATCCCGTGCAACACTCTCGCACGAAACACATTGAAGTTCGTCACCATTTTATTCGTGATCACATTGCTAAGGGTGACATTGATCTTAAGCATGTTCGTACTGACAAACAGCTTGCAGATATCTTCACAAAACCACTTGATGAGAAAGTGTTTTGTCGCCTAAGGAGTGAGTTGAACATCATTGATGCTTCAAACTTGGAGTGAAAACTTCATTGATGCATGCAAGGCATGAGCCTAATTGACTAATCCATGATATTTCTCTTATGATGATGATCATATGTCTTGGACACATTTGCCCCCTTGTATTGCATCTAACTCCTTGCAGGTACTTGGATGGTCTACATTCAACAAGATTATCACACACACTCAAATCATGAGTAACCTTGTCATTGACCAAGTATCTAGCTCTTTGGGATGTTGAGTTCAAGGAACAAAATTCCACATATCCTTTATGACATCTTATAAGTCTAGTACTTCACTCATGTCATCTTGGATATTCTTGAGTATTTCCTTGCTTGCCTAACCCATGTAGGAAGATGAACTATACACTTGGAAATGGTGCTCCAACTTCACATTCTATGAGCATCTACATCAAGTTCACCTACATGAGTACAAGCAACAACAAGCCCAAGGTATGTTTTTCACATCTTGAAGAAGCTTTGCTCAAAGACATGAGTACAAGCAGCTTCATAAGATGTGATCACATCAAATGCTTAATCGAAAAATGGCAACCCCATTTTGAGCTTAAACGATGAGTATGACCTATGATCAAATGTTCTCATTTGACTCCTAAGTCAATATACTCAAACATAGGTGACCTAGTCGCCGACCCCTATCTAGATGAAGTACATATGTTTTGGAGTTTTGCTATTGTCTCTTTTGATACTCTCGTTGAGTTTTCCTTTTAATTAAAAAAACTTCATCTAGCAATCTTTTACTTCTATTTCTTATGTTTTTGTGCATATCTTTTGGCTCGATAAATTCCTGAAAATCTTTTACAAATTCATTGCAAATCTTTTGAAACATTCCTTGCAATGTGAGCTGAATTATTTCTACATTTCCTTGAATTAAACTCAAGGCCACCGACTTAAAACCTTGATCTCGACCGAAAAAGGATCTGCCCTAAGTCTCTGACTTTCGGACTCACCGATCCATATCAATTCGGTGTCACCGACTTACATTCACCAGGATATCATCTTCTGCAGCTCACCTAAATGATTTATTCTGAATACTTAATTTGCTCAGTTGTGATTCTTAAGGAACCCACTTCTTTCCTTCCATCTTTCCTGTCCTTCCTGGTTTACTGTCCTTTTCGGCACTTGATGTCAAAGGGGGAGAAGATTTAGGGGGAGCTTAAGGGGAGATTGGAGGATAAGGGGAGAAAAGAAAATTTAAAGGGAGAAGAAAAACAATCTTACCTTAAGGGGGAGAGGATCACATCAAAGCTTTGCCATATTTCACTATGATAACACATTTGGCATTATTCTTTTGATTTTTGCTTCTCTTGCTCTCACAATTGGTATCTTACGAAAAGCACAATTGGTATCTTATGAAAAGCAAAATCTTTCAGAGCTCATTGAAAATCTTTCAGTCTTGGGATACATGTTTGCTGATTCAAGCTAGTGCTCAACATGAGACACTCTTTATACATGTCATCCCTGGCTTGGTACTCTTGATGTTCTTGCTATTGGTTGAAGAACTACTCTTGTGTTATCTAACCTTGTTTTCTCAAGCTTATTTCTTCAGGTACAATGCCAAGGAACTTCAAGGTAAGTATATGCATCTTGCAGAATGTGCATGATGGTGACTTGCTTGGGAATACTTGTTTGCAAGAAATCACCATGCACATATGCATCATCACTCATTTATCCTCATCTGCTCTGATGCATATAGCCAAGCTGCATGTAGCACATCTTGTTTTTTCTCTCATGTGTGCTTGTGGTAGTCCAAAACCAAAATCTAAAATCTTGCACACTTGTAGGGGGAGCCTGTGTACTACATGTTTGTCAAAGCTTTAATGATAATCCTATCTTTCTTTTAGTAAGCTTTGATATCTTATTTTGTGTGTTGCCATCAATTACCAAAAAGGGGGAGATTGAAAGCACATTTGCTTAGGTGGTTTTGGTAATTAATGACAACATACTTTGTGGTTGGTCTAATGCTTTCATCAAGTATGTTTCAGGAAAGTCAATCACTCTGGCATGGCAAAAGGACTAGAAAGGTGGACCCCTAGGATGCTAAGGAAAGGATTGGCAAAAGCTCAAGACTCCATTTTGTTTTAGTGATTCAAGATCACATTGAGTCCATAGGAAAGCCAATACTATTAAAAGGGGATGAGGTTATGATGATGATCTGGTTGCTCAAAGTGCTTAGTGATTTATCTCTCAAACTATCAGCAATCTTTCATTCCAACATAAACCCATAAGTAATCTCGGTCCCACCGATTCCATAAACTCACCACACCGAGATGAACCACCTCACCATATAGCCAAACCCTAGTAATTTCGGATTTTCCGATTCCAAACTCGGTCTTACGAAATTGGTGTTGCCAAGCTTCAGAACCTTCAGACTCAAATCGGTGTCACCGAGATGAGAAAGTCGGTCCCACCGAGATTGGCAAACCCTAGACTTTGGAAGAATCGGACTAACCGAGATTGTATTTTCGGTCCCACGAAAATCCCAACGCTCACAAGATTTGAACTTTCGGTCTCACCGAGTTGTCAACTTCGGTCCGACCGAGATTGGTCAAATGTGTGTAACGGTTGGATTTTGTGTGGAGGCTATAAATACCCTCCACCTCCTCTTCATTCGTGGAGAGAGCCATCGAAAGAACTACCACTCCTACCTTACATTTCGAGAAGAAAACTACCTACCCTTGTGTTGAGATCAAGTTGCTCCACTCCCACCATATGAAACTTGATTTCTAGCCTTCCCAAGTTGCTTTCCACTCAATCCTTTCTTCCACCACAGCCATATCGGTGAGGAGAGTTGAGTGTTGGGGAGATTATCATTTGAAGCACAAGAGCAAGGAGTTCATCATCACCAACACCATCTATTACCTTTTGGAGGGTGGTGCCTCCTAGATTGGTTAGGTGTCGCTTGGGAGCCTCCGTCAAGATGTGGAGTTGAACCAAGAAGTTTGTAAGGGCAAGGAGATCGCCTACTTCGTGAAGATCTACCCCGAGTAAGGCTAGTCCTCCGTGGACGTAGGCCATGATGGCATAGACAAGGTTCCTTCTTCGTGGACCCTTCGTGGGTGGAGCCCTCCGTGGACTCTCGCAGCCGTTACCCTCTGTGGGTTGAAGTCTCCATCAATGTGGATTGACGATAGCACCACCTATCGGAACCACGAGAAAAATCTCCGTGTCTCCAAATTGCGTTTGCTCTTCACAATCTCTCCCTTACTACTTGTGCAATTTACTTTCCGCTGCCCATACTCTAGAATTGCATGTGTAGTATGTTGCTCGACTTGTATGCATGATGCTTGACTTGATCTTCATTGTGAACTTGCTAAAAACTTGTTCAAATCAAAAGGCTAAACTTTTATCTTGTCGAGTTGTCTAATCACCCCCCCTCTAGACACTCTTGCCTTCAAGATCCTACATGGAGGCTCTATGGTTATTAGGTTTTTGCGAAAAGCCAATTTTTCCCTACTGCAAAGGAATAAATTTATTTAACTATCATGGTGGTTGTTAAACATTGAGAATGGTTGACAGCATCCTCAATCCCAATTAGAAAGTACTCATTAAAACCCAACAATATTGATTATAGTAACATGATGAGATTCACATGATAATCAAGTACTAGATACTCAAGATGTCCATAACCGGGGACACGACTAATCATGATTAGTTTGTACACCCTGCAGAGGTTTGCGCACTTTTCCCCACATGACTCGATCGCCTCCGTTTGGTTTCTCGCACTACATGGTGTTTGAGAAACGGATGACCGAGACATAATCTTTCAAAAGCGCTAGCACCTTACATGTGGGGTAGACCGTACCAACCTACATCCCCTATATCTGCTAGTCCACCCCGTAAGAGTTCGCACAACTTAGTCAACTATGCTAGAGCCCATAATAGCATGTGGCTGCACACGTAAGTTTCTAGTTTGAATAATCTCATGATCCCTTTGAGCCTGGGTGGCGGTCCGAAGAAATACAGGCAAGTCCTGCTAGAAAACAGGTGCCTCAATCCACCCAGATGTGTGTTTAAGTTGCCACCTTAAATAAACCAGTGATTAACAATCTCACATCTGTCATGGATATTCACTCACCCAATCCACGTTTACTAGCATAGCATGGCATCATAAGCAAACGCAGAAGTAACTCCCAAGGGTTTGAAAATAAAATAGGTAATAGGTACTACCTCAACTACTTCCCATCCCACAATTTAATTAGATCCTAATCATGCAATGTGTGAGGATTGATCTAATGCATAAAAACTAGGTATGAAAAGGGATATGGTCAAAGTGTGAACTTGCCTGCAATGTTGATGAAGATGATTCGCACTCAAAACTCTTGATAGTTCAATTTGTCACACTTCGGTCAATCTATCGTGAGCAAGCAATGGTAACCACACATAAGCAATCACTCAAAAGATTGGAAAGAACGAAGAAGACGATTCGGAAAACATCTAAACCAAGCAATAACTCTTGCAGCATAAAACAATTTCTAACAGTACCAAAATTAAGTGAATTTGGCCTTATCAGAAAGTTTAGGTCAAGAGCTTCGATTTGCAAAAAGAATCAACTCAAACGGAGTTATAAAACTCAAGTTATGATCAAACGAAGTTCAAATTCAAATCTGATCTAATTCAAATTTTAAATTTTCAAAAACATGTTTGAGTTGTTTACTGGATAGAGGAGACCATAACGAAGACGTGGGCGTTGGTTTCATTGGATTTGGATAAACGAGTAAAAAGTTGTGAGTGTTAGAAAACCAGGGGCTAATCTGTAAATAAAATATTCACGGATGGGTCCCTGGCCGAAAATAACAGAAAAAGAAAAAGACTAAAAAGCAAACGTTCGCTGCCGAACGCTAACTAACGAAAACCGTTCACTAAGGAGATCTAACCGGAGAACGTTCGTTAAATAACTAGATTTTAGAAAACCGGGTTTTTAAACGGTAAACCGGAAAAAAAAACTAAACCCTAAATAAAACCGGCGACCGGGATCGGGTATTACCGGACCAAGTGAACCGACGGCGACGGCGGTTTCAGTAAGTCCGGGCGGCGGCGGCGGACTCATGAAGCTCGGCATGATGGCGGCGAAGGAAGGGATTTGCCATGCTGGCGTGGGCGTGGTCATGAGCGGCAGTGTTGCGGTTTCTCGGCGGCTTGGCGAGAAGTGAGGCGGCGGCGGATCTCATCGGGCGGCGGCGGTGACTGCGATGCGGCCCAAAGCGGCAAGAAAACGGGATCTGTGGAGGTCAGGCACTTTATAAGAGGAGGGCTCGAGGCGTGGAGGAGGGGGAGAGAGGCGGCGGGAGAGGCAAGTGAGCACGGCGGGCAAGGCCAAGGCAGGGAGTCGGTCTCCGACCGAGGGTCGGGACGACGGGAGGTGGGCTGGGCAGGCTCCTCGCGGTTGGTCAAGGCAGCCCGATTCGATCGGAAGAGTTTTTTTAAAAACATTTTGCAGAAAGCAAAATAATAGAAACAAATTAAATAACCAATATTATATAGGCATATAATATATCAAAAAATTTAGAAAAATATTTCCTACAAGCTGAACATTTTTCTAAAGTCAAATAAAATACACACAAGTTCAAATAAAGCAAAGAGTGCTTCTGCCCTAAAAAAATCCAGTAAAAATCATTTTAAAAATACCAAAATTAATTCAAATTTATTTCTCTCCAATTTTCTGGTGTAGGGAATCATGTTGCGCTATTTTCCATATATTTTATTTTTGGAGGAAAATAATTTGAATAAAACTCATATAACTCCAAATTGAAAATAAATTCAAAAGAACTTTGAATTTAATTCTTTGAAACTCTCAACTCATATTTCATATGTTTTGAAGAAGTCATTTTGCTTTCGCTCGTGAAAATCATTGAGTTGCATAAAGTTTCTGAATTTGAAATATTTCCAAATGAAATTCAAATATTGTCAAATACCCTTTCATTTAAATAATTGGAAGAAGTCATATCATCTTCGCTCAAGGGTTTTGTGGTGAAAAGAATTTGAATTCATGAAGATCAGAAAAGAAAATGAAAGTTTCGGAAAGTCCTTTTATTCCCTCTCATTGAACTTTCAAAAAGTTTCGAATTCACTCACTTTCAGTCAATCAATCAAACAATCAATCAAAACTATCTATTTGATATGACATTCCGAAATTTAGAATTTTGGGATGTTACAAAATTTGTGCAACTAAGCGAAGACTCTCTCCCATTTAATAATTTCAGATCTTGATACTTTATTCAAACAGCAAGCAAAGCTAAAGAAAACTACAATGCAAGGATAGCACAACTCATGTGAAGAAGCAAAAACTTAGGCTCAACCGATACTAACCGATAGTTGTTGAAGAAGAAAGGTGGGATGCCTATCGGGGCATCCCCAAGCTTAGATGCTTGAGACTTCTTGAAATATTATCTTGGGGTGCCTTGGGAATCCCAAGCTTGAGCTTTTGTGTCTCCTTAATTCCTCTCATATCATGGTTTCTCTTTTTATCAAAAGCTTCATTCACAACAAACTCAACAAGAACTCGTGAGATAGGTTAGTATAAACCAATGCAAAACCTTATCATTTTCTACTGTTACAAATCACTAAAATTATTATTCAACATTGAAATCTAAATGCCTCTGCATATTTAATACTCCTATCCTCAAATAGAATCATTAAACAAGCAAACATATGCAAACAATGCAAACATAACAGCAATCTGTCAAAACAGTACAGTCTGTAAAGAATGCAAGATTCATCATACTTCCCTAACTCCAAAAATTATGAACTAAAATTCCCACTGTAATAAATTTATCATAGCTCAATATTAAAAAATATTCAACATTATACCACTCTCTGACTTTTCTAGGGAATTTTTGCAACAGCGGTAAACTTTCTGTTTTCAAACAGCAACATGTATACTAGCAAAATAAGCATGGAAAAGGCTATCCTTGACTTCTTTATTGAAACTAAAGATGCCAAACATTATTCTACCTAACAGCAAGCAAAAACTAACAAAAGAAAATGACGCTCCAAGCAAAACACATATCATGTGGTGAATAAAAATATTGGTCCAAGTAAAGTTACCGATGAACGAAGACGAAAGAGGGGATGCCATCCGGGGCATCCCCAAGCTTAGGCTCTTGGTTATCCTTGAATATTACCTTGGGGTGCCTTGGGCATCCCCAAGCTTAGGCTCTTGCCACTCCTTATTCCATAGTCCATCGAATCTTTACCCAAAACTTGAAAACTTCACAACACAAAACTCAACAGGAAATCTTATAAGCTCCGTTAGTGAAAGAAAACAAAACCACCACATTGGTAATGTAATTAACTCATTCCAAATTCATATTGGCGTAATATCTACTGTACTCCAACTTATCTATGGTTCATACCCTCCGATACTACTCATAGATTTATCAAAATAAGCAAACAACACATAGAAAACAGAATCTGTCAAAAACAGAACAGTCTGTAGTAATCTGTATCAAACATATACTTCTGGAACTCCAAAAATCCTACCAAATTAGGAAGTCCTAAGCAATTCGTGTACCAATCCAGAGCAAATGGAATCAGATCAGAAGCACGTTTTTGTGAATTAACAGAACTAATTTACTGGGTGCAAAAGTTTCTGATTTTCAGCAGGATCAACACAACTATCACTGTAAGCCATCCTAAAGGTCTTACTAGGCACTTTATTGAAACAAAAGCTATAAAACATGATTACTACAGTAGCATAATCATGTGAACACACAAAAACAGTAAGGATAAGTATTGGGTTGTCTCCCAACAAGCGCTTTTCTTTAATGCCTTTCTAGCTAGGCATGATGATGACAATGATGCTCACATAAAAGATAAGAATTGAAACATAACGGGAGCATCGTGAAGCATATGACTAGCACTTTTAAGTCTAACCCACTTCCTATGCATAGGGATTTTGTGAGCAAACAACTTATGGGAACGATAATCAACTAGCATAGGAAGGTAAAACAAGCATAGCTTCAAAACTTGAAGCACATAGAGAGGAAACTTGATATTATTGCAATTCCTGCAAGCATATGTTCCTCCCTCATAATAATTTTTAGTAGCATCATGAATGAATTCAACAATATAACCATCACCTAAAGCATTCTTTTCATGATCTACAAGCATAGAAAATTTACTACTCTCTCATCAATAGTAGTGGGAGCAAACTCAACAAAATAACTATCATATGATTGAAAATTAAGATCAAGATGACAAGTTTCATGGTTATCATTATTCTTTAAAGCATACGTGTCATCACAATAATCATCATAGATAGGAGGCATGCTTTCATCATAGTAAATTTGCTCATCAAAGCTTGGGGGACAAAAAATATCATCTTCATCAAACATAGCTTCCCCAAGCTTGTGGCTTTGCATATCATTAGCATCATGGATATTCAAGGAATTCATACTAACAACATTGCAATCATGCTCATCATTCACATATTTCATGCCAAGCATTCTATGTAATTCTTCTTCTAGCACTTGGGCGCATTTTTTTTCCATCATACTCACGAAAGATATTAAAAAGGTGAAGCGTATGAGACAAACTCAATTCCATTTTTTTGTAATTTTCTTTTATAGACTAACTAGTGCTAAAACAAGAAACAAAAAGATTCGATTGCAAGATCTAAAGATATACCTCCACTTACCTAGCCTCCCTGGCAATGGCGCCAGAAAAGAGCTTGATGTCTACTACACAACCTTCTTCTTGTAGACGTTGTTGGGCCTGCAAGTGCACAGGTTTGTAGGACAGTAGCAAATCTCCCTCAAGTGGATGACCTAAGGTTTATCAATCCGTGGGAGGCTTAGGATGAAGATGGTCTCTCTCAAGCAACCCTGCAACCAAATAACAAAGAGTCTCTTGTGTCCCAACACACCCAATACAATGGTAAATTGTATAGGTGCACAAGTTTGGCGAAGAGATGGTGATACAAGTGCAATATGGATAGTAGATATAGGTTTTTGTAATCTGAAAATATAAAAACAGCAAGGTAACTAATGATAAAAGTGAGCGTAAACGGTATTGCAATGATAGGAAACAAGGCCTAGGGTTCATACTTTCACTACTGCAAATTCTCTCAACAATAATAACATAGATAGATCATATAACAAGCCCTCAACATGCAACAAAGAGTCACTCCGAAGCCACTAATAGCGGAGAAAAAACGTAGAGATTATGGTAGGGTACGAAACCACCTCAAAGTTATTCTTTCGGATCGATCTATAAAAGAGTTTGTACTAGAATAACACCTTAGGATACAAATCAACCAAAACCCTAATGTCACCTAGATACTCCATTGTCACCTCAAGTATCCGTGGGCATGATTATACGATATGCATCACACAATCTCAGATTCATCCAACCAACACAAAGTACTTTAAAGAGTGCCCCAAAGTTTCTATCAGAGAGTCAAGAACGTGTGCCAACCCCTATGCATAGGTTCCCAATGTCACGAAACCCGCAAGTTGATCACCAAAACATACATCAAGTGGCACATGATATCCCATTGTCACCACAGATAATCACGGCAAGACATACATCAAGTGTTCTTATAAAAGACTCAATCCGATAAGATAACTTCAAAGGGGAAACTCAATTCATCACAAGAGAGTAGAGGGGGAGAAACATCATAAGATCCAACTACAATAGCAAAGCTCGGGATACATCAAGATCGTGCCATAGAGGGAACATGAGAGAGAACACGAGAGAGAGAGAGAGAGATCAAACACATAGCTACTGGTACATACCCTCAGCCCCGAGGGTGAACTACTCCCTCCTCGTCATGGATAGCGCCGGGATGATGAAGATGACCACCAGTGAAGGATCCCCCCTCCGGCAGGGTGCCGGGAAGGGCTCCCGAGAGGATTTTGGTGGCTACAGAGGCTTGCGGCGGCAGAACTCCCGATCTATCTTCTGTTCTGGAAGTTTTAGGGTACGTAGGTATATATGGGTGAAAGGAGTACGTCGGTGGAGCTACGGGGGCCCTACGAGGCAGGGGCGCGCCCGAGGTGGTGGGCGCGCCCCCCACCCTCGTGAGCACCTCCCGTATCTTCTGACGTGGGGTCCAAGTCCATCAGGTGGGTTTCCTTCCAAAAATAACTTCTCTAGTTGATTTCGTTCCATTTTGACTCCGTCTGGTATTCCTTTTCCTCGAAACACTAAAATAGGCATAAAACAGCAAATCTGGGCTGGGCCTCCGGTTAATAGGTTAGTCCCAAAAATAATATAAAAGTGGATAATAAAGCCCAATATTGCCTAAAACAGTAGATAAAAGTAGCATGGAGCAATCAAAAATTATAGATACGTTGGAGACGTATCGCTGCTGCTTTAGCTCTCGCTTGCGGTGCTACTCTGCTCTTGCTCTCGGTCCCCTGCCTGGTCTGCTCTTGCTCGCGCTGCTGCTCTCGCTCTTGCTCTTGCTTGCGATGCTGCTCCGATTTAGCTACACTTCAGTCGACTGAATCGACTTTTGGGTCTGTCGATTTTCAGGGGGTGGGGGGGCTCGCCGGAGTTAAGGAAGAACCAGCCGCAGCGGGGAGGGGGGCTCGCCAGAGAGGTACCCTACTATCTATCTTAGGCTTCAGGGTGGGGGCGATGGTCGTCGGTGGTGGTAGGGCAGTGGCGTGGGTATCACCGGAGAAAAAGCTCGGCATGGGGGGCTAGAGGGATGGCCGGGGCGGCGGCGGACCGGCGGTGGGGAGTGTTTTGGCGGGCGGGCGGCGACGCACGGCGCGGGCGGCGGGGGACGGTTGTTTGGCCGGTGGTGACTAGTGGCTCAGGGGGGTGGAGGTTGAAGATGAACTACAGCCCTTGATTTCAGATCCAACGGCTGCAAAATCAATGACGAGAGATGAAAAAGCCACGGTCGACGTGTAGCCTCACCTCTAGTGCGTTCGGTTTTGACAAGAAACTTCGGTTTAAATGACAAAATTCAGTTTCGACGATTAAATTCAGTTTTGATGATTAAGGTCGATATAAGCGGTGATGTATTTTGCATCTAGCACTTTGTGGTTATGTATTTTACGTCATCTATTGGAGATGCTATTAGAATTCGATACGTCTCCAACGTATCTATAATTTTGATTGCTCCATGCTACTTTATCTACTGTTTTGGACTATATTGGGCTTTATTTTCCACTTTTATATTATTTTGGGACTAACCTATTAACCGGAGGCCCAACCTGTAATTGCTGTTTTTTGCCTATTTGGTGTTTCAAGAAACGGAATATCAAACGGAGTCCAAACGGAATGAAACCTTCGGGAACGTGATTTTCTCACCGAACATGATCCAGGAGACTTGGACCCTACTCCAAGACGTAACAGAGGCAGTCACGAGGGTGGGGGGCGCCCCCCTCCCTAGGGCGTGCCCCCCTGCCTCGTGGCCCCCCTATTGCCCCACCGACGTACTCCTTCCTCCTATATATACCTACGTATCCCCAAACGATCAGAACAGGAGCCAAAAAAGCCTAATTCCACCGCCGCAACCTTCTGTATCCACGAGATCCCATCTTGGGGCCTGTTCCGGATCTCCGCCGGAGGGGGCATCCACCATGGAGGGATTCTACATCAACACCATAGCCCCTCCGATGAAGTGTGAGTAGTTTACTTCAGACCTTCGGGTCCATAGCTAGTAGATAGATGGCTTCTTCTCTCTTTTTGGATCTCAATACAATGTTCTCCCCCTCTCTCATGGAGATCTATTCGATGTAATCTTCTTTTTGCGGTGTGTTTGTTGAGACCGATGAATTGTGGGTTTATGATCCAGTTTATCTATGAACAATATTTGAATCTTCTCTGAATTCTTTTATGTATGATTGTGTTATCTTTGCAAGTCTCTTCGAATTATCCTTTTGGTTTGGCCAACTAGATTGGTAGTTCTTGCAATGGGAGAAGTGCTTAGCTTTGGGTTCAATCTTGTGGTGTCCTTTCCCAGTGACAGAAGGGGCAGCAAGGCACGTATTGTATTGTTACCATCAAGGATAACAAGATGGGGTTTTTATCATATTGCATGAATTTATCCCTCTACATCATGTCATCTTGCTTAAGGCGTTACTCTTTTTAACTTAATACTCTAGATGCATCTTTGGATAGCGGTCGATGAGTGGAGTAATAGTAGTAGATGCGAATCATTTCGATCTACTTGTCTCGGACGTGATGCCTATATACATGATCATACCTAGATATACTCATAACTATGCTCAATTCATCAATTGCTCAACAGAATTTGTTCACCCACCGTAGAATATCTATGCTCTTGAGAGAAGCCACTAGTGAAACCTATGGCCCCTGGGTCTATTCTCATCATATCAATCTCCATTACTTTATTACTTGCTTTGTTTTTACTTTGCCTTTTACTTTTCACTTTGCATCTATCTATCAAAAAATACCAAAAATATTATTTATCATCTCTATCGATCTCACTCGTAAGTGACCGTGAAGGATTGACAACCCCTAATCGCGTTGGTTGCGAGGAGCTATCGTTTTGTCAGAGGTACGAGGGACTTGTGCGTGGTCTCCTCATGGATTGATACCTTGGTTCTCAAAAACTGAGGGAAATACTTACGCTACTTTGCTGCATCATCCTCTCCTCTTCGGGGAAATCCAACGCGGTGCTCAAGAGGTAGCAAGAAGAATTTCTGGCGCCGTTGCCGAGGACGGCTCACGCAAGTAAGTCAACCATACCAAGTACCCATCACAATCCCTATCTCTCGCATTACATTATTTGCCATTTGCCTCTCGTTTTCCTCTCCCCCACTTCACCCTTGCCGTTTTATTCGCCCTCTCTTTCCCAATCTCCTCCTCTCTTTCCCGTTTGCTTTTTCCCGTTTGCCTTTCTGTTTGCTTGTGTGTTGGATTACTTGTTGCCATGGCGCAAGATAATACCAAATTGTGTGACTTCTCGAATACCAATAATAATGATTTCCTTAGTACTCCGATTGCTCCTCTTAATAATGATGAGTCTTGTGAAATCAATACCGCTTATGAATCTTTTATGAAAGATCAATTCGCCGCCTTCCTAGTGAAGATGCCGCTACTCATCTAAACAATTTTGTTGATTTGTGTGATATGCAAAAGAAGAAAGATACGGATAACAATATTGTCAAATTGATGTTATTTCCTTTTTCACTTAGAGATCGTGCTAAAGTTTGGTTTTCGTCTTTGCCTAAAAATAGTATTGATTCTTGGAACAAGTGCAAAGATGCTTTTATCTCTAAGTATTTTCCTCCCGCTAAGATCATCACTCTTAGGAACGATATTATGAATTTTAAACAACTTTATCATGACCATGTTGCCCAATCTTGGGAAAGAATGAAATTGATGCTTTGCAATTGTCCTACTCATGGTTTGAATTTATGGATGATCATACAAAAAAATTATGCCGGATTGAATTTTGCTTCTAGAAATCTTTTAGATTCATCCGCGGGAGGCACGTTTATGGAAATTACATTAGGAGATGCTACAAAATTGCTTGATAATATTATGGCTAATTATTCTCAATGGCACACCGAAAGATCTTCTAGTAAAAAAGTGCATGCTATAGAAGAAATCAATGTTTTGAGTGAAAAGATGGATGAACTTATGAAGATGTTTGCTATTAAAAGTACTCCTCTTGATCCCCATGATATGCCTTTGTCTAGTTTGATTGAGAATAATAATGAATCTATGGATGTGAATTTTGTTGGTAGGAATAGTTTTGGAAACAATGCGTATAGAGGGAATTTTAATCCTAGGCCTTATCCTAGTAATCCTTCTAATAATTATGGAAATTCCTCCGACAACTCTTATGGAAATTTTAATAAGATGCCCTCTGAATTTGAGAGTAGTGTTAAAGAGTTTATGAATTCACAAAAGAATTTTAATGCTTTGCTTGAAGAGAAATTGCTTAAAGTTGATGATTTGGCTAGGAATGTTGATAGAATTTCTCTTGAAATTGATTCTTTAAAGCTTAGATCTATTCCTCCTAAGCATGATATCAATGAGTCTCTCAAATCCATGATAATTTCCATT
Source organism: Aegilops speltoides (assembly GCA_021437245.1). Lineage (NCBI taxonomy): Eukaryota > Viridiplantae > Streptophyta > Magnoliopsida > Poales > Poaceae > Aegilops > Aegilops speltoides. The sequence goes on along the minus strand of CM038145.1, from coordinate 75,140,350 downwards.
GATGAGTGCAAAGAAATAACCGCTAGGATGCGTGCTTCCAAAGATGCCTTTATTAAAGCGTGTTCTTCCAATTCCTATGAAAATCAAGATGAAGATCTAAAAGTTATTGATGTGTCCCCCATTAAATCTTTGTTTTGCAATATGAATCTTGATGAAACTGAATATGATCTTCCTTTACCTAGAAGGCGTTCTAAGAATTCGGAGTTTCTAGATTTTGATGATGAATTTGATAAAAGTGGGATTGAAACAAATAAAAACCTAGATGTTGCTAAACCCACTATTTTGGATCTCAAGGAATTTAATTATGAAAATTGTTCTTTAATTGATTGTATTTCCTTGTTGCAATCCATGCTAGATTCTCCTCATGCTTATAGTCAAAATAAGGCCTTTACCGAACACATTGTTGATGCCTTGATGCAATCTTATGAAGAAAACCTTGAGTTGAAAGTTTCTATCCCTAGAAAACTCTATGATGAGTGGGAATCTACTACTAAAATTAAAATTAAAGATTATGAGTTTCATGCTTTGTGTGATTTGGGTGCTAGTGTCTCTACTATTCCCAAAACTTTGTGTGATCTGCTAGATTTCCGTGACTTTGATGATTGCTCTCTAAACTTGCATCTTGTGGATTCCACTCTTAAAAAGCCTATGGGAAGAATTAATGATGTTCTTATTGTTGCAAATAGGAATTATGTGCCCGTAGATTTTATCGTTCTTGATATAGATTGCAATCCTTCATGTCCTATTATTCTTGGTAGACCTTTCCTTAGAACGATTGGTGCAATTATTAATATGGAGGAAGGGAATATTAGATTCCAATTTCCCTTAAAGAAGGGCATGGAAAACTTCCCTAGAAAGAAAATAAAATTACCATATGAATCTATCATGAGAGCCACTTATGGATTGCCTACCAAAGATGGCAATACCTAGATCTATCCTTGCTTTTATGCCTAGCTAGGGGCGTTAAACGATAGCGCTTGTTGGGAGGCAACCCAATCTTATTTTGTGTTTTTTTGTTTTTGATTATGTTTAGGAATAAATAATCCATTTAGCCTCTATTTGGATGTGGTTTTATGTTTTAATTAGTGTTTGTGCCAAGTAGAACCTATAGGATAACCTACGATGATAGTTGATTTGATTCTGCTGAAAAACAGAAACTTTGCGCACACGAATATAATTTTGTTAAATCACCTAAACGTGGATTTGCGTTGATTATTTTTGCTGCTGTTAAATAAACAAATTGTCCAGGACTTCCTATTTTGTTAGAATTTTTAGAGTTCCAGAAGTTTGCGTTAGTTACAGATTACTACAGACTGTTCTGTTTTTGACAGATTCTGTTTTGCGTGTGTTGTTTGCTTATTTTTGATGAATCTATGGCTAGTAAAATAGTTTATAATCCATAGAGAAGTTGGAATACAGTAGGTTTAACACCAATATAAATAAAGAATGAGTTCATTACAGTACCTTGAAGTAGTCTTTTGTTTTCTTTCTCTAATGGAGCTCACGAGATTTCTATTGAGTTTTGTGTTGTGAAGTTTTCAAGTTTTAGGTAAATTCTTTTGATGGATTATGGAACAAGGAGTGGCAAGAGCCTAAGCTTGGGGATGCCCATGGCACCCCCAAGATAATCCAAGTACACCAAAAATTCAAAGCTTGGGGATGCCCCGGAAGGCATCCCCTCTTTCGTCTACTTCCATCGGTAATTTACTTGGAGCTATATTTTTATTCACCACATGATATGTGTTTTGCTTGGAGCGTCTTGTATTATTTGCGTCTTTGCTTGTTAGTTTACCACAATCATCCTTGCTGTACACACCTTTTGAGAGAGCCATACATGAATTGAAATTTGTTAGAATAATCTATGTGCTTCACTTATATCTTTTGAGCTTGATAGTTTTGCTCATAGTGCTTCACTTATATCTTTTGAGCGTGATAAATTTTGCTCTAGTACTTCACTTAGATCTTTTAGAGCATGGTGGTGGATTTGTTTTCAAGAAACTATTGATCTCTCATGCTTCACTTAAATTATTTTGAGAGTCGTTAATAGCATGGTAATTTGCTTAATGTTAATATACTTGGTATTCAAGATATGTGAAACTTTCTTTTGAGTGAATTGAATACTAAGATAAGTTTGATGCTTGATAATTGTTTTGAGACATGGAGGTGATAATATCAAAGTCGTGCTAGTTGAGTAATTGTAAATTTGAGAAATGCTTGTGTTGAAGTTTGCAAGTCCCGTAGCATGCACGTATGGTTAAAGTTGTGTAACAAATTTGAAACATGAAGTGTACCTGGCTTGTGCATCCTTATGAGTGGCGGTCGGGGACGAGCTATGGTCTTTTCCTACCAATCTATCCCCCTAGGAGCATGCATGGTGTACTTGATTTTTGATGACTTTTAAAATTTTGCAATAAGTATATGAGTTCTTTTGACTAATGTTGAGTCCATGGATTATACGCACTCTCATCTTTCCGCCTTTGCTAGCCTCTTTGGTACCGTGCATTGCCCTTTCTCACCTTGAGAGTTGGTGCAAACTTCGCCTGTGCATCCAAACCCCGTGATACAATACGCTCTATCACACATAAACCTCCTTATATCTTCCTGAAAACAGCCACCATACCTACCTATCATGGCATTTCCATAGCCATTTCGAGATATATTGCCATGCAACTTCCATTATCATCATCATGACATACATTACTTTTGTCATATTGCCATTGCATGATCATGTAGTTGACATCGTATTTGTGGCAAAGCCACCATGCATTATTTTTCATGCATGTCACTCTTGATTCATTGCACCATCCCGGTACACCGCCGGAGGCATTCATATAGAGTCATATCTTGTTCTAAGTTGCGAGTTGTAATCCTTATGTTGTAATCAATAGAAGTGTGATGATCATCATTATTAGAGCATTGCCCAAATAAAAAAAGAGAAAGACCAAAAAAATGAAAGGCCCAAAAGAAAGAAAAGAAATAAAAAGGGCAATGCTACTATCTCTTTTCCACACTTGTGCTTCAAAGTAGCACCTTGTTCTTCATGTAGTGAGTATCATATATTGTGCTTCAAAGTAGCACCTTGTTCTTCATGTAGTGAGTCTCATAAGTTGTCTTTTTATACTACTGGGAATTTTTCATTATAGAACTTGGCTTGTATATTCCTACAATGGGCTTCCTCAAATGCCCTAGGTCTTCGTGAGCAAGCTAGTTGGATGCACACCCACTAGTTTTCTTTTGTTGAGCATTCATAGCTCTAGTGCATCCGTTGCATGGCAATCCCTACTCCTCATGTTGACATCAATTAATGGGCATCTCCATAGCCCGTTGATTATCCTCGTCAATGTGAGACTTTATCCTTTTTTGTCTTCTCCACACGATCTCCATCATCATATTCTATTCCACCCATAGTGCTATATCCATGGCTCACGCTCATGTATTGCGTGAATGTTGAAAAGTTTGAGATTATTTAAGTATGAAACAATTGCTTGGCTTGTCATCGGGGGTATAGAAGTTGGGAACATCATTGTGTGATGGAAATGAAGCATAGCCTAACTATATGATTTTGTAGGGATGAACTTTCTTTTGCCATGCTATTTTGAGAAGACATGATTGCGTTGATTAGTATGCTTGAAGTATTATTATTTTTTATGTCAATATGAACTTTTGTCTTGAATCTTTCGGATCTGAATATTCATGCCACAATTAAGAAGATTTACATTGAAATTATGCCAAAGTATCACTTCGCATCAAAAATTCTTTTTTATCATTTACCTACTCGAGGACGAGCAGGAATTAAGCTTGGGGATGCCTGATACGTCTCCAACGTATCTATAATTTTTGATTGCTCCATGCTACTTTATCTACAATTTTGGACTATATTGGGCTTTATTTTCCACTTTTATATTATTTTTGGGAATAATCTATTGACCGGAGGCCCAGCCCAGAATTGCTGTTTTTTTGCCTATTTCAGTGTTTCGAAGAAACGGAATATCAAACGGAGTCCAAACGGAATGAAACCTTCGGGAACGTGATTTTCTCACCGAACGTGATCCAGGAGACTTGGACCCTACTCCAAGATGTAACAGAGGCGGTCACGAGGGTGGGGGCGCCCCCCCTAGGGCGCGCCCCCTGCCTCGTGGCCCCCCTGTTGCTCCATCGACGTACTCCTTCCTCCTATATATACCTATGTATCCCCAAACGATCAGAACAGGAGCCAAAAAAACCTAATTCCACCGCTGCAACCTTCTGTATCCACGAGATCCCATCTTGGGGCCTGTTCCGGAGCTCCGCCGGAGGGGGCATCCACCATGGAGGGCTTCTACATCAACACTATAGCCCCTCCGATGAAGTGTGAGCAGTTTAGTTCAGACCTTTGGGTCCATAGCTAGTAGCTAGATGGCTTCTTCTCTCTTTTTGGATCTCAATACAATGTTCTCCCCCTCTCTCGTGGAGATCTATTCGATGTAATCTTCTTTTTGCGGTGTGTTTGTTGAGACCGATTAATTGTGGGTTTATGATCCAGTTTATCTATGAACAATATTTGAATCTTCTCTAAATTCTTTTATGTATGATTGAGTTATCTTTGCAAGTCTCTTTGAATTATCCTTTTTTTGGCCAACTAGATTGGTAGTTCTTGCAATGGGAGAAGTGCTTAGCTTTGGGTTCAATCTTGCGGTGTCCTTTCCCAGTGACAGAAGGGGCATCAAGGCACGTATTGTATTGTTGCCATCGAGGATAACAAGATGGGCTTTTTATCATATTGCATGAATTTATCCCTCTACATCATGTCATCTTGCTTAAGGCGTTACTCTATTTTTAACTTAATACTCTAGATGCATGTTGGATAGCGGTCGATGAGTGAGTAATAGTAGTAGATGCGAATCGTTCGATCTACTTGTCTCGGACGTGATGCCTATATACATGATCATACCTAGATATACTCATAACTATGCTCAATTCTGTCAATTGCTCAATAGTAATTTGTTCACCCACCATAGAATATCTATGCTCTTGAGAGAAGCCACTAGTGAAACCTATGGCCCCTGGGTCTATTCTCATCATATCAATCTCCATTACTTTATTACTTGCTTTGTTTTTACTTTGCCTTTTACTTTTCACTTTGCATCTATCTATCAAAAAAATACCAAAAATATTATTTATCATCTCTATCAGATCTCACTCTCGTAAGTGACCATGAAGGGATTGACAACCCCTAATCGCGTTGGTTGCGAGGAGCTATCATTTTGTGTAGGTATGAGGGACTTGTGTGTGGTCTCCTACTGGATTGATACCTTGGTTCTCAAAAACTGAGGGAAATACTTACGCTACTTTGCTACATCATCCTCTCCTCTTCGGGGAAATCCAATGCAGTGCTCAAGAGGTAGCAAATTCCACTCAGGTTAACATTGTATTTCTTGTCCTGCTTCAGCCTCGGCGTCTTACAACTCACCGGAGCTGCTCCAACAACGAAACCCTCCATCACAGCGGAGCAGTACCTCGGGCTCCATCTCCATAGGCCTAAGATCTTCTTCCCCTCCTCCGACAGCCAAGTCAGCCGGAGCATCCTCACCGGCCAACCCAATCACGCTGAGATCGACATGGCTTCGCCAAAGAGGTTGTACACTTGTTGCATCTCTTTTTTACTCTACATGTTATATATATTGTCCACTGAGCACACGTAGTAACGTCAAATACAATTATTTTATCCTACTATATGATAATCAGTGAGGTACCAGGCAACTTAGCTATCCGTGATGGACTCTCTTAAATGCCATCATTATTTATCTCTGTAGCGCTTGAGCTATGCATTTGTCGATGGGCACGGGAGTTGAGCTAGTAGGGCGTGGCCTCGGGTCCAAAGTAATAGAAGTAGCACAAAACATTTTTTAGTGTAGGCTTTTCCTTGCTCAAGCCTGCCTACTAGAATCGCCAGTGCTTGAAAGGAAAAGTGAATGAAAAACATAGGAATTGGAAAGTTTCCTACGGTACTACTTTTCATGAATTTGGTGCAAAGGAATGGAGCAAAGGAAAACTATAGGATTTGTTCCTTTAGTGTCTCCCTAAAAGAAAAACCGTAGGAATTCTAATTTCCACTTGTCCTCCTTTTCATATTCCTATTCATGAAGCACAAGACTAAGAGATAGTACCATAATAGCACTATAACCGTACATTTTCTTGTGGTTTGACTTAATATCACCATGCTTCTTTGCATCCTGTGATCTTCCAATTCTTGTGAATCAAACACCTAGATTGGCAGAAATCCTGTGTTTTTAAATTCTCTATTTTGCATGTGCATTACTATCTTATTCCTGTCTATTTCCTATACCTGCATTGTTAGAATCCTCAAATTCAAACAAGCCCTTACACAATTACTTCTGTTACAGATATGTGTCAAAGAAAACCTTGTGTGGTTTGTCCTGCTCCTGCGGCGCTGTGTTCCACCCGAGCTCAGCTGCTCCAACGATGGAAGGGTTCACCACAGCAGGGATCCGCTCTCCAGACTGTCTTTCGCCACCTCAGATCTTCTTCCCCGCTGCCGGCAGCCACGACAACTGCATTACCATCATCAACTGAGCTGATGACCTTGAGGACTACACGGGTCTGCAAGAGAGGTCACACTTTTCCGTGTCTGCTTATGTTATGCATTGCTTAATATGATGACATGCTACATTATTGTCACGTTCACCTATTAGACTCCGAGTCAGGTCCAAACTAATGCTGAAACTTGAGTTTTAAAATGGTTGTGGGGTAAGGGCCAGCAATTAGTACTATCTGTTTACTATCTGGTTAATCTCGGATGTCTACTATGAGTTTCATATTGGGTGCAAACAAACATTAAAGGAGCCATTATCTGTATTTTTTAACTAAAGCTATTATCTGCCTGCTACCATTGGTTTGGGTCTATCCACAGTTTGCTACCATCACTCTAGATTTGTGCATGCACTCCTTACATAATCTCACTATGTTTTATTCCTATGCATGCCAGTTATTGTACACAATGGAACTGATCATGTAGAGCAAAAGAGACGAGCCTTGCGTGGCAAAAAAATTCATGCAGACGTCGCTCCATGGTGGGCGCAAAGGCAGCCCCCCCCCTCCACCCATTTTGGATCGTAATCAAGAGGAAGATAACTGTTCTAAGGGGGATTCAGAAGGAGAAGACCACTCCTATTTACCCCATGAGGTCTTCGCTCTAACTTGGCATGCTGGTGTTGGTAATATCATGCATATGGTGCCTTGTATTGCTTACTGTATACATCAAAGATGTCATCTGCTTAGTTCAGACATGCTTTGTGTCAATGCCATCTGTTTAGTTTCTTTGTCGTATATGTGAATCATGCAATGCCATCTTGTTTAGCCAGGCATCATATATGTGAATTTTGCAATGCCACCCTGGTTAGCCAGTCATCTTATATGTGAATTATATCATGCCATCATTTTTTATTATGTGTTAAATTTGTCAAAAAAATTTAGTACATTCAATTACTCTTCCTGTGTATCAGCCATTAGGCACGGTCATGGAAAAATCTGGAGTGGAAACAAGGTCTTCAGAGCAGACAATGCTATCTGACGAAGCGCATGTCTTGCTGGTTATAGATAGCTCCTCAGAGGAGGATTCGGAGATAGATGACCAGTCCTATTTCCCCGAGGTGCATACTCTAACTTGACAGGGTTATGTTGCTCATATTGTGCGTATGGTATCTTGCATTACTATGTCATTTGCTTAGTTTAGACATGCTTTGTGTGAATGCCACCTGTTTAGTGTCTAATTACCATATATATGTGAATTATGCAATGCCATCTTGTTGCAAGACATTGTATATGTGAATTATGCAATGTTATCTTGTTGCAAGGCATTATATATGTGAATTATGCAATGCCATGCTGTTTAGACAAGCGTCATATATGTGAATTATATCATGTCGTCATTTTTTTGTATTTCTCATTGCTTTTGTCGACAATGTTTGTATATTCAACTGCTCTTCCTGTGCATCAGCCATTTGAATTGGTGATGGATAAACCGAGGAAAACAAGGTCTTGAGCGCATAATGCTACCTCGTGAAGCAAATATCTTGCTGGTTACATATAGCTCTTCAGAGGAGGATTCAGAGGCAGATGACCAATCCTATTATCCCCCTAAGGTGTATGCTCAAACTTGGCAGGGTTATATTACTCATATCATGCATATGTTGTATTGCAATGCTTAGTTTTTACATCATATACACAATATTGAATGCCACCTCCTTAGTTGACACATCATCTATGTGATTGCCCTCTACTCACTTCTTTAGTATATAAATCATATATTTGAATTATATCATGCCATGATGTTTACATAGACAGCATGTATCTGAATTATGGCATGCCAACCCATTTTCTAGACATAATATAGTTATATCATCTCATCCTGTTTACATAGTTATCATATTTTAAATTATGTCATTCTATCCGTGAATTATATCATGCCATCATGTTTCCATCGACGGCATGTTTGTGATTTATGGCATGCCAACCACTTTAATAGACACATCGTATAGTTATATCATATCATCATGTTTACATAGTCACCATATTTTGAAGTATGTCATTCTATCCTGTTTATTTAGCCATCATACATGTGAAATTGTGTCATGCTATCCTGTTTAATTAGCCATCATATATGTGAAATTATGTCCTGCTATTCTGTTTGGTTAGACAACATAAATGTGAATTATTTCATGCCTTGTTTTCTTCCCTACTATCCATTGCACCTGTCTATCTTACAATGTCTGTACATTCAATTACTTTTCTTGTTTATCAACCATTTCAATTGGAGGGGGTGATGGTAGTATCTGTGGGAGTAAAAACACGGTCTTCAGAAAAGATCGTGCTACCTGTCGATGCAGATAGAACCACGGTTGTACTTGCCGAAGAACCAGCCCCACCACACATAACCCAGACTCACGCAGATTGTACCCCTACCCAGTCAGACAGAGAACCAACTACACCCCTTCTAACCCCAACCCCAGCAGATAGTAACCCAGTTCCCGTTGACACAGCACCGTCTCCACCATAGAGCACCCAAACACGAGCAGCTAGTAAGGCAACTGCAGTGCCCAAAGCACGAGGACCACCACTTCGAACCCCAAGTCAACACTTAAAGTAGAAGAAGAATTGTTCTCAGGTCAGGTTCCGTTGCTATGGTTCATACTACTTTGCTCTTGCATCATTGTATTTACTCATACCAACTAAGTTCAAATTTGAAGGATGCAATTGAAACTCCAATGGTGCAACAGGCATGTTTTAAACCTGTTTATTTAACGTGTTTGCTGTTGTAATTGCTCTATGTTGATTTTAGTTTCAATTGAATAAACAGTTATGTTCTCATGCCATGCACATTACAAGTGTTGTTATGGTTGTGTAGTTTCCCACACTTATATTCTGCCTATGCTGCCTTGTCTTCAATAGATATGATTTGAACTATATCTATCTTGATTTGGCAACATAAACTAGAATGATATAGACCATACAGTGACCATACTACATAGATATATGTTTGTTTCATGCTGTTATCATGTCCACCTTACTACTGAACTAGTTTACCAAAATGAGTTTCATATACTACATTGTAAACCTGTGATGTGTTTGTTTGTTTCTCTTTTAGAACGCGGATAAAATATTGGAGAAGAGTACCCCGTTATGCATTGGTAAAGGAAGTAATGCAGATAAGGTTCAAGATAGTGAGACATCCATGTTGGTCTCCAAGAAAGCTGATAAAAACTATATTGAAGACACAGAGACAACCCCAAAGTCATGTCTTGATGTAGTGTTTGAGTTACTGGCTACTACTGCTGGCACCAGCTCTTCGAACTCGTTGCCTGAATCAGTTCAGCTTCTTGAGTCTCAACTTCAAGTTGAAAGACATCAATCAGATGTTATGCGACAGGAAGCCGAAGGACTGAGGAAGTCCCTGCAGAATTCAGATGCATACTTTCTAGTGCAACAGCAAGTGCTGGAGGATTTAAGCGCCAAACAAGAGAAAGTTAATAATCTTGCTAAGCATCTTGCCAGCATTATGGGTACCCAGGATATTGTTTCTTGAGCTCTTCTGAAGTGGTTTCAGTTTTGGACTTGTTTTGCTGCGGCATTTATATGCTGCTTTGTTCCCTATATTTGCACCGGTGGCGAACTTTAATGCCCAGTGGATGTAATATGTGTAATAGCCATGATAGCCTAGCATAAGTTGCTTGCTTATTTATTTCCTTATTGTCTTGTTTATTTCTTTGCTTGTAGTCAGTGCAGTTCTTTTTCCGCGGTTTGCTAGTGGCAGCAATAACCTATTTTTAAAAACTAGGCGACATTAACCATGGGCTACATATTTACTATAGTTACCATGGCCCTCCTACGGGCCGTAGAAACAATGGGACTTCTACGGGTAGTAGAAACAATGGGCCTTATACGGGTCGTAGACACAATGGGCCTTCTACGGGTCGTATCATCAATGGGCCTTCTACGGGCCGTATGATCGGTTGGCCAAACATGGGCCAATAACAGACCGCATTATGGTCGTAAACGTGCTAGAGTTGGAATCGTCCGTTCATGGGCCGACCATAACGGGCCGTCGTTAATCGGCCGTATTTGATGACGCTATGAAAACGGCCCAACGTATTGATGGGCCATAAACGGGCTGACTGTAACCTCGGGCTGAATTTTGCCCACAAGCAGAAAATATGGGCCGTAAGTAAACGAATGTTGGAAATGAGCCCAAGAATAAATGGGCCCTGAGAAGGCCGAAATATAACATGGGCTGGAAATGGCCCAACGGGATAACGGGACGTTAATGGGTATAAAGTGATACACTATTCATTACGGGCCAGTTTCACCACGGGCCGTTAATGGGTATAAAGTGATACACTTTTCATTACGGTCTAGTTTCACCACGGGTTGTTAAGCCAAGAGTTACAAAGGGCCCCATATGGGCCGAAAGACGTCATGGGCCATACATGGGCCAGAAGTTAAAACGGGCTGGAATCATATTGGATGGCCCAGATGACGTTACTGGGCCTAATTCGGGTAGGTCGTAATGGGCCCTGGGTTAGCAGGCTGTAAATGGGCTATATGCAAACAGGCCGTTAACAGGCTATCGGTGGGAATGACACCTATGGGATCACTGGAATCCCTACTACGGTCGGCGGGCGCGGGGTTGTGGAAAGACCGGGTCTAAGAGCCAGCACAAAGGTCGTTTACCCAGGTTCGGGCCGCGAGGATGCGTAATACCCTAGTCCTGCTTTGGTGTATATTCGAGCGTTCTTGAGCTAGCTATGGTGCGTCTATTGCTCAAAAGAGTTGAATCCCACTTCAGTACGCCTCGGGCCTCCTTTTATAGGAGAAAGGGGTTGCCACGATGGCACAGGAGGTGGAAAGTGTACAGTAGCTGGGCTTATCGCCCGTCATTACAGGACAAAACGCATTAAATGTGTCCCTTAGGTGTCCCCTTGCTTTATTGGGGACGGGGGCGAGGCCCGTCCCATCCATCGCTGCCTCGCCTTGCTTCGACACGCGCCCTAGCCAGCGAGGCGTGCGACGCCATGTAGGCTGGCAGGCTGCTGAGCTGGCGCGGTGGCATGGTCTTCACGAAGATCTGCATGCCACCACGCAGGTGCTTGCTGAGTTGGTGCAGAGGCCGTACTTTGCCACGCAGGTGCTCGCCTGGCTGGCTGGGCTGGCAGCTGCATAGAAACGGCGGTGGAATCTTGGCAGGCGGGGGCCTGGCCGTGGCCCTGCTGATGTCCTTGGCAAGGGTCTTGCCGGGGCCCCGGCAAGGGTCTTGGCCTCAGCATCGCGGCCGTCCTCGGCAAGGATCTTGCCAGAGGTCTCGTGTATTTCCTTGGCAAGGATATTTCTGAGGATCGTCGTCTTCTGGTCCTCTTCTGATCTCGCATGCTTATGATCTTCACGAAGATTTGCATGCCACCAAGGAGGTGCCTCCCGATCCTTGGTTCTAATGTGGTTGATGGCGTTGGAACCCTTGAGCTCAAGGGTGGAGCGCTTCGCTGGTGTCGGGCAAGTTGCCTCGGCAAGGTTCTTGCCAGGGCCACGGAGGCTGCCCCGGCAAGGGTCTTGCTGGGGGAGTCCACCTTGCCCTCCTTCTCTTTGTGTTTCCGGTATTGGTGTTGCTTTGATCATCTTGTGGCCCTGGCTTCCCTCCTCTGCTCTACTCAGCGTGGTCGTGGGCGCGGCTCTGACTGCCCGTGCACAAGTAAAGGGGTACAAAGGAGAGCCCTTACTTTTGTACACCGACAAGAGCCCCCGGGCCTGGGCCACACATAAGCGTGATGCGTTGTTGGGCTAGGCCCAAAATGGTGCGCGGGCAGGCTGGGCGGATTTTTACCGCGATTTCTTCGTCTGTTGTGCTTCCCCACACCCGCGTTGAATGCGTGACGTGGGGATCGTGCGTGGGGTGACCGAAGCATGCCTGCATCATCCTGCGGTGAATAGTAAAGAGGTGGCTTGCGTGTCCCTTTAAGACTGCAGGGCCGCTGCTGATTTACTTTCTCTACCTTGGAACAGTCGTTCCACGTTTCCCACTACGCCTGCCCCTTGCGCCACGTATGCCGCATACACGATGTGGGGTAGGTGACAGACGCACGGGATATGGGAAGGCGTGCGGGCTGATATTCATGCGTCTTCGATTGGGCGAGGAGGGCGGTCGACGGCCTCGCTTGCCGCCGTTTTTATGAGCCGGATCCGAGCGGACTCTTCAGGGGCGTAGGACTGGTCCTTCAGCTTCCCTTCCCCAACTATAAAAAGGGGACGCAGGGGCAGGAAGAAAAGCATCTCCTTGCATCTCCCCTTCGTCTCCATCCTCACCCACAGTCATGGCGAGGGGTCGTGGCCGCGGCCGTTCTTCTGTGGAGGCGACCAGGTCCTCCTCCTGCCAGAGAGCCGTAGTGGTCAAGGAAGAGCTCGATGCCCAGGGTGAAGGCCATGCTCGAGGCGGGGCCGGTTGACGGGGCCGCGACCGGCGAGGCGGTCGAGGCAGAGGTGGGCGTGGAACTGGAATGCCTACACCGTCTCCAACTCCGTTGCCATCTCCTCCTGATTCACCGAGCGGTCATGTCGGGGACTCGGCGCTCGAGTTCATCTTGCAGCTGTGTGGGCCGCCGCGCCGCAGCCTTCGTCTTCCCCGGGCGTTCATGAGTGTGCTGGAGGTCGACCAGCCGCCGCAGCTGAGGCTTCTCATGAAGGGGTGTTGCCATGGCGACATGTCGGTGAATACAAGGTTCCCCGCCCCTCAAGTGATTCTCCTTCGCCGGGGCTGGAAAAATTTTGCACTCATCCATTGCTTGATGGATGGGCACGTCCTCTGCTTCAAGCTAGCGGAGAGCAATTTGCTCTCGTCAAGGTCTTTGGGCGCTCGGGACACAGGATAGGGTGCCGTGCAGAGAGCTCAACTGATGGGGAAAGCTCCTCTTCGAGCGAGAGTGACGAGGGGGGCAGCGATAGCGACGACGAGGGTGGCGGGTGGGGGGTGACGGGTCCGACTAGGCGTCGGGCGCATCGCTCCTGGGCGACGCCGGAAGCACCATCATCTGCATCGCCAGCTCCTTGAACTTCTCGGGGTCGTCTCCTTGGGCAGCTGGCGTGGGAAGGCCGGAGAAGATGAAGAAGGCGGTGGCGGGCCGTCAAGTCAGAGTACAATGGCACTGACGCCTTCATAGCGTATTGGCGGCCCACTGCCTCATCTTCTAGCTCTTCTCCCGGCACCATCATCACCAGCCCTCTCTTGGGAGGCCACCGATATGTTCTCTTGGCGCCTTTCGCTGCTCGTACCTCGCATAGGCGCTCCTTCGCCCTCCTACTCTCTTATTCTGTTTCCTGGGGAGAGGGAAAAGAAAGGGATTATGGGCATCTTATCCTTTTTTTAGTTTGTAAGCCTACGAGCCTTAGTTAAATTTAGAACTTGTAATCCCCTTGCTCATGTTTACATTCCGTACGAACTGTACCTGTATGGGACGTATTAATGACAAAGGGTGCTTGCCGGGTTCTTTGTGCGTGAGCGAAGCCCATGCCAAGGAACGAATCCTTGTTATTTTTAAATATAAACATTGTCACCCGACAACAGGCCTTGCCGCTCCCTTACTTCATTCGACCATACTCATGCTTTCGGCGGAGGTAGGGGCGAAGTAGGGTTAGGCCCTACGCTTGCTTCCTTGTCACCGTGACTACAACCAAGTTCCGACCCAGGGATTGGGTGCAGGAAAAGGGGGAGCACGATGGCCTAGTAATAAAACGAGGTTTCATATGTCCCAATTCCATACGGAAATGCATAATAGGGGATAAAAGACTTATCTGAATCTGCAGCCCCCAGCAACTTTGGCTTGCCGTGGTCAGACCCTTGTCTCTTCAGCCCCCGGCAACCTTAGCTTGCCGGACCGGAGCGCTGGCTCGTTCTCCTTCTTCCAAATAGCTCAGCAGAACTGTCCATGTACCCTGCGAACCAAAGAGGATGGAAAGGAACAGAGAGACGCACAATCGACCTCTATGCTAGGGGTTAGTCGCCGCTAAGCACTATCAACCCTAACCGAGGGAGAGACTCAACCTAGCATGCATGCTATAACTTAGGGCGCGAGCGCTTCATTTATTTATGCTCAGGGTCTGCGCCTGGCTTTGCACAAAGGGTTACATGCCTTGCCGGCAAGGCTTGTACAAAAGGGTGGTCTGCCGGGGGCCCGGCAACCGCGCCTTATGGGTAAAACTTGCAAAGATGCTCGATATTCCAGGAGTTGCTCACTAGAATGGCATCTACGGTCTCTAGGCGGACTGCGCCGGGCCTGGTGACTCGTATTACCCGATAAGGGCCTTCCCACTTTGGCGTAGACTTGTTGGAATTCTTGGCCGATTGAACGTGTCGAAGAACAAGGTCACCTTCCTCAAAGCTTCGGGCATGAACCTTGCGGCTATGGTAGCGGCGCAAGGCTTGCTGGTAGCGCGCTGCTCTCATAGTCGCCCGAAGACAATCTTCCTTGAGGAGCGTTGCGTCATCTTGCCGTAATCGCTCTTGCGCAAACTCGTCATAAACAAGCACTCGAGGTAACCCGTATATGAGTTCTATGGGGAGAACTGCTTCTGCCCGGTATACCAGGGCAAAGGGTGTCTGGCCGGTGGCTTGATTTGCCATCAGCGTAGGCGTCTTGGAGGTCGACGCGCCGCCGGTATGGCACGGCGCCGCCCCTGGAGAGCCCCGCGCCACCTGCGGGGGGCCCAACTCCATCTTTGGATTTGGCGGCGTGCGGCTCGTCAGCTTGTGCGCGAACGACGCCGCTTGCCAGGCTCCGACTGCCAGAGCGATGTGGGTGTTCGCGGGCCACGCCACGGGTTCTGTCCGTGACCGCCCCGCTACTCGCCCGCACCAGTACGGGCAGTCTGGCTCCGGATGAACCGATCGCTGTTGTCGTCTTCCTCTTGGGAGCCATGGCGACGAAGAACTGCTAGACCAGCCGCTAAACCGGATTTTCACAATTGCACCCCCTACCTGGCGCGCCAAAAATGTCGGTGGGAACGACACCTATGGGATCACTGGAATCCCTACTATGGTCGGCGGGTGCGGGGTTGTGGAAAGAGCAGGTCTAAGAGCCAGTACAAAGGTCGTTTACCCAGGTTCGGGCCGCGAGGATGCGTAATACCCTAGTCCTGCTTTGGTGTATATTCGAGCGTTCTTGAGCTAGCTATGGTGCGTCACTTGCTCAAAAGAGCCGAATCCCCCTCCAGTACGCCTCGGGCCTCCTTTTATAGGAGAAAGGGGATGCCACAGTGGCACACAGGAGGTGGAAAGTGTACAGTAGCTGGGCTTATCGCCCATCATTACAGGACAAAATGCATTAAATGTGTCCCTTAGGTGTCCCCTTGCTTTATCGGGGACGGGGGCGAGGCCCGTCCCGTCCGTCGCCGCCTCGCCTTGCTTTGACACGCGCCCTGGCCAGCAAGGCGTGCGGCACCATGTAGGCTGGTAGGCTGCTGAGCTGGCGCGGTGGCAGGGTCTTCACGAAGATATGCATGCCACCACGCAGGTGCTTGCTGAGTTGGTGCAGAGCCCGCACGTTGCCACGCAGGTGCTCGCCTGGCTGGCTAGGCTGGCAACTGCATGGAAACGGCGCTGGAGTCTTGGCAGGCGCGGGCCTAGCCGTGGCCCTGCTGATGTCCTCGGCAAGGGTCTTGCCGGGGACCCGGCAAGGGTCTTGCCGCGGCATCACGGTCGTCCTCGACAAGGATCTTGCCGGAGGTCTCATGGATTTCCTTGGCAAGGATCTTGCCGAGGATCGTCGTCTTCTGGTCCTCATCTGATCTCGCATGCTTATGATCTTCACGAAGATCTGCATGCCATCATGGAGGTGCCTCCCGAGCCTTGGTTCCAATGTGGTTGATGGCGTTGGAACCCTTGGGCTCAAGGGTGGCGCGCTTCGCTGGCGTCGGGCAAGTTGCCTCCGCAAGGTTCTTGCCGGGGCCGCGGAGGCTGCCCCGGCAAGGGTCTTGCCGGGGGAGTCCACCTTGCCCTGCTTATCTTTGTGTTTCCGATCTTGGCGTTGCTTTGATCGTCTTGTGGCCTTGGCTTCGCTCCTCTGCTCTGCTCAGCGTGGCCGTGGGCGCGGCTCTGACTGCCCGTGCACAAGTAAAGGGGTACAAAGGAGAGCCCGTACTTTTGTACACCGACACGGGCTTTCCATGGGCCGACCCGCCACCTTTTTACCAAGTCAAATGGGCCAGCCTTTTCACAGAATGGGCCTCTGTTGGGCCGTGCCACGTGTCTACGTATCATAGGTGCCTTCTGTCCAATGAGTGGATGACATCTGTCCAAACGGTGAGCCGACACGTGTTTCCTCTAGCCAATGATGATTTTACACATGGAAAATCCCCATTGGTCAGGGCTGTTAACGGGTTATCGGGTCCAAAACCGGACCCGATAGCTTGACGGCATTCCATTCCGGTGGATTCCACGTGTCGGTCACCCTTGACGAAAGCACTTCTGTGACGCGCGATTTATCATCATGGAAGTGGACACTTCCATGATGATAATTTTGGTAATGTCATGGAACACTTCTACGATAGCACAGGTATGATTATCTTGATTCTGTCATAAAATCGTTATGGATGTACATGCATGACAGAAAACATGACCTACTGTGACAAACACGTATCATCACGGAAGTGTATTTTTTTGTAGTGAAAAGTGAGATCTGATAGAGATAGATAAACGGTAAAGTAAATATTTTTTGGTATTTTTGGGTGTATAGATTGGAAAGTAAAGATTGCAAAATAGTAGATCGAAAACAAACAAGATGTAAACGAGATTCAATAATATGGAAAAGAGACCCAGGGGCTATAGGTTTCACTAGTGGCCTCTCTCGAGATAGCATATATTACGGTGGGTGAACAAATTACTGCCGAGAAATTGATAGAAAAGCACATAATTATGATGACATCTGTCGGCGTCCTGGATATGGGGGTATCCAGCCTTGCCTGCCTGCAGCTCACCACGTGGCGCCATCAACGGCCTGGTACGGCCGAGCTTCAGCATCAACCGCACAAGACCCTCGCGAGGGGCCAAGCCTCACGAGGCGGACGACGTCAAGACCCCCGAGGGGATCGGCCTCACCAGGCTGGCTCCCTAGGGGCGGAGAGTTCTATGCAAGGTTCACCTCGCGAGGCTCAGCTGACATGAGCCATGACGACCAAGGCCAGGTGGGAGCCAGGCGGGCGCAGAGCATAGGTTTCCTCTTCGGTGCAAAGGAGGCAAGCCACAGGTGCGGAGTCCCGAGGAATCAGCCAAAAGTTTCCATTCTGGTGCAACAAGACCAAGACCGCCAGGACGGCAGGACGGAGGTCATCAACGAGCCCACCGCAACGTCATGACCAGAGGCTTTTCGCAGGCGAAGACTACTTTTGTCAGGATAAGCTATACTACTTGTCCCCTTTCAAATCCGGCCATTGTGGGATCCCTTCCCGCCAACATTTGGGAAGAGGACCAAGGCCACTATAAATAGGACTTAGCCACCACCATAGAGGGGGATCGGATCCATTCTCACCCGACCACTTCACCAGCTCTCTTGAGCTCAGGAACACCTCACCTCCTGAGGCCAGTTCATCCACTATACTAGTTCATAATCAGCCCTACGAGGCAATCCACCAAAATGCTGGAGTAGGGTATTACACCGCAAGGTGGCCTGAACCAGGATAAACTGTTGTGTCTCTTTGTCTCTTTGAGCTTGACGCACTAGGCTTAGGAGGATCACGAGTAGGAAGGCTAGGTAGGTTGAGATCTCCGCGCCCACCCCAGAGTTCGAACCTCTCAAGGGTTTGTGGAACCCATAATCCGACATTTGGCGCGCCAAGTAGGGGTGCATCGGAAATTTTCTACCCCGACCGCCAGATCGCGCCGCTGGCCCCGATGGTGGGCGCTCCTCCGTCGACCCAGCCGACACGCGCTCCCGAAGAAGTGTCGGGGCTGCGCTGCTTCACCCTCTCTCTGCGGCAGGTGCAGTGGCCGCCCAAGTTCTGACCAGAGATGCCGCCACGTTATGACGGCGTGGCGGATAAGGCCGCCTTTCTTCAAGCATACGAGGAGGCAGTCTGGGCGGCCGGCGGAGATGACAAGGTGAAGGCCAACTGGCTCCCCATGGCCCTTGTAGGCGCACCGCGTGCCTGGTTGCTCAACCTGTCGGCATCCTCTGTGGCCCCCTGGGAAGATCTGCGCGACCTCTTCCTCGCCCACTACGCGGCACCGGCGCCCCCGGTCAACGCAGATCTCCTAGGTGGCTCACAGGCACGTCCCTCCAACCACCACATCAAGCAGTTCTACCGGAGAGTAGGCGCCGCCCAGGCGGGCTCGGGGGCTCCCCCGGGCTGGGCGGCTCCCAAGGCCGACCTCACCTTCGGCCGCGGGGATCATCCTGCCGCCACGACGGGAGCAGGCGTGCTCCCAAACCCCCACCATCTTCCACGTGGAGGTCACCAGGACCCTCATCGACGGCGGAGCCGGCCTCACATGCTCTCCGCAGAGGCGTTCGGCCTGCTGCACGTGCCGCCCAGCCGGCTCCGCCCCTCCAAGCCTTTCTCCGGGGTCGGCGGCGGCTCCACTAGCACCCTGGGGCAGATCCGCCTCCGTGTCACCTTCGGGACCTGTGACAACTACTGCACCGAGCTCATCGACTTCGACGTCGCTAGGATTGACCTGCCATACAATGCCATTCTGGGGTACCCGGCCTTGGCCCAGTTTATGGCCGCGACCCACCCCACGTACAACCTCATGAAGATGCCCGGTAGCAACGGTGTCCTCACGGTGGTAGGGGACACCAAAGGCGCGCTGCAGGCCCTCAAGCTCACCTTTAGGTCTGACGCATCCGCGCAACCCGACGAGAAAGGGGGTCAAGAGGCCCTAGAAGCAGCGCGGGCCAAGAAGAAGCAGTTGTTCTCCCAAGACCGAGCCGAGACGAAGCAAGTGTTGGTCAGTGAGGATGGAGCGTCCAGTGCCACCTTCACCATAGGGGCTGGCCTCCCTCGGGACCAAGAGGAGGCATTGGTCAACTTTTTGTGAGCCAACAAGGATGTATTCGCTTGGGAACCCAAACACCTGGCTGGGGTCCCAACAGGAATAATCGAGCACCACCTGAGGGTATGCCCAAACGTGCGACCGGTGAAGCAGAAGGCTCGTCGCCAGTCTGCCGAGAAACAGGCCTTCATCGTCTAGGAAACCCATAAGTTACAAGCCGCAGGGGTCATCAGAGAGGTACGGTACCCAGAGTGGCTGGCGAACCCCGTCATCGTCCCCAAGAAAGGAGGGAAGGAGCGCATGTGCGTCAACTTCACCAACCTCAATAAGGCCTACCCGCAAGATCCCTTCCCGCTCCTTCGCATTGACCAGATCGTGGACTCCACCGCCGAGTGCGGCCTGCTGTGCTTCTTGGATGCCTTCTTAGGCAACCACCAAATCAAGATGGCCATGCAGGATGTGGAGAAAATGGCATTCCTGACCCCCTGCGGGGTGTACTTGTTGGGGAACGTAGTAATTTCAAAAAAATTCCTACGCACACGCAAGATTGGTGATGCATAGCAACGAGAGGGGAGAGTATTGTCTATGTACCCTCGTAGACCGTAAGCGGAAGCGTTATGACAACGCGGTTGCTGTAGTCGTACGTATTCGCGATCTAACCGATCCAAGTATCGAACGTACGGCACCTCCGAGTTCAGCACACGTTCAGCTCGATGACGATCCCCGGTGTCGGTGTCAAAACCGGCGGATCTCGGGTAGGGGGTCCCGAACTGTGCGTCTAGGTAGATGGTAACAGGAGACAAGGGACACGATGTTTTTACCCAGGTTCGGGCCCTCTCGATGGAGGTAAAAACCCTACTCCTACTTGATTGATATTGATGATATGGGTAGTACAAGAGTGGATCTACCACGAGATCAAGGAGGCTAAACCCTAGAAGCTAGCCTATGGTATGATTGTTGTAATGGTTGTTGTGTCCTACGGACTAAAACCCTCCGGTTTATATAGACACCGGAGAGGGCTAGGGTTACACAGAGTCGGTTACAATGGTAGGAGATCTACATATCCGTATCGCCAAGCTTGCCTTCCACGCCAAGGAAAGTCCCATCCGGACATGGGACGAAGTCTTCAATCTTGTATCTTCATAGTCTTGGAGTCCGGCGGACGATGATAGTCCGGCTGTCCGGACAACCCCTAGTCCAGGACTCCCTCAGTAGCCCCTGAACCTGGCTTCAATGACGATGAGTCCGGCGCACATAATTTTTGGCATTGCAAGGCGGGTTCCTCCTCCAAATAATCCATAGAAGATTGTGAACACCAGGATAGTGTCCGGCTCTGCAAAATAAATTCCACATTCCACCGTAGAGAGAATAATATGTACACAAGTTCAATCTGCTGACGTATTTCGTGGCATGACGTCACGCCACTACCAAGCCTTTACTTGAATCATTTTTTATTATACCACCTCAGCGCGTTTAGCGGCGGTTTCTTGGCACGTCTTGTCGAAGCAGAGATCGTGTTCCCCTTATTCCGGGATTCTCATCAATACGGACGTGGGTAACCCAACCGCGCCCGTCGCCACGCCCCCTCTATCGAAGGCGAGTCCCGAACGGTCACGGAGACGGCTCTTGGTATTCTCCCTCTTTATAACGGGACCGAGGCTCGTTTCTTTTCTTCAATCTCCCGTCGAATCTTCTCCTTGCTCCAAGTTCCAACACCCAGAGCCCCAGATTCGAGCGCTTCGGACCTTCAACAATGTCCGGCTCCGACCTTCAGGGCCGGTGGATGCCCTCCTCCGTCACGGAGGAGGACGTGCTAAAGCTGCGAGAGGCCAAGTACCTATCTTACGAGATTTCGCACAGGTTGTCCGCCGAAGGGCAGGCCATCCCCACCCCCGAGCCGGGCGAGTATGTCGTCTTTGTATCCCACCTCCGTCGGGGTTTAGGCTTCCCGACGGATCCTTTTGTGAGAGGGCTCATGTTCTACTATGGGTTGGATTTTCATGACTTGGCTCCGGAGTCCATCCTCCATATTTCCGCATTTATTGTCGTCTGCGAAGCCTTCCTCCGCGTCACCCCCCACTTCGGCCTGTGGCTGAAGACCTTCAATGTGGAGCCGAAGATGATCGGGGGGCGTCAAGTAGAGTGCGGCGGAGCGGCCGTAAGCAAGAGGGCCGATGCCCCGTGGCCCGAGGGCTCCTTCCAAGAGGAGCTCGGCTTGTGGCAGCGAGAGTGGTTCTATGTCACCGCTCCGAAGGGCAGCAGGCAGAAGCCGCCGCCCTTATTCCGCTCGGGACCTCCACGACGGTTGATGTCGTGGGTCAACCAAGGGCTCAACTAGGGGCCGCCAAAGGACGTGCCCCTACTGCAGGGCCGGATTCGAGACCTCCAAGTGAGGGAGATCGATCTAGTAGTGGTAATGCAGTTCATGCTGATTAGGCGTCTCCTGCCCTGCAAGCGCCGTCCTCTCCGGCTGTGGGAGTTTAACCCGGAAGGACCACGGATTCTTCAACACTTCATGGGTATAACACCCATGGAGATGTACAAATTATTCTTCGGACCACGAGTGGCGTGTCCGGAATTGACCGAGGATGCCCGCCTAAGCTGCAATCGCCCGGATACACAAGTAAGTAGCTCCGAGTCCGGACATACCATCTGTTTGTCTTTCTATGATTCGCCTTTTAACCCATTACCCTTCGACAGGAGTGGATAGCGCAAGCAAAGCTGATACGGTGTCCGGCCCCCCTCTCAGAGACCGCGCCGGATCCCGTGCTGGTCAGGATGTTGGAGGTTGCGCCTTCAGAAGAAGGCGAAGGGGAAGATAGGGGAGCTACCGCCTCACTCAAGGAGGCGCTTGAAGAAGGGGGGATCGAGAATCCCTCCCTCCAGGGGAGAAGAGGACCGCCTCCGGAGACCCGGAGGCCAAAGCCCCTAAGCGGGGGAAGAAA
The DNA here is from genome assembly GCA_021437245.1 of Aegilops speltoides. NCBI lineage: Eukaryota > Viridiplantae > Streptophyta > Magnoliopsida > Poales > Poaceae > Aegilops > Aegilops speltoides. The sequence continues at coordinate 75,117,880 of CM038145.1, read as the reverse complement.
TCTTCACCGGAGGGTCCTGCGTCCGGGGAGGTCCCATGCGCACAGTCTCCCCTAAAGAATCAGCCCTCCAGCGAGCCGTAAGTAGAAAGAAGGGAGTTCAGTGATAAGAGATATCCCTATTTGTACTTCTGAGGATAACCGAAGGTTTTTCCCTTGTAGTTCGGATCTCCGACCTTCTCAGATGAGCTCATCTTCAGGGGACCTTCGTCCGGAGATGGTGGAGAGCGAGACGCCTCCGTCTGCTGCGCTGTCGGACAGGGCGGACGAGCCTGAAGTGTCATCACGAAGAGTTTCCCCGAGCCCAGTAAAGCTGAAGAGTTTGACGCCGACTAGAGTTCGGCCGGGTGAGCTGAAGGATCTACTTGAGAAGGCGTCCATCTCAGAAGATCACTGTGCATTGATGAGTACGGTGATTGGGAGAATTTCATCCGCCGAGAGCGGATTGCATAATGCCGTCAGGAGTTTGCTGGCGGGGTTTGAGGTACGTGAAAATGACACACCTTTTGACAGTTTTGCACATAAAGTGCGCCCTGTATAGATAGTAGCCCCTGAGACTCGGTAGGTTGTCGAGAGCGACAGCGTGTCGAGGATCTAAATCGCAGGTTTCAATCTTCGTCGTTCCTATGCAGGTGGCGGATTGTCCGGGGGCCAGCCGGACTGATGGAGTTGCTGAACTAAAGCGGCAGCTCGATGTTGCGGATGCGGACATCGCGCTATTCAACAGGCGACTTGACGAGTCGCAAGGTAAGTTTTTTCTCCGCAGTCACCTAGTAAGGGAGCCGAAGCCCATCTCTTATAATATTTGTGCTTGACGCAGATGGTGCTGCTGCTATGGAGAGCCTACGGGCCGAACTTGCTCAAGCCAAGGAGCAAGCCAGAAGGAGTGATGCGGCGGCCTCGAGGGCGGCCGAGGAGTTAGAAGCCGAAAGGGCTACGCACTGCCAAAGCAGGGAAGAGATGGCCAAAATGGCCGTGAAGTTAAAAGATGCTACCGACCGCAGTGAGGTTCTTGAAAAGGAGCGCCTAACGGAGCGAGAAGACCTGGGGAAGGCCACCGCCGAAGCCAAGGGCGCCGATTCGCAATGCGGGCTATCAAGGAGGAGCTGCGCAAGCCGGAGACATTGTGGTCGGCAAGCCCTTTCTGCGCCGAAGGTTTACGAATCAAAGTATGCTCAACTTGGCGGTTGTGGGGTCCGGAGGATCCTTATATGGACTTAGCGGCAAGTGCGGCGGATGCCGTTGTGCACTTCCGGAGCGGAAGGATCACAAGGCGGAAGAGCTGTTTTGGTCTCAATTCCATAGTCCGGGCGTTCACTTCGGCTGACCGACCGGTTGGCGAGTGGGCTGAGCTGAACAGGTTGTCGGGCTTGCCATGACGGATATCGTGACTCATGTGCGGCGGATAGGCCCAAGCCAAAGAGTTATTTTGGCTTATTGCAGCAATTTCTTGGGCGGTGCCGCATATCAAAGCGATGAAGCGGTCGGCCTGCATAGAGCGCGACGGATGGCATTCGCCCGATGTGAAGACACATTGGACAGAGATGGATGCCACCGCTGTTGCGACCCCGGGTTCGGACGAGAGCCGATTACCCGCCGAGCACTATTTTGGGGAAGTTCTGTGTGGTGCTCGTGTAATAGAGTCGCAGTGCTCAAAAAATGTCACGTTCAAATGAACGTTTTTGTTTTGTACAACCATGTTTATGATGTAGGCGCTTTTTAAACTTGTGCGTTCAAGTATTGAAATATCTCCTATGTGGCCGTTTATGTATACGTGTGTATGACCTGAAAGATTACAGTCGTCGGCTTCAGCCCCCACGCACAAGGTGCAGGGGTGTTCACAAAAAAAAGTGCATTTTCACACTTAATCCGACGTCTCGGTCCTGTTAAGGAGGTGGTAGTGTAGCAAACGAGGCAACCGGACTATAATGCTTTATCACTTTCACTTAGCCATTGGAGTTCGAGGGTGGGGCTACGATATAGCCCCTGGGGGCACCGCGCTCTCCGGGTTCGGAAGCGTATGTACTGACCGGAAGCGGTCCTTTGTCAGCGGAGAATTCTAAACATTCCGGTGGTCGATCGAGTGGTTGACCGGTCTCTCGCTGTATCATGATGATCAGTTTTGCTTTCTCTACTAAGGTGCTCGCCCAGCGAAGCTGGGGCACAATCGCGAGAGTTCTCCTGGTGCTGCGTTAGCGGACGATACGGAGCGTAAGGCAGCAAAACACGGGGCCGCAAACCCAACATTTGACCAAAGACATGATTCGGAGCTGATGCATATAAGGCCTAACTCGAGACGCCGAACACTCCCTTAGGTGTTCGGTCTTTATAATAACGGGCCGAACAATGCCCTAAGCCCCTAGTGTCCAGGTACGGGCAAGGTCCTCTGACGCGGCCGATGCCAAAACGTCAGTCTCCTCTCTGGTTATCATGAAAAACCAGGGGATTATAGCTACAAGAGACAGTAAAAAGGGTTTACACAGGGTCTTAATCTGGAAAGAATCCTTGCAACGGGTCCCTACTGCACGTCTGCGCTTGTGTCTCCGTTGTGCCGTTATCCTGGACGGGTGTGCATGGTGTTCATCTGTAAAAAGAGAGGAACTTAGTTTGAAAAGAAATCGTGCAAAAAGTGCATAAAATATTAATAAATTAATAAAGCTGAGCCTGTATTAGCTCATTGTTGCTTATATGCACAGCCCCTTGTGAAGGGGTGTGCGGCTAGGGGGCCCCTAGCTTTTTTATGCCGGACTCGTCTAACCGTGTCCGGGGTCTTTAAATGACCCTCTTAATGAAATGATGCCACGTGGACCGGGCATTTTAAGTGTAAGAGACGCGTAATGTGGTATTGCGTTAAAGCGGATGAAAGCTTCGCGCCCCAATAGTGCTTGATAGCTACTTTTGAATGGGGCGACATGAAAGATTAGCTTTTCGCGTCGGAAGTTGTCCGGTGACCCAAACACGACTTCTAGTAATAAGGAGCCTGTGCACTTGGCGTAAGGGCCTGGCGTCACTCCTTTAAAGGAAGTGCGGCTATGTCGAATTTTAGTAGGGTCTATCCCCAACTTGCGGATTGTGTTCAGATATAGCAGATTTAAATCGCCGCCGCCGTCCATCAGGACTTGTGTAAATTGTAGTCCGTCTATTATAGGATCCAATATCAGAGCAATCCATCCTGCATTTCGAATGCTTCTGGAATAATCCAGGTGGTCGAAAGTGATTGGTTTTGACATCCAACTTCGAGGTTCCGCTGGGGTGGACCGTGCGGCACTTATTTTAGCAGGTGCAGCATTATTTTTCCGTAATATCACATGAAGTGAGTTTACTGTTTTGACTTCTTGTGGGAAAGTCTTTTGTTTTCCGGTGCTCTGCTGGTGGGGTTCGTCATCATCCTCGCTTGGGCGTCGAGCCCCTTGTGTTCGGTGTTGAGTCGGCGGACTGTTTAAAACCCAACAATCTCGGTGGGTGTGGTTCGCGAGTCTCCCGAATCTTGTGGATTTGACATATCCGATCCAAAATTTTGTTTAAGTTGGATAGCTCATCACCGTTGTCCTTAAGAGGCGGTGTTTTATTGTTTGGCGCGAGCTTTTGAATCCGGCGTTGACCGCGTATTCTTTTGGCATTTTCTTTATTCGCGCTGATCCTTTCTGCGCCGTGATTTTCCATTTCCATCTCGATCTCGGATGTACTCGGGTCGTGGTGCTGCATCTTGCTAGCGGCTGTCCTCCCCGCAAGCGGGTCATGAGGTTTGTTAGCACGGCCATTGTCCTCGGCTTCTCTTGGCGAGGTGTCTGTGAAACCATTAAATCCACAGACGTTGTGTTTAAAAGCTGCTAAGGCTTCAGCGTCCGGACGATCGACTATTTGGTTCTTTTGGTAAGGAACCTGTTCGAATTCTTGCTTGACTCTCGGGCTGTTGAGTTATATGACTTAGATCATCGCATCCGGAGGTGGACATAAGTCCTTGAAAATTTTTCTCTAAGCGTTCTCGAGCTCTTCCCAACTTCAGCGGTGTTTTTACGGGAGGCTTTTGAGCCAATGCCGAGCTGGCCCTTTGAGCTTGAGGGTAGATATTTTATGGCGTGGAGATCATCTCCTCTAGCCATGTGTATGTGTAGTATGTAATCCTCTATCCAGACTCGAGTGCATTGTTCCGTCGTATGCCTCTATGTTTATGGGTTTGAACCCCACTGAAATTCATGATCCAGCACCTCATCGGTGAAGCATAGTGGGTGTCTGGCGCCCTATATTGGGTGTGCGCTGTCTTGAACACTTGGCGTGTTGTGTTGCTTCTGGGGCCCTCTTTTTGTACGTAAATGGACTGGCTGGGCCATCTGTTTTCAGGGTGATGAGTCGGCTTGAGTGCTGGCGCCGCTTGTCGCTTTGGCTGTCATCACAGTGCGTCTATCCGGCCGGTGGCTTCTTTAATTTTTGACTGTGGTGGCTCTATGGCTTCCTCGTCAAATTCTGGCAGCAGCTTGCGCTTCGGGTAGCTCTTTGTTTGATGGCCATGTCCATATATGTCTGCGGTCTTGAGTACTTTGCTCCACCTCATTCTGAGTATGTCTTCCGCTGTTTTGAGGTTCCGTTTTTCCTTCTTCAAGCTTCTTGCGGTGGCGACGAGTCTTTTGTGAGGGTTCCTGTGCTCCGGTGGTGTGTCTGGCGTGAGATCGTCCAGACTGTTGGTTTCGCCGGGCATGGATTGATTATCCAGTTTGCCTGTTCGGATGGTTGCTTGGTTGCATGTTCGCCGTCCACTGGTTTGCCCTGCTCTATTGCTGGGTCATTAGGAATGCTGTTTTTGTCGAGGCGGGCCTTAGGGCGGCGTCTGCATTGCCGTTTTGGTTGTTTGTAGGCGGGATTATCCTTTGTTGTGCCCCGTTGTTCCTCGTTATCGCTTCCTTTTGGGGTATCCACCATATATACATCATGTGTTGGGGTGGTCTTCCAGTGCCCTGCGGGCGCTGGTTCTTTATCGTCTCCGGCATCGTCGTCCATACCGTCGATGTACTCGGAGTCGTAGTCTAGCATGTCGGTTAGATCGTCGACAGTGGCTAGAAAGTGGGTGGTGGGCGGGCATTGAATTTCTTCGTCGTCCGTATCCCAACCATCCTGGCCATAGTCCGGCCAGGGCTCTCCGGATAGCGAGAGATGCTTTAGCGAATTTAGGATGTCGCCAAAGGGTGAGTGCTGAAAGATGTCCACGGTGGTGAACTCCATGATCGGCGCCCAATCGGATTCGATTGATAGGGGCGCAGGAGGTTCGGAGTTCGGTAGGGAGTCCGGCACCTCGGAGTCACGAGATTTATAAGGGACAAGGTCAGTGTTTGGCTCCATCGCCGTGGAAATCAGAGCCCCCGAGGCGGTATTCAGCCACCATCCTCGTCTGTGATGATCGGCTCCGAACAGGGTCGGAGCAGATTAGTCTTGACCACCAAAACCTTGTCCGTGGCGAGCTAAATCATACCCATCGTGACAGCGCGGCATGCTCGGCTGTGGCTCGAGTCCGTCGAAGATCAAGTCCCCGCGGACATCGGCCGTGAAGTTTAGGCTTCCGAACCTGACCTGATGGCCAGGGGCGTAGCTTTCGATCTGCTCTAGATGGCCAAGTGCATTGGCCCGCAGTGTGAAGCCGCCGAATACGAAGATCTGTTCGGGGAGAAAAGTCTCACCCTGGACGGTGTTGTTGATTGGAGAAGCCATCAAGCCTATCGGTGACGACACAGAGGAACTCTCAATGAAAGCACCAATGTCGGTGTCAAAACCGGCGGATCTCGGGTAGGGGGTCCCGGCGTGCGTCTAGGCGGATGGTAACAGGAGACAAGGGACACGATGTTTTTACCAGGTTGGGCCCTCTCGATGGAGGTAAAACCCTACTCTGCTTGATTGATATTGATGATATGGGTAGTACAAGAGTGGATCTACCACGAGATCAAGGAGGCTAAACCCTAGAAGCTAGCCTATGGTATGATTGTTGTAATGGTTGTTGTGTCCTACGGACTAAAACCCTCTGGTTTATATAGACAGGAGAGGGCTAGGGTTACAGAGTCGGTTACAATGGTAGGAGATCTACATATCCGTATCGCCAAGCTTGCCTTCCACGCCAAGGAAAGTCCCATCCGGACAGGGCGAAGTCTTCAATCTTGTATCTTCATAGTCTTGGAGTTCGGAGACGATGATAGTCCGGCTGTCCGGACACCCCTAGTCGAGACTCACTCACCGGACTCCGATCCAGCAAAGTGTCGGGGATGAGTTCCGTCGGCCTGACAGCGTGGTGGCGATGATGATGTTCTACTGGTATGCAGGGCCTCGCCTAAACTCATGACGATATGACCGAGGTGGAATATGGTGGAGGGGCACCGCACATAGCTAAGGAGGCGATCTTGAAGATCAACTTGTGTGTTCTAGGGTGCCCCTGCCCCGTATATAAAGGAGCAAGGGGTGTGGCCGGCCCTAGGAGGGCGCAAGGGAGAGTCCTACTCCCACCGGAGTAGGACTCTCCCTTCCTAGTTGGATTAGGACTTGGGGAAGGAAGAGGGAAAGGAAGGGGCGCCCCCCCCTCCTTGTCAATTCGGACTTGGGGAGGGTGCTGGCGGCTGCCCTAGGCCTCCTCTCCTCTACCTCCACTAGGCCCCATAAGGCCCATTAGGTTACCGGGTGGTTCCGGTAACCTCCCGGTACTCCGGTAAAATGTCGATTTCACCCGAAACACTTCCGATGTCCAAACATAGGCTTCCAATATATCAATCTTTATGTCTCGACCATTTCGATACTCCTCGTCATGTCCATGATCACATCCGGGACTCCGAACAAACTTCGGTATATCAAAACTTATAAACTCATAATAAAATTGTCATCGTAATGTTAAGCGTGCGGACCCTACGGGTTCGAGAATTATGTAGACATGACCTAGAACTATTCTCGGTCAATAACCAATAGCGGAACCTGGATGCTCATATTGGCTCCTACATGTTCTACGAAGATCTTTATCGGTCAAACCGCATAACAACATACGTTGTTCCCTTTGTCATCGGTATGTTACTTGCCCGAGATTCGATCGTCGGTATCAATACCTAGTTCAATCTAGTTACGGCAAGTCTCTTTACTGATTCGTAATGCATCATTCCATAACTAACTCATTATCTACATTGCTTGTAAGGCTTATAGTGATGTGCATTACCAAGAGGGCCCAGAGATACCTCTCCGACAATCGGAGTGACAAAATCTAATCTCGAAATACGCCAACCCAACATGTACCTTCAGAGACACCTGTAGAGCTACTTTATAATCACCCGATTCGTTGTGGCGTTTGGTAGCACACAAAGTGTTCCTCGATAAGCAGGAGTTGCATAATCTTATAGTTACAGGAACATGTATAAGTCATGAAGAAAGTAATAGCAATATACTAAACGATCAAGTGCTAGGCTAACGGAATGGGTCATGTCAATCACATCATTCTCCTAATGATGTGATCCCGTTAATCAAATGACAACACATGTCTATGGTTAGGAAACATAACCATCTTTGATTAATGAGCTAGTCAAGTAGAGGCATACTAGTGACGTTATGTTTGTCTACGTATTCACACATGTATCATGTTTCCAGTTAATACAATTCTAGCATGAATAATAAACATTTATCATGATATGTGGAAATAAATAATAAATTTATTATTGCCTCTAGGGCATATTTCCTTCAGTCTCCCACTTGCACTAGAGTCAATAATCTAGATTACATAGTAATGATTCTAACACCCATGGAGTCTTGGTGCTGATCATGTTTTGCTCGTGGAAGAGGCTTAGTCAACAGGTCTACAACATTCAGATCCGTATGTATCTTGCAAATCTCTATGTCCCCCACCTGGACTTGGTCCCGGATAGAATTGAAGCGTCTCATGATGTGTTTGGTCCTCTTGTGAAATCTGGATTCCTTTGCCAAGGCAATTGCACCAATATTGTCACAGAAGATCTTCATTGGTCCCGATGCACTAGGTATGACACCTAGATGGAAATGAACTCCTTCATCCGAGACTCCTTCATTTGCTGCTTCGAAGCAGCTATGTACTCCGCTTCACATGTAGATCCCATACGGCGCTTTGTTTAGAACTGCACCAACTTACAGCTCCACCGTTTAATAAAAACACGTATCCGGTTTGCGATTTAGAATCGTTCGGATCGGTGTTAAAGCTTACATCGGCGTAACCATTTACGACTAGCTCTTTGTCACCTCCATATCGAGAAACATATCCTTAGTCCTTTTCGGTATTTCGGGATGTTCTTGACCGCTGTCGATGATCCACTCTTGGATTACTTTGGTACCTTCTGCCAAGCTTATTGCTAAGCACACGTCGGTCTGGTACACAGCATTGCATACATGATAGAGCCTATGGGTGAAGCATAGGAACATCTTTCATTTTATCTCAATCTTACATTGTGGTCGGGCATTGAGTCGACTCAATTTCACACCTTGTAGCACGGCAAGAACCCTTTCTTTGCCTGATCCATTTTGAACTTTTCAAAACTTTATCAAGGTATGTGCTTTGTGAAAGTCCAATTAAGCGTCTTGATCTATCTCTATAAATCTTGATGCCCAATATGTAAGCAGCTTCACCGAGGTCTTTCATAGAAAAACTTTTATTCAAGTATCCCTTTATGCTATCTAGAAATTCTATATCATTTCCAATTAATAATATGTCATCTACATATAAAATCAGAAATGCTACAGAGCTCCCACTCACTTTCTTGTAAATACAGGCTTCTCCAAAAGTCTGTATAAAACCATATGCTCTGATCACACTACCAAAGCATTTATTCCAACTCCGAGATGCTTGCACCAGTCCATAAATGGATCGTTGGAGCTTGCATACTTTGTTAGCACCTTTTGGATCCACAAAACCTTCTGGTTGCATCATATACAACTCTTCTTCCAGAAATCCATTCAAGAATGCAGTTTTGACATCCATTTGCCAAATTTCACAATCATAAAATGCAGCAATTGCTAACATGATTCGGACAGACTTAAGCATCGCTACGGGTGAGAAAGTCTCATCATAGTCAACCCCTTGAACTTGTTGAAAACCTTTCGCAACAAGTCGAGCTTTATAAACGATTACATTACCATCGCGTCGGTCTTCTTCTTAAAGATCCATTTATTCTCAATGGCTTGCCGATCATCGAGCAAGTCAACCAAAGTCCATACTTTGTTCTTATACATGGATCCATCTCAGATTTCATGGCCCTAGCCATTTTGCGAATCTGGGCTCATCATCGCTTCCTCATAGTTCGTAGGTTCATCATGGTCAAGTAACATGACTTCTAGAATAGGATTACCGTACCACTCAAGTGCGGATCTTACTCTGGTAGACCTCACGAGGTTCGAGAGAAACTTGATCGAAGTTTCATGATCAATATCATTAGCTTCCTCACTAATTGGTGTAGTTGTCACAGAACCGGTTCTTGTGATGAACTACTTTCAATAAGGGGAGCAGAATACGATTACCTCAACAAGTTCTACTTTCCTCCCACTCACTTCTTTCGAGAGAAACTCCTTCTCTAGAAAGGATCCGAATTAACAATGAAAATCTTGCCCTCGGATCTGTGATAGAAGGTGTACCCAACCGTCTCTTTTGGGTATCCTATGAAGACACATTTCTCGATTTGGGTTCGAGCTTATCGGTTGAAGTTTCTTCACATAAGCATGAGCCCCAAACTTTAAGCGACAACTTTGGTTTCTTGCCAAACCACAGTTCATGAGGCTTCGTCTCAACGGATTTTGATGGTGCCCTATTTAATGTGAATGCGGCCGTCTCTAAATCATAACCCCAAAACGATAGCGGTAAATCAGTAAGAGACATCATAGATTGCACCATTTCTAGTAAAGTACGATTACGACGTTCGGACACACCATTTCGTTGTGGTGTTTTGGGTGGCGTGAGTTGAGAAACTATTCCGGATTGTTTCAAATGTAAACCAAACTCGTAACTTAAATATTCTCCTCCATGATAGATCATAGAAATTTTATTTTCTTGTTACGATGATTTTCCACTTCACTCTGAAATTCTTTGAACTTTTCAAATGTTTCAGACTTGTGTTTCATTAAGTAGATATACCCATATCTGCTCAAATCATCTGTGAAGGTGAGAAAATAACGATACCCGCCGCGAGCCTCAACATTCATTGGACCACAAACATCAGTATGTATGATTTCCAATAAATCAGTTGCTCGCTCCATAGTTCAGGAGAACGGCGTTTAGTCATCTTGCCCATGAGGCACGGTTACATAAGTACCAAGGATTCATAATCAAGTGATTCCAAAGCCCATCGGTATGGAGTTTCTTCATGCGCTTTACACGATATGACCTAAGCGGCGATTGCCACAAATAAGTTGCACTATCATTATCAACTCTGCATCTTTTGGTTTCAACACTATGAATATGTGTATCACTACTATCGAGATTCAATAAAAATAGACCACTCTTCAAGGGTGCATGACTATAAAAGATATTACTCATATAAATAGAACAACCATTATTCTCTTATTTAAATGAATAATTGTCTCGCATCAAACAAGATCCAGATATAATGTTCATGCTCAACGCTAGCACCAAATAACAATTATTTAGGTCTAAAACTAATCCCGGTGGTAGATGTAGAGGTAGCGTGCCGACCGCGATCACATCGACATTGGAACCATTTCCCACGTGCATCGTCACCTCATCCTTAGCCAATATTACGCAATCAAGTGCGTCCTGTTTTGAGTTGCAAATATTAGCAGCAGAACCGATATCAAATACCCGGTACTACTACGAGCATTAGTAAGGTACACATCAATAACATGTATATCACATATACCTTTGATCACTTTGCCATCCTTCTTATCCGCCAAATACTTGGGGCGGTTCCGCTTCCGGTGTCGATCGCTTGCGATGAAGCACTCGATCTCGAGGCTTAGGTCCGGACTTAGGTTTCTTCTCTTGAGCAGCAACTTGTTTGCTGTTCTTCTTGAAGTTCCCCTTCTTCTTCCCTTTGCCCTTTTTCTTGAAACAAGTGGTCTTATTGACCATCAACACTTGATGCTTGAGGGAGTCCTGGACTAGGGGGTGTCTGGATAGCCGAACTATCATCATCGGCCGGACTCCAAGACTATGAAGATACAAGATTGAAGACTTCGTCCCATGTCTGGATGGGACTTTCCTTGGCGTGGAAGGCAAGCTTGGCGATCTGGATATGTAGATCTCCTACCATTGTGGCGACTACGTGTGACCTAGCCCTCTCCGGTGTCTATATAAGCGGGAGGATTTTGATCCATAGGACAGAATAACAATCATACCATAGGCTAGCGTCTAGGGTTTAGCCTCCTTGATCTCGTGGTAGATCCACTCTTGTACTACCCATATCATCAATATAAATCAAGCGAGGTAGGGTTTTACCTCCATCGAGAGGGCGAACACAGGTAAAAAACATCGTGTCCCTTGTCTCCTGTTACCATCCGCCTAGACGCACAGTTCGGGATCCCCTACCCGAGATCCGCCGGTTTTGACACCGACATTGGTGCTTTCATTGAGAGTTCCTCTGTGTCCTCACCGATAGGCTCGATGGCTCTTTCGATCATCAACAACAACGACACAGTCCAGGGTGAGACTTTTCTCCCGGACAGATCTTAATGATTGGCGGCTTTGCCTTTGTGGGCCAATTAAGCCAGCCATCTGGAAGCGAGATCGAAGCTCGCCCCAGCCGTCAGGTCAAATTTGGAAATCTGAACTTCACGGTGACATTCGCGGAGACTTGATCTTGATGAATTGAGCCACAGCCAGCGCGCCCGCCTTGTCACGATGGGCATGATTTAGCTCTGCTGCGGGACGGATGCCACTGGAGGCGCCTGCAGTCGCTCGACCCTTAATTGAGGCCGATTTGCGCTTGGTCGAGGGCGGGTGGCTGGACACGCCTCGGGGGCTGCAACCTCTCGGCGATGGAGCGAATCTGACCTTGTCCTTGTGAAGCTCTTGACTCCAGTGCCGGACTCCTCGCCGGACTCGAACCTCGCGCCCCTCAATCGAATCCGATTGGGCGCCCGATCATGGAGTTCACCGCTGTGGACATCTTTCAACACTCACCTTTCGGCGACATCCTGAATTTGCTAAAGTATCTCACGTTATCAGGAGAGCCCTGGCCGAACTAGGGTCAGGACGGTTGGGATGCGGACGATGAAGAAATTCAAAGCCCACCCACCACCCACTTAGTAGCCACTGTCGACGATCTAACCGACATGCTGGACTTCGACTCCGAAGACATCGATGGTATGGACGACGATGCCAGAGACGACCAAGAACCCCGTGGCCGTGACAAAGAGGCCTCTAGGCCCTACACTAAATCCGTACCCTGGCATCGCTTGAAAAGCACAAAGCCACAGGGGAACGCTCCGGACTTGCGAGATATATTGGAGGATAAGGCAAGACAATCAAGATCGATCTACGGATCGCATGGGCGCCCCATGATACGCGACGACAACCGTCGCGCCGGACCACAAAAAGTCGGCGGGCGAACCACAATAGACAAAGCTCGTTTGAGCTACGTCGTGATATATTATCTGAGGCGCCGCACACCCACTATGCTTCACCGGATGAAGTAATGGATCATCAAATCCCGAAGGTTTAAACCCGTGAATATTGAATCCTATGATGGCACAACGGACCCAGCGGTTTGGATCGAAGACTATCTCCTTCATATCCACATGGCTGCGGTGATGATCTTCGCCATCAAATACCTCCCATTCAAGCTTAAAGGACCAACTCGGCATTGGCTTAACAGACTTGCGGCCAGAATCAATTGGGTGTTGGGAGGACACTGAAGCAGCATTCCTTGATAACATCCGGAGACGCGTATATGCGACCACGAGCAATGACGACCTAAGCCATATAATTCAGCAGCCGGACCAATCGGCGGAACAATTCTTGACCACGGTTCTTAACTAAGAAAAATCAAATCGTCATTGTCAGGATCGCGGAGGCCCTCGCTGACCTTCAAACATAATATCCATGACGAATGGCTTGCCCGGCACAGGATAGGAAAAGCGAAATCCATGGCCGCGCCTCACATCACTCATGACCAACCTGCGCGGGAGAGGACAACTAGCTAGCCGCGGCAATAACTTCAACAAAAATTCTGGCGGTCGGATACCAAGGACCACAATTGTAGGTCGGCGTCGCAACAAGCACAAAGCGCCACATTAGCGGCAACAATCACGAGGACACGGCGGTCAATGCCGGATTCGAGAGCTCAAACCTGGTCGTGGAAAAAGCAATTCAAAAGAACTACTCCGGGTCCGTCAATTTGGACCAAATACCGATCGCTCGTGCGGATACGGCACCCCGAAAAACCAGCTAATCACACCATGAGGGAATGTTGGGTATTCAAGCGAGCGAGGCAAGCTAATTGCGAAAACAATGACAAGGGGCTGCATAGCGATGACGAGAAGAGACCCGACCGCCCGAACAATAGAGGGATGAAGGGTTTCCCCCACAAGTGCGGACGGTGAACATGATATCGCAACCTACATACCCAAGAGGGGCGGAGCGTGCACTCGGGGCGTATCTGCTGATGGAGCCGATCGCCCAGTTCAACCCATGGTCCTCCGCCCGATCACTTTTGATCGAAGGACCACCCCACCAGCATCCGCCACGGCCCGGATTCGCCGCGATGGTTTTAGACCCAATCGTCGATGGATTTCACCTCACGAGTCGATGGGACGGCGGCAACTGAACCTGCTTTATCAAGATACGGTCGCAAGATGGGCATAGACCCCTCAAAGATTAAACCCACAAAGGCGACCTTCAAAGGCGTCATACAGTGTAGAGGCCAATTATGCAGGCTCGATTACTGCTTGGAAGTGGTCTTGAATCCCGGATAACTTCCGGCGAGGAGATCTTGACATAGTTCCGTTCGCGGCGGCTATCATGCTCTGCTTTCGGACGGACCGCGTTCACAAAGTTCAACGTGGTGCCTTTTCGCATACCTCAAGCTCAAAATGCGGGCCCTCGAGGAGTCATCACGGTCAGCGGAAACAGCTTGAATGCTCCCTCCGAGCGGAGAACACCACAATGCTCTCGCGGCAATCTGAGCAGCCTCTTAAGTGATTCTCGAGTCCGGCCGTTAAGCGGCCGGACACTACTAAACTGCGCCGGAGTAACCTACAACAAGACCACGGCATGTCCAGAAACGCCAGCGTGCTGATGCGGCTAACCAACCCTTGCAAAATTGTGAGACCAGGTACTTGGCGTACATCATTACACTCTGGAGATACCTGTGGGCATAGGGGAGAGAACACGACCACGGCAGCCCCGAATCGGCTTAACCACACCGGGGCTCCCAAGTGTGTCATCCTTTTTTCCTTTTCTTTTTTCTTATCCACAGGACTCCGTTCACGGAGGCCCTATCTCGCGATGAACATGCAGAACTCACGATGCAACAGCGGGGAAGGAGAAAGGCTCGGACAGTATCGAGTAGTCTCCATTACGAGCATTAAATCTGTTTTAT